>CM064497.1:33001687-33601687 GCA_032716605.1 Paralithodes platypus
GTCTCCTGCCACCACTTGTCTCTCTCTCTCAGCCACATTACGTGCTGAAATTGCCACTCGAGTTATGTCGAGCGCCGCCACATAGTCCAGCTTTATTTAACTCGACTTATGTTGCTCGCCGCTAAATAAGGGTTAAAGGATATACAGGTTTTATTCCTTAACTGCTAGGGTACAATCTCAATATGTCACTGGAAAAGTAAACATAGAATTCATATATACAGAATAGTAATGTTACAAATGAACATATGAATAATAACACACAGAGAGGATAAGTCTCAAATCACAAGAAATAAAGTCCTGAAGTAAATATGCAAAGCTCTCAAATATGGCTTGAATATAAGTAAATAATAGTTACTGCGATCTTGGAAACGTAGAACTGATAAGTATGGAAAATAGTACAATATTTAATCTCAAAACAAACAATAAGTTAATGCAACTTGAATAAGTGTTTAAACTGTAATAACTCAATGAGTAATAACTCTTTAGAAGCGGGCATGTTTGTTGACATGACCATGCTGCTGGGCGGGTATATTTACCGAAAACGAGCTTCATTCCATGCTCTTTTTCATGAATAAACAAGAGCCAGAGCGTAATACAGTTATAATATTATATCCGTGAAAGGGCGATAATAGAGCTTTCCAATGACACCTGAATTATCCTTGTACGACCACGGGTTCTCTTGCAGCGATCGCGTAACCGGAGGTGAAAATACCATAAAATAAGGTAATTTTCGAGTTTTTTTCCTTTCCAGCGGTAGTGCCGAGCGGTTGAAGCCCACCTATCGTCCTCCCAATGCGCGGACTCTTTCTCAGAGCTCGTAACGTCCTCAAAATGGCACCCGTCATATGATGGGCACCGCAAGGGTGGCCAATATTCTCTCACCCGTCATGTGATGTTCACCGTCCGTTAGGTGTATAAGTGTGAAAGATAACTTAATAAAAGCATTATTATTATATTAGTCAACTACTGTATAAGTGACTGAGGAAGCAATTAACTCTGCGACTGAACTTTCACTATTGGAGCTGTACCCGGATGATATGTAGCGCATAAACTCAGGTCTGAGGAAGTGTTCAAGAATCACGTATAAGTGTATGTCTTTATAACCGGACAAATATACACTGCAGTATATATATTTCCAAGTCCTAGAATACAGGAGCCTGAATTCGAGGAAGTATGTAAATATTTATCGCACGATAGAGTGTGTACTGTTCTCCCGAAACAGAGTAACGGATAACAAGTAAATAAGGGAAGAATGGAAAATCTTCTATTTGACGTTAATATATGAACCTTTACATACCTAAGTCTAAACCCTCACTGTAATCATCGTTACCATTACGAACTAGGAAAAGCACTTAAAGGATTTCGTAGAGAGGAGCACTGGGAGAACGAATTTGGAGCACACTGCTTGAGGCACAGGTTGTCTTGTTTCTTGACTACAAGGGACCTGGGATAATCACTTCCCAGCTAGGTTCAGGCCCAAACAATTCCAGTGTACGTTCTGCTCTGCTCTTTCGCGCCCTCGTCTTAGTGCGTCTCACAATATCACTATCCACGCTGAACCTGGGGAATGGAACTAAAGGATCCCCTAAATTCGGTAAACATAAAGTCTTTCCGAGCGTAGGTGGACAGTTAACTTTGTTACTATCCTGAATCTCGGTAGAGTACTTTGATGCAAATCCAGGCTTAGGTGGCTTGGGCTGACTTGCACTACTTGTACTGAGCTCTTCTGTTACGAACCTTTCGTGGAATGATAATGAGGCTAGTGAATCAATCTCTGTCCCACTTTTGTTGGTGCAGTCAGAGGTAAAATCAAAAGGCCTACCTTGTGTTTGATTATGCGGCTCGATCTTGGTTCCACTTCTGTTGGTGCGGACCCTGATTGAACTATCCTCTGCCCCACTTTTGTTGGTGCAGACAGAGAACAAAGAATTTGCTTCTTCACAATAACTGATATTATTCCTTCTCCCTTCTAACCTAGGAGTTTTGAGTTCAGAACCAAAATATGGTTTTAAGCCAGCAGGCTGATTGCTTGATTCTATTCTGTTCAGCGGGCATAGTGACTATGTTTTTGTCGACGTTTCGGTCGCCCAGTTTTGGGGCAAGAGGGGCATGTGTGACAATCTGGCTTTGTGTTCTTTCAGGGAGCCAGTCGTGCTAGGGGTTATTTGCATTTGGGATTTATGTTGGAGTGGTGCATGCACGGATTTCACTTTGGTATTTGGATTGTTCGGGATCTGAGAGATATTTACATAGGGCATGTGAGGCTGGCCTGTTTAGTTCTTCATTATATGCACTGTGATGGTATGTTAACACTGGTTTAAGATATTTATTTTGCATCTCGGTGTACACTTCACTATGTATTTGATAGTCTATTGAAGCACATGGTTGAGGTTGAGGGTTAACTTGCATAGTGTTGCTGGAGTCGTGTGCATAGAATGCGGCCATGTGGTGATCAGGAAGGCTATCGTAGTTTCCCCTGTCAATCGCGTTTTCTCTGGTGTCTTCTCCATCTTGGTGTTCTTTGAATTGGCCTCTGTTGTTGCATGTTCTTATGCTTGCAATCCGGGTTAGTTGGTCTTGCAAGTTGGTTATTGGTGGTAATGGGTTGGTGTTTGTGTCTGGAATTTCTTTATCCTCCGGCATCTCAATTTACATTTCTTGTTTTCCCCTTTTTCTCCAGCTAACTTAATCCCACAAGGATCCCAAGGGAAATACACCTAACGGCCTTATTGGGCTATCCTTAGTTGGAATTATGCAAAGCTGGTACATGTCATATTTGCAACATATTATGTTGTACAAACATTGTAAAATGCTAACTGAATAAATATTATTATTATCAAGGCCATCTCCCTCCCTCCCTCTTGTTTGTGCTGCTTCCTTTCCCAAGTTCCTTCATGTAGACCCTCTGTTATGCCACGTTTTCAAGAAAACTTGAGATAATCTGATTGCGATTTCCACCTTAGGAATCAGCGCTAATCATCAACTTAGGTATCTCTCCACTGGGTAGGGATCAGCCTTAGCTCTATTAATCAACACTAGTAATAAGCAATGGACACAAAACACACAAGTAAAGGATATACGTATTTTATTCCTTAATAGCTAGGGTACAATCTCAATATGTCTCTGGAAAAGTAAACATAGAATTCATATATACAGAATAGTAATGTTACAAATGAACATATGAATAATAACACGCAGAGAGGATAAGTCTCAAATCACAATAAATAAAGTCCTGAAATAAATATACAAAGCTCTCAAATATGGCTTGAATGTAGGTAAATAATAGTTACTGCAATGTTGGAAGCATAGCACTGATAAGTATGGACAATAGGACAATATATTATTTAATAACGAACAATAAGTTAATGCAACTTGAACAGCATAAGTAATTAAACTGTAATAACTCAAAGAGTAATAAATATGAAAGATAACTTCATAAAAGTATAATAATATTAGTCAACTATACGTGACTGAGGAAGCAATTACTCTGCGACTGAACTTTCACTATTGGATCTGTACACGGATGATAAGTAGCGCATAAACTTAGGTCTGACTAAGTGTTCAAATGTTATGTGTAAGGGTATTGTCTTTATAACCGGATAAACATATATATATATATCCACATTGAGGAATACAGGAGCCTGAATTCGAGGAAGTATATAAATATTTTCTGCACGATAGAAGTGTGTATTGGTCTCCCGAATCAGAGCAACAGATAATAAGTAAAGAAGGGAAGAATGGAAAGTCTTTTAAGTTTACGTTAACAGTGTGAACCTTGACATACCTCGGTCTAAACCCTCACTGTAATTATCGTTACCATTACGAACAAGAAAAACACTTAAAAGGATTTCGTAAAGAGTAGAACACTGGGAGAACGAGTTTGGAGCACACTGGTTGAGGCACAGTTGTCTTGGTTCTTGACTACAGGGACCTGGGATTTTCACACTTCCCAGCTAGGTTCGGGCCCAAACAACTCCAGTATACGTTCTGCTCTACTTCTCCTCTCTCTCGTCTTGGCACGACGCACTTGATCACTATTCACGCTGAACCTGGAGGATGACACTAAAGGATCCCCTACACTCGGCAAACTTAAGGTATTTCAGGGCGTAGGTGGACAGTTAATATTCACTGTCGTGAACCTCGAAGAAGTACGGTGATACAATCCTAGGCTTAGAGGTTTTAGGCAGACTTGCACTGGCAGTAGGCCTACTTGGTTCATCTATTATGAACTTATCATCGAAAGTTAATGAAGCCAATGATTCTATCTCATCCCTATCTGTTGTTATTAATTCACAAGAAAGATTCAAGAGGCCGCTTTGCACTTGATCTTGTGATTCAATCTGAATCCCACATTTGGAGAAGAGACAGATTGAACTATTTCCTGGCCCCCCTAGGTATGGATCACCAGGAAATAAAGAATTAACTTCTTCAACAAGACTAATGCCTTTCCTTCTCCCTTCTATCCTGGGAGCTTCAAGTTCAGAACTCAAAAGGTGTTAAGCCAGCAGGCTGATTGCTTGATTCTACTTTGTGACTCCGGTTTTGTCTGCGTTTTCGTTGCCTGGTTTCGGGGCAAGAGGGGCATGGGTGACACTCTGGCATTGTGTTCTTTCAGGGATCCAGTCGCACTAGGGTTTGTTTGCACTTGGGAATTATTTGAGGATGATGCATGCATTCAAAGTCAAAGTCAAAGTCAAAGGTTTTTATTAGCCAAGAGCAGATTACATATAACATTTATATAAGATAGTATATTACATGGCTGAGCCCATTAAATGAAGTCATTTTTGATGGGCTCCAAGAAAGCATTAATCAATGTATAATGGTATATATCTGGCTAAAATAATATGTTACATATTAAGTTAATAAGAGAATAAATATTGCTTTCTAATGATGATTTATCAGATCAATAATAACCAAGTAGTAGTTTATTAGTCTTCATTTTAAAAGTAATCCTGTTAGTCGCTGTTTTGATATCCTCAGGTAATGTATTCCAGTTAATACATCCCATGTATGAGATGAAACTTTTGTCCAATTCTGTTTTAGGCTTAGGTGGTCTTAATAACAACCTATTTCTGGTGTCTCGGTTGTGAATGTCTGATGCAGCTTCAAAAGTTATTATAGAGTTACTATTGAGTTGGTCATACACAAATCTTACAGACTCTATTTTGTAAATATAATTTATTTTAAGAATACCAAGATTTTTAAAGAGAGGTTCAGTATGGTCACGGTAATTCGTATTCGATAGTATTCTTATTTTTGTTATTTTTTTATTAATACTATCGGTTTAATAATGAACATTTGCACCCATCCCCAGGTTACATTGCAATATTGTAGATATGGATATAAGATACTGTAGTATAATATTACAAGTGCTTCTTTCGTTAAGTTAGGTTTTATTTTATTAATTATTCCAGTAGATTTAGAAAGCTTACCGTGAACATACTGTACTTGGGGTTTCCAGTTTAGCTTACTGTCAATGTATACACCCAAAACAAAAAATTTAATCCGGCGCGCGCGCGCAGGGTGTAGTGAACACCACAGTTCTGGGCGGCAATATTAAGCTCCATTCCTGCCTATAATCGTCATTTTACAATAAATATCGTTACTACATATTCATATGCGCCTATTTTACGTTTAATATGAAGATAGTAACCTGTAACAACATAAAACAAGTGGGAATATCGATTGGGATGGTCAAAATCGTGAATTATTAGCGAGCGGTTCATTCATCAATTGTGAGCCAGCCGGCCTCACACCCTCTTCTCTCGAGGGCTGAGGCAGTACTGAGCTACTCCCTCACACTCTCCCAGTCTCTACTAGTAGAGAGGCAGATTTGAAAAAGAGGCTTATTTAAGGAATCAAAAGAATTTTTGGTTACAAACTGGCATCCACCTTAGATCATTGGCCCATAGGAGGGTGCATCTTCCCAGGGTGGATGCCACCTGAGATTTTGCCTTATGGCCCTGTATTAACCCTTTTTGTGTGAAATCGGTCATTTCCAAAATGGACCATATTTTGGGGGTAGGTGGAATATAAATGCCCGTAACTTGGTGAAATAATGTAGTAGATAAACAAACTAACCACCAAAATGAAGCTTATTATGTGCACTAACAAATTCATTTACCGAAAATTACAATATGCAACTGTCAAGGGAATGCCGGGGGTCAGACCCTACTTTGACCCCTTACCTCCCCCAAATTTCCCTTTTTACCTAATGATGTCCCCCAAATATGAGAATTTAAAGAATGGGTATACCTAGCATATGGAATCTCTAGAAGACATATATTGACAGTTTTTCACCAAGTTTCAGCGTCCTGGGTGAAATAGGGGCGAAACGTTGGGGGGGGGGGGTAATCGGGGGGTAATCCGTCCATTTTCTCACGAAAACCTGCCAAACAGAAAAAAAGTCAAAGAAAGTAGGTGGATACTTTATACTTTGTAAAGCCATTTCAGAGAAGATTGGGCAGACACATACAGTTATCACGTTTGATCAGGCATTGATTGTATTGCAGGGCCAAGGAAGTTGTCTGGAGTAAAAAAGAAGAATTTGATAATGTCATCATCAGGCTAGGGGGATTCCACACTGCCATGCATTTCATGAAAGCTATTGGTCAACATATGGTGTCTTCTGGGTTAAGGGATGTGTGGATTGAGTGGTGTATATGGTGAAAACACAACTTTGCACATGTTAAATGGCCATGCGTACAATAAGGCAATCCGTGCACATAAACTAACTTTTGAAGCACTTTGGAGAATACTCTGGCCTATGTTTCAAGAATGTGCTGCGCAAAATGGAAAGGTACTAGATGAAAACCTATCTGTGCATGTCAAAGAGGTTATTGATAAATTCACTGGCAAGGATGAAGATATAATTTATTCTTTTTGTGGTCTGGTAAGACTTGCATCAAATGTACTTGGTCTACTCAAGGAGTTTGATGAATCAGAGTTAGCTCACCCAACTTTCAAATATTGGCGGCAGTACATTGAAATGGTTTCCATTTTGATTGGATTCATCAGAACAGATCGGGAAGGCATCTGGGCTCTTCATTTAGAACTTTTCTCATATATGTTGCCTTGGTTTGCCATTTATGACCACACTAATTATTCTCACTTGGGGTCCAGTGTACCTGGCTGACATGAGGGCACTCCCCACTACAGCACCAGAGGTCTTCAGTGAATTTGCTGCCGGTCAGTTTTCGATCAAACGAACTGAGAGCAAATTAAAAAAAGTGGCCACTGACCAGGAGCATTGTAGGGATCACACACATAGATTCTGCCAGAGATAGGTAGTGTTTGACATACAATGAGTGGGCCAGGATTTCAGATGATACCCTAGGGCTCTTTGGTAAACAGTATGATGATACAAATGACGACTGGTCTCATAGGGATGCTGGGAAAGCCGGTATAAAGAGAGATGAGGAAGATGTAAGAAAGCTGATTAATGCATTTGAGAGGCTCCAAGTCTTCTAACACTCCACATCAGAACTGATGAACCTGTCCACCAATGACATTGTACCTGATGAAATCACCACAGAGATTCTATCTGCTGAAAAAAAGGGCACAGATTGGTGAATGAATTTGTGACAGTTAAGGCCAAACCCATTGCAACCATTGCAAGGCAGAACGTGACATATTCAGGAGGCTGCTAGTTGTGGGTACAGTGGAGGAGATGTTGACCTTGGAAGCATCCTAGAATATGAGCTGTCCCCTGTACCGTTGGCACTGGCAAACACAAATCAGAAACTGAACATCACAAACAAGCATGATCTGGCTGATATCCTAACTGAATCTATTGAAGTGAAACAAAAGCTTCCCGCATGCAGCAGTCCAACTTGCCTTCTAATTGACAGTCCAGCCCTAATTCAAGCAATTGGTAAACCAGAGCATGCAAGAACATTTCAAGATCTAGGCGATGTATTCGTAAAGAATATTTTGACCAAGTATAAGTCAGGTTACTCAAGAGTTGATGTTTTGTTTGACTGCTATCAGGAGACCTCAACAAAGAATGGGACTTGTGCTAACCGAGTTGGAAGTTCTCAGCCGATTAGAAGGAAAATAGACTTGGGCAGTGTCAAATTTCCTCAGAGCTGGACCAAGTTCAAAAGCCACCCATCCAACAATTCAGAATTGGCAGCCTTCTTATCCAATGAATTGATGATTTGTTCTCAGCTTCCCCCAGATGGTGAGTTAGTGCTTGGAGGGGGCTTCAATGACGTTGAAATGGTGTGGTCATCAGCATCACGACACCTTTCCCATTTGAGCAGATACTCGGATTTTTCTGCACGCTAAGGATGCATTTGCTTGTGGGTATGAGCGTGTTGTTCATCAGTTCCCGGGACACATATGTCTTAGTCCTTGCACTTGGCCACTGATCCGAACTGTCTCCAGAGATTTGGATTCTTTCTGGTACTTCAAAATATCCAAAATACATAGCAATAGGCCTACCTGTTCATGTGATCATGTCTAGGACCATCAGTGGTTGACAATTTAATTGCATTCTATGCTGTCACTGGTTGTGACACAACCAGTTAGTTTGCAGGTAAAGGGAAGTGCACCTGTTGGAAAGTGTTTTTAAAGGAACCTGAAATATTACAAGCAATTGGTGGATCTTCAGAATAAAGTGGAAATGCCTGAAAGGGGCAGAAAAGTTTGTGTGCCACCTGTTTGGATATGGTAATTGTGAGTCTGTGAATGAAGGGAAAGTCCTCGATAGAAGCCCTACCGCCAACCCAAGACGCCCTCTCCTTTCATCTCCATCGCAGTAACAATAAGCCTTTATCTGGAAGACAGCACTGACAATTGATACATACCTACCCTCTCCAGATGGATATGGATGGACCTTTGAATCTAGGAAACTTAGACCTGTGCTGATGTCCCTGCAATCTGTGCCAAAATCATGTCTGGCGTTGGTCAGTTGCTCTTGTAAGAAGGGGTGTAGTCCAAAACGATGCAGTTGTCTAAAGGCTGGCTTCAGCACCTATACTAGCAACAGTGAAATGACGATGTGGACAACAATGTCTTAAGTCAATAATTAGGTTTCCGAAAGTTCATCGTTTCCCTCCCCAACTGTCATGAGCCTCTAAACCCCCCCCCCCCATTTCAGACAACTTGTTTTCCTGCAACTCCTTTTTGATATTAGAAGTAATAATACAGAGGCAATTAACATGACTTTGGGAATTGTTATTTATGGTATTTGTTCACTGAACTGCAGTTTTTCGGGGCGAGTTGATTTTTGTGAAAATAGGGCTATATACATACCCCCGGAACTTAACTTAGGTGGTTGAAACTTGACTAAAAACTGCCCACATTTCCTTTTACACATTCCATACACTATGTACCCATTCTGCAAAATTTGGTATTTTCTTGGGTATGATTTGATAAAAGGCTCATTTTATGGGGGGTAAGGGGTCAAACTAGGGTCTGACCCTTGTCACGCCCAGGTGAATGGCATATTGTAATTTGTTATCAATAAATTTGTTAGTGCACATGATAAGCTTCATTTTGATGGTTATTTGTTTATCTACTACATTATTTCACCAAGTTACGGGCATTTTTATTCCACCTACCCTCAAAATATGGTCCATTTTGGAAATGACCGATTTCACACAAAAAGGGTTAATACAGGGCCATAAGGCAAAATCTCAGGTGGCATCCACCCTGGGCAGATGCACCCTCCTATGGGCCAATGATCTAAGGTGGATGCCAGTTTGTAACCAAAAATTCTTTTGATTTTGTAATTTTGGGTCTCTGCCTCTCTACTATACCTTACGTAACACACATGACCACACCCTGGAACCGGGTTGCAGATAGTGGCATGATAAATACACCAATAAAGATGGTAATAAGAGAAATAATAGGTGATAATTGAAGGGGGGGGGGGGGGAGAGGGGATTTTGACAGATGTGAAGGAGTGATATGAGGTATGGAGGGAAAAAAATGTTTTAAGTGCTACTGGGGCCTTTTAAAAGTTTTTTTTTTTAGGCCTTACCTCTTAAAAGGGTCCTCGCCCTTGCCCACCAAAACCTCTTAAGAGTGTTCTCGACGTTCCCGGGTTAAATACTCTTTCAATAATGGATTTACCTATCGTTATGTTCACCATATTGTTAATACATTTCTTACCAGCAAAAATAATGAAATGTGTTTTATTTAAATTGAGTGATAACTTGTTAGCTAATAACCAATTGTACACAATTTGCAATTCTCTATTCATGGTATGAGCTAGAAACCGAATGTAGCTTCCAGAGTAAAAATACATTGGTATTGTCAGCGAATAATATGAATTTCAAAATATTTGATGAATGCACTAGATCATTTATGTATAGAAGGAACATAAGAGGTCCCAGGGTAGATCTCTGCGGAACACCGGTTACAATTTGTTCAAGAGTAGATGTTATACCATTTATTTCCGTAAACTGTTGTCAGTTGTTTAAATAACTAGAAAACCAGGTGACTGGACGACTCGGCCTACGGGACTACTCGGCCACGACGGCGAGACAACTCGGCCCATTATTTGAGACAGCTCGGCCCCATGTTTTGCTATGGGGAAATTTGACGAGACCAGTCAGGATTAGGATGGGGAGAGCTAAGTGGAGGGTTTAGGGGTGAGGCCATGTATGCAGCACCAAATCCTGTCCTCTGCGTATGCGCGGCCTTTTCCCTAATATTTTTATTATGTTATTTAGGCTCAACTGTTAGGTTAATTTAAGTTAGGTTAGGTTAGGTTAGGTTAGGGTAGGTTAGGTTAACATAATATAATAGTATAAAGGAAAACAAAATCATGCCAAGGGGCCTAAGATTCTCACGCATGCGCAGAGGACAGGATTTGCAGGATTTGGTGCCGCACACATGGCCTCCCGTTTATGGCGTGTGTGTAATGTGGGCGAAATGTTCGTTTATTGTATAATTATGTCATAGGCTAGTTCTCTCGATTCATAATGTGTAGGTTAGGTTAGGTTAGGTTAGGTTAATTAAGAGTTGTCTCGTAATTAACACGGGGCCGAGCTGTCTCGTTTTTACTGGGCCGAGCTGTCTCGCTGTGGGCCGAGCGGTCCCGTGGGCCGAGTAGTCTAGCATTCAGAAAACCACATCAAAGTCTCATTTCTCATTCCATAATATTCTAATTTCTTAAGTAAAATTGTGTCGTTTATAGTGTCAAAAGCTTTTCGTAAATCTAAAAATATACCTATTAAAATACCACAGAAGGAGAGGTCTAACAAACTCCTACAAGGAAAGTCTGCAACAGTTGGCCATCCAAGGTCGCATTCTATCACCCCTCATCAAAGAAAATCAAGATAACAGGAGGGACTAAAACAGACACCACTAGGAAGCGGTCAGCGGAGCAAAGAAAGAAGGAGCAGACAACACAAGTGCTACACACCCCAACAACTAAACCTTTGGTTCTTCAACAACCCCGAGGACATCAAGCCAACAAAGATGCCCCACACAAGACTACAAATACACACCGCGAGACGAAAGAGAACGAGTGTCGCATAGCAGTAATCACCACGGTGTGTCCAGTAACACCAGGGAAAGAGTTGCCACAACGTTCATCACCGAAGTCGACAACGAAGAAGCGGAAAGTACTATTTTCACAAAGAGAAGAAAACGCGTATCCTATCAAACATAAATAATCATGTACAAATTACCAGAATATCAGACTAAAACCATGCCTAAACTGTCCAGGCAGGTACTATGTAAAAACATTAAGAACACTGTTTGTACATCTAAGTTTTACTATTAAATGATTAATATTATTTCTCCTGAACATGTGTATAATATTATTCCAACTATATTTTGTCAAGTTCTTCATAAATAGAATAAGTAACCAGAGTGTGCTTGTAACGATTCGCATCACCGCCTTCTTGTGTACCTCAGCACCAAATGTTTTCCCATTATGAAATCATTAACCCTTTCACTACCGGGGATTCGATGTTGTTATATTTCGGCTATCTTTATACGATTTTATGCAGCTTAAGAAGGATCTGTGGTAGTTCGAGGGGTTAATTGGGATCATCTGTAGTATCTCAATTGCTACACGTCCCACCTAAGCTTATGTAATTTTTTTTTTTTTTTTTTTTTTTTAAGAGACAATGAACGGAGGAAGGAAAAACACAGATAAAACAAAAAGGTCCATGTGCCTAAAGGCATCCTCCATTCATAAAATGTTTGTAACAACTGGATTTAAATTTTTGTAGATTGTATGTTTGTGGAAAGCAACTCGAGGGAAGTGAATTGCAAAGAGTAGTAGTTCTAGGGATAAATGAATTTTGATAAGCAGAAGTTCTGCATTGTGGAGGAGAAAGTGTAAATTCATGGGCGCTCTCAGCTGCCCTAGTTCTACGGGGAAAGATGTGGAGAGGCGGCACAATTGAAGCAAGTTCCTCGGAACAATTGCTGTGAAAATATCTGTAGAATAATGCAAGGGATGCAACGTTTCTTCGTATGGATAATGTAGGAAGGTCCTGTGTGATTGCAGGGTTATTGATTAATCTAATAGCTTTATTTTGAATTTTGTCCAACTGCCTCAATGCAACCACTCCACTTCCACTCCACAGAGGTAAACAGTAATCCATCTGAGAACGCACATGACTTTTATATATTACGGCCAACTGCTCGTCAGTGAAGAATTCTCGAACTCTGTACAGGAGTTCCAGTTTTTTAGAGGCATTCTTAGCAATGCTTCTAACATAATGTGTCCAGCTCAAGTTAGTAGTTCATGTTACACCGAGAATGTCAATACTAGGGGAAGTGGGAATATTTACATAATTAAAAAATATATAGGAGTCAGTGAGATTCTGTCGGTTAGAACATTTAATGTACTTGGTTTTCTGTGCATTAAAGGAAACTAGATTCTTTTGTCCCCATTCATTAATTCTAGAAAGGTCCTGGTTCAGAGAAATTGCAGTGTTTATTTTTGAATTTATAAGATCGGGTTGGGTGAAAGAATTGGTAAATGTGAAGGAACTGTGGAGTGTTGAGTCATCTGTGTAGGAATGTATTGGATTATGAGTGGTAGATATGAGATCCTTGATATGAATGAGGAACAGAGTTGGGGCCAAAACTGATCCCTGGGGAACACCAGCATTTATTGAGTGAAATTGAGAATAAAGGCCATCTACCATTACACATATTTTTCTGTTATGAAGATAAGAAGAAATTAGTGGAACTAATGATGCAAGGCCATAGTGTGACATCTTCGACAATAACGATTGATGCCAGACTCTATCAAATGCCTTTTATATATCCAGTGCTATTGTATGTGTTTCACCATGTTGGTCTGTAGCTTGGTTGATTTGATGTGTAAGAAGGCAAAGAATGTCTGGAGTTGATCGACATCGTCTAAAACCATATTTCCTATCACTGATTAATTTATTATTCTCAAGATGCTAAATTATGTGATTATTTAATATAATTTCAAAGACTTTACCAAGAGTGGAAGTTATAGCTATTGGTCTGTAGTTTGATGGATCTGAAGAGGCACCTTTTTTAGGAACTGGATGGATGTTTGCTTCTTTCCAGGGTACTGGGAAGCATGAGGTATGAGTACACAGACGGAAAAATTTGCCAATACAGGAGCGAGCACCAAGGAGCAATTCTTAAGTACTATTGGAGGAATTTCATCTGGACCAGGAGCCTTATCTACTGAGAGATTCTGCAAAATAGTTTTGACATGTCTGGTGTGAATCTTAAGTGAGGGAATTTCAGGCGAATTAAAATTAAGTACAGGGACATCTTGATTTATTTCATCTAAGGTTGAGTTGGTGGAGAAAATATCCGCAAGAAGGTTAGCTTTACCTCGTGGGTCACTTACAAGATTGCCAGTCGGAGATTTTAATGGTGGAATGGATGAAGCAGTAGTGAAGTTGGATTTGAATGAGTTAAGAGTAGACCAAAATATTTTGTTATCATTTGGATTATTTAGAAGTTTATTTGACTGCTTGTGGAGAAAGTTTGATTTAGTTAGGTTTAATACAGTTTTGGCATGATTTCTGATGTTTCTAAAGTAATTAAAGGCTTCATGTGTTTTTGATCTTGTGTATGCATTGTAGGCTATTGCTTTTTGTTCAGTTACTCTAGCACAATTATGGTCAAACCATTTAGGTGAATTAGATCTTTTACTGTACTTTTGATGAGTAATAAAAGTTTCCATTCCAATTTTTACAAAATCTTGTATGTGGCTCAAGGTGGTGTGTGCATCATTAGAAAAGAAAGAGGTCCAGGGAATACCAATAAAGAAACCCTGAAGACCCTCCCAGTCTGCCCTATCGTAATGCCATTTAGTCACCAAAACAGGTTCAGAGTGGGAAGGTGTGGTAGGTGATAGACAGGTGGCCTGTATCAGACAGTGATCAGAAGATCCAAGCGGGGACCTCACTGTAACATCATAATTTTCTGAATTGGTTGTTAACACCTTATTAGCGGCCTAGGCGGTTTATTTATATGTACCGCCCAGCGGGGTGTTTTTAGCCAAAATAGGGCTGTTTATGTGATCATTTTCATGCCTAAATAAGACCCAGAACGTAAAACAAGTATCTATCCCTGAAAGGGCATAAACAGAGCTTTCGAATGACACCATAACGATCCTTTTATGATGACTAGTTTTCTTGCAACAACCGTGTAACGCGAGTGCAAAAAGCATGTAATTAGGCACTTTCCCCATACAATTCCGTATATAGCAAGTGAGAGAGGGAGGGAGGAGGTGGGATTCGTGTCAGTAGGTTCGCCGCGGTGGTCTGGAGCAGTCATACGCTCGCTACTCTCCTGCCACCACTTGTCTCTCTCTCTCAGCAACATTACGTGCTGAAATTGCCACACGACCTATGTCGAGCGCCGCCACATAGTCCAGCTTTATTTAACTCGACTTATGTTACGCGCCGACAGTTAAGGGTTAAAAATAAGTCCAGTAGGTGGGAATTATGATTAGGATTATCTGGTACACGGGTGGGTTGGTTGACTAGTTGAGTGAGATTAAATGAGTCTGCAAATAGCTCACATTCAAGCCCAGCATCATCAGTCCTGGCTGAATGAGTGAGCCATTCAACATTATGGACATTAAAATCACCCAACACAGTGATTTTAGAAGAAGCATCTAAGTTGAGGACACTGAGTTGTGAGGACAGAGAATCAAAAAGACTTGCTCTGGAGGAGTATTTGGGGAATGGTAGATGCAACATATGTATTTAAATTTACCAGCAGAAATTAATTTGTATAATTATAGAATAATCAAAATAGGGACAATTGAAACTAGTAACCTCCTCCAGGGCAATTTCAGATTTTGAGAAGCAACATACACCTCCTTTAGGTCTGAAATTTTGGAGCAGTTGATAACCTGGAAAATTAAATCTAGACGTGTCAGATCGTCTAATTATTGCTGGAATATAATGAAAAAGTCGCCCCCGGTACAGAAGGGGTTAATAGATGATCCTTTTCTTATACTTATAATACACATATCCACTATGTATTTTCATATGATGTATTTCCACGATCGAACTGATCAAGAACACATGATCTATATAAATAAAAATAATAATAATGCTTTATTTCAGACTCACACAGTACAGAGGGGACCATACTGGGGTCCATATACCTTACAGTAACATAAATATATATAGGCTACTGTACATAGGCTACATAAAATAAAAAGAAATTAAATAATACCCAGCTTGCTATCATGTAGTTCACAGCACTGCCTTAACCAAAAACAGTGGTCATCAAACTACTGTGTTACCAAAAGCACTGTCCTAATTGTGTACAGTACCATGCCTCACATCATTTAGCTTCCGGTACAGTATATTGCTACAGTACAGTATAGGAATACCGGTACTGTACTACACTATGAGGTTCAGTACCGGTATGCTAATTCTGTAGAGTAGCAGACCTGAATACATTACTTAAGGTTAAATATAGAGCAACCTCCTCCAGTGTGCCTGAACCCTAGAGGTGTACACTATGCTGGGAGTTTGTAGCATTTTAATGATACTCATCTCAGAAGTGTTAAGGTGCTGAATGAATTTATATGTTAGCTTTCTAATGAGTGATTGGTAACAGTGTAAGTTCATATAGGCACATAGCATACTTGTACTCTCATATTTTGAGAGCCCCAGAAATATTTTCATGTTATTGTGATATGAGATACTTAGTCTATTTACTGTCATTTTCTTATAGTTCCACCATAATTGTGCTGTGTACATTGGTGATCAGTAGGAGTTGAACAATGTTATTTTTGTATCCCATGTGCACATATGACATTTTCTTAATAATAATGAATTTCCCTGTATGTAAAGTTTCCTTCTTTTTATCTTAGCAGATGCTCCCTTCTACTAAAAGCATCAACATATAATCTCCTTACCTATTATAAAAATATTATTACTATTTAGTTCTCATATTATTCTTTATCAAGACAATTTCTATAGTCACAAATAACTGAACTAACCATATTATGTTATGTTAACCGTGTGCATCTCAACGCTCATGTTTTATCTCCGCTCCTTGCGAATCGCTACCCGCGAATTTATCAGCTAAGAAATGCTCATTCATGTCCCAATATACTGAGAACCACATGTCCTTACTTTATTATTTTGATGTTAATATAAACCCACTATTATCACCTGTATGTTTTCATGATGATAACAATTTATTGAATTCAGATAGACCTGTAATATGCAAATGACTAGGCCATTCACACTACTGCCAGAGCAAGAAGGACTTTACACACCACTAGGAGGTCTACTCTCCTGCCCCTATACCACTCAAGAAGGGAGCGAACACATCTCAGTAAAAGTCATCACTAGGCGGGGCAAATTTGAACAAATTAAGCAATTCCAAGGCTTATTGAATTTTGGCCACAGCCAAGTTTAACAAGCCTTGAAATAAACCTGCACAGCAGTTGGGTTTACGACCAGAGCCGAGTACCCTGCTGACTGAGAGGAAAAAGTCTTATGACTTGGCTTTCGGCATCCCGAAGTCCTGCATAATCAATAACTCTATTCTAAAGAGGTATTATGGCCAGAGCCAAGTTACTTCCTTAGTCTAAAGAGTGCTAAAGTCTTATGATTTGGCCTTCGGCACCTTGAAGCCCTGCATAAGCTAGGACTCTGTTCTAGAGAGGTATTACGGCCAGAGCCGACTTACTTCAATAGTCTAAGGAGTGCTAAAGTCTTATGACTTGGCTTTCGGCATCTCCAAGTCCTGCATAAGCAATAACTCTAGCCTAGATAGGTATTACTGCCACAGCCGAGTTACCTCACTAGTCTGACGAGTACTAGAGTATTATGACTTCCCGAAGTCCTGCATAAGCCAGCACTCTATAATAATAATAATAATAATAATAATAATAATATTTATTCAGTTAGCAATTTACAGAGTTGGTACCACATAGTATGTTACAAATATGACATGTACCAGCCTTGCTATAGTCAGCTTGCTAGCCTAAAGAATTTTGGAGTCTTGTAGTTTGGCTTTCGGCATCCCGAAGCCCTGCACTAGACTTTAACTCTAAACTAGTAGAGGGACTACGGCCACAGCCGAACTATTCCCACTGGTTGAAAGAGCTACCAGAGTCTCTTGACTTGGCTTTCGGCATTCCGAAGCCCTGCCTTGGACTTAATTCTATTTTAGGGACGGTATTACGGCCAGAGCCGACTTACCCAACTAGTCTAAAGAGTGCCCAAGTCCTATGACTTGACTTCCGGCATCACGGAGTCCTGCATTAGACTTAGATCGATTCTAGTGGAGGATAGCTAGACTGTTCCACCCTATCCTGGTGGAGTTACGGTTTCTGTGGAGGAACCAGTGTTGATCTGTGCACTGCCACGAACAACGAACGGGTGTTTTGAACCTCTTATAAAGGTCAGAGACAGACGAGTTAGGTAATATTGGCCCACACCATATTGCTATTCTCGCGTTAGTTCGATCTATTGCTAATCCGTCACAAGAGAGGCATTAGATTTAAGACCCTAGAAAAAGAGTACCTGAACAACACTTCACCAACGACTAAAAGGTCAGAACAGATGAGAATCCTTAAACCACCATAGGATACACTCGCGTTAGTTCGATGAAGCACATAACACATGAGTCCTAACTGTGTAACTTCATTCAAGATCTGAGTTCATTAGTTCATCTGTAAACGTACCACTTCACACGACAGGCCAACCTAGACGGCCCACGGAGACCCAGAAGATTGCAAGATACCAGAGACCAGCTACTATTCTCAGTGCACCCCTTATAGGATTATACTAGAAAATCTACAGAAATTATAGGTTTGACTCCTGTAAGGAGATAAAGAAAACCTAATATTTAGTAGTGGCCCCGTAATCATTGACGAACATGCCTATTAAATAAGGCATCCTCTTCAAACACTAATCCGCCGTAGTTTGAAACTACCGCACAGAGCATTTAAAAAACTGAGGAGCCTTCATCATGAGCGCACGCGACCTCACTCATGGCTTCAGTCATTATGAATTGGGTTCTCACTACGAAAAAACTTCGTAAAAAATAAAAACAAAAAGAAAATAAGAATAACTTATCCAATAAGCTTCCCATCATATCGTGGATGTACTTGTGTGGATCTTTGACCAGACGCTGATTCAGGCGTCATTCTTCCTTCACTGACATATCAAGTAAACCAAAATCCTTAATACATCAACGAATGGGAAGGGGATGGTCGGGAGGGCCCCAGTCGTCAATGATTATGGGGCCACTACTAAATATTAGGTTTTCTTTATCTCCTTACAGGAGTCAAACCTATAATTTATTAGTGGCCCCTCCATCATTGACGAACATGCCTGACTTCTAAGACTGGAGGGGGACATTCGTAATCATATCATAACTCTAGAAAAGCAGATAATCAAACAACCACATAGTATTCTTACTTTTGTAAAAAAGATATATTCGGGTGCATAAACTTTATACAGCCTAAATCTTCAAAAAGGGGTACAAGCAGGAGCGTGCTTCAAAGAAGCCTGCTTGAAAAAGGGTTAACTCTGAGACTCTGTACACAGATCTGCTAGTTAAGAAGGCACCCCACTTAAAGTAAGTGGTGAAAACTAAAAACTTATAAGTTTACATGTGCACATATAAACCCCATTAACTAGTGGATATATTCCTAAAAATATAACCAAACATAAATGAATTCTTGTACGTTCGTAGAAGTACTGAACTCGTGTACTTATGCAGAAGTAAATACTTCAAAAGTAAAAGTCGTAGTTGCAACTACCGAAATTTCTTAAAAATCTATTGCTTCACAGCTAAAACTACTTACAACAAGAATTGTTGTAACACTACTATTGGCCTTTAGTACAATTTCCTGCAATGAATACTACAGAGAAATTTTATAATACAATGCCTACAAACAGTATCACAGCTCGTATGTTCTGAACACATACTCCGGAGGGGTCTAGGGTGTCCTATGTCACACTGACTGCACTCTCCCCCCCTTTTTTCTTGAAATTAAACAAAACGTGACTAAAAGGGCCACCTAGACCCTCTGCCGTAAAGCTATACATGGCAAGGAAGGTTTGTCCAGAGCTACTGAAAGGTATCGAGTCAAAAACTCCTGATTAGAGGCCCACAACTGTGTGGACTTAATAACTTCCACCGAAAGATTATTAAGGAAACGTAAAGAGGCTGCCCACTTGCGTAAATCGTGGGTCTTACCCACAACACCGGGATTCTTCTCTTTAAAGTCCCCGACCAAGAGAGAAGCCAGTGTACGCTCCATCAAGCGTTCACCCGGACTTGCGACCCATAAAGCACCCTGGTGATTTTTAGAGGTGCCACTCTTAAATATTTGGTTAGAGCTTGCACTGGGCATAAAAGATGGTGCACCATTCCCCTTTCTAACGCCGGCACCGTGAACTCTGAAAACACGTGTTGACTGTGCTCATTCTTGGCTATGAATCCTGGGGAAGGAGCAATGTGAATACACCCATGAAGCCTATCAAACCTGAGGCAATTAGGTGTGTTGCTCATCGCCGCCAGCTCAGATACTCTGTTCCCGGTAGCCAAAGCCATTAGGAATACTGCCCTTTTTGTAAAATCTGCAGTCTTTGGTACATACGGGAACGAAAATAACGACAATGCTTTGTCCAGAGACCAGGTAGGCATGAGCTGACGGGGAGGTGGGCGGAGTTTAAAACCTGCCCACATAAATCACTTTCAGATAAATGTTTCTGCATGAACAGATAAATTCTGAATGGAACAACCCGACCGGGAGTGACACTGGGTGCGGGCACCACGTGTTCCAATGCTGGTACCACACTGCGCCGGCCACAGGGGCGCGATTAGCGAGACTACGCCTCGCTAATCCTGTAGTTTGTTGACTACGTGGCACATTAGAGACGCGTCTGGCGGCGGAAAATAGATAAATGGAACTCAACCTGTTCCCGTCCGTCATCAGAGCGTCTGGTCCGCCTGCCGGCGTTATCGTCCGGCGGGTGAGGTACAGTGGGAGTTTGTGAGTCTTCTCAGACGCAAACAAATCCACTTGTGGATGGTAATGCTCCGCAATCGCAAGAGCGTCCATTCTACTGTTGTGCTTTGTCTCTGAGACAGAGCGTCTGCCCAGACGTTTGCTACGCCTGGGAGATAAGATGCGTGAAGATGAATGTCCAACCACTTGGCTAGTATAAAAATCTTTGCTGACACGTTTAGCCACTTCCGAGATCTCATTGACCCTTGTGTCTGAATACAGTGAACCGCATTCAGATTGTCCATTCTGAAGGCCACCGACTTGCCCCGTAAAGAAGAGCCGTGAGCTTGAAGGACAGAAAAGGGGACTAGAAAGTCTTTGACATTGATGTGGAAGATGTCTAAATGGGACCAAAACCTTTGACCCTGATGCCCGAGGTTTGACTAAAAGCCCCAACCTATCGTTCCTGACGCATCCATGTCCACCCCTACCGACGGCGGAGAAGAGGTTCATGACATGACTGCGTGCAACATTTCTCTCGTCGCCCAAACCGCTAGTAAGTTGTGTAATAACGTTGGGATAGGCCAAACTATCCCCGCCGGTAATAGTGGGAAAAATTTGTTGCACTCCAAGATTAAACGTTAGACTTTCAACCGGCCCAACTTCACAGTTAGCTGAACCCAGTTGAGAGAACCGACTAGAGATTCCCAGTGTCTCCGTGTCGTAGTCAGACTGTGGAAAAACATAAACAGTTTTTTGCGAAATCCGTTGCGAGTGTCCACACTCTGACTCAGAGTGAGAGAAGCTGTGTCCTCGACCAGTCCTATCCCCTGAAATACTCGTGAGGGAATAAGGGTTTGACTTTTACTAAGTTGACCTTGAATCCTAGAGATTTGAGATGGTTTAACGTAACGTAGACATGGATGATGCGTAACATTTCTGTTTCTGCCACCACCAGTTAGTCGCCCAGATACCACAAGACCCCGATCCCTTGTTCTAACAAGGGCATCAGGGCTTGCCGGGACCTTGCTTGAATGCTTGTGCCAAATTGAAAACAGTCTTCCAAACTGCTGGTGAAATCAAAGAAGGAGTTAGAACTGGAGACAGAACTACTTGGCTTGCAATACGGTCAAGAAGGTTCTTCACTAAGAACATCCTCAGATCCTGCCTTGCTCGAACTGCCTCTAATAAGGCCGTCCGAATATCTCCTAAAGACTTGGATGGAAGTCTGGAGAAGCAAGCGCCGGGAAAGTTCAATGGCTTTCCTGACTTCCGCGGCTTCTATTGCCTGAGAAGAGCGTAACAGAGACTTTGTTACTTTCTGGGAACCATATATTGCGAAAACAGTTTAAACGCTTTTCCTCGTAACCTAAACTCGCGGTCTAGGTAAGCTGGGGAAGGCGTGCTAAAGGGATCTTATAATTCGCACAAATTGATTATTTGGGGGGTGGCGGCCAAGAAGTCAAACAAAGCAGAGGGGACTCCGCCGGCACCAAAAACCGGAAGAGAGAACCAAGAATGGTGTTCTGGAGGGATTTGGTGGGAAGATAAAGTCATGGTTATAATAACTTGGAATGGCCTTAATATGAACATCCAAAACATTTCCGTAACATTGCTACCCCTGACTCATCAGGCCCGTATAAAAGAGGCATAGCTCCTGTTTTTGACTGGCGCCTTGTCTAAAGGAGGGGGAGATATGTCTGATATGACTCGCACATTGGAAGTAGTGAGAGCTGCTGTGCCTGGCACATTGGAAATTGGATCTGACACAAGAGGATGGGTAGGTATTTTAGCTAAAGCAAAGGATGTAGCCAGAGGTCGCACATTCGTCGACATCGCGGGATCTCCCGTATCAACTGTAGGAGTTTCCGGCGTAGGGCCAAAGAACCTATTAAGTGCATTCAATAGTAGTCCATCAATCTCTTCCGCCGGTACATACCTAGCCGATGACGAACTCCGTGGAGATTCGACAGTACCCTGAGAGTCGCCTAGAAGGTGACTGGACTCTTCAACCTCCATCTCTGAGACCAGAGATCGTTGTTCTTCATCCGTTAAGTCTGGCTTATCATGGGAAGATCCCGCCGAAGCCGGGACCTCCACATGTTGCCATGTTAAAACTGGGATAGAAGATGGTACATCGGCATCCCGGTGGACGTCAGCACTAGTTGAGCCACAAAGGGATGTGATCTGTCCTGCCAGGACTGTGAGTATCGCCATACACCTTGGCTGTGGCTGTCCCTCGGTTGCGAGCTTGGTATACTCTCGGAATGGGAGTCCTCGTCCGAGTCCCGTAAAGGTTTATGATAATTAAAAGCTCCCATAGCTCATTAACACATTTAAAGCAGAGCTGGTGAGCAAAATCATAAAGTATACTAATTAATTTAATTTATATTTAAGTGTATTAAAATAAATTACTATAAATAAACACAATATTATCATAATATAATCATAGAAAATATATATGTTTATTATTATTCAGTGATTAAATTATTTCATTAACAAATACAAATACTATAGGGATACCTGAGCTTAATGGCGTTGAACATACAGCAAGGAGAGGTTCAAGTGCCGACATGACAGAGACTGGGGGAAAACTATCCCGCCCCCGGGAACTACCTGGTCACCTGGTGCAACACCGGTACTCCGCCCTGGAAAGAGAAATTTCCGGGGATTAAAGCTCATAGGGTTACACCCAAAAAATGGTAAAAAATATGTGCCACAAAACCGCCGGGCAACGAACCGTAGCACTCCACCACTACATTTCGTTTTCCTTTAGTTTCATATTAAAGATTTCAGCATATCTTTACCTGTCCAGAAGATTTAAGCATATCTTCTGAATCCTCATAAAGATGAAGCATATCTTTATTAAAGATGAAGTCTTTCAAGTATCCCCTTACACTTGAAACACTAGTAAGATTCCGGCATCTTTTTATCCCATAAAAAGTCTAAGCCTATCTTAATCTCTAATCCGGCTTCTCCCAGAAGCCCTCATAGATCGCCGTCTTGAAGGCCGTGATACCCTATTGTATCAATCAATTGTTTGGCAAATTATCGCGAATTGCAAATCAGTTAATATAACCACCCGAAGGTACAACCGCCGGGTTTTATATGCAATGTCAAACCAATTGTACCTGCCCCAGACCTCTTTGTAAAAAGGTCGCCGGGAGGGAAAGACCAAACAAACAAACAGCATTGTGTCAATGGCTTATTAAAGATTTCAGCATATCTTTACCTTCCAAAAGAATTAAGCATATCTTCTGAATCCTCATAAAGATGAAGCATATCTTTATTAAAGATGAAGTCTTTCAAGTATTCCTTTACACTTGAAACACTAGTAAGATTCAGGCATCTTTTTATCCCATAAAAAGTCTAAGCCTATCTTAATCTCTAATCCGGCTTCTCCCAGAAGCCCTCATAGATCGCCGTCTTGAAGGCCGTGATACCCTATTGTATCAATCAATTGTTTGGCAAATTATCGCGAATCGCAAATCCGTTAATATAACCACCCGAAGGTATCACCGCCGGGTTTTAAATGCAATGTCAAACCAATTATACCTGCCCCAGACCTCTTTGTAAAAAGGTCGCCGGGAGTGAAAGACCAAACAAACACAGGGATCTGCCTTGCTTAGGCCAATCGGCTTTCTGCAGACTCCCATTTTCTTATGTTCTTATGTTTTTAAACAGACAGCATTGTTTCAATGGTTTTGAAAAGCCGAGAAAACCATATCCAACAGGTGTCAGCATGATCACCTAGATAACTGTGTGGAGCCCCCCTCGCCGGGAATAACACAGGAAGCCTGATTCCAGGCTCGACCACAGAAAACGCAGTTTCTGAAGAGCCCTCAAGCTACCAAACTCGTCGGGGTAACTTACCTATTTTTAGCCATCCTGACTAAAACTCGGTAAACAAAAACGGTGTTCTCGGAGCAACGAGAAAAACGCCGGAAAGGTAACCCACACCAAACGAGACATTTTAACACATTTTATACAAAGGGTGTGCGCAAAAATAGGGATACTTGAACAGGAGGGCGTAATGCATAAAGCATAAACCGGGGCAAAGGTAGCAATGACAGAGACTGGGATACTTACTCCAGGTTCTGCGTAGATCCGCCGGGACCCAGCTCTGGAAAAAAAAAAAAATTTCCAGGAATTAATGCTCATAAGGTTAACCCAATCATTTTCGCACCCAAGTGTTAAATAACCCGCCGGGTAATGAGACGTAATCCTCAACGACTACAGCTCGCTACGCGGTGGGGTTTCCTAAGTAAAAGATTTCAGAATATCTTAATTTGTCCAAAAGATTTATGAATACCCTCTGACATAATATATAAAGACCAGCATGGCGTTTATAACTGATTAAGTCTTTCCGGTGGTGTTTGTTTCAAGATTCAATTTTGGAAAAAAAAAACTAAAAAAGACGCCGGCCCACGAATTATCTCGTAGATCAAAACTGGGAAGCCTGACAAATATACGAGATCTAACTTCTCCCGAAGTATCTTTTTAGATCGCCGTATGTTGAAGGCGACGATACAAACTGAAATATCTTAATTTGTCCAAAAGATTTATGAATACCCTCTGACATAATATATAAAGACCAGCATGGCGTTTATAACTGATTAAGTCTTTCCTGTGGTGTTTGTTTCAAGACTCAATTTTGGAAAAAAAAAAACTAAAAAAGACGCCGGCCACCGAATTATCTCGTAGATCAAAAACTGGGAAGCCTGACAAATATACGAGATCTAACTTCTCCCGAAGTATCTTTTGAGATCGCCGTATGTTGAAGGCGGCGATACAAAACGTATCCCTCAATTGTCCGGTTAACTAACTGAATTGTAAATTCGTTATTCCCACCTTTCCAAGGAGCACCCGCCGGGTGTGAATATTAGTTTAAAAAACGTTAACCCCAATTGTGCCCTAAAGCGCCGTATGTTGATGGAGGCGATACACAATGCATCCCTCAATTGTCTGGTCAACTAAACTGAATTTTCGCAAATTCGGACATCCCACCCTTCCATGTTGCACCCGCCGGGTAATTTAAAGTTTAAAAGTTTACCCCAATTGTTCCTATCCTCACTTCTTTGTAAAAGATCGCCGGGGAGGAAATACAACAACAGCTTAGTTTTATATTGGCTTTGCAAAACCGAAAAAACTACAAACAACACGTGTCCGTATGAACACTGTTAGATGGGTACGGCCATCCCGTCGGGATTCAAAAGGAGCCTGAAACAGGCACCACAGAGACGCAGTCCTGGGGAGCCACAGACACCCACTCGCCGGGGAAACAAGCCTGTTTTTAAACCATGCGTGGCCAAAACTCGGCAACCAGCCGGGTTGATCAAGGTGAAACCGAGAAAAACCCGCCGGAAAAAACCCACCCCGTCCAGATACCATCTGAACGCAACACCGGACCGAGGCGTAGCCAAAACACAACTAACGCCGGGACCAACATAGTCCGTGGAATTAGCCAATACACAACTAACCCAGGACACATAAATAGTCCGTGGAATTAGCCAATACACAACTAAACCAGGACACACATGACACAGTAGACCATATTTAAAAAATAAATCAATAACACTTGTATATGTGGTAAAGCTACGAGAGGCTGGCTACGCCTAGGCAGACGGATAACAGTAACAAGTCGGAATATAAACAAAAGGCACTGAATTATATCACAACAGGGACCACCGCCAACACACCACTGTAGCAAACACTTCCGGCAAAGGGAAGAACTGACTCGGGACCCAGAAAAAACTTCACTAAGTGAAGACAAATACGCTGGGAACGTCAGCAAAAATATGCTACCTCATCAGAAAGATAAAAGGAAGCAAAAACGCGTAATGAAAGCCGCCTGCATCACAAAGCTAGCTAACTGTGAAAAAGTTCACCTGTCCACAACAGGACCACGAGGGTACATCTGAAATAGATGCCCCAAACACACGACCCAAAATACAATGCACTGCGGGAAACTAGCCCAGGACACTCCTGCTACGCATATCCTAACCTTACTCGATACATCCCGGAGTAAACAAATGAGAAAAAACTCACTAGGGACGCAACAAATGCGGATCCCGCGGAGCATGGGGAGACATGTCCGGGCAGGCTGAGCGCAGAGCAGAGAAGGAAGAATGACGCCTGAATCAGCGTCTGGTCAAAGATCCACACAAGTACATCCACGATATGATGGGAAGCTTATTGGATAAGTTATTCTTATTTTCTTTTTGTTTTTATTTTTTACGAAGTTTTTTCGTAGTGAGAACCCAATTCATAATGACTGAAGCCATGAGTGAGGTCGCGTGCGCTCATGATGAAGGCTCCTCAGTTTTTTAAATGCTCTGCGCGGTAGATTCAAACTACGGCGGATTAGTGTTTGAAGAGGATGCCTTATGTAATAGGCATGTTCGTCAATGATGGAGGGGCCACTAATAAATAAGCCGGTGACAAGGCTACAGAAATCCGAGTTAAAATATTACTAAATACCCTCGGTTCACTCAGTATAAAAGTGTTAATAATTAGAGTCCACAATAATGACTCTATACCAAATCATAAAAAAGGTGTTATATAGGTAATTCATAAAAGTGTTAGAATATAGAGTCCACAATAACGACTCTGTATCAAATCATACAAGTGTTAAAAGATAGAGTCCACAATAATGACTGTGCAAGTTATGCAAGTGTTAGATAGTAGAGTCCACAATAACGACTCTGTGCCAAATTATAAAAGTATTAGATAGGAGAGTCCACAATCATGACTGTGAAGTTCGCTATCTTGTAATTATTATCAGTGCCTAAATATCCTTTTAGTTGAAAGCACTTATTTTGCCTCAATATTATTATAATCTTATTCACCAGTGCGCCCGGTGACAGTGATCATACCTTTGCTTATGAACCATACTATACACTGATTAATTCTGTGGTTATGTTTGAATCCTATAATTACCTGGAAGAAAGTTAAGCGGTTACTCTGATCTGTTACTATACCTGAGCTCCACCTGGATCCTCGTTTGTGCTCGAAGATTTTGGTTATCTTATGTACCCATTTATATTGTTCATGTTCTCAGTATTTACTCGTATCTATGTTCATAGAGTTTAAGATAAATAAACTGTTCTTAAATATTATTTCGGTGTTATATGTATCCTCTATTGTTTTCCTTGCATGTATTGTATGAACTCTGACGTCACAGTCTTGAAAGAACCCACCCTTACCAATACGTTAAACCTGAATAAAATCAGGGCATAACACCTATGGTATAATTACCTCGATTATTTGCACAAATTACATAATTTAACATTTTAATTATGGCTGATTGAAGCAAATAGTTTTTTCGAAAGCCAAACTGATTCTCATTCAGGATATTGTTTGTAATAGAAAAAGCCATCAAGCGGTCATATACAAGCCGTTCTATAATTTTACTAAAGCTGATAATATAGATATGGGTCGATAATTAGAGACTATTGTAGCCGATCTCCCCCTTTATATATAGGTATGATCTTTGCAACTTTTAGCTTATCGGGAAATACTCCAGTACGAAAAGATAAATTGATTAATTTTGATAACAATGGAGAGATAGCTGTACATGCATACTTAACCTCTCCACTGCACACCCCCTATAGTATACAGGCACCCCTGTGCGGAGGTATGACGATTTGGGCGACCCTTGCAAATATCGATGAAAAGTACATCAACGTGTAGGGAATGTTCGCGTGCGTCGAGCCATATATATTTGACCCCCCAAAAAATGTCTGGCGGGGGGGGGGGGCAGTCCGTAGTTGAAAAAAGTGGAGCGAATGGCATCGCGCGGCCAGATTGTCATCGCGCGGCAAGATTTCCCGGGTGAATATCCGCGCGCCCAGGGAGTTTAGGAGAGGGAGGAGACGGAGGGTTAGGGCGTAATCTCGCGTATTTATCCTATTTTCATCACTTTTATGCTATGTAGAGTATGTGTAGGTATGTGTACGTATGTGTACGTATGTAGGCCACCCATATACCAAGGAATATGCCGCATATAGACCAAATATGCGACATATAAACAAATTATGAGAGAGTTTAGAGGCGGGAACGGATGTCAGAGAGTTCAGGCGGGAAGGTATGAAGGGGAAGGCATGGTGTTTTGGCCGTAATATCACCTATATATATCATATTTTCAGCACTGTCATGCTATATAAAGTACGTGTACGTATCTAGGCCACCCTTATACCAAGGAATATGCCGCATATAGACCAAATATGCGACATATAAGCGAATTATGAGAGTTTAGAGGCGGGAACGGAGGTCGAGAGTTTACGCGGGAAGGTATGAAGGTGAGTACAGGGTCTGTTGGCTGTAATAATGTATATATCGTATATATCGTATATATCGTATTTTCAGCACTGTCATGCTATATATAAAGTACGTGTACGTATGTATGCGACCCATATAACAAGGAATATACCGCATATAGACCAATTATGCGATATATAAGCCTTATGAACGTGTTTATGGGAGAGGTGTGGTGGGTGGGTGGGTTGGTGGGTGGTTGGGAGGGAGGGAGGGAGGGAAGTTGTGAGTGCTGGCAAGCCAAGGTCAGCCAGCTGTGTGTTATTACTTTACAATCTGGGGTGTAAACATACTGAGCTATATTTAGACTGGTGTCCAATGTCAGTAGGGTAGGCAGATTGCCATATGAAACTTTGATTTATTCATTTGCAAATGATACGCAATACAAATGTATATTCGAGACTTACTTGGGGTATTTTGTATGACATGCATTACTATATATAATCGAATATACGCACGACATATAGAGGGATGTTGGAGGAAATTTCGACACAAACACACTTGTCCTTCATTATTTGCAAGATTATACAATACAAATGTATTTGTGAAGGTTATTTTTTGCATGCTGTTTTATAAATCAAACCGATATACAATTGTGTACGGGCCGAGACGACCGTGCGATAAGACTGCAGGGTGTCACACCGAGAGGGGCAATGTTGGGGAGTGTTTGGGCAATTTTTGAACGAATAAAGTTATATAATAAACTTATTTTTGAGAGAGATAGTTTTATATACCTTTGCATGATAGGACTGATAATTCCATCAATTTACTAAAGTAAATTGGTGGGATAATTTGTTTTTGTTTTTTACCAACTGACAGCTAGAATGTACAGTTCATGTTTCGAGTAAAATATTGTATGAGCTGCTATGGTTTAGTCAGTAAGGTCACGGACTGGGATTCTGAGGGTAGGCCAGGGTAGTGGGTCTAATCCAGAAGGGGGTGATGGGGAAGTTTTTATAATGTTTAGAAACATTTTGATAATTTTTTTTTTTTTAAAAGCCCATGTCATTGTATTCAAGCAATATGACATATTCATAGAGCTGCTATGGTCTAGTCAGTAAGGTCACGGACTGGGATTCTGGGGGTAGGTCAGGGTAGTGGGTTCGAATCCAGAAGGGGAAGTTTTTATAATGTTTAGAAACATTTTGATATATATATTTTGTTTTACAAGCCCATGTCATTGTATTCAAGCAATATGAAATATTCATAGAATATTTCATATTGCTTGAATACAATGACATGGGCTTGTAAAAAAAAAAAAATATCAAAATGTTTCTAAACATTATAAAAACTTCCCCATCACCCCCTTCAGGATTCGAACCCACTACCCTGGCCTACCCTCAGCATCCTACAATGACATAAGTTTTTTTTTTTTTTTTATTATTATTATTTTATAAGTAGGCTACAGTAAGATGAAAATAGGGTTGAATCTACATATGATTATTTTGTTCCAATACAATATATTTCAGGTTGAAAGAAACAAGAGAATAACTTTCAAACATATTTCTATTAGGAACAAAACAAAACATATAACATTATATGACAGGGATAATATTGTACTTAGGTGATATACTGTATATATATATATATGAGGTAGCAAATATATTTCAGGTTGAAATAAACAAGAGAATAACATACAAAATATTTCTATTAGAATCCAAAAAATACATATACCATTAGATCACAGGGATAATATTGTACTTAGGTGTTATATATATATATATATATATATATATATATATATATATATATATATATTCAAAAGGAAAAGGGTAGCCAAAACAAGGAAGATCCCCATCTTCATATTTATTGCAATATTTCGGACTCTGCGTCCATCATCAGGTCAGTACACGATCCTATAAAATGAAATTACCATACATAAAATTTCGTAAATAGAAGGACCCGTAAAATAGTTTAAATACAAAGTAAATAAGGGTATAAAATACCTAAATGAAATTAATTCGTTAACAAACACCAGTACCGCATGAATAAAAGGAAAACTAATGCGATATGACTAAATAATAAAGACCAATCCCTACCCACCTAGATCCAACCCCAAGCCCACCTCGAGTACAACTGAAAACCATTATTTGATCATTTAACACTAACACCGACAACCCCAAAAACACAAAACAAAAGAACATCTGAAAATGATATATTCTGACTGGGCGTACAATGTGAAAAACTCCTAATAATTTGAAATTAAACACAATAAATATGAAACAATTAAAACTAAACTATTTGAAAACTGACTAAACAATTGAATCAGTTCATAGTATTTGGTTCCGGCTTGAGTTGTTGAATTAATATCTTTTCCCCTAAAAAAGTATCTTGTTCATTATTGAATTTACCTATTATTTCAAAATCATTCTCTGAGAAAAGATGGTCATTCTCATGTGAATGATGTCTTATGGCCGAAAAAGGCATTTTATTAAGATATTGACCCGTTCTATAGCTCCTACCCAAATGTTCAGATATTCTAATTTTGAAATGTCTGGAAGTACATCCGACATACCTAGCATTACAGCTGGGACACGAACATAATATACAATATTTGAACACATCAGGTTAGGAATACGGTCTTTAAAATTGAAAAATGAACCTATAGTGAAATCATTATTGAATATTATTCGAAAGTTGACGGCAGGAAATTCAATTTTGAGAAAGGCTAGCAACTTCTTCCTGAACAAGAAACTTGATTCTCCATAGAAAGGCAATTTAACATATTTGATAAGTTTAGGTACTTCCGAAACTGTGACCTCTAAATTTTGGTTCGTGTATAGAAATCTTTTAAGTACTTTATTAAATACATTCATAGTATAATTGTTGGATATAAAATACTGCTTCAAAAACTCGAATTCTAGATGCATAACATTAAAATTAGAACACACATTGTAGGCACAATTTAAAAGTGTTTTAATAGAGTTTATTTTGAAAATATCTGGGCAGAAACTAAGCCAATTGAGACCTACACCAGTAAAGGTTCGTTTCCTAAAAACATCAGTGATCAATCCGTTCCCGGTTTTGGTTATTTTAACATCCAGAAAAGCTAATGTATTGCTATCTTCAACCTCCTTTGTGAAATTAATATTGTGATGTTGTTTATTCAAATACTCCAAAAACAAATGTATATCCTCATTTCTATTGAAAATCAAAGAGCAGTCATCTACATATCGTTTATAAAAAAAGGGTTTGAAATCTTTAGGACAATTATTGAGCCAAATTGCTTCATTGTGGCACAAAAAGGTATCTGCTAAACTAGGTGCAAGGCAAGATCCCATCGCACAACCATCGATTTGATTATACATTTCTTTATTGAACAAAAATAATGATTCAGACGTAGCAAATTTGAGTAGATTATTAACAGTTTTCCTATCAAGTCCGTAAAATTCTTGTGGATTAGTTTTACTGAGAATGATATCTATGGTTTCTTGTAGTGGTACATTGGTATATAAAGAAACTACATCAAAGCTGGCCATGACAAATTCAGGGGGTAGAGTTAGTGACAGTAATTCGTCTACAAATGTCTTAGAATTTTCTACAGTATATTCATTATTGATAAGGGGTTTAAGTTATGGAATGAGAAATTTACCAAGATTGTAAGCTGCTGTATTTATGGTTGAAATTATGGGTCTTAATGGTACATTTAATTTGTGAATCTTTGGTAATCCATATAAAATCCCGGGGGAAGTTCCTGAAGCATACAAAAGATTAAAATTTGGAAATTCCAATATTATCCTTAATAGAACGAAGAATTCGATTTAGTTTATCTTTTAATTTAATTATATGAGAAAATAGGTTACCAGTTACTCGATGAAATTTAGATCTATCTGAAAGTATTTGCTTAATTTTAGTAAAGTAGTCAATTTTATTTAAAATTACCACTCCCCTTCCTTTGTCTGGCTTGGTAACAATAATAGATTCATCTTCACTAAGCTTTCTAAGAATATCAACATCATCAGGTTCAAACACAGGAGAGACCTAAATCCTTTATTTTCCGTAGAGTATCTCCTATCACTCTTCCAATCCGAAGTAATCCATTATTAGCACAGTCAGTGACAAAGTTACACAGCTTATCTATACCTAAATTATGTTTAACAAAATTAGTCTTATAATAAGGAATGCAAAAATTCAAGCCTAAGGATAATAATTTTTGTTCTCTACTTGTGAGGACTCTACTCGACAAATTAAAAATGCAATTTTCATTCCAGTTTAGCGGTCCAATACCAAGGTCCTTCAGTTTCTTGTCATGGCGTCGTCGGACATCAGTGTATGAAGTACGAGTATTCCTAGTTATTCTTCCAAAAAATACAAAAAAGTCTAAGAAACTGACACTCTGTTTTCATGTATTCTTTAACACTTCCAAACTCTTCTTAACACGTTCAAGTTTTCGTTTATGTTGTTTAAGTTCACGATCTAAAAGTTGACTTTGCCAATCACGGTAGGTATTTCGAAAATTCTGGTTATGAACTTTGAAATTTACAAACTTAGGCACTACTTTAAAAGCCACACATGTTGAAATTAATGAAATATCCAAACGAATCTTGCTGATCTTGAAGTGTTCCCTCTCCAGTCCCCGATAGACCTTCAGTGTTTCTCGTCCATATTTGTTAATGATGATATCAGTGAGTTGTCCTCCAGGATAACGTGTTTTCAAAAGGAAAAGGGTAGCCAAAACAAGGAAGATCCCCATCTTCATATTTATTGCAATATTTCGGACTCTGCGTCCATCATCAGGTCAGTACACGATCCTATAAAATGAAATTACCATACATAAAATTTCGTAAATAGAAGGACCCGTAAAATAGTTTAAATACAAAGTAAATAAGGGTATAAAATACCTAAATGAAATTAATTCGTTAACAAACACCAGTACCGCATGAATAAAAGGAAAACTAATGCGATATGACTAAATAATAAAGACCAATCCCTACCCACCTAGATCCAACCCCAACCCACCTCGAGTACAACTGAAGACCATTATTTGATCATTTAACACTAACACCGACAACCCCCAAAACAGAAAACAAAAGAACATCTGAAAATGATATATTCTGACTGGGCGTACAATGTGAAAAACTCCTAATGAATTTTGTCCTGGAGGACAATTCACTGATATCATCATTAATATATATATATATACAGTATAACAGTATATACAGTATATATATATATTTATGAGGTAGCAAATATTTTGTGACAAGCGTGATCAGGTAGTTAGGAACAACAAAATACATATAACATATGGATAATATTGTACAGTACTTAGATGTTATATATATATATATACATATATTTATGAGGTAGCAAATATTTTGTGACAAAAGCGTGATCAGGTAGTTAGGAACAAAAAAATACGTATAACATATCATTGATAATATTGTACTGAGATGTTATATATATATATATATTTATGAGGTAACAAATAGTTAGTGACATAAAAGCGTTATCAGGTCAGGTCAGGTCAGGTAGGGCGCGAGTCCAGGGCATGCGCAGGGGCAGCACTCAATAGTTCTTGTACATATGGTAGTCCCTGAAGCAGTCACCCAAGGAGAGTGCAACCTTCCACTCGTTGCACATGGAGGTGACTTTTTGAGGCACCTTGGGTCTCCTGGTGGTGTTGCTGCAAACGTGACATTGCATCTGCTTGTGACGAGTGCCAATTGTCTGCGTGTGGACTACATAGTGCCTGTGGACCGCCACCTGGATGCGGTCAGGGACATGATCACCACGCCATGCCACATTCCTCAGAGTGGGGGTGCCAAACTTTTCCAGGAGTTGGTACGAGACGTTGTACACGAACTCCCTGAACTTTAATTTCATGTTTGGAGCCATGTCTTTTTTGACAAGCCACAGGTTGTACTCGTTGAGCATCGTGATGTCGACTATAGGTGGAGGAAGAGCTTGTGATACCATTTCACAGTCTTCCTCAGACACTCAACGCCTTCAAGTTGACAATCTGACTTGTCCACCAGGCGCATATATTTTGTGTAGTCCACTACCATGTCGGGTTTTTCAATCTTCTTCCTGGTGCAGAAGTGGACTTTACCAGAGTCGACCTAGGCACCTGTGTGGACTGTCGAAAGCAGATGAACATCACGTTTATCCTTCCACTTCAGAGCCACCACTTTCCCGGACTTCTCCAGCATCTTGTACTTGCCGGCCCCCCTTCGTCGCAACCTCCTGTCGCGGTGTTCTTGTGCCAGTTCATCTTCAGAAGGTGTGTCACTGGAGGAGGGATTCGGAAGTGGAGTGATGTGACCGACGAACTTTGGCATGGACTTTCAGTCTTTCTGACAGTCCCACATGACCCCCTTTGGTTGTCATGAAGAAACTGGCAGAGAGCGGGAGAAGTATACCAATTATCGGTGTACAATACGTGTCCCTTGCCCATGTAAGGTGCCATAATTTTCTTTACGATGGCCCCTGACATGCCCATGGGGTCATTGGCACCGACTCTTGGCACGTCTATGTCAGTTCCTGTGTACACAATCATGTCAAGCACTATACCGGTCTCACAGTCGCACAACACGAAGAGCTTGATTCCAAACCTGTGCCTTTTCAAGGGGATATATTGTTTGAACACAAGACGACCTTTGAAGAGCACGAGACTCTCATCAATCACCAAGTTGTTGAATTGGTAAAAAAAAATATTGTATCTCGCCAGCAACATGGTGAACACCTCCCGAACTTTCTATATTCTGTCAATCCTGTTAGGATTTTCATTGTCTGCAAAGTGCATAAATCTAAGCAGCAACAGAAATCTGTCACGAGCCATGAACTTATTGAAAGTTGGGGTGGCGATCAGAGGGTTGTGTTTCCAATAATGTTGAAGCACATGCTTCTTGCAAAGAGGTATGAGCATCACTAAGGCAAAGAACGTCATGAATTCATTTACGGTCGTATCTACCCAGGTTTTTATTCTCGCTCTTGGAGAAATTACGTCCATTCTGTTATACACCCACCTGTAGTAGGCGTTGGTTTGGGCAACTATGTACGACATTAGCTGCACGTCGAAGAAGGCAAGGAAGACATCCATCTCATTCGAGTTGTCATCACAGGGCCAGTCAGCAGTTGTACCTGACCTACCAGCATCAAACTGGTGCAAATCAGGCACAAAATCGGCCCCGTCAGACCACACAAACATATGGATATTGGCGTCGGGGATTGAAATGTCATCTGCGTCTTCGCCACCATCAGACAAATCACTGTCATGGTCACGGTATAGCACATCCTCGTCACCCTCGTCGTCACTTTGCTCGGGTTCACTTTCACTATCCATCCCCGCCCCCCACCCACACTCCCGTGTGGCGGTGTCGTCGTCGTAGTATAAATCCTGGTCATCCTGGGAATCAGGAAACAGCAGGGTGTCGTACTTCGACGGAGTAAGGTGCTTCATCCGTCTCGATCGGGCAGGTGTCCTGTAGGTAGAGACAGAAGGGCCTGCAGAAGGGCCAGCAGAAGGGTCGGCGTCGGCAGGGCCAGCAGTGGTGGGTGGGGCAGAGGTAGAGGCCCTAGACGCAGGCAATATTATTGTTGTCCCTGTCGCCGTTGTCGCCTTGCCCTTCGTCCTTTTCTTCCCTTTGGCAGGGCCAGGGGTAGGGGCAGTGGCAGGGGCAGAAGGGCCGGCAGGGGCGGCATCGGCAGGGCCAGCAGTGGTCCTGGATGGCAATATTATGGTTGTCCCTGTCGCTGTTGTCGCCTTGCCCTTCGTCCCTTTCTTCCCTTTGGCAGGGCCAGGGGCAGGGGCTGTGGCAGGGCCAGCAGGGGCGGCATCGGCAGGGCCAGCAGAGGTCCTGGATGGCAATATTATGGTTGTCCCTGTCGCCTTTGTCGCCTTGCCCTTCGTCCCTTTCTTCCCTTTGGCAGGGGCAGGGGCAGGGGCAGGGGCAGGGGCAGGGGCAGAAGGGCCGGCAGGGGTGGCGTCGGCAGGGCAGCACAGGTCGTAGATGGCAATATTATGGTTGTCCCTGTCGCCGTTGTCGCCTTGCCCTTCGTCCCTTTCTTCCCTTGGCAGGACCAGGGGCAGGAGCACGGGCAGAGGTGGCGGCGGCAGGGGCGGCTGGTGGTGGTGGTGGTGGCACGGTGGTAGTGGCAGAGGTACAATTTTTTTACCCATGCCCTTCCCTGTCTTCCCAGTGGTCCCCGCAGGTCCTGCAGCCCCAGGGCGGCCTCCTGCGTCGGTGGCAGTGGTGGCAGTGGTGGTAGCAGTTGCCTGAGTGGTCGTGGCACTCTCCCCGAAAGACAATGACCTCTGTGCACTGCTCCTGCTTGCACGTGTTTTACGTGCTTTACGTGGAGGTTCCTCGTCCTCGGAGCCACTCGTGCCGTAGTAATTGAAGCTCGGGTCTTTAGCAGCCACTCTCTGCCTTCCACGGCCGCTGACACCACCCGAAGGAGGGCTGGTTGTGTCATCAGGGCGAGAGCGTGAGGAACGTCTAGGCTCCATGACAAGTGCTTGGGTACTGCTTGAGTGGGTGCGGGGCGAGCGTGTGGCGTGGTGGTATCGAGAGTTGCCAAGTTGTACTGCACCCACACCAATTTGTAGCCGCCTGGCTGTAAGCCCGCGGTTTTGGTACGCGTTAAAAAACCTGGATTATATAAGGCTTTCCACAGCGCAGCGGTAAAACTCTTATTAGTCTTTCCGCACTTGCCGGGTTAAGAATTCTTGCATCAATTCCGTCAAATCCTGGGCTAGAGTCTTTAAGATTATTTATGATATCAGTTACTTCATTAAAAGTGGTGGGATTTAACAGCATAGTTGGGTAGCCTACTGTTCTATCAAGTAGTCGACAGGAGATGTTTGACAAGAAGGTAGCGAGTCAGCTAATGTTTTTCCTATAGAACAAAAATATGAGTTTATATGATTGAAAATAACAGAGGGGATAGATTAATTGACGTTGTTAATTTCTAATTCATCAATACTAGTTATATTGGTTTTAATCTGTAAAAGGTTATTTATAACTTTCCAAGTATTTCTACTATCCCTAGATGCCGAACTTAACTTAGATGAAAAGTATTGTTTCTTGGCAGTAGCCAATTTATTATTCACCATGTTCCTAAATTGTCGATATTCTTCTCCGAATGTAATTGGTTTTGTAACAAATTTTCTGTTTAAGTAAGTAAGTTATATAAGTTATGTCTTCTTTTTATTAGATCGGCAATTTCCTTAGTGACCCATGGCTTAGACCAGGGATTCCCAAACTCTTCAGCTCATTGACCCCTTAGTGAAGTTTCAAATTATTCATCGACCCCCAAACATTTAAAAATAAGAATAATATAATATGTTGTGAAAAAAGAAACTTATTACATGCATATTATGATACAATAAATATGTGGAATTATAGTAGTACCTTAATATTAGTATTAGTAGAGTTAATGTCTTCATTTTGTATTTCCAAGTCAAATGGTGTAAGAATTCATTCAGGCACTTGCATTTCCTCCAGTCTTCAAAGCGCAATTTAAAGTCTTCAATCAATTTGTCCAGGTGTGCGTATGTTTCTATGTCACCATCTGAAATGCTTTCACTTTCTGCCGACTGTTGTAAGTTCGAAAAGTACTGAAATCTCTGTGCCATTGACGCTTTAAACCAGCCTAGTTTGCCTTGGAAGCCCAGTAGAATTGTCCTGTCCTGAATAATGGTAACATCTTTACCCTGCAGACGTTTCTGTACCTCATTAAACTTTGAATATAGGTCTGCCAAATAGAACAGAGCATTCTTACACCTTTTCAGCTTTTCACATAGAGATAGGTCTACATCTTTTGAAACGTTCCTCACCTAGCCATTCATAGACCCCCTAGCCATTTATCGACCCCCTTTCGACCCCTGGCGATTCATTGACCCCTTGGATGGTCGATATCGACCCTTGGGGGTCGATATCGACCACTTTGGGAACCCCTGGCTTAGACTGACCCTTACAAGATATCTTTATAATTTTCCATAGTACATTTTCTTCCTCCACCCTGCCTATACTTGTTTATAAAGCACTTAAATGTTGTGTTCACATCATCCTGAACAATTTGAAAATCCTGCAATACTTCTTCCATACAAGTGTTCAAAAGTGTGGCATCAAGTGATTTATAATCTTTAAACTTTATAGTTTTATCATTAGCTGAACATTTATCACAATAAAAGCAGCTAACAAAAGGGGCAAAGTGGTCTGACACATCAGTGATCAATATGCCATTATTGGATGTTAATGATTTAACTGTGGTAGGCTATTTGGCTTGTGCTGGATCTGGGGGATATTTGCGTATTGCATGTGAGGCTGTTCTGTTATTTCTGGCCTGTTTCTTTCTTCATTATTTGCACTATGGTGATAAAACATAACATAAGAACAAAAGAAAATGGGAGTCTGCAGAAAGCTGATTGGCCCATCAAGGCAGATCCCTGTCACACCCAACCCTAATTATAAGCCCAGCTCACTAACACCATTAGGACTGACCTCACAAAACGGTCAGAGGTCAGAAAACGGGGGTCTGCAGAGCGCCGATTGACCCACACCTGACAGATCCCCCTCACACCCAACCCATCTCGTTCATATGCCTATCTATTTTGTTCTTAAAGCTCCCTATCGTTCTTGATCCCACTATAGCACTTGGTAGCCTATTCCACCTGTCTACAACTGTTACCAAACCAAAATTTGCCTATATCCTTTCTGAAACGAAATTTATCTAATTTGTAACCATTGGTTCGAGTTCTTTCGCTATCACTGAGCTTTATTATTTCTTTCATGTCCCCTTTATTAATCCCACTAACCCACTTGAACACCTCTATCATATCCCCTCTAACTCTGCGTCTCTCTAACGAGTGTAAGCCTAATTTCTTCAACCTTTCTTCATATGGAAGATTTCTAATATTATGGATCATTTTTGTCATTCTACGTTGTACTCTCTCCAAGGAATCTATGTCCATTCTGTAATAAGGTCACCAAAATTGAACAGCATAATCCATATGGGGTCTCACTAATGACAAGTAAAGTTTTAAGATAACATCAGCAGTTCTGTTACTCACACTCCTAGAGATGAACCAGAGAATCCTGTTTGCCTTGTTACGAACACTTATACAGGTTGCTAGACTACTCGGCCCACGGGACAGCTCGGCCAGGACAACTCGGCCAACGGCGAGACAGCTCGGCCCACGGCGAGACAGCTCGGCCCAGTAAAACCGAGACAGCTCGGCCCCGAGCTAATTGCGAGACAACTCGGCCTTTCACAACCCTTATTTGCTTCGACAACATAAAAACGGTATAGATGGCTATATTGATCATTTTGGAATCGCTATGTCCCTACCTATTTATGTATCTATCCTAAAGAAAACTGAGATTTTTGCAAAAAAAAAAATTACATCCGGTGGCAATTCAACTCGCACCCTTTCAATATCTGAGGCAAGGGTATGAACACATTGTTTTCCTTCCCTCAAACCTTCGCCATGGACAGCTTTGAATATTTCTCTCATCACCGTTAATTTAGAAGAAAAACTATCAGACGGCATGTACAGGTATGACCTCTGTTGACCATATCAATCCATGATTTGTTTACAGATACACAGTTCGCTGCCATGTAACCTAAATCAGGATATTTTTTAGAGAATTTCCTCACAACATAGCCACCTACAGTATATACAACAAGGCCTGTTCTTCTATAATTGTACTAGGTGATTTTGATGAATTGTTACATGCTCTTATGCAACTATTTTCACCTTCATGCAACTCATCAGACAGCTCATCAGGCCACCACTAGCTTTAACAACCTATACAGCCTCAAGTAATATTTCCTTCAGTTGAATAGCATTCTGTTTAGATACAGGATGAATTCGTATGATGTACCGTGGTCCTCCATAGTGACAAACAACTTCAATAGCAAGAGCAGATGTTGCTAGATTTTCTGGTCCGTTTGTTGCATAACCTACTATATGCTCTCCTGTAAATCTAAGGGCCTGCTTAAGCTTGACTTCATCAAACAAAATGTTAACTAACCGCTGTTGTGGCTTCAACTGATCAAAAAGGATTGGGAGACACTTGTCAGCACTCAGCATAAGTGCGAGATAACAATTGGCGAATCTGTTTCTCACAAGGAAGACTAATTGCTTTGGAGTTTCTAAGCATTCTATATGCTGCGGGTGATATACAAAACAGTTCTGCTGCAAGAATTAACATATGCTTTGTATATCGGCGATTTTTAGGAGGAATAAGAAGGAGTTGTAACTGTGCTTGAATGAACTGAAAACCTTCAATTTCATGAAATTCTGTGATAGAGTCAAGTTCTGAATTATTATTTTTAAGCGGTCAGTATTAGTCGCTTCATGAGTGTTCATAATTTTCACTATTTCTTCAATTTGAGACCACTTACTTACCAAGCAATTTTTTTGAAGATTCAGTTTACTTTTTGGTATCTCCAAGCCACTTTTCTCTGCTACTACCAGCTGCAGAAAACCAAAAGGAGACTGTACCTCTTTAAAATGAAGAAACTTATCAACTGCTCTACCATTACCATCTGTCTTAAACATTGTCAGTTCTCTACCATTTTGCATTATATAAAACTCAGGGAAGTGTTTTCCAATCTCTCCTGCAAATTTGTCATATAACTATGCATTTTGTCTTGTTCATTTTCAAATTCAGTTTGTTTTTTAAGTCTTGCTTCACTTGTCACTGTTTTAGTTAACCTAGGAGCTGACGTAAGTTGTTTGAGGCAAGACTTGGGTACACCTTTAAAAACTGTAGGAGGCCCAGCTGGTCGTTTTCCTCCCCGAACTGTGACCCAATCGCAGTCGAAGTGTGATGCACAAATCCATAGTTTCGACCTGTCTCTCAAACTTTCTGGGCTATTTGGCATAGCACTAATCCATGCATGTCGTTCTTGTTCTTCATTCGGGAAACACACCATAGGACTGTATGGCTCTCCCCTGTAGTTTCCACGACAATTGAATGCAGCACATCTTTTCGGCATTGTTCCTGTAAAGCAAAAAAACAAGAATAGTTGTAAAATGGTTATCAGTACATATCAAAGCAACCTGTTGACATCAGCTCAATTCTAATATTTATCAGCTAAATAAGTTGTTAACACAGTTCCTTTTGTGACTGGTAAGTATTTATAAGAAAATTACTTACAATAAGCTGAGAGATAACGAACAACAGAACAAAAATGTGTTGCCTCTAACGTGTCTCGTGGGTGACTGGCGTCTGGCATCGTCCTGTTCAGTTGCTCTCTGACCCCTGACCTGTGCGGACGTCCCCAGTGACCGCTAGTGAACCTGTTTACCCTTAGTGAGGTCCTAGTGAACTTTCATAGTGATGGCTGTTGTTGATGAGTCTGCTGTCTCCTCCCATACTCTCCAGCTTTGTCTTGCTTTGCAAGAGAGACTGGAGAGTGTGGAGCAGGAGATTCAGTGTCTCAAAGATGAAAATTTGGCCTTGAGACTAGCTATGGCGGAGAAGAAGTGTGAGGCTACCGGAAGTGTTCCCAGGGATCGTGAAGCCCTTGGAAAGGGGTGTCAACTAGTGCAACGGCCTGCAAGCTGAAAAGGCAGCCAGTCAAGACCCACAACAACTTCAGCACCTTGGCTGATGAGAGTGATGGCGATGAAGTGGCGATCATCGAGGCAGTGAGAGGGGAGGGGGGGAAGTCTGCTGCTGTTGCTGCAACAACTGCTGCTACACGCCGACAAAAGGAAAAAGCTAAGTCTGTTTTCATTGTCGGTGATTCATTGGTTAGATACCTTGGCAGGGCAACAAACACTCAGGTCGGTAAAGTTGTCTGCGTGCCTGGTGCCGGAGTCGGGAGGGTGGCTGAGAAGATAGATGCTGTCATGGAAGTGAGTGGGGAGGACCCCATCATCTTCCTCAACGCAGGGAGCAACGACATATGGAGATGCAGGACTGAGGAGTTGCTCTCCAAGTATCAGGAAATGTTGGAGAGGATCAAGGAAAAAGGTGGAGTTCCTGTGGTAAACAGTATCCTGCCTAGAAGAGGGGTAAGGAAGGAATGGTCCTCCAGGGCTATTGGTGTAAATAGCCGGCTGGAGAAGTATTGTAAGGCAAATACTATTCCATTCCTGGATAACTGGTCCCTCTTTTATGGTAAGGATGAACTGTATGCCCAGGATGGAGTACATCTCTCTCGACTAGGAGTTTCGACCTTGGCCAGCTCACTCGACAAGATTGTTGCGGGGTTTCGTTAAAAAAACCTGGGTGTGTAAGTAAAATACTGTCTCCATATGGAGCAGGTACTTCATGTGACAAACCAGTGAGTAAAATAGAAATAATCAGTCAAGATAGTGCGGATATAGTGATGTGTAATAGTAGTATCGATAACACTACACATGTAACTGATAGTAAAGATGAGAATACTGATAGAGTAGAATTTCCGTCTAGAGCTAGTAGTTCAACAGGAAATAATAAGTTAGCTAAACACAATAGAAAATTAGTTGCAAATAAAAGTAATAGGTTGAGGGTATATTATACAAATTGTAGGAGTTTATGTAACAAAATGAACGAACTTAGAGCACTCGTTAGCACAGAAAATATAGACATAATAGCGCTAACTGAAACGTGGATTAATACAGAATCTAGGCATTTTTTAGCAGAATTTGATATTCCAGGATATAGTTTGTTTAAATATGACCGAACAAGTAGGAGGGGCGGAGGTATAGCAGTGTTTGTCAGGAGTACATTAAAAAGCTGTATTAAATCAGGTATTAGACTAAATAATGATAATGAAAGTGTTTGGGTAGAGGTTAACGAAGGTAGTGAGACCATAGTTATTGGAGTTATATATAGACCGCCTAATATGAGTAGAAATGGCGGAAAATCGTTATGGGAGGAAATTAAAATAGCATCAAGGTTTAGCAATGTGTGCATTATGGGGGATTTTAATTTTCCGAACATTGATTGGCAGCACCAAATAGGCGACTCCGATTCAGTAGAGTTTATTGAGGTAGTACAAGATAGTTTTTTATTTCAATTCATAGATACGCCGACTAGAGGTATTAATATTCTTGATTTAGTTTTCAGTAACAATGAACATATGATAAATAATGTAGAGATTGGTGACCACCTAGGAAATAGCGATCATAAATCTATTTATTTTAATATACAATGGACAGGGAATGCTAAAGAGAATACGACACTTATCCCAGATTTCAGAAAAGCCGATTATGGTGGGCTAAGAAGAGACTTAAGGGTGGACCCTATTGTTAAGCGATTAAGTCAGGATATGCCAGAGTTAAACTTGCCACCTACATATAACCAGTTTATTGCTTCACTCCACAATGCTCAAAATAAATATATCCCTAAAAGAAGATTTAGATCGACGCAGAACCAACCAAAATGGATGACTAATAAGCTAATAGATCTTATAGGAAAAAAGTAAGGAATATATCGAAAAATAAAGAAAGGTGAAAATCATTTACATATATACTATCAGACTCTATCAAGACAGGTCAAAAAGGAAATCAGGAAAGCAAAAAGAAATTATGAAATAAGGATAGCCAGCGACTCAAAAAATAACCCTAAAGCTTTTTACCAACTATATAAATCTAAAGTTAGAGATGTAATAGGCCCCCTAAAAACTTCAATAGGAGAAATAACAGAAAATGATTTAGAAATGTGCAGTACATTAAATAGTCAGTTTCTTTCCGTTTTCACTAATGAAAATTTGGCACAGATTCCAGAAGTCAATATGGTATATAGTGATAGTATAGAAAATATGTTAAGTACAGTTAGTATAAGTAGAAATGATGTGCTTAAGGAAATTGACAGACTGAAACCTCAAAAATCGCCTGGTCCTGACGAGGTATATGCTAGAGTATTAAAAGAATGCAGAGATGAGTTAAGTAGTCCATTAGCATTTATATTTAACAAGTCATTAGAAATAGGTTTAGTTCCAGAAGCTTGGAAGCTTGCAAATGTAGTTCCGATCTTCAAAAAAGGTGATAAATCGATAGCATCCAATTACCGTCCCATTAATCTCACATCAATCATAGGAAAGTTGCTAGAGTCTATTATTGCTAGGAAAATTAGAAGCCACTTAGTAAAATTTAACTTAATAAATTCTTCTCAGCATGGATTCACTCAGGGACGTTCGTGCCTTACTAATTTGCTTAGCTTTTTCTCAGAGGTATATGAAGCAGTAGATAGTGACAAGTCATATGATATTATATATTTAGATTTCAGTAAAGCTTTCGACAGAGTCCCTCATGAGAGATTGATGAGAAAGGTTGAGGCACATGGAATAGGAGGGTCGTTGTTGGGATGGATTAGGTCATGGCTAATTGGTAGGAAACAGAGAGTCAGCATAAATGGTACCAAGTCAGAGTGGGGAGCAGTCAAAAGTGGTGTCCCCCAGGGATCGCTATTAGGTCCCCTGTTGTTTTCTATATACATAAATGACCTAGATTTAGGTATAACTAGTAGGATAAGTAAATTCGCAGACGATACTAAAATGGGGAGATCAATTGATTCAGATAGCGATATAGAGTGCCTCCAAAGGGATCTAGATACCTTACATGAATGGTCAGTAAATTGGCAGATGAAGTTTAACATTGACAAATGCAAGGTATTAAAGATAGGGAAGATGCAAACAAATGTTAAATATAAACTAGCTAATTTAGAATTAGAAAATTCAGACTGCGAGAAAGATCTAGGTGTGTTTGTTAGCAATGATTTGAAGCCTAGAAAACAGTGTATAAGCGTTCGTAATAAGGCAAACAGGATTCTCGGGTTCATCTCTAGGAGTGTGAGTAACAGAACTGCTGATGTTATCTTAAAACTTTACTTGTCATTAGTGAGACCCCATATGGATTATGCTGTCCAATTTTGGTGTCCTTATTACAGAATGGACATAGATTCATTGGAGAGAATTCAGCGTAGAATGACAAAAATGATCCATAATATTAGAAATTTTCCGTATGAAGAAAGGTTGAAGAAATTAGGTTTACATTCGTTAGAGAGACGCAGAGTTAGAGGGGATATGATAGAGGTGTTCAAGTGGGTTAGTGGGATTAACAAAGGGGACATGACAAATGTACTAAAGCTCAGTGATAGCGAAAGAACTCGTACCAATGGTTTCAAATTAGATAAATTTCGTTTCAGAAAAGATATAGGCAAATATTGGTTTGGTAACAGAGTTGTAGATGGGTGGAATAGGCTACCAAGTGATATAGTGGGATCAAGAACGATAGGGAGCTTTAAGAAAAAATTGGATAAGCATATGGACGAGAAGGGTTGGGTGTGAAGGGGGATCAGCCGGGTTGGGCCAATCAGCGCTCCTGCGTTAATCTCTAACCGGTTTGGTAAGATGATCCTCAGGGTATTAGAGTGTTGAGCCTATAATTGGGCTTTGTAATTGGGGTTGTGTGGGACAGGGATCTGCCTTGCTTAGGCCAATCGGCTTTCTGCAGACTCCCATTTTCTTATGTTCTTATGTTCGTTTTCTGGCGAGACATTATGTCGCCAATATGGCGGGGATGTGGACGATTGCGTGTGAAATGCATTTATATGTAAAGTTGTATTTGTGTACATATTTTTGTGTTTAAGAAAGTCGGAGAGACCACTGCTTTCATGATACTGCTTTTAAGCAATGGACCCAAGTTTCAAACTCCGAGAGTGCTCGTTTCCAGTCCTTATGTAAAGGGGTCTATGCCGTAGCCATTTGTCATTGGCCATCTGTAAATTGTAGATATTTACCAGTGAAATACAGTACAACAAAAATAATAAATAATATTAATAATAATAATAATAATCATCATCATAATAATAATAATAATGTAATAATAATAACAATAATGATGATAATAAGAATAACAATAATAATAATGACGACAGCAAGAGAAGTTATATTCCACCAGTTTATCTCGACAATGTAGGCTACTTATATTTTTACATTCTAGCTAACACTTTAACTTCATTGTTGATCATCCGTATAACTTGTTTTGTGACATCATTTAAAAGAGGATTTCTACAAGTCATTAATTTGGTAACAGCGTTGTGGATATGTGGAATAGGCTACGAGTGCCATTGTGGGATTACGAACGATATAAAGCTTTAAGTTAAAATTATATGGGCATAATGGCCGAAATGGGTTAGGTGTGAAAGGGATCTGCCGTGTGTGGGCCAATCGGCTTTCTGCAGACTCATGTTTTCTTATGTTCTCTCCATTTCTGATATCTAATAGTCCATAGAGAATTGCACAAATCTCTGCTAGAGTTGAAGAAACTTTATCAGATATTCTATATCAATACTCGCTCTCTATTACTTCATTATTAACCTTGTCTATTACCAAGACACCAACCTTGTTCTTCCATTTCTGCAATTGAGCCATCATAATACACGTGACATGGGCTGCATCATCCTCATACAAATGACTAATGATTTTAAGTCCTAGTTTCGTACATACCTCCAGGGTGGAGGTTGAGATACATTTTGAGGGAATACACAAGAATATGATAAATAGTGCATACTTACATTCTCATTCAGTCCTTATAAGTAGCTTATCTTCTTGCCTTGTTTCCGGATGGTTCGGAACCTCTTTCTGTATTTATCTGGGTGGGTGTGAATGGGATCTGCCTCGTGTGGGATGGTCGGTTCTATGCAGATTTCCTAGTTCTTATTTTGTTATGTTTATCCGTATTTTTCTATATCTAGCTTCATCTATCTGTCTATATATATATGTTTATCTCTTTAACTATCTAAACTGTAAACATATTATCTATATATACCTTTACAAATGTGAAATGACACATTGACATAGTGCGATATAATGGAGCCGATAAAGCTTCCACACTAATGAATGAATTATTCAGTGCTGCAGTGTCTTCATATGCTTCCTTTCATTTAATTTACACTATCTTTGGCTCAGTGAATTCATCTTATTAGGAATATCCCTCACAGTCAAGATATTAAAAACAATTATCTCTCATATTTATGATATCCTTTAAGACCCAACTCAACCTCACCAAAACGGTCAAAGATCAATACAAGATTATGGGGGTCTGCAGAGCGCCGATTGGCCCATACCCGGCAGATCCCCTTCATACCCAACCCTTCTCGTCTATATGCCTATATATATTTGCCTATATAATTTTGTCTTGAAGCTCCCTACCAATATTTGCCAATATTTTTTTCTAAAACGAAATATATATAATGTGAAACAATTGTTTCGAGTTCTTTCGCTATCATTGAGCTTCAGTACATCTTCCATGCCTCCTTAATGTATCCCACTAACCCACTTGAGCACCTCTATCATATACATACCCCATAAATCTGCGTCTCTCTAACGAATGTAAGCCTAATTTGTTCAACCTTTCATATGTAAGAATTAATATATAATGGATAATTTTTGTCATTCTTCGTTTACATTCTCCAGGGATTCTGTCAATTGTGTACTAAGGATACCAAAATTGAACAGAATTAGCCATATGTGGCCTCACTAATGCTCGATAAAGTTTCAAGATTACGTCTGCTGTTCTATTACTCACATTTCGAGATATATATCCAAGAACACGTTTTGCCTTATTTCGAACACTAGCTTATGCACTGACTTAGTTTCAGATCACAGTTTACGATGTCTTCCAAATCGTTTCATTTGTCTGAGTTACATAATATCAAAGTTATCCTATATAATATTATGGATTTTTTATTAATTTCCTAAATTTTACTACACTGCACTTATCTTCATTGAAATCAACACTAACCATAGAAAAAGTTGGGTCTATAATTAGGCCTTGTAATTAGGGTTGGGTGTGACAGGGATCTGCCTTGTATGGGCCGATCAACTTTCTGCAGATTCCCATTTTCTTATAAGAACATAAGAAAATGGGAGTCTGCAAAAAGCCGATCGGCCCACACAAGGCAGATCCCTGTCACACCCAACCCCAATTACATAACAACATAAGGTCATAAGATCGCGGGAAACTGCATATGGACATGCGGCCCACATGAAGCAGCTCCCATTCACACCCAGCCAATATCACCCATATGGGAATCCAACTTATGCTTAAAGCTTTCAACTGTTTCTGAGCTAATTACTGTTCTGGGCAGTGCATTCCACATGTAAACAACTCTATTTCCAAACCAGTGCTTTCCTATATCTTTCCTAAATCTAAACTTATCTAACTTGAAACCATTTGAGCGGGTTATGTCGCTGTTCTTTAGCTTTAATACCTCATCTATATCGCCCTTATTTAAACCTTTTATCCATTTAAATACCTCTATCATGTCTCCCCTACATCTTCGTCTCTCTAGTGAGTGCAGGCCTAAGACTTTCAACCTCTCCTCATACGATAAATTTCTAATATTATGTATCTTTTTGGTCATTCTTCTTTGGACTGCCTCTAAAGGGTCGATATCCATTCTATAATAAGGGCACCAAAATTGAACAGCATAGTCTAAATGGGGTCTTACTAGAGCTAAGTATAGTTTTAAGAAAACTTCAGCAGTCCTGTTGCTAACACTCCTAGATATGAATCCTAGAATTCTATTTGCCCTATTCCTTTACACTTATACACTGTTGTTCTTATGAGAAGCCCGGCAAATGTAATAGGAGTTCCATCAATCTTTATATGCCTATATGGCCTCCTATGGGTACTGCCCTGCTCAATGCGTGCATACAATCTCCCCATGTATAGCCTACGATTGAATACGGCATGTGCAACAGACATAATTTCGTGCGTCTGGAAGAGTTTGCGTAAACTGACCCTCGTAAACATACCATTTATTATTATTATTATTAGTATTATTATTATTATTATATATATATATATATAGAGAGAGAGAGAAACAAAGAAAGATACGAAGATGTAGGGGATACATGATAGAAGTATTTAAATGGATAATAGGTATAAATAAGGGCGATAGAGATGAGGTATTAAAGCTAAAGAACGGCGACATAACCTGCTCAAATGGTTTCAAGGGTTGACAGTCATTTCGCTCACGAGTCTTTTCGCCCAAAGTTCATCCGCCCACACTTTGCAGTCCGTTCGCCCAAACGAGAAGGTCCATTCGCCCAATCAATGAAGTTCGTTCGCCCAAATATTGGTATTTTCGCCCATGTGAGTGGGGGAGACAAAAGGCAGAACTGCCTGTGGCGAGTGCCTCCCCCAGAGTTGAAAGAGAGACATGTCCAAAATCAAGGAACGTTCGAGCCAAAATGCCTGGACACAGAGTTTGAAGCAATTGAAGTCATATGAAGAGGGAAAGACTGATTCTGTGAGAGAGTTCCAGAGCTCAGCTGTTGATTAGAAGAAAGAATGAGTTAAGTTAGGTTAAATGTAAATATAGTGTAATTATAGTGTAATTATATAGTATCTATACCAAGATATCTAGATCTTGGTCCTAATATTCATACTTTCTTTCTGCATATCTATAGCTATACATATCTTTGATTTACAACAAATAGGCCTACAATAAATTACAAAAATTAGGAAAGGCGAAATTCACCTACTTGCTTACTATCAGAATCTATCAAGACAGGTAAAAAAGGATATTAGGAAAGAAAACAGAAATTATGGTTGCCAGGGACTCAAAAAATAATCCTAAAGCTTTTTACCACCTATATAAATCCAAGGTTAGAGATGTAATTGGTCCCCTTAAAACTTCGATAGGAGAAATGACAGAAAATGATTTAGAAATGTGCAGTACATTAAATAGTCAATTTCTTTCCGTTTTCACTAATGAAAATTTGGCACAGTTTCCAGAAGTCCGTAAGGTATATAGCGATAGTATAGAAAATAGGTTAAGTACGGTTACTATAAGTAGAAATGATGTGCTTAAGGAAATTGACAGACTGAAACCTCATAAATCGCCTGGTCCTGACGAGGTATATGCTAGAGTATTAAAAAAATGTAGGGATGAGTTAAGTTAACCATTAACATTTCTATTTAACACGTCATTAGAGACAGGTATAGTTCCAGAAGCTTGGAAGCTTGCAAATGTAGTTCCGATCTTCAAAAAAGGTGACAAATCAATAGCATCCAATTACCGTCTCATTAGTCTTACATCAATTATAGGAAAGCTACTAGAGTCAATTATTGCTAGTAAAATTAGAAACCACTTAGATACATTTAATTTAATAAATTCTTCTCAGCATGGATTCACTCAGGGACGTTCTTGCCTTACTAATTTGCTTAGTTTTTTCTCAAAGGTATATGAAGCAGTAGATGATATAATATATTTAGATTTCAGTAAAGCTTTCGACAGAGTCCCCCATGAGAGATTGATGAGAAAGGTTGAGGCGCATAGAATAGGTGGGGCGTTGCTGGGATGGATTAGGTCATGGCTGATAGGTAGGAAGCAGAGAGTCAGCATAAATGGTACGAAGTCAGAATGGGGAGCAGTCAAAAGTGGTGTCCCCCAGGGATCTGTATTAGGTCCTCTGTTGTTTGTTATATACATAAATGACCTTGATTTAGGTATAACTAGTAGGGTAAGTAAATTTGCAGACGATACCAAAATGGGGAGAACAATTGATTCAGATAGAGATATAGAGTGCCTCTATCGTATAAATACGATAGAATATGACTCTTTTGTGATCTCGTATGTCTCTGTGACGTCACGATCTCTCCTACAGCACGACGTAGGACGAGTAGATCGTATATTATAAGATTGTAAATAAGTTAAGTTATAAAAGGCCTAATATGCTATTAAGCAATATTGCCATGGTCTTATGTAGTATATATGAATTTATCGTATAAATTAATATAATTTATCGTATAGAGCAACCTAAATGCGGTACGATAATTTGGGCTCCTGGCGGTTTGCCAAGGCAGCAAGGTGTGCTTTTGAGGTACGCCAGAGCTTTCACGAACACCAACCAGTTAACATCTAAATTTTCCGCCCTCAGTTGATCGAGCTTTTGTGCCTCTATCACAATACACATACAGCAATACACACAGCTACACCATCACGACGCTCTCATCGACACCATGACTGACTGATAGATAAGCATATTATTCATGTCCATTCCCATGTAATAATTTATTCTTTCTTTAACTTGACTCGAGTCTTGGGACCGAAGTCTCGTCCCCATTGTCCACCGCCATATTGGGTAAAAAGTTCTCCCTTGCCTCATTGCCACGTGGAACTATTGGTGAGTTAATTCCTGGCTAATATTAACCCTTATAACCTTACCCTATATATACATTTATTATGTGAGACCTTTGGATATAAATTAGCTTGTTTCAGATTGAATTCAATTTAGATATAGAGTAGTTTTCATTTAGATTGATTTTATTTGATTCATTATAGCTTAGTAATATTTAACTTCCATTGATAGTTTACCACATTGGTGCCCAGACCCGGGAATTAGCTACCAGTAAGGGATTTTAAGGCAATGAACAAGGGGACATATAACAGGATGCAGGAACAACTCTATGATAAACTGGCAAGGCTAGCCAAGCGATGGTTAGAGCCGGAATGCAGGGTTATATCATTGCGCCTGCCTAAGTCCTGCATCCCACCCATCATCTTTCCCCAGTAATGTTCTTTTTCCGTTTCAGACTTCCTGTGACATATGACCTGACCTAACATTTTTTCTTGTTCAATATGATTCATTAGTAGGTATTGCTATTTAGTGTACTATTTTTTCTCCATAACATAGAAGTCCGCCGGTCGGCGTCTCTTAATTAGACTATTATTTGGCCGTTGTCTTTGTAACGTAACATTTAGATACATAGCCTATAGGCTCACATGCAAAATGGATAAAGACCATACAGAGACACCGTCTAGTGGGGTGCTAAGCAAAGCCCCTAAAAATCAAAGGGCGGGACTTTCGGGGAGTATTAAATAGGCTAATTATGGACGTCAACACTTTCATCACTACTGCTGAACTAGAGGAATTGGAGGCTAGATTAGAAAACGTCCAAGCTACCCACGGTCGTATTACGGCTCTGAGTGAGGTGATTGTGGCTGACATGATAGAGGAGGAAGAGATAGTTACAGAGTGTGATAATCGCGCCCTCTATGACGAACCTGTCTTTAGAGCGAAGTACCTATTACAGCGTGCTGTCGCGAGTAAGAAGGGAGGCGATAATGAGGCCCATAGAAGGGCTGACCCAAAATATACTGTACACCTCCCAAAGCTCAATCTTCCTACATTTGGGGGCAAGTTAACTGAGTGGTTAGCTTTTTGGGACGTATTTCGATCTACGGTTCATGAATCCTCTTTGGATAATGTCCGCAAGTTTCACTACCTGAAGGGACAAATGGAAGGAGAGGCCTTACATTTAATAGAGGGTTTTGCAGTAGTGGGTGGTAGTTATCTTGAAGCGGTACACTTATTAGAGTCCACATACGGGGATAGAGAGCAGTTGAAGATGGCCAATGTCGTTGCCTTGTTGGGGCTCGCAGAACCACAGTATAAGGTTGATGAGTTGACAAACTTCAGGGCAAATATGGAGTGCCATACTCGATCGCTAGACACCCTAGGGCTTACCACGCAGGAAATGATAGTCATTATCTTGCGTCAGAAGCTTCCTATGGCAATACTTGATAAGGTAAGATCATTTGAGCTGGGGGAGTTCAAAACTCAGTTCAGCAAGGAGATCAATAATCTACAGTTGAACAAAGGGAGAATGTATGTGTCGGGAGGGAGTGAGAATGTGGAGAAGAGGGGAACAATAAGCATGACAGTGGGGACTAAAGAAAAGAAAGAGGGTGTATATAAGAAACCTGCTCAGATTCTATGTAAGCTATGTAACAACAAACATAAATGGAGTTTCTGCGTAAAATACCCGACAAATGAGACAAAACTAGCACAGGCGAAAAGATTGAAGCTATGTGTAGGTTGTCTAAGTAAACATGGTAAGCAGGGACAATGTACTGCTACATACTTAAGGCCCTGTCGCCACTGCAAAGGACATCACTTTGATAAGTTGTGTCCTACAGCAGATAAAGTCAAAGACGTCAAAAATGAGGGTACTACAACTGTAGCACTAGGTAGCACGCAAGACACCACTATATTGCCCACAATACAGATTCCCATGGAAGGTAATGACATTAACAAAGTTTGTCGGGTACTTCTAGATCAAGGGTCTCAACGTTCCTTTATAAAGAGGTCCGTACTAGTGGGATTGAAGCACCGAATCGTAGGGGCTGAGACTCTTCGATTACAGGGCTTCACAGGGGTTACTGATAAACAAGACTACGAGATAGCGGAGATTTCATATTTCTATCGTAAAAACCGGTACTTTATGACTTGTATTGTAGTAGACACCCTACCAGAATATGTATCTGTGGGTGTGAAGAAGGTGGAACACGCATTACGTAGCAAAGGGGTTAACTTGTCAGATCCCATGGGAAATCAGAGTGAGGTGCATGTTCTACTTGGTGTGGATCATTATTATGAAGTAGTATACCCTGGATTTAAAAAGATGTGTGGTGTAATTTTAATCCCCACTAAATTTGGATACTGCATGAGCGGAAAGGTGCATACTACACAGTCAAAGGTCCTGGTCGACACGGTCTCGATATATAGAGTCAATGTAACCGCGGCAGAGGAGTTGGGAAGGGAGGATTCCCAACCTAGTGACCCTAAGATGGCTGCCGAGTTCGACCTGGAACGACTGTGGAGATTGGATCACATAGGTATTAATCCTATGGAGACTGATTATGACTCGGAAGTTGGGCTACAAAGGTTTGAAGAGTCTGTGTGCTACTGTGCCTCAGACAAGCAATATAAAGTTAGTTTACCCTGGAAGAACAGTGAAATAAGCCTGCCTACCAACTATGGTTTGGCATTAGGTCGCTTGCGCGCATTGCAGCGGAAATTGTCTAACGAACCGAGCACGCGCCAGGCGTATGACGATGTATTTCGGAGTTATGAGGATAGGGGCTTTATAGAGAGAGTCGATGTCAAGGAACCGTGTAAGAAGGGTAGGGTTCACTATCTGGCCCATCATGGGGTAAAGAAAGACAGCGTCACCACACCAATACGGGTGGTGTATGACTGTTCTGCCCACCAAGGTCAACAACCCAGTCTGAATGACTGCCTGTTGACAGGTCCGTCCATGGTGTCGGACCTGTCCCAACATCAATTGCGGTTTAGGCTGGGAAAGTACGCCTATACCAGTGACATCGAGAAAGCATTCTTGATGGTCAAGCTAAAGGAGGAAGATAGAGATGTTACCCGCTTTCTTTGGTTCGGCGACATTAGCGACTCTGAAAGTCCCATCATAATATACCGTTTTCGGGTTGTACTCTTTGGGGCCACTTGCTCGAAGTTTTTGTTAAATGCCACAATCAGAAAACATCTAGCTGACACTCATGAGGACACAAGTAAACTATCTCGTGGATTATACATTGACAATTTGCAGGGTACTAGCGATAGTCAAGATGATTTGTTATATGCATACTGGCAAGCACGCAGATTGTTTGCGGATGCACATCTATTTCTCCGCGAGTGGGTTACTAATAGTGAAGATCTTCAGAGTTTAATACAGGTGGATGGTACGGCATCTCTTAACCAGGAAAAGTCCAGAAATTTGGGGATGATCTGGCAACCTAAACATGACATACTAACTTTTCAAACAAGGTCTTTTGCTCAGCAGACAGGAGCGCACACAAAAAGAAGTCTGTTGAGCAAAGTTGCGCAATTTTTTGATCCTTTGGGTCTAGCATTACCTGTTACCATAAGAGCTAGGATTCTAATGCAGGAAGTTTGGAGACGTAAGATAGGATGGGATGACAGTTTGCCCGAGGACCTGAATGACCAAGGGACATTGTTGTTGAATGAATATGCCATCCTATGTACTAAACCTATACCTCGTAAAGTGGCGGCGTTCGGTGACGTTACGTTACACACGTTTTGCGATGCTAGCGCCACGGCATACGGGGTAGCCATATATGTCGTTACTTCATTTGGGGCACATTTAGTTACAGCCCGGGCCAAGGTAGCCCCGGTTAAAAAGGTAACTATCCCTAAAATGGAATTGACTGCCATGCTGCTATTAGCACGTCTGGTGCAACATGTACGCGCAGCATACGAGAGCGAATTAAATATTGAAATCGTTCATGTATGGTGCGATAGTCAGGTCGCACTCAACTGGATACATAGCAAGAAGTCTCTGCCAGTTTATGTGCGGAATAGGGTAGATGAGATTAGAGCCCTTTTGCCAGACGTTGCTTATCATTATGTAAATACAAAAGAAAACCCTAGTGATCTCATAACTAGGGGTATAACGGCTAGCCAGTTAATGAAGTCCGAATTGTGGTGGCATGGTCCAAAGTGGCTGCTCCATGAAAGTGAATGGACGATATGGCATGCTGTTGGTGAGGGACTTCTGCCACTGGAAACAGTGGCAGTTACAGCCCAACCAAATGAGCCACCGGGTCCTATCATGAAGTGGGCAAGATTCGGTGACTATAATAAACTAGTCAGAGTTGTAGCTTGGGTATTGCGATATGTATCCAATCTCAAGCTTAAAGTAACGGGCCAACTCTGCAACAGGAGTCACAACATTGATGCTCGTGAATTTAAAGCAGCTGAAGTAACTTTGATCAAATGGGTTCAAGTAGAAACCTTTTCCAATGAATTAGAATCCTTGAAAGGCTCGAATAAGACATTAATGCCTAATATAGTGCGTCAACTAAGGTTGCGTCTAGACAATGGCCTCATCAGGTGTGAGGGTCGCCTGAAGTGGTCGGGTGTACCAGACGGCACAAACCGACCTATACTTATGCCAACAAGACATCACGTTACTGATCTATTGATCATACGTGCACATAGGGAAGTAAAACACTACGGGGTATGTCATATTATATCCAATTTACGTCTCACATGGTGGATACCCAGGGTTTGACAAGTAGCTCAACGCGTAGTACGAAAGTGTGTAATATGCCAGAGACTAATGGGTAAACCGTATGCAACTGGACCAGCTCCACCCCTACCTGAATGCCGTGTAAAGCACGTAGAACCTTTCCAAGCGGTAGGATTAGATTACACAGGGGCATTGAAGACGAGGGAGAGTGAGAAGGTTTATATATTATTGTTTACCTGTGCGACGTCTCGAGCGGTATACCTAGAACTATGGGATAATATGTCAAGCGAAGAATTTATGCTGGCGTTCAGACGGTTTTGTGCCCGTCGTTCATTCCCTCAACTCATTCTTAGCGACAATGCTCCCACTTATGTCCAAGCATCAAAATATCTAAAGGATATGAGTAGTGATCCTACTATCATCACCCAGGCGGGTGCCCAACCCAGAAAGGAGTTGAAATAGGGGAGCTATCCCCCCGCCAAAGGCGGCTTTCTAGGGCCTTTCCTAGCTGATGCTGAGAGGATTGGGTTCTAGTCATGTGGTGATGGGCTGGTCTATCCGAGTGAGAACTGAGCGATCTCTGCCATACCCATAGCTTACTCTGACTGTTCCTTTTACTTATATATCTTCTAGATCTCAAGTGGCGGCGTCTTTTCCGTGGATTGACCTCCCTACTGCCAACCTAGAAGTTGGCAGATTGGGAGCCAAAGCGTCACATTTTTCCCTTGCCCCTCAACTTTCCCTTCATAATTGCTGAGGGGCACAGGGCCTTGGGTGGGGCTTTGGTTTCCCGGGCGTTTCCGCACCTTCCTCAGCTCCCTGCCTTGGAGTGGCTTCGGTCACCCGGGCTTTGTTAGTGGTAAGCAGTGAGGATTTTGTGGGGGTGCTCATTTATGGCCATGGCCTTGCTCGAGACCTTGGGGCTGTTCGGCCAGACAGCCTGAGGAACAACAACAACAACAACAACAACTATCATCACTTTTTTGGGAGAGAAGAAGTGCGAATGGAGGTTCATTCCAGTTAAGGCACCTTGGTTTGGTGGAATGTGGGAACGGTGTGTCGGCATAGTAAAGTCGGGACTCAGAGCGGTTGTAGGACGTGCTCTATTAAAGAAGAGTGAGTTGACGACAGTCCTCACAGAGATAGAGGCAGTCGTGAATGATCGCCCGCTTACATATGTGTACACCGACCTGCAAGAACCACTACCATTAACGCCAGCTCACTTGCTATATGGAAAACCATTGACTGCGTTTCCATCTGATTTTCAGTCCATAGTAGAGTTAGAGGATCCCTCGTTGTACTCTGAGGTAGCGGTGTCTAAGAGATACCAGTATATATCCAGGATAATAGAGGATTTTAGGAAACGGTGGATTAGTGAATATCTGCTAGCATTGAGGGAAAGGAGGAGTATTACTCCCTCTGGTAGACCAACGGCACCTACAGTTGGCGAAGTTGTTTTAATTAAAGAAGACAGTCCTCGTTTATACTGGAAATTAGGCCGCATATTGGAGGTATACAAGGGGGCAGACTCTGTAGAGCGGGTGGCGCTATTAAAGACAGCCACTGGAACTTCTGTTCGTCCTATCGCACGTTTGTACGCTTTGGAGCTCGATTCCGCATTGCAATCTGAGGCTCCACCTGTTATTGCTGGGTCCGAGGATTCTCAAAGAAACGACTCACCTCTTACTGATGGTGATCATTCTCGGACCGGGACGCGTCCCAGACGCGCTGCTGCTGGCGCAGTCGACTTGTGGCGTCAGAAGATAGCCTCTGGGCAACTTTAGATTTAAGGTGGGGTTCAGGTCTTTTTTGTGGGGGGAGTGTATCGTATAAATACGATAGAATATGACTCTTTTGTGATCTCGTATGTCTCTTTGATGTCACGATCTCTCCTACAGCACGACGTAGGACGAGTAGATCGTATATTATAAGATTGTAAATAAGTTAAGTTATAAAAGGCCTAATATGCTATTAAGCAATATTGCCATGGTCTTATGTAGTATATATGAATTTATCGTATAAATTAATATAATTTATCGTATAGAGCAACCTAAATGCGGTACGATAATTTGGGCTCCTGGCGGTTTGCCAAGGCAGCAAGGTGTGCTTTTGAGGTACGCCAGAGCCTTCACGAACACCAACCAGTTAACATCTAAATTTCCGCCCTCAGTTGATCGAGCATTTGTGCCTCTATCACAATACACATACAGCAATACACACAGCTACACCATCACGACGCTTTCATCGACACCATGACTGACTGATAGGTAAGCATATTATTCATGTCCATTCCCATGTAATCATTTATTCTTTCTTTAACTTGACTCCAGTCTTGGGACCGAAGTCTCGTTCCCCATTGTCCACCGCCATATTGGGTAAAACGTTGTCCCTTGCCTCATTGCCACGTGGAACTATTGGTGAGTTAATTCCTGGCTAATATTAACCCTTATAACCTTACCCTATATATACATTTATTATGTGAGACCTTTGGATATAAATTAGCTTGTTTCAGATTGAATTCAATTTAGATATAGAGTAGTTTTCATTTAGATTGATTTTATTTGATTCATTATAGCTTAGTAATATTTAACTTCCATTGATAGTTTACCACAGCCTCCAAAGGGATCTAGATACCTTACACGAATGGTCAGTAAATTGGCAGATGAAGTTTAACATTGACAAATGCAAGGTATTAAAGATAGCGAAGATGCATACAAATGTTAAATATAAACTAGCTAATATGGAATTAGAAAACTCGAATTGTGAGAAAGATCTAGGTGTGTTTGTTAGCAATGATTTGAAGCCTAGACAACGTGTATAAGCGTTCGTAACAAGGCAAACATGAATGGTAGTGAGTGAGAGCACAGTGAGAGCACACGGGTCGGTTGAGCTCCTCAAAAGAGGGGATTTTCGGAGGGGTATCGTGGGACTGAGTGACCCATATACGTATCAGAAGATCGGCGATGATACGGTGTTTCGGCACATAGTAAACAGAACTGGTTTCTTGTTTAAACATCGCCCACAAAGCATATTTAGTTTAATCTTGAGAGTGTTATTACCAGTATCAGTGAGGGGACAAGGAGCCGTCAGGCACTAGCCCAGCCCTGCCCAGGCACCATAAACCTCCAGCAGTGACCACAAGGTGAGTGAGGTGACCGTTTATAGGGCAGGCAGTTTCACCCTTATGGTTCCCCACCAATGGCCTCATCTTCCATCTACCCCAAGGACCTGACCCTCGGTCCTTCAACTTCTCAAACAATTCTAACCTTTATGAAGTATTTGCTATAAGGTCCATTTTCATTTCCCTCTCTCTAACCATTTAGGAAATACTTGCTACAAGGTCCATTTTCATTTCTCTCTCTCTCTCTCTCTCTCTCTCTCTCTCTCTCTCTCTCTCTCTCTCTCTCTCTCCTTTTTATCCTTAACATCTTTCCATCCACTTTCAATCACCGCACTTAACCGCCTCATTGCTATTATTTTTTTGGTTATCTATAACTTCAGATCGCTTTTTATCATTTTAGTTATTTGTTTTCCTCTAACATCTTTCATACCCAACCAGGCCAGCCCCCTCTCCAGCTCTCTCTCTCTCTCTCCTTTTTATCCTTAACATCTTTCCATCCACTTTCAATCACCGCACTTAACCGCCTCATTGCCATTATTTTTTTATCTATAACTTCAGATCACTTTTTATCATTTTAGTTATTTGTTTTCCTCTAACATCTTTCATACCCAACCAGGCCAGCCCCCTCTCCAGCTCGCTTTCTTTCTCCCTCGCCCCCGCCCCTGCTCTCTCTCTCTCTCTCTCTCTCTTAACATTTTGTACAATTTAATAATTTTTCCATAACTGCTGCCCTAGATCCGGTTACCCACTCAGATCCTGGCTCTCGCTCACTCTCTGGCTCTCTCCCTATCTTGATGTTGACAGCATTATTAATATCCTAAGCATTCATTAATACTCAACATCAGGGTGGCGTCGCCAGTGTAAGTAATCATAGGATATAATTGGCGTGCTTCCTTTCAATCAGTTAGATCTTTTAGTTGTACCGGTGCCCAATGCCGAGGATTTATACATTTAACCACTTAGCTTTAGGAGAAGCAGGCCAATTGCCCATCAGAAAGGTTGACTATGATATGTGATGTTTTTTTTTTTTTTTTTTTTTTTTTTTTACATATCCCATCAGAAAGGTCGACTATGATAAGTGAATTGTTATGCATCCAGCCAATTATACATTAATAACAACAGCAATAATCTAGATATGTGCCAGGAGAGATTTCCCGGGGTTTCTGAAACAAGGGAGACATGGTAGAGATGGAAGCACCACGGGAAGATCAGGAGGACGGCTTGGTAGAGGCAGAGGAACAGATAATCTTGGAAGACTATGGCCTAGCAGATACTAAGTGTCTTAAGTGCGGAACAACCAATGCAAGAAAGAATTCGCGAAAATGTTCCGGCTGTCTTAGATCTATTCATTTATCTTGTGCTAAGCTGACAAAGAAAACATCAGGAGAACAACCAAACTGGAAATGTCTCGCATGCCCACTGCAGAGCCAACCGGGGCAACACCGGCAACACCGGTCGCCGACTTGACCCAACTGGTGACCAAATGGAAAGCGCGGATCCAGGTCCTTGCCCGGGTACCTAAAGGAGCCAGAATCCAAGTGGCGGAGGCCCTTACAACCATCATAAAGCAGGCCCTACAGCTCAAGACACCCCTCGCATGGGCACGGCTCCTGGGTTTCTCCTATGGGGCCCTCCGAAAACCACCCAGAACCAACATACAAGACCATCTTCAGGTTTCACTAGCCACCAGAGTGAAACGTCAAGTAGCACAGTATATGGATGGAAACAAACTGGTGGAACCCCCCGAACAGCAACCAAACAGGGCCCAGAAGCACCAGGAAAAGGAAGAGGAAGAAGCTGAACAGTTACGTAAGAGGGTCGCTGCGAAGCTGGCGGATAGTGACATCAAAGGGGCCGTCAGACTGTTGTCCTCTTCAGAAGGTTTTGCTGGTCAAGGCACCGAAGTTGTTGAAGCCCTACAAGAAAAGCACCCACCTACACCTAGGGACCTAAACCTCCCCCCTGCCCCAAATGACCAGATGCGCCAACCTTTAGTTGTCACGAAGGAGCAGGTGGTCGCCGCAGTGACTTCATTCCCAGCAGCCTCAGCCGCGGGCCCAGATGGTATCCGACCCGCCCACCTCAAAGGCCTCTTCGGTCAGGGATCAGGAGCTGCTGGGGAGGCACTCTTGGAAACCCTCACCAAATTCATCAACATGGTTTTAAGAGGGGAAGTACCCGACTGTGCCACACCCCTATTTTTTGGGGCATCACTCTGTGCACTGGCAAAAAAAGATGGCGGTGTGCGCCCAATAGCAGTAGGGAACACCTTCCGCCGCCTTGCCACAAAGGTGGGTTTGAAACCACTCTCGAATGGCCTAGGTCAACACTTAAGACCAGTTCAACTAGGTTTCGGAACTCCAGGGGGGTGTGAAGCTGCTGTACACGCAACCCGCACCTACCTCAGCCAAGCCCAAGAAAAACGAGTGCTTCTAAAGATTGACATGCGGAACGCATTCAACAGCATTCGCAGGGATGTCTTCCTCCGTGCAGCTCAAGAACACATCCCCACTCTGTACCCCCTACTTTGGCAGGCTTATTCCAAACCTTCAATCCTGATTTTTGGCGAGACGGTAATCCCATCAGAAACCGGGTTACAGCAGGGAGATCCAGGTGGTCCTGCTCTTTTCTCAATAGGGGTGGATGCAGCAGCTAACAAAGTAAGGTCAGAGCTGAATGTATGGTACCTGGACGATGCAACCTTGGGTGGGTCAGTAGAGAACGTTCTAACCGACCTAAATAACATCATAACTGACCTCGGCCAGGCCGGGCTAGTGATAAATGACACCAAATGTGAACTTGTTCTCCTCAACCACACACGTGAACAAGGAGAAGAGACTCAGGCCCTGTTCCGAAACATATTGCCAGATGTAAAGATCCTTCAGGAGCACCAGCAAACCCTATTAGGTTCCCCACTAACTCTGGCAGCAATCCCACCAGCACTTCAAGTTAAAAAGGAGGAGCTTCAACATCTCGTGAGTCGCCTGATACACATCGATGCCCACCCAGCTCTGGCCCTGCTCAAGAACTGTTTCTCCATCCCAAAACTCCAATACCTCCTGCGCACATCGATGACTTACACGAACAATGGCGGCCTCCAAGAATTAGACAGCATAATCCGAGAAGCAGTGACCAGCATCGCCAACGTGGAATTTAAAGAACGGGCCTGGACACAAGCCACCCTTCCTGTCCGCCTCGGGGGCTTGGGCATACGGAGAGCCTCGGATATTGCCTGCCCAGCCTTTATCTCTTCCCTCATCGCGACCAACGACCTCGTATTGTCCATCCTTTATTCTAAACCCGGAATGACACTTAATGGGGACGTAACAGCAGCGATTAACACCTGGAAGGGAAGTACAGGAGTAGAGGAGGAGCCTCAGGGTACCTCCAGGAGCAAGCAGAAAGCGTGGGATACCATCTCGGCGAAGAAAACTCAAGAAAATCTCCTAACCAATGCAGACCAGGTTGCAAAAGCACGCCTCCAGGCAGCCGCCCGTTCGGAGAGTGGCTTGTGGTTACACGCCATCCCCATCCCACCTCTTGGAACTCACTTGGATGCTGAAGCGCTCCGGGTCGCCATCGCGCTCAGAGTGGGTGCGGCAGTTTGTCACCCACACACTTGCAAGTGTGATGGGAGGATGGATGCTCAAGGTCACCATGCCTTGTCATGTAATTACAACGCAGGCCGCCTGCCAAGACACTCTGCACTAAATGATGTCATAAAACGGGCCCTGCAGAGTGCTAACTGTGCATCAATCCTCGAACCACATGGACTTCACAGAGAAGACGGCAAACGGCCAGATGGGATGACCACTTTCTCTTACAAGAATGGCCGGTGCCTCGTGTGGGATGCCACATGTGTTGACACTTTCTCCACAACCAACATCGCCAGAAACGCCGACGAAGCAGGTGAAGCCGCCCGGATAGCAGAAAATAAAAAGCGAGAAAAATATCAAGCCATCGCCAGAATTCATCAGTTCGAGCCCCTGGCATTCGAAACTTCAGGAGTCTTCGGCCCTACCACCCTTAAGATGGTGAATGAAATAGGCCGTAAAATCAGAGAAGTTTCAGGAGAACCCCGGGAAACCCTCTGGCTCAAGTAAAGACTAGCGTGGGATACCATCTCGGCGAAGAAAACTCAAGAAAATCTCCTAACCAATGCAGACCAGGTTGCAAAAGCATGCCTCCAGGCAGCCGCCCGTTCGGAGAGTGGCTTGTGGTTACACGCCATCCCCATCCCACCTCTTGGAACTCACTTGGATGCTGAAGCGCTCCGGGTCGCCATCGCGCTCAGAGTGGGTGCGGCAGTTTTTCACCCACACACTTGCAAGTGTGATGGGAGGATGGATGCTCAAGGTCACCATGCCTTGTCATGTAATTACAACGCAGGCCGCCTGCCAAGACACTCTGCACTAAATGATGTCATAAAACGGGCCCTGCAGAGTGCTAACTGTGCATCAATCCTCGAACCACATGGACTTCACAGAGAAGACGGCAAACGGCCAGATGGGATGACCACTTTCTCTTACAAGAATGGCCGGTGCCTCGTGTGGGATGCCACATGTGTTGACACTTTCTCCACAACCAATATCGCCAGAAACGCCGACGAAGCAGGTGAAGCCGCCCGGATAGCAGAAAATAAAAAGCGAGAAAAATATCAAGCCATCGCCAGAATTCATCAGTTCGAGCCCCTGGCATTCGAAACTTCAGGAGTCTTCGGCCCTACCACCCTTAAGATGGTGAATGAAATAGGCCGTAAAATCAGAGAAGTTTCAGGAGAACCCCGGGAAACCCTCTGGCTCAAGTAAAGACTAGGGATGGCTATCCTCCCGGTCAATGCCACCAGCGTCATGAGCTCAGTTCGACAGGAATGGGTCATGCCTGAGGCCCCGGCAGGAGTGGTGTATCCGTAGTCTTTCCACAGTAGGGTAAAACAAAACATAAACCTTATTTGTATGTAACATGTGTGATGCACATTAATAAAAGGGGATGTGTCGGATGGTTGAAAGCCACAGTTGCTCGCGCGTTTGGGGCTAGCAACACGTATTATGAAAAACATGCATCCTCCTTCATTCACTGTCCCCCCCCTTCACTCACTCAACCCCACAATTTGCCGGAGGATAACAGGTTTTTCACAATACGTAGACGGAGATCTTTAAAAAAAAAAAAAAAAAAAAAAAAAAAAAAAAAAAAGGCAAACAGGATTCTCGGGTTCATCTCTAGGAGTGTGAGTAACAGAACTGCTGATGTTATCTTAAAACTTTACTTGTCATTAGTGAGACCCCATATGGATTATGCTGTTCAATTTTGGTGTCCTTATTACAGAATGGACATAGATTCATTGGAGAGAGTACAACGTAGAATGACAAAAATGATCCATAATATTAGAAATCTTCCGTATAAAGAAAGGTTGAAGAAATTAGGCTTACATTCGTTAGAGAGACGCAGAGTTAGAGGGGACATGATAGAGGTATTCAAGTGGGTTAGTGGGATTAATAAAGGGGACATGACAAATGTACTAAAGCTCAGTGATAGCAAAAGAACTCGTACAAATGGTTTCAAATTAGATAAATTTCGTTTCAAGAAAGATATAGGCAAATATTGGTTTGGTAACAGAGTTGTAGATAGGTGGAATGGGCTACCAAGTGCTATAGTGGTATCAAGAACGATAGGGAGCTTTAAGATACAATTAGATAGGCATATGGACGAGATGGGTTGGGTGTGAGGGTGATCTGTCAGCTGTGGCCCAGGTGTGGGGATCTGCAGATCCCCGTTTTTCTGACCTCTGACCGTTTCGGTGAGGTAAGTCCTAATGGTGTTTTTAAGCTGGGATTATAATTAGGGTTGGGTGTGACAGGGATCTGCCTTGTATGAGCCAATCGGCTTTCTGCAGACTCCCATTTTCTTATGTTCTTATGTTCTTAATAAATAATAAATTCATATAGATATATTTCGGAGCAATTTACTCTCTCTCTCTCTCTCTCAAGAGACAGACTCTAGTTTTAAGATATACAAAATTAATATCTACGAGCAGATTAGGTCTACTATGAGTAAGTATGTACTGGGGGTGTTGATTGTAAATCAATAATTGCAAAAGTTTCGTGTAAGATATATTACAAATAATAATATTTGAAAACATATAATGATAACAGGTTCATTTAAGTTCAAATTAACAGTAGCCTATTTTAAATTCAACAATTAGATAGTGTAAATGAAAATTCAAATTAATTGATTTACTTAACCGATTACCTTTAAGAAATAGCTATATTTTTTGCTTATGAAATTCGGGCTAACTTAACTTGGTTGATAAATGATGTAAATTTCTATATTACTGTAGGCCTATGTCGTAAGTGAGTGGGTATATTTCTCCTTTACTCAGCTTGAGAACAAGAGATAGATAATGTTATAGTCTATGTTTGTTTTCATAAAATGCAAATAAAGTTGAATATTCAAAAGGATAGAATTAGATAGCCAGAACAGATAACTTAAAGCCCAATCACAATCAAATTCTTTAAGTGTAAATTATGTATGAGTATGTTCTATTGTAAAATAGTAAGTAGTTATTGACAATACTAATATATATATATATATATATATATATATATATATATATATATATTGTTACGGCCCTACAATGCTGAACCCAAGAGATTAAAATTCAAGCAAGGGCAACTAGCATGCTGTTGCGTTTCAGAAGGCCAAAAGGGTAAATGTCTCAGATAATCACAAATTAATGAAGAAGGATGATATTAAACACTTCTAATTTTCGTATTAATTATAATTACCAATAACTAGGGAAAACGAACAGGTTGATAAGCATGATGATTCAGTTAATCACGGCAAAGAATGGTAATGGGCTAAGCGCCGAGTGAAGGCCTCGAGTAAATGCACTCGTTACAAGGAATGAACACTACACAAAAAGAACATTTGAAGAACAGTTAATCAACACCTAGCACACTGAACAGCAAACTGAATCACACTCAATCACAGACCAATATATGATACCATGTAGTATCACCAGTTAACACGCTAGGAGAACGTGTGCACTCTAGAACACTAATCAGTGTTCGTTACACACCACACAACACCATATGAAACTCAGAGCTCCTCACAACACTAGGGCTCGTTACACATACACAATAATACACCAATGCTGTCTCATCTCCCATTCAAAGGACAAAACAGTGCACTACCTACTTGTCTTAACGCACAAACCAGCAGACAACACGTCCCGCATGTCCAGGGGTGTACCCAGACCAGCGTGAACAGGAGCACTTCTCCCACCTCTGCCTCGTCGGGCTCTCCGCGCTTCTCCCACTTCTGCCTCGTCGGGCTCTCCAACAGCTACTAACTCTCAACTCTTCCCTCCCTATACACATCTCTTCCCAAGCTCTATTTTCGGCAAGAACCTGGTGTCACACTAGTCTATACAGCAGAGTCACACGGAATGTCAGATAAGGGCCTCCTGTCGTGGGAAATGTAGATCTTCCCACGCCTACATGCACTACGTGTGTAGGTGGGTGAAGGGGTCCCAGGCCTACACACCACGTGCATAGACTCCCACGGGTGCTGCTTGCGACACTGGACACCAGCCGCTATCGGTGTAGATTAAGGTGGGTCGCCTGTCTCTCTCCTCCCTCCGTCTCTGCTACCACGCTGCTCCCTTACAATATATATATATATGTGTGTGTATATAGGCCTATATATGTGTGTGTGTGTGTGCGTGTGTGTGTGTGTGTGTGTGTGTAATGCACCAACAGCTGTAGTGGATTAGTATAAGATGGGGTGGGATGCGACTAACATTTGGGCTGCCCTCCCTTGGAATCCTAATGAACTCTCACCCCGCCCACTACCTTAATCTTTAAGTAGTCTAAATCACATGTCTGTGAGCCACCGTCACCACGTGGCCACAACCACTATAATTCAGGGGTTATATATGTATTGTTTTCTATTTTACTATTATTACAATCATAATTCTGGGAAAAGTGGTGGTGGTGATATTGTTGATGATGACGGCAATATGTAACTACTGCTATTATTGGAGTAGAGGGTGTTCTTATGTCGTTATTGCCGTCGACATTATTATAGTGGTGGTGGTGGTATTGTTGATGATGACGGCAATATGTAACTACTGCTATTATTGGAGTAGAGGGTGTTCTTATGTCGTTATTGCCGTCGACATTATTATAGTGGTGGTGGTGGTATTGTTGATGATGACGGCAATATGTAACTACTGCTATTATTGGAGTAGAGGGTGTTCTTATGTCGTTATTGCCGTCGACATTATTATAGTGGTGGTGGTGGTATTGTTGATGATGACGGCAATATGTAACTACTGCTATTATTGGAGTAGAGGGTGTTCTTATGTCGTTATTGCTGTCGACATTATTATAGTGGTGGTGGTGGTATTGTTGATGATGACGGCAATATGTAACTACTGCTATTATTGGAGTAGAGGGTGTTCTTATGTCGTTATTGCCGTCGACATTATTATAGTGGTGGTGGTGGTATTGTTGATGATGACGGCAATATGTAACTACTGCTATTATTGGAGTAGAGGGTGTTCTTATGTCGTTATTGCCGTCGACATTATTATAGTGGTGGTGGTGGTATTGTTGATGATGACGGCAATATGTAACTACTGCTATTATTGGAGTAGAGGGTGTTCTTATGTCGTTATTGCCGTCGACATTATTATAGTGGCGGTGGTGGTATTGTTGATGATGACGGCAATATGTAACTACTGCTATTATTGGAGTAGAGGGTGTTCTTATGTCGTTATTGCCGTCGACATTATTATAGTTTTGTATTTTTACATTTATTATTACTTTATTATTAATATTATTATTATTATTATTATTATTATTATTATTATTTGTTAATATTATTATAGTTATTTTTATTATTATTATTATTAATATTATTATTATTATTATATATAGATATGAATTTTCTGATAAGCACATAACCAAATCAGAGAAGGGACTATGATGCTTTGGGTTGGAGTAGATATCTACGTCCTCTTTAAGAGTAATACATCAGTAAAATATGTTCGATACAATATACAATATTTTATTTATATACCTGTATATATATCTGGTAGTGTACTCACCATCGGTTAGGTTAGGTTAGGTTATTTTTGTTGTCCTATGTGAGTGGAGAGGCAAAAGGTAGAACTGCCTGAGGCAAGAGCCTCCCCCAGAGTTGAAAGAGTGAGAGGGCCAAAATCAAGGAACGCTCGAGCCAAAATGCCTGGAAACACGAAGTTTGAAGCAACTTAAATTATAGGAAGATGGAAAGACTGATTCTGGGAGAGAGTTCCGGAGATCAACTGTTGAATAGAAGAAATATTGAGTTAGGTTAGATATAAATTTAGTGTATTTAAAGCACCATATAGAAGTACAATATATAATACAAATATATAAAAACAAAAATTCTTTGCTAATACATTATTTAGAAATAAATCCTGGATAATAAACTTGCTTAATTAAACATTGTGATAAATTGTCATAATATGCCTTTTTATCTCAGTGCCCTTTTTCCGGTGACGTTTTTTCCGGTGTCTAATTTTCCTACATTCGTATATACACGTGTGAGTGAACATATTTGAATGTATGTAGCTCTGGAACTCTCTCAGCATCAGTCTTTCCCTTCTCCTATGGCTTAAATTACTTCAAACTCTGTGTGGCCAGGCATTTTGACTCGAACGTCCCTTGGTTTTGGCCCAGTTACTCTTTCAACTATGGGGGAGGCACTCGCTACAGGCAATTCTGCCTTTTGTCTCCCTCACTCACATAGAACACAAAATAGTAATATTGGAAATTACCCCACTCGACCGCTGGGGATCTATATTATTGAGTGATTTAATATGTAGTATCACTACGGATATATTATGTACATATTAAACAAAAGTACATAGGCTACACAATTATAACAAACAACTTCTTTTGGATCCCATTGTTCAGTCAGTTTAGTTAACATTAACTGATGGTAGTCTTGGCCAAATATCGACTAGACTAACTTACTAAATAAGAAAATAAAATTGGATGCACATCTTCATTAGAATAATTTTCAACTTACATAAATAAAACAATTTTAGAATTTAGCATATTAAGTTATAAACTGATAATTAGGGCGAGAGAACGGATATATCTATATTGTTGTAATTTGTTAGCTGTGGTTTTATAAATGGTATATTTATAGGATCTTTCTACCCCTTTCCCCATATAAACTACAAAAGGTAATTATGAACCCATTGCACAATTTTAAGAACACGATCACAAGTACTACAACTGATCATTCAAATCCAGAAAGTACCGGTCTAGAAATGGCTAACAACAAATGATTCGGTAGGTCAATAATATTAATGAGAATACTAATGGATGACTTAGAGGATAAATGTTTCCTAGAACGAATAAATAAAAAGGGACATAATTATACTGTAGGTAGGATCAGGAATGAAAATATATGATTTTCTTCTATCATCATGTTAACCCCTTGAGGACCATGACGCACTTTACAGTGTATATTGTCTATTATGAGGTAATTTTATTTAGATTAGTAAGGTTATATGGAAGACAGACGGTTATTCTAGGCCGAGTCTTCAGCGTTTCAACACTTACAGATCCTTCCTAAGCTGTATGAGATCGTCTAATGACAGCCGGAATTAATAAAAAAGGCGACATAAACCTCAAGGGGTACCGTAATGTCACGTTTTCATGATCACTCCATATTTCGCTACTCTATTTGCAAAGTAACTGATTTCTATAAAAATGGGAAATATGCTAATCACCGTCGGCTGAAAATTAAAATGGTTGTGATTTTTCCTATTATTGGGGTGTTTTAGTCTGATCGTCATTACATATATAGTAAAATGCCACAGGAACGCTGTGGTACGAAAATCCTAAGAGCGAAACCTCCAACCCTAACGAGCCACAGGAACGAAAATCCTGAGAGCGAAACTACCATCCCCAACGAGCTCCCAGGCCCCTTTTTCCTTTTCCGATTAAAAAGACCTCGGTCTACGTATTGTGAAAAACCTGTTATCCTCCGGCAAATTGTGGGGTTGAGTGAGTGAAGGGGGGGACAGTGAATGAAGGAGGATACATGTTTTTCATAATACGTGTTGCTAGCCCCAAACGCGCGAGCAACTGTGGCTTTCAACCATCCGACACATCCCCTTTTATTTATGTGCATCACACATGTTACATACAAATAAAGTTTATGTTTTGTTTTACCCTACTGTGGAAAGACTACGGATACACCAATCCTGCCCGGGCCTCACACAGTGGCATGACCCAGTCCTGTCGAACTGAGCTCATGACGCTGGTGGCATTGCCCCGGAGGATAGCCATCCCTAGTCTTTGCTTGAGCCAGAGGGTTTCCCGGGGTTCTCCTGAAACTTCTCTGATTTTACGGCCTATTTCATTCACCATCTTAAGGGTGGTAGGGCCGAAGACTCCTGAAGTTTCGAATGCCAGGGGCTCGAACTGATGATTTCTGGCGATGGCTTGATATTTTTCTCGCTTTTTATTTTCTGCTATCCGGGCGGCTTCACCTGCTTCGTCGGCGTTTCTGGCGATGTTGGTTGTGGAGAAAGTGTCAACACATGTGGCATCCCACACGAGGCACCGGCCATTCTTGTAAGGGAAAGTGGTGATCCCATCTGGCCGTTTGCCGTCTTCTCTGTGAAGTCCATGTGGTTCGAGGATTGATGCACGGTTAGCACTCTGCAGGGCCCGTTTTATGACATCATTTAGTGCAGAGTGTCTTGGCAGGCGGCCTGCGTTGTAATTACATGACAAGGCATGGTGACCTTGAGCATCCATCCCCCCACCACACTTGCAAGTGTGTGGGTGACAAACTGCCGAACCCACTCTGAGCGCGATGGCAACCCGGAGCGCTTCAGCATCCAAGTGAGTTCCAAGAGGTGGGATGGGGATGGTGTGTAACCACAAGCCACTCTCCGAACGGGCGGCTGCCTGGAGGCGTGCTTTTGCAACCTGGTCTGCATTGGTTAGGAGATTTTCTTGAGTTTTCTTCGCCGAAATGGTATCCCATGCTTTCTGCTTGCTCCTGGGGGTACCCTGAGGCTCCTCATCTACTCCTGTACTTTCCTTCCAGGTGTTAATCGCTGCTGTTACGTCCCCATTAAGTGTCATTCCGGGTTGAGAAGAAAGGATGGACACTACAAGGTCGTTGGTCGCGATGAGGGAAGAGATAAAGGCTGGGGAGGCAATATCCGAGGCTCTCCGTATGCCCAAGCCCCCGAGGCGGACAGGAAGGGTGGCTTATGTCCAGGTCCGTTTTTTAAATTCCACGTTGGTGATGCTGGTCACTGCTTCTCGGATTATGCTGTCTAATTCTTGGAGGCCACCATTGTTCGTGTAAGTCATCGATGTGCGCAGGAGGTATTGGAGTTTTGGGATGGAGAAACAGTTCTTGAGAAGGACCAGAGCTGAGTGGGCATCGATGTGTATCAGGCGACTCACGAGACGTTGAAGCTCCTCCTTTTTAACTTGAAGTGCTGGTGGGATTGCTGCCAGAGTTAGTGGGGAACCTAATAGGGTTTGCTGGTGCTCCTGAAGGATCTTTACATCTGGCAATATGCCTCGAAACAGGGCCTGAGTCTCTTCTCCTTGTTCACGTGTGTGGTTGAGGAGGACAAGTTCACATTTGGTGTCATTTATCACTAGCCCAGCCTGGCCGAGGTCGGTTACGATGTTATTTAGGTCGGTTAGAACGTTCTCTACTGACCCACCCTAGGTTGCATCGTCCAGGTACCATACATTCAGTTCTGACCTTACTTTGTTAGCTGCTGAATCCACCCCTATTGAGAAAAGAGCAGGACCACCTGGATCTCCCTGCTGTAACCCGGTCGCTGATGGGATTACCGTCTCGCCAAAAATCAGGATTGAAGGTTTGGAATAAGCCTGCCAAAGTAGGGGGTACAGAGTGGGGATGTGTTCTTGAGCTGCACGGAGGAAGACATCCCTGCGAATGCTGTTGAATGCGTTCCGCATGTCAATCTTTAGAAGCACTCGTTTTTCTTGGGCTTGGCTGAGGTAGGTGCGGGTTGCGTGTACAGCAGCTTCACACCCCCCTGGAGTTTCGAAACCTAGTTGAACTGGTCTTAAGTGTTGACCTAGGCCATTCGAGAGTGGTTTCAAACCCACCTTTGTGGCAAGGCGGCGGAAGGTGTTCCCTACTGCTATTGGGCGCACACCGCCATCTTTTTTTGCCAGTGCACAGAGTGATGCCCCAAAAATAGGGGTGTGGCACAGTCGGGTACTTCCCCTCTTAAAACCATGTTGATGAATTTGGTGAGGGTTTCCAAGAGTGCCTCCCCAGCAGCTCCTGATCCCTGACCCAAGAGGCCTTTGAGGTGGGCGGGTCGGATACCATCTGGGCCCGCGGCTGAGCCTGCTGGGAATGAAGTCACTGCGGCAACCACCTGCTCCTTCGTGACAACTAAAGGTTGGCGCATCTGGTCATTTGGGGCAGGGGGGAGGTTTAGGTCCCTAGGTGTAGGTGGGTGTTTTTCTTGTAGGGCTTCAACAACTTCGGTGCCTTGACCAGCAAAACCTTCTGAAGAGGACAACAGTCTGACGGCCCCTTTGATGTCACTATCCGCCAGCTTCGCCGCGACCCTCTTACGTAGCTGTTCAGCCTCTTTCTCTTCCTTGTCCTGTTGCTTCTGGGCCCTGTTTGGTTGCTGTTCGGGGGGTTCCACCAGTTTGTTTCCATCCATATACTGTGCTACTTGACGTTTCACTCTGGTGGCTAGTGAAACCTGAAGATGGTCTTGTATGTTGGTTCTGGGTGGTTTTCGGAGGGCCCCATAGGAGAAACCCAGGAGCCGTGCCCATGCGAGGGGTGTCTTGAGCTGTAGGGCCTGCTTTATGATGGTTGTAAGGGCCTCCGCCACTTGGATTCTGGCTCCTTTAAGTACCCGGGCAAGGACCTGGATCCGCGCTTTCCATTTGGTCACAAGTTGGGTCAAGTCGGCGACCGGTGTTGCCCCGGTTGGCTCTGCAGTGGGCCCTGGGCATGCGAGACATTTCCAGTTTGGTTGTTCTCCTGATGTTTTCTTTGTCAGCTTAGCACAAGATAAATGAATAGATCTAAGACAGCCGGAACATTTTCGCGAATTCTTTCTTGCATTGGTTTTTCCGCACTTAAAACACTTAGTATCTGCTAGGCCATAGTCTTCCAAGATTATCCGTTCCTCTGCCTCTAAAAAGCCGACCTCCTGATCTTCCCGTGGTGCTTCCATCTCTGCCATGTCTCCCTTGTTTCAGAAACCCCGGGAAATCTCTCCTGGCACATATCTAGATTATTGCTGTTGTTATTAATGTATAATTGGCTGGATGCATAAAAATTCACATATCATAGTCAACCTTTCTGATGGGATATGTAAAAGAAAAAAAAAGAAAAAAAAAAAAAAAAAAAAAATCACATCATAGTCAACCTTTCTGATGGGCAATTGGCCTGCTTCTCCTAAAGCTAAGTGGTTAAATGTATAAATCCTCGGCATTGGGCACCGGTACAACTAAAAGATCTAACTGAATGAAGGGAAGCACGCCAATTATATATCCTATGATTACTTACACTGGCGACGCCACCCTGATGTTGAGTATTAATAAATGCTTAGGATATTAATAATGCTGTCAACATCAAGATAGGGAGAGAGCCAGAGAGTGAGCGAGAGCCAGGATCTGAGTGGGTAACCGAATCTAGGACAGCAGTTATGGAAAAATGCTTAAATTTTACAACATGTTGAGAGAGAGAGAGAGAGAGGGAGAGAGAGCAGGGGCGGGGGTGAGGGAGAAAGAAAGCGAGCTGGAGAGGGGGCTGGCCTGGTTGGGTATTGAAAGATGTTAGGGAAAAACAAATAACTAAAATGATGAAGAGCGATCTGAAGTTATAGAAAACCAAAAAATAATAACAATGAGACGGTTAAGTGCGGTGATTGAAAGTGGATGGAAAGATGTTAAGGATAAAAAGGAGAGAGAGAGAGAGAGAGAGAGAGAGAGAGAGAGAGAGAGAGAGAGAGAGAGAGAGAGAGAGAGAGAGAGAGAGAGAGATAAATGAAAATGGACCTTGTAGCAAGTATTTCCTAAATGGTTAGAGAGAGGGAAATAAAAATGGACCTTATAGCAAGTACTTCATAATGGTTAGAATTGTTTGAGAAGTTGAAAGACCGAGGGTCAGGTCCTTGGGGTAGATGGAAGATAAGGCCTATGGTGGGGAACCATAAGGGTGAAACTGCCTGCCCTATAAACGGTTACTTCACTCACCTTGTGGTTACTGCTGGAGGTTTATGGTGCCTGGGCAGGGCTGGGCTAGTGCCTGACGGCTCCTTGTCCCCTCACTGATACTGGTAATAACACTCTCAAGATTAAACTAAATATACTTTGTGGGCGATGTTTAATCAAGAAACCACGTTCTGTTTACTATGTGCCGAAACACCGTATCATCGCCGATCTTCTGATACGTATATGGGTCACTTAGCCCCACGATACCCTTCCGTAAATCCCCTCTTTTGAGGAGCTCAACCAACCCGTGTGCTCTCACTGTGCTCTCACTCACTACTTTCCGATTTGGTCTCTCTCTCTCTCTCTCAATTCATTCCACATATTATACGTCTCTCAATCACAGTCTTCTAATATACAAACCACAATACTTTACTCACTGATATTCTTGATGTACCACCTAAGTATGTATTTAATTAGGTAACCACCATACAGACTATAATACTTTCATTGTGTAGGTTCGAGGCGATCTAAGACACCTTAACTTCCATTTCACACCAAATCAGATCGTGATTACGTCAGCCCTGTATTTAGTTATATAACAATCATAGCCCCCCAATTCTAACAATTCTATGTCTCTAACCTCCCGTGGTTTTATCTACTAACTATATATTCCCAACCTTTAACCACGACACTATACACCCGAAAGAAAGGTCCACAGAACGAAAGGACCAGCTGACCGAGCCAACCAATTCAGACAGGCCCAAGCCCGCAGGGCTAAGCAGCTCCAAACCACACCTACCGACCCCTTCTAAAAACTGACCATTTTCCACACCTCACATACACTACCCCTCGTGTCCTACACTTCTACCTACACGATGACGAATAAATCCACCTTTAAGTTAATACACCCATGCTCTGTCCCTAAGTTTAAGATATTAATATGAACATACCCTAGCATACCTTGTCTTGCCAGACTAAGTTCTGAAGACCAATCGCCCCCATAAATCTATGTATTCAATCCTTAGGTTAAGTATTAATATCAACATACCCTAACATACCTTGTCTTGCCAGACTAAGTTTCTGAAGACCAATCGCCCCCATAAATCTATGTATTCAATCCTTAGGTTAAGTATTAATATCAACATACCCTAAAATACCTTGTCTTGCCAGACTCAGTTTCTGAAGACCAATCGCCCCCATAAATCTATGTATTCAATCCTTAGGTTAAGTATTAATATCAACATACCCTAAAACACCTTGTCTTGCCAGACTAAGTTTCTGAAGACAATCGCCCCATAAATCTATGTATTCAATCCTTAGGTTAAGTATTAATATCAACATATCCTAAAATACCTTGTCTTGCCAGACTCAGTTTCTGAAGACCAATCGCCCCCATAAATCTATGTATTCAATCCTTAGGTTAAGTATTAATATCAACATACCCTAAAATACCTTGTCTTGCCAGACTAAGTTTCTGAAGACAATCGCCCAATAAATCTATGTATTCAATCCTTAGGTTAATTATCTTTATCCGCCATTGTGTTCATCTTTTCCACAATTGTTATACGTCTTCCACTCACCTCCTTCGTATCCACAGTCCACACTACTCCAATTTGCTTCGTGTCTTACACCTCTTACCCGCCCGACTCTACCTACATGATGATGAACAGGAATATACATTCATATTAAAAACACCCATGCCCTGTCCCTAGGTTGAGCCAATGCCAACCAAATCTGACAGCCATATATCTATGTATGTTCTTCCATCCGAGAAATAGATGTTAAAACCCCATGTCCAAATTAATACGAGATTCAGATACCCACGGGTACCCCAGTGATATAGAACCATTGCCACCGTAAGACCTAGACAGCCATGACTACAGATGTTAGCCACCATGCTGTAACTCCAATTCTTACCCCAACCAGAGATTGTATAGATAACCTTTGTTACCAGTATCTATCATAGTACCTCGAAACAATAACGAAGTACCCCTACGAACTGCCGCTTTTCTTTGGTCTATATATCATAGAAAACGCAGTTCCCAGGGACACCTAGACGTACAAGAAATCGTGTCAAATAATAGGTCCATAACCCCTCGTATTGACGAGTAATAATACACCATGTTTTTCCCTACTTTATCCACAGTCAAGCACACACCTACAGTTAACCTCCTTCTCCCCCACCGCCCCACAGTCCACATGATTCTATCTTTTCCAGACTCATATACCACCCCGTATTTGCATCCCCCGGTAGCATTTGGCTAACGTACTTTCACTGTCCTTTCAAACTCCAATATCAACTGTAGCCTAATGCCACCCCCACGCCCAGAGACCTTAGGGTCAAATTTCCACGTAGCCCCCCTGAACTCCCCCACCCATTAACGCCCCGCGCTCCTCGACTCTTGTCCGACCTAGCCTCTCCCTCATACCTCTGGAAGATCCTTGATTTTTCCGTTGCTAACGCTCTCCAACCTTTTATATATTATATACTCCTATCCAGCCCACCTTCCCTTAGTAGGCCGGAACAACATTAGAACTTTACTAACCCCTTGCATGCCATGTATTCTCTTACAACCCATTCACAACCCTGCACCCCATGGTCGTCGGTGCGAGGCTAGCCGCCTCGCCAGTAACGAACTTCTATTGCCATACTTCCAGATAAATGTGGCAGAGTTAGCAACCCAGTCTCCACCACATCCAGCAAACCATACAATTAACAACCAACCGATTAAAACCAGCTACCCAAGGCACCTTCGGTTTTGGTATTAAGGACACCCACATCTGTCTCATACACAGAGGGTTATTACAAACACTGGTGATATGGCAAGCCCCTAGCCACAGCCGCCGGACGACCATCCCAGAGAGAGGGCGCCCAGCTACCCCTTTTTACCCACCCTTGCGGAGGTATACCTGACCCTTGTTTTGACTTCCGGGTCATTGCCAGGTAGCACAAGAATTCTTCCTATCAATGAACTAACCATGCATGACTAACACCTTTACTAACCTCTATTAACTCACAATAACCCATTTACCTTTCTTGCATGCTCTGATCACTAAATTAGCACCTCAGTTATACCATAGAATGAAGATTGAACAATCTAAGAGGGACGCTCCTATCACAGCTGTCCCCATCCTCCTCGCAAAGTAGATCCAGTCTCTCTCCCCTAAATACTTCCAGTATAGCCAAAATAGTACCTCTTACTAAGGCTCAGTTATCTCATATTATAAAGGCTTCCTATAGCCATGTGCCACAACAGTAATCACCACCTTACCTAGTCCCCGTATCTATTGAGAACTCAAATAAGTCCATAAGACTCGAGATCCCTATGACCTACAGGGTCCAGAACCGAGCCTATAAACCCAGCTCCCGCCCCCAGTAAAATCAGTTGAAAGATAGACACCAACCCAGGTTGGTCAGCAGAGTTAGCCTTGAGCTCTATCCTTGCTAGTTGCTGAGAAGTGAGTTCCAGAGCTGGCAGACTCCGGGGCAGATTTGGATAGAAGGACATGTCCACGTATTTGAGAACTTCATACATATGGACACCCTGGACGGCCGCGGAACCAGTCGTTAGCCCCCAACATCATGGACGCAAGATAACCAGGACCAGACCAATCAGATACTACCCAAGATTCACTCTCTCAGTACTACATTGTTACAGTGGTGTTTAGAGATTCACTTATTAATATTTCTACGAAGTGGCTATATCTTGGCCCAGTGTATTTCATATATAACCATTCCAGTTGGGAAGTGCTAAGCGTATCAGTGTTTATTAATTTACAGGCGACATTAACTCTCGTAATTACCTTTATCCAGATATTATTACATAGGAGTAAAACCCTAGTGATATCTAACGTTTGCCCACTGATTTGTGTTCTACGTATTTCTGCCATAAGAATATAAAACTTAGATCAGTACCCCCCTGAGGTTACTAGAATTCCTGTGCTCTAAAATACGCGTGTCTAATCTAGTCTGTGAACTATTACTTTTACACCAGAGCTACCAGTAATAAATCTAACAGTGAATATGAATCTATAAGTAACATTGATGGTCTTCGGTATACAAACCTGTTAAATAAGCCAGTGATCAGAAGATTAATACCTGAATGTTGGAAGTGGGAGACTAGGCTCCATCCAGATCCACTTATGCTAGTGTTGTTCATTTCTATCATATTGTCTTGCACGAGTATTCAGCAGTGGTATATTAATAAACGTGATCGTGTGTCTTGTTACCGTGTGTTTCTTTTGTGTTCTCTATTCCTCATACCTTGTATTGTGCATGCAGCCTTATATACCCAGTCAGTTAGAACTCACATTACCCAAGTTAAACCTGTAGAAAAACAGGGCATAACATTGGCGGCAGCGGTGGTTCTTGATTCGGATAAAAGGTTGCATTACACTGCAAGTTTGGAACAGTAGAAGCATGGGAACATCGCAAAAATGGCAGCCCGCTATGATACTCACACACATTCCTGAGTATGATGTAAACACGTATGATATCGCCACTTACTTAGACATAATAAAGCCACTGTACGATGTGGCATTTCAAAATGACCGCGACAAAATCGCCGTTGCAGGATTGCACATTATGCAATTGGGAGAAGCCGTTTCCCAAATTGTTGATAAGCTTACCTGGAACCATTATTTTTGCCAAATTGCTAAACAGGTAAAGCAAAAGCTTACCTGGAACCAGTTTCGATCCCTCGTGATCCGGACCTTAGGGCCACTTTTGGGTTCCCTCGTCGCCCCCAAAATAATAAAAGTCGACGAGATCAAGTATGAAGGGGATATCAATGTGACCCTCATACAACTCTACAGATACGTGAGGACCACGTATAGCTCTAAAGATGACGAGCAACAAAATGAACTCTTATTCACTGCATTATTAGACATCCTCCCACCCCACATCACCGCCCATCTCGACCCGTACGGCTCATTCGAAGAACATATGCTCTCCATCAGAGAAGAATGCCTACTCAGTTCGATGAATCCCCTATCCAACCCTTCAGCCCCTATCCAAGAAAGTAAACGTATTCCTCCACTGAACACTATCATAGATAAGTCCCTCCATCCCCCTAAAGAAAACTCTGTGCACCCTTCCAAAATGACTTCCGGTAAAAGTCCAACCCCAGTGCACTCTTCCTTGCCTCTATCCTCTCTGACCATCCCTAAATTTTCCCCTGCCCAGCCATCCACCAACGATAATCTTCCACCAATTGTGTTACCCCATAAACCCCATCCTTTTTCTATGCCTGCCAACAAACCACAGAAATGGTCCACAGAAATGGTCACCCCCACAGTAACCAATTCTTTTTCAATTTCACCCCTAAAAAATGCTGGTCAAAAAATGAGCCCCCCCTCCACTCTCTCACATGCCCCTGTCACCCAAGACCAACCTTCACCCCCGTCAATCCCTCAACAACCTGTCACGCCTCTCACTTCCTCATATTCATCACCTGTCCCCCCCTCAAAACTGTCAACCTCACACCCCTCACCATCATCTCCCCACATGTCCAACCTCGGTGAACCCCTTCAAACACCCGCATCAACCAAGAATGCTACAGCTCCGCCTACCTTCTATTCCCCCCCTCCCTTGTCACCCTCTCCAACATTACCCGAACCGCTCTTGAATCCACCTCCAGTAACACCCCCGCTCACCAACCTACCTCTGCCCCATAATCCAGCACCAGAACCAAAATCTCCATCAATGCCTCCTTCATCCATCCTACCAAATTCCATTATTGTCCGAGACAAATCTCTTCCGCAACAATCTCTCCAAACTGACCTACTCACCCCATCCCCACAATTTACCTGTCAATCACCCAGACCCCCATCTGTCCAGGATAAATCCCCCCATGTTTTCGGGACAGACTCTGATATATGTAACCATAATTCTATCAAATGTTTATGTATACATGTTTCCAGGGAAAATGCCGACCTATGTACCCAACAATGTTTTCCCCATGCCCCCAGAAATGTTCAGCTATTCCACAACCAACAAAATTCCCCTTGTGACAGTTTTCCGTCAGCAGCTCCCTTCCACCCCCACACAATTCACACCCCTAGAAAACTTCACAACCCCACACTTGACTCGCCCTCTCATGTCAAACAAACTCACCAGTCCCAGATAACCTCTAACCAGACCGTGACTGCCACCAAGAAAATTCCCCAAATTCGTCCTGTTAACAACCCCAAATCAATACATCAGTCCTCCACCAATAACCCATGTTCTACACCTAACTCTTCCCCCACCAACCCTTCGCAGTCCCCCCAACAAATCCCGTTTTCTAACTCACTCACCTCTCACCACCCTGACCCTCCCACACGCGTCGTTAATCCTCCCCTCACGCGTGACGACCTAGGGACCCAACCATGTTCCCCCCCCTGCCCCCAGAAATGTCCAGCTATTCCACAACCAACCAAATTCCCCTTGTGACGGTTTTCCGTCAGTAGCTCCCTTCCACCCTGTTATGCCCTGTTTTTCTACAGGATTAACTTGGGTAATGTGGGCTCTATCTGACGGGGTATATAAGGCTGCATGCACAATACAAGGTATGAGGAATAGAGAACACAAAATAAACACACGGTAACACGACACACGATCACGTTTATTTAAGTATGTAAATAAAGAGCATAGAAATAGAGTAACACTCGTACAAAACAAATAATAGAAGGGAACTGCTAGCATTAGTTGATCTGGATGGAGCCTAGTCTCCCACTTCCAACGTTCAGGTATACTCTTCTGATCACGGATTTAGTTAGCAAGGTTTATTATACTGGAAGACCTCAATGTAGTTATGTATTCAATTTCACTAATTAGATTTCTGACTGGCAGGTCGCGTGCCCAAATAGCAGCTCACAGTCAGAATTAAATACGCGTCTAGGTCTGAACACGGAAAATTCTAGTAACCTCAAGGGGGTACTGATCTAAGATTTATATTCTTATGACAGAAATACGTAGAACACAAAGCAGTGGGCGAACGTTAGATATCACTAGAGTTGAGTTATCTGAATAAGGTAATTACGAGAGTCAATGTCGCCTGTTAATTAATGAACACTGATACGCTTAGTACGTCCCAAATGGAATGGTTAAATATGAGTTACACTGGGCAAGTTATAGCCACTTCATAGAAAAGTTAATAAGTGAATGTCGAACTGGTACTATAACACTTAGTACTAGTAACGTGAATCTTGAACAGCATTTGTTGGTCTGGTCCTGGTTATCTTGCTTCCGGTGATGTTGGGGGCTAACGACTGGTTCCTCGGCCGTCCAGGTGGTCCAAAATGTAGGAAGTTCTCAAGTCGGATCTCTTGACGATCGGTGCTGGCTACACACTTATATACCCACTAATTTGTGTGAAGGTTATAAGGTGCACGTTGGTACTTGTACATGGACAGCTCTTCTATTTAACTTCTGCCATGGAGTCTGCCGGCTCAGGAATCTCTCAACTCAGGAACAACACAAGGGCAGAGCTAGAGGTTAACTTCAGGGTGGTGACCACTGGTTGGTGTCTAGCTTTCAACCAATTTGACTGGGGGAGGGAGCTAGGTTTATAGGCTCGGTTCTGGACCCTGTAGGCAATAGGGATCTCGAGTCTTATGGACTTATTTGAGCTCTCAATAGATATGGGGACTAGGTAAGATGGTGATTACTGTTGTGGCACATGGCTATGGAAGCCTTCATTTTGTGATATAACTGAACCTTAGTAAAAGGTACTATTTTGGCTATACTGGAAGTAGTTATGGGAGGGAGACTGGATCTACTTTGTGGGGAGGACTGGGACAGCTGTGATAGGGGCGTCTCTCTTATTTTACTCAGTCTTGGTTTTATTGTATAGCTGAGGTGCTAATTTGACTATCTGAGTATGCAAAATAGGTGAATGGGTTATTGTGGGTAAAGAGAGGTGAGTAAGGGGGTTAGACATGCATGGCTAGTTCATTGATAGGAAGAATTCCTAGACTACCTGGCAATGACCCGGAAGTCAAAACAGGGGTCAGGTATACCTCCGCGGGGGTGGGGGTCTCCCTCCTCGGGTGGGTAAAAAGGGGTAGCCGGGCGCTCTCTCTCGGGGATGGTCGTCCGGCGGCTGTGGCTAGGGGCTTGCCAATATCACCAGTGTTTGTCATAACCCTCTGCTTATGAGACAGATGTGGGTGTTTTTAATATCAAAACCGAAGGTGCCTTGGCTAGCTGGTTGTAATCGATTGGTTGTTAATTTCAGGGTTTGCTTGATGTGGTGGAGACTGGTTGCTAACTCTGCCACATTTATCTGGAAGTATGGCAATAGAAGTAGTTACTGGTGAGGCGGCTAGCCTCGCACCGACGACCATTGGGTGCAGGGTTGTGAATAGGTTGTAAGAGAATAGATGGCATGCAAGGGGTTAGTAAAGTTCTAATGTTGTTCTGGCCTACTAAGGGAAGGCAGGCTGGATAGGAGTATATATATAAAAGGTTGGAGAGCGTTAGCAACGGAAAAATCAAGGATCTTCAAGAGGTATGAGAGAGAGGCTAGGTCGGAAAAGAGTTGAGAAGCGCGGGGTATTTTAATGAGAAGGGAGGAGTTCAGGGGGGCTATAGGGAAATTTGACCCTAAGGTCTCTGGGCATGGGGGTGGCATTAGGCTGCAGTTGATATTGGAGTTTGAAAAGGCAGTGAAAGTACGTTAGCCAAACGCTACCGGGGAGTGCAACTATGGGGTGGTATATGAGTCTGGAAAAAATAGAATTATGTGGACTATGATAACGTTTGCCCACTGATTTGTGTTCTACGTATTTCTGCCACAAGAATATAAAACTTAGATCAGTACCCCCCTGAGGTTACTAGAATTCCCGTGCTCTAAAATACGCGTGTCTAATCTAGTCTGTGAACTATTACTTGTGCACCAGAGCTACCAGTAATAAATCTAACAGTGAATATGAATCTATAAGTAATTAACATTGATGGTCTTCGGTATACAAACCTGTTAAATAAGCCAGTGATCAGAAGATTAATACCTGAACGTTGGAAGTGGGAGACTAGGCTCCATCCAGATCCACTTATGCTAGTGTTGTTCATTTCTATCATATTGTCTTGCACGAGTATTCAGCAGTGGTATATTAATAAACGTGATCGTGTGTCTTGTTACCGTGTGTTTCTTTTGTGTTCACTATTCCTCATACCTTGTATTGTGCATGCAGCCTTATATACCCAGTCAGTTAGAACTCACATTACCCAAGTTAAACCTGTAGAAAAACAGGGCATAACATATATATACATATATATATATATATATATATATATATATATATATATATAATTATATAAATATATATATATATATATATATATATATATATATATATATATATATAATTATATATAATATATATATATATATATATATATATATATATATATATATATATATATATATATACACACACAAGGTTAGATACAATCATGAATTTCAAGGCTACAGGCTTTTTCACGGCTATATCACAAGGTTAGATAGTAGATACAATCACGAATTTCAAGGCTACAGGTTTTTTCACGGCTATATTAAAAAAATTGCCCCATAGCATAACATGGGGCCGAGCTGTCTCAAATAATAGGCCGAGCTGTCTCGCCATCATGGCCGAGCTGTCTCAAATAATAGGCCGAGCTGTCTCGCCGTTATGGCCGAGCTGTCTCAAATAATGGGCCGAGCTGTCTCGCCGTCGTGGCCGAGTTGTCCAAAAGTGGGCCGAGCTGTCCGAGCCGAGTTGTCCCATGGGCCGAGTCGTCCAGTCCCCCTTATTGGGAGGTTTGACGACCTCCCTTATAACCAAATAAGGAAAACCTCTTATTTGGTAGCAGACTCGGAGTATCCAACGTAGGGCTTATGATCTCAGTCGCTACCACAGCGGGCCGATTTATCGGTACTCACGCGAAGTAACCAAATAATCTCTAGAGTTGCACCTCAATTCACTACTAGGCACATTGTACACACTCCGAGACGACTAGGAAAGAAGAGATAGCGAAGGAGAGAAAGAATTGTTATAGTTACCCATTTAATCTAGCTGCTCTCCTCTGAGCCATGCTCCATGTTCTATGAGCCTGTGCCAGGACCTGCCAAAGTATCGAGGTATCAAGTAATCAGTTTAGATTGGATGGGCAGGGGATCGGCATGAGGGCGGGATACTCTGTCGTTGGATACTCCGAGACTGCTACCAAATAAGAGGTTTTCCTTATTTGGTTATAAGGGAGGTCGTCAAACCTCCCAATTTAGTAGCAGTTTCTACGTTTCCAACGTAGGGCTTGAATCCCAAATTGGAGGCCGACATCCAATAAACCATAAACCCCAAGCTGTAGCACAAGCAGAGGACCAAGAAAAGACACAAATAAACAAATCAGTTTATTATCAGAAAAAGAGCGTAACAGTACGGTGCATATTAAGGAAGTACATATGTTACCAGTATCAGTCTAGGGTCTTAAAAGTGCCGCAGCAGGCTAAGGAATAGGTCATGTCGACCGGAGAACGGCACACCAATATGGGAAGAATGAAGGCAAGTTGTACATGAAGACAAGAATCTGAAGGCAAGGCACAGTAGGCGGAAGATCTCCAAGGACACTCTTTAATTACAAAAACCGGGTATGAGGCATAGACATACCAAACAAGTAACCCCTAGACAGTAGAGTCTATACGTAAAGAAGTAAGAGAGATAACCTTAAGACGAACAGGGATGACATACATGTAAAATGAAAGAGAGAAAGGCATTGTACAATCATACAAAATGCCCCCCCCCCCCCCCCCAGTGTAGGGAAAGGAAGAAAATACAGTATGGGATGAGAAGAGACACAGGATGGAGATGAATCACGTGACACATTGGCCTAATGCAACACAAGGCACACCTGGCCTGGCAGTGGACATGGACAGGTACGATGAGACAAAAGTGCTGTGGGAGGACCATAACCCTGTGTCGGCTATATCCGAAAGTGAGGAATTGTTGAGAAACCTCACAGTCGCTGCATAAGAGCGGACATCATGAGCGGAGCCCTTCGTAAGGGGATTACTCGCAGTAATGACATGGCGTAAATGAAGTCCCACAGCACGTTTGCCTAACCGTGTCCCTGTCTTAGGGGCCAACCAGAGCGCCGTCCCCGACGTCGGCACAGCGGCACGCACATACGTATGCAAGGCTCTTACCGGGCATAGCGGATGATGCGTGCTCCCACATTTTAAAGCTGGTACAGTAAACGGCTTAAAAATGTGCGCCTCACGTTCATTCTTGGCCACAAAATGAACGGAAGGGGCCAAAGTGACTGACCCCAAGGAAGGCGAAAAACTCATGCAATTCGGGGCCCTCGACATGGCAGCCAACTCCGAGACCCTCTCTCCTGTAGCCAACGCTAAAAGAAACAAAGTTTTATCAAGCAGATGAACAGGTGCTGGGTTAGTGGTGTAGATGGGTGAGGTAAGGAGCCTGAGAGCCTTCGCCAGAGACCATTGAGGCGGTATCTGGCGTGGGGGCGGTCTGAGCCTAAAGCAGGCTTTCATGAAAAAAGACAGCTCCTTGTGAGGGAGCACCAGCCCCGTCAAGGTCTCAAAAGGCTCCCTAATAGCGGACAGATGGTTATTAATGGTGTTGTACATGTATGTGCATGTCGCAAACAAGTGATTAAGGTAATGGAAGACTAACGCAACCGACGGAACTGTTTGTTCGGTGTCATTGATCCATTTAGTGAAAGTACTCCAATGAGACTCGTAAGTCTTCCAAGTAGCCTTAGTCCAGTGCTGATTAAGAATATCAGTCAAGCAACGTCCATATTTCGGTAACCACCCTGCCTCACAAACATCCACGATGCGAATGCCAACGAGGTCCCTAGGTCTCCAATCTGTCCCAAGTGGAAGTCTGAGACAGACAGGGGAATGGGACTCGGGCACCATCGCTTCAGCTGAGCGTACCAGGCTTGGGCCGGCCAGAGGGGCGCGATTAACCAAACCTTGCCACGGTACTCTCTCAGCCTGTGTAGGACTTTGCACATAAGCAGTGCGTCGGGCGGTGGAAAAGCGTAAATCAACTGCCACCTGCTCCAGTCCTCGCTGAAGGCCCCCGCCTGAGTACAAGTCCAGCGGGCGAGGTAGTCCGGCAGCTGTTCGTCCCGGAGGAGGCGAACAAGTCCACCTGCGGATGGCCCCAGGAGGCTGCGAGGTCGTCGAAAACGTTTTGTCTTAATGACCATTCTACCTTGGTGCTCTGTCCTCTCGACAAAGCATCCGCCCAAAGATTGGCCGTCCCGGGCAGGTAAGTCGCATGCAGGGTGATGCTGTAATGATCGGCCAGGTAAAACAATTTCTCCGCCAGGTCTTGGAGCACAACAGACCTGGAGGAGCCCTGCTTTTGGATACAATGAACCGCGGACATGTTGTCCATCCTGAAGGCCACCGACTTGCCCGTGATGGCCAGTCCGTGATCCCGCAGGAAGAACAACGGTACCAACAGTTCCAGGGCATTGATGTGGAAGTGTGAGAGCCCCGACCACCTGCCGTGGTTTTGATGTCCCATGTCTGATTAATAGCCCCACCCCACCTCGCTCGACGCATCTGTGTCTACCCAGATGGTCGGCGGAGGAGCAGTCCAGGGCACAGCCGCAGAGAGCGTGCCCCGAGCGACCCAGTGTGTCAGTCTCAGATGTATTGAGCGCGGTACCGTCCACAAACGGTAAGGGGGCGAGATAGGGAAGTGCCTGTTGCCCAGCTGAATGAGGCGTTTTAGTCGGAGCCGGCCCAAGGGCACGGTCAGAGACGCCCAATTCAAAGACCCTAGTAGGGAGTCCCAGATTTTTCGTGTTATCGAGACCGAGTGCAACACGACAAAGAGCTTCCTTCGAAGTTTCGCCGCATTCACACGACTCTGGGAAACGGTGGCGATTTGGAGATCCCAGTGCAAGCCCACCCACGTCACTTCTCGTGACGGTGAGAGGCAGGACTTGGGAATGTTTAGTTTGAACCCCAGGTTTGTGATATGTCTGACCACAGTGAGCGTGTCTTGTACACAGTGTGTGAGAGAGTCTGCGGAGATGAGCCAATCGTCCAGGTAAAACAGGATCTGAATCCCTTGTAAGAGCAAGGGGGTCAGAGCCTGCTTCACCAGTTTGGTGAAGACCCGCGGTGCTATGTTGAGGCCGAATGGTAGTCTGGTGAATTGGAACACCCGTTGATCCGACTGCAGTGCTAGGCAGCCCTGGAACCGAGGAGCCATCGGCACATGCCAATAAGCATCCTTCAGATCCAGGGTGACCACCCAAGACAAGGGCTTGAGTGCCAGGCGTACCTGGTTGATGGTGAGCATGCGGAAACGGGTGTTCACAATGTGAGAGTTGAGGACTGAGAGATCTACCACCGGCCTCATAGCAGCGCAGTCCTTCTTTGGGACCAGAAACACATGAGACAGAAATACCTTTTGTGTAGAAGATATTTCCCTGATAACGCCTTCCTCGTGCATGGACATGATCACTTGGGCCACTTCCTGAGACACTGGTCGCTGTCGGGGAGGGCACCTGAGAGGAGGCCTGGACCTCCACCTCCAAGTCAGACCCTTCTTGACCACCCGACGCGCCCACGACCGGCGGGGCCATTGCCGGTAGTGGGGGCGGAAGAAGCCGGTGCGGGCGCCTTGCGTCAGGCCCATCACCGCTTCGACGAGATGGTCGGGCGAGGGAAGAGGGGACTGGCCAGGAGGAACTACGCGTTTTTTGGCGCGGAGCCCCTCTTTGACTTATCGTAGTGGGAGCTAGAGCCACCACATCCTCCTCCAGACGTCCCCCCGCCCCGCCGAAACGACGGACGAGCCTCGCGCTCCGGCCTATCCCCCTCCAGGCTGTGTCTGGCAGCGGAGGAACTGGGGCCCTGCGCCTGCCAGCGCCGCATCCCCTCTTGACGGGGACGGCGATCCGGGGACCGACGACCACGGAAGGCGGGTACACCACGCCCCCTGTGAGCCAGTCCCCTGGCCACACCTCTAGCCTGGCGCCCTCTGCCGGCGACAGACCTGCCCCCGCGTCCGCGGGTGGAGGAGGATGAAGTGGGCTTCGCCACCACCTTCTGTTGAGCAGAGTATGTGTCACTCAGCGCCAGTAAGAAAGCCCCTTGCCAAGCCTCCTCAGGGAACAGGCCAGGGGTCAGAAGGTCAGTCAGTAGGAGGCGGTTGCGGACGTCGGCAGGGGCCTTCTTACAGAAAGCCACCCGAAGTTGTTGACGGCAACGAGTGGCTTCATGGAGGGAGTGGCGGATGTCCTGAACAGGGTTGAGGGCAAGCTGCAGGGTGATCCGTCGGACATGCTCAAAACCTTGGCGATGATCAGCCGATTCCAGCGACTCAATAAGGCGGAGGTGAACCCGCGCCAGTTCCAACTGAGCAAGAAGAGTTGAAAGTTGGCGCGCCGCTCGCTGACGGAACTTAAAGTCCCGGTCCAGTGGCGCCTTCTCCGGTGCCGTAAAAAAGGAACACGGAAGGGGGCCCACTGACAGTTTGGGAGCATTGAGCCACTCCCACACAGGCAGAGGGAAGCCCGAGGAGGTAAGGAGCATGCCCGACAGAAAAGATGATTCCATGGATGGGATGGCCGGCAAGGTCTCAGCCATGGACTGACCAAACTCCACTGCCTCACGGATCCATTCACCCCAGGGACCCGGACAGACGTGCGGGAGTTCGAGCATCAGGACCCCGTCCCGATCTCGCACATTCCTGAGGTACGGCGTCCCCGAGATGGCAGAGAGGGAGTGGACATCCGCAGACAGGTCTTGGCGGGAGTAGTCAGCCCAGGGCTTGGTGGCAGTGTAAGGCAAGACCGACGGATGATATGAAAAATACCGCATGTCTTGCCGGTTAGGGTACACCCTTACATCGACCTCAGGGACCAGATCCTGTGGAGTAATGGCCCTGAAGATGTTTTTCTCATTCACCTGTATACCCAGCCCTCCGGCACAGCCCGCTCTCCGGCCGGCAGGTGGACCGCCCCCTCAGGGTTGGAGGCGATCACAGCTCTCCAAGCAACAGAATCCCCATACAGGGATGGCATCTTGACTTTGGGGATCTTAAACTTGGAGAGAGGCGGCACGGAGAGGGGGTGAGAGAACAACCCCAAACCCTGGCCCGGGATAACAACGGGCCAGAGAGGAGTCGTAGGCGGTGTCGGAGGTGCAGGTGACGAAGTAGATGATGCCAACGGTACCACGACCGGGAGAGCAGGCCGAGATGGGATGTGGTCGGCAACAGGTGGGAGAGGAGCCACAAGCGGAGTCTGCAGAGGCACCGGGTTAGTAGTACCCAACCGGGAGACCACTGCATCCATGGCCGCCGTGACAGAGGAGAGGATGTCCGCCTTATTGGAGGCCATCTCAAGACGAAGAGACGCCAACTCCGCCCGTAACTCCGGCTCCGCAGCAGGAGGGAAGGACGTCTGTAGAGGAGACAGGGAACCAGCCTCACTGGGCCCACGGGCCCCATGGTCCGTGAGCGGGGAGAACTCAGGGGACGGTGGAGAGGACTGTGCCGCCACGTCGAGGTCCTCCTGGCCCGAATCAGGTGCACCGTCCGAAGACGAGTCGACCCCCATATCCTCGTCCTCCAGCCGATCAAAATCCGCAACCTCCATCTCAAGAACATCTTCTAAATGGTCAGGGAGACGAGGAGGAGACTGCTGGCCACAAGGGATCGAGGCGTCGGAACCTCCAGGTTGAGCAGGAGGCGTGGAGGGCATCGCCGCCGGTACCACCACAGCCGGGCCCGCCATAGGGAAGAGGCCGGGACCCCGCACAGGCTGGGAGGCAGGCAGAGGCTCGAACTCCACCCCACCAGTGGCAGAAGACGGTGCAGGATGGAGAACGACCTCCTCGGCAGGCGGGGCAGGACGGCGTTTGGCCCTGAAGACCGTGGAAGCCTGCGAAGGAGGGGGGCTCATCCTGAGGTGAGGAGAAGCAAGACGGGGTCGACCAGCAGGGGACGGAGATCGGCGACGTTTCGTCCTGCCAGAAGTTCCAGAAGTCATGGAGAGGTCGGAGGGAGGCACACGATGTTCATGACGCCTGGGGGCCCGCTCCCTGGAACGCGCCCTCCCGCCCGCCTGACCCGAACTCCCGGGAGGGGAGCTCCGAGCCGTATGAGGAGAGCGAGAGCGACGAACAGTAGGGGAGCGGGAACGGCGTGCAGCATCGGAGGTAGGTGGGATCCCTAACAACACCCGGACGTCATCCTCACGGAAGGAAGGAGCCCTGTGCAGGAGCCTTTGGACGTGACGGGAGATGACGTCCCATGACCGGCGTAGAGACGCCCCGGCCCGTTGTCCTTCCGCCGACGTAGGGAGAGTCTCGAGCAGTTGAAGAGCGGAGAGACACACCCCACACCGGCGGCCGGGGATCGTAAACATCCTTCCCATAGCAGGCCGTGTGGAGGCAACATTCCCGGTGATCCCACAAGGCCGTCCGCTGACACGTCGGCCGAGAGCAGGGAGGAGCCGGCATCACAGCACTGAAAAATGGGGAAGCATTACCCACCAGTAGAGGTGAGACAGGCAATATGAGGCAGTAGAGCCAATTCAGCATGTAAGACTCAATAAGACAATATCCAGTAAGAAGCTATGTAGCAAGTATAACAGGAAAGTCAAAAGAAAAACACCCACACCAGAGACCCTCAACACCAGGGCTGGGACAAGCCCCTGAGCGAGGCCCAACTCTGGGAACAGGTCATAACCAAAATCGTGGGGAAAGTGGTACCCTTCGAAATATCTGAGAACCCTCTGTGAGAGCGGAGGGAGGAGGCGGCGAAGCGGCGGCGGCGTAGGGACAGCCGGCAGTAGAGCGGGCACCAGCTGGAAGGAAAAGGTCAAGTGTGAGCAACCCAACAGTACCCTATAAGTGTAAATAGGGGCGGGGAGGGAATCCAAAACACACAAGACATCGCCACTTTGGGTCGAGTCCTAGGACTTTTCAGGTGGTCTTTGGGTCCTCCCAGTATACAAGGAGGACGCCCGAGGGCGGGAACCAGGTACAGAAGGAGGACACAAGGAACAGGACATAAGGGATAGGAAAACAGCCAATCAGCCGTTGTCCAAAAAGCCCTGTCCAGGTACATGAAGAGGGGGGCAGAACAGGGCGCATAAACCAAGTCAAGTGAAAAGCTATGTGGCCTAGGCCTTGACAAGGCACAGGGCACCTCAAAAAGATAAAGGCGCTCCTAGGGCGGATTTAACCTCTGAAGTGCGCATGGGGGTAATTGGAAACGTCCCCCTGTGCTGACGTATTTGAGGTGTTTCCGCCACTAAAATATTCATTGTGCCATTAATAGCATTAATACTTATCCATATGCGCCTATTATGGGTTGATTATAAAGGTATTAACCTGAAACAACAATAAAACGAGTGAAAACAGCGTTTGGATGGTCAAAATCGGAGATATAGCCCGCGAGTTGTATAATGTATGGGTGAGGCAATCTGCTTTCCCGCCAATTTCCCCCAAGGCCACTGAGACACAGTCGATCGATACTCTCTCTCTCTCTCTTGCACTCGCTTGCTATCAGTGATGACCACACCCTCCAATCGGATTTCTAATGTTAGCACGAAAATATACCTCAGAATAAGGGAAATACAGGGAAAATAGGTGATAACTGAAGGAGAGGAGGAAAGTGGGGAAGGAGGGGAGGTAGAGGACTGAGATTTTGCATGGACCAGGGGCCAAAAAAAAAATAAAAAATAAAAAAAAAAAAATATAAAAAAATTTTTTTTTTTCGATGTCAAAAGTTGATTTTTATTTTCTCTGACTCTTAAGAGTCTCCCCGCAGTGCGCCGGGGGAACTCTTAAGAGTCTCCCCGCAGCTCCCGGGTTAAAAAGATGAAGGAGCTGAGGACACCAGAAGACCCTGCCTGTGTGGCGAAAAAACGTGAGTAAACACGAAAATCGAGTCAACTTGTCCAAGCATATCCTCCCTGTGAGCGGGGCCCCTATCGCGTACAGTTTCCAGACATCCCCCCCCCCTTTTTTAGTGATCAAGTAACCACAGGCAGGGGAAGAACAGAAACATGGACTTGTAAGAAAAACGAGAATTTAACCGAGAGCTACGAGACCGAGACTTCCCAGTCAGTGGAGACAAAAGGAAGGCAGAAGGAAAGGACCTGTGTGGATCATTCCAACGGCGGGCAGCTCAAGGCAAAAACCGATTAGCTTAAACACACAATTAATGAGAATCTTAACCTCTGAAGTGCGCATGGGGGTAATTGGAAACGTCCCCCTGTGCTGACGTATTTGAGGTGTTTCCGTCACTAAAATATTCATTGTGCCATTAATAGCATTAATACTTATCCATATGCGCCTATTATGGGTTGATTATAAAGGTATTAACCTGAAACAACAATAAAACGAGTGAAAACAGCGTTTGGATGGTCAAAATCGGAGATATAGCCCGCGAGTTGTATAATGTATGGGTGAGGCAATCTGCTTTCCCGCCAATTTCCCCCAAGGCCACTGAGACACAGTCGATCGATACTCTCTCTCTCTCTCTTGCACTCGCTTGCTATCAGTGATGACCACACCCTCCAATCGGATTTCTAATGTTAGCACGAAAATATACCTCAGAATAAGGGAATAACAGGGAAAATAGGTGATAACTGAAGGAGAGGAGGAAAGTGGGGAAGGAGGGGAGGTAGAGGACTGAGATTTTGTATGGCCCAGGGGCCAAAAAAAAAAATAAAATAAAAAAAAAAAAAAAAAAAAATTTTTTTTTTTTTTTTTTTTTTTTTTTTCGATGTCAAAAGTTGATTTTTATTTTCTCTGACTCTTAAGAGTCTCCCCGCAGTGCGCCGGGGGAACTCTTAAGAGTCTCCCCGCAGCTCCCGGGTTAACAAGAGCGTAGAAGACCAACCAGCAAGTCAGTAGAGACAAGAGGAAAACAGAAGGACAGGACTATGTGGCCCAAACCGACGGCGGTCAGCTCAAGTTAAAAAACACAGGCCTAGCCTAGTTACCCAATTCACATAAACGAGAAAAGACTAGGCAGCATCAATCCCTAAGTGAAAAACCTAGGGTAAAATTCTAGTTTCACGTACACAGCGACAAAAGGGAGGCGCCGTTGTAAAGGCATAGCTTCCCGACCAACTATGAAGATCAGGGAAATTGCTGGGTAAAAGACGTAATATAATGATAATAAACTACATTAACGACATTAGCCTAACCTAACAACCTTACCTAACCTAACCTAGTATTATGTAATAGCTATGGTGCCGCATATGGGGAGAAAATATTATTTTTGTTTACAGTAGGTATAATTCCTTATAATGCATTTCCGCCGCTTTGGACATATATTATGATATATAGGAATGAAGTATGGTATATGACAACTCTAAAGTAGCCATAGAAATTTATGGGTATGCTGTGAAAGCGAAACTAGAATTAAACCAAACCTAGTAACAAAGCTAAACACTGCCCGAGAAGCCCCACAAGTACGTTAAATTAATAAAATAAAAGGAGGATAGCCTAGGGCTTGACCAACAATTTCACCAGAACCACGTATCCACGAGTCAAGTAGACCCGGGGAAACGAAAAGGAACTGACAAAAGCGTGAACCATGCGAACGAAATACAAGACCACCAACTATGGACAAGTTAAATAAACAGTCAGAAGGGCTATAGGTCAGTTGAGACCAAAGCAGCATGTTTGTGAGAGAATAAAGGCTAGGCTATGTGGCCTATGCTCACACAAAGCAGAATCCAGAGAAACTTCATGCTCAAGTCTTGTAAAACATCGACACGTAGTCATATGAAAAAACAATAAAACAAAAAGTCACAAAGGGAAAGAAACACAATGCATCCCGCGGGAAGCATATCCCCCCCTAAGGTACGTTAAGGGTAGTTAAAGTGAACATGAACCCGAAAAGTGAGGGTAGAATAGACACACAACGACCGCTACGCGGCGTTGAGGACCAACCACCCCGAAGAAAACAAATAAATAAACACGTCTCCAGTACTACGCGCACACCCATAAACACGCCATAAAGCCGTAGTAAAGTGCTACCTACATCACTGAACATCCTTCTAAAACCTCAACAGCCTGAAAAGGCTCACACTCACTAAGAGTTGAAGCGAAGGGGATGCAAAGCAGGCACTCGCGAAGCACAGACAAAAAAGGCGTGTGACATCGACGGTGGGCGCGAAGTGACTGATACTTTGGCAGGTCCTGGCACAGGCTCATAGAACATGGAGCATGGCTCAGAGGAGAGCAGCTAGATTAAATGGGTAACTATAACAATTCTTTCTCTCCTTCGCTATCTCTTCTTTCCTAGTCGTCTCGGAGTGTGTACAACGTGCCTAGTAGTGAATTGAGGTGCAACTCTAGAGATTATTTGGTTACTTCGCGTGAGTACCGATAAATCGGCCCGCTGTGGTAGCGGCTGAGATCATAAGCCCTACGTTGGAAACGTAGAGACTGCTACTAAATACACTGTTTTCTAGGTTTCATATAATTTCTAACAAACACACCTAGATCTTTCTCACAGTCTGAGTTTTCTAATTTCACATTACCTAGTTTATATTTTGCAATTTTATTCATCTTCCCTATCTTTACTACCTTGCATTTGTCAATGTTAAAATTCATCTGTCAATTTACTGACCATTCGTGTAAAGTATCTAGATCCCTTTGGAGGCACTCTCAGAGGATCGCTTCATTAGATTTTATTCGCCCAATTACTACCTAGGTAAGGAAGTTCACGACATTCCATTATACAGTACTTGCTTGTATTTTTGGCTTGGAATCCTCATTTGGTGACTATTATTATGTTCCTTCCAACAACCAACTATACTCCTAAAATCGATTAATGAAATTTACAAACACATGTGGCAGTCCGTGGATTCGAATCCAGGATGCTCACACCGAAAATCAACACCTTATGCATTGCACCACGAAGACAGTTAAAGAATGGTGGACACTGCCTACGATTTATTATGCAACTTCGAATCCTGCATATCAATCTAAGCATGTACACACATCCCAACTGCAACTCATGTAGGCTATGCATATGTGAATGTTATTATATATGTATTTGAGGCATATTTCCTGAAATAAGTCTTGCAATTGACGAGGATGGGTGTGAATGGGATCTGCCGTGTGTGGGCCTGTCAGCTTAGTAGGGTAGGCTAGGCCTACATTTTTTAACCCAATAGGCGGCCTAGCCTATGTTAAAATAGCCAACAATAGGGTAACAAGTCCCAGATATTGAAAGAAAAAGTGGTAAAAATTTAAGAGACCTTGGACAGCCTTTTTTACCTAACCTAACAAAAAATAATTATAGGCCTAGCCTAGCCCTAGTTAAAAGGCTATTTGAGGTCTCTTCAATTTTTACCACTTTTTCTTTCAATATCTGGGACTTGTTAACCTAGGTATCATATTACTGGCTATTTTAACATAGGCTAGGCCTATTGGATTGCCAGACGAGCCCATCCTCGCAAGGGAGCGAGCTGTCGCTTCAAACAGTCTACTGCACCAAATCACCACCCATAACGAGGGGCGTCGCGCTCCTTGGTGCCGCTAGAAGAGCGGCGAACACATCCAAAGGTATCCAAAGGTAAGGATTAAAAAATATAGGCCTAACCAGCCTACCCTACCTACTAAAGTAGGCTATAAATAGGGACTAACATGTTCTCCCTGATTGGGCTAGGCCTAGGCCTACTTGAAATACTTCATAAATGAACATAAGATAAAGGCGCGGTTACACATGCCCGAATTTTTGCCACCCAAGCAACTTTTGTCACCGCTACGGGCAACTCGGGCATGTGTAACCACGCCTTAACGAGTCTGCAGAGCTGACTGGCCCACACACGGCATATCCCATTCACACCCATCCTCGTCAATTGCAAGACTTATTTCAGGAAATAGGCCTATGCCTCAAATAGATGTTGTTGTTGTTGTTGTTGTTCCCCAAGCTGCCTGGCCGAACAGCCCCAAGGCCCCGAGCAAGGCCAAGGCCATAACCGAGTGCCCCCACAGAACCCTCCCTGCCGACCACAATAAAGTAAATAAAATAATAAATAACAATAAAGTAATAAAGTAAAGCCTCAAATAGATAGATAATAATGGTCACCAAATGAGGATTCCAAGCCAGAAATACAAGCAAGTATAATGTAATGTGAATTTTCCTACCTGGGTAGTAGGCTAATTGGGCGAATAAAATCTGATGAAGCGGTCTTAAGGACCTATCCATATGGAAGCATACAACAGGAGTTGTGATTAGATGATACAATATTATATAACGGGTACCTATGTAAGAATTGCAATAAATTATGTGAAATATATTGTTCATTCTTTATGCGGTACCTATAATTGTCCAAGCATCATATATTTAGTCATTTATAAAAGTAAACCTGCCTACTAAACTTTTTGTTTTTGGTACCGTATAGTACTATAGTACTGTACGGGGCTGTTCGGCCAGGCAGCTTAGGGAACAACAACAACAACAACTGTAGACAGGGCAGGTGTCAATTTGATGCAGAATAAGTATTGAAAATAAATGGTTTTCTATATTAGCCTAGTCAAAGGGGGTGATCACATTACTATTAACTTGAAACCCGAAACTTTATGATATTGCTGCACTGCCACTGAATGGTACTGGATTAAAACCTGGCACTTTTCATGTAGCAGAACTGTACAGTATAAAACTTGGGGCAAATTGGTGTAGCTGTGGTAAATAACCCCATAAAGTATACAGTAAGAACATAAGAACATAAGAAAATGGGAGTCTGCAGAAAGCCGATTGGCCTGAGCAAGGCAGATCCCTGTCCCACACAACCCCAATTACAAAGCCCAATTATAAGCTCAACACTCTAATACCCTGAGGATCATCTTACCAAAACGGTTAGAGATTAACGCAGGATTACGGGGGTCTGCAGAGCGCTGATTGGCCCAACCCGGCTGATCCCCCTTCACACCCAACCCTTCTCGTCCATATGCTTATCCAATTTTATCTTAAAGCTCCCTACCGTTTTTAATCCCACTATAGCGCCTGGTAGTCCATTCCACCCATCTACAACTCTGTTACCAAACCAATATTTGCCTATATCTTTTCTGAAACAAAATTGATCTAATTTGAAACCATTGGTACGAGTTCTTTCGCTATCACTGAGCTTTAGTACATTTGTCATGTCCCCTTTGTTAATCCCACTAACCCACTTGAACACCTCTATCATATTCCCTCTAACTCTGCGTCTCTCTAACGAATGTAAACCTAATTTCTTCAACCTTTCTTCATACGGAAGATTTTTAATATTATGGATCATTTTTGTCATTCTACGCTGTACTCTCTCCAATGAATCTATGTCCAGTCTGTAATAAGGACACCAAAATTGGACAGCATAATCCATATGGGGTCTCACTAATGACAAGTAAAGTTTTAAGATAACATCAGCAGTTCTGTTACTCACACTCCTAGAGATGAACCCGAGAATCCTGTTTGCCTTATTACGAACGCTTATACACTGTTTTCTAGGCTTCAAATCATTGCTAACAAACACACCTAGATCTTTCTCACAGTCTGAATTTTCTAATTCTAAATTAGCTAGTTTATATTTAACATTTGTTTGCATCATCCCTATCTTTAATACCTTGCATTTGTCAATGTTAAACTTCATCTGCCAATTTACTGACCATTCATGTAAGGTATCTAGATCCCTTTGGAGGCACTCTATATCGCTATCTGAATCAATTGATCTCCCCATTTTAGTATCGTCTGCGAATTTACTTATCATACTAGTTATACCTAAATCTAGGTCATTTATGTATATAAGAAACAACAGGGGACCTAATACAGATCCCTGGGGGACACCACTTTTGACTGCTCCCCACTCTGACTTGGTACCATTTATGCTGACTCTTTGTTTCCTACCAATTAGCCATGACCTAATCCATCCCAACAATGACCCTCCTATTCCATGTGCCTCAACCTTTCTCATCAATCTCTCATGAGGGACTCTGTCGAAAGCTTTACTGAAATCTAAATATATAATATCATATGACTTGTCACTATCTACTGCTTCAGATACCTCTGAGACAAAGCTAAGCAAATTAGTAAGGCAAGAACGTCCCTGAGTGAATCCATGCTGAGAAGAATTTATTAAGTTAAATTTTACTAAGTGGCTTCTAATTTTCCTAGCAATAATAGACTCTAGCAACTTTCCTATGATTGATGTGAGACTAATGGGACGGTAATTGGATGCTATCGATTTATCACCTTTTTTGAAGATCGGAACTACATTTGCAAGCTTCCAAGCTTCTGGAACTAAACCTGTTTCTATTGACTTGTTAAATAAAAATGCTAATGGGCTACTTAACTCATCTCTGCATTCTTTTAATACTCTAAGCATGTATACCTCGTCAGGACCAGGCGATTTTTGAGGTTTCAGTCTGTCAATTTCCTTAACCCAGGAACTACGAGAAGACTCTTAAGAGTTCCCCCGGCGGACTGCGGGAAGACTCTTAAGAGTCAGGGAAAAAAAAATCAATTTAAAACCGATTTTTTTTTTTTTTTTTTTATTTATTTTATTTTTTTTTTTTGCCCCTGGGCCATGCCAAATATCACTCCTTCCCCAGTTTCCTCCCCTCCTTCAGTTATCACCTATTTTCCCTGTTATTCCATTTTCCTGTGGTCTATTTTCGTGCTAACATTAGCGAGTTGGTAGCAGGGCGTTGTCATCACTGTTAGCAAGCGACTGCAAGAGAGAGAGAGAGAGTATCGATCGACAGTCTCTCTCCAGAGGTGGAGGAAAGTGGTGGGCTGGGAGGTTGCCTCAGCCATATATTGTGTAACTCCCGGCCTGTATCGCCGATTTTGACCATCCAAACGCTGTTTCCACTTGTTTTATTGTTGTAAAAGGTTAATACCTTTATAATCAACCTATAATAGGCGCATATGGATAAGTATTAATGCTATTTATGGTAAAATAAATATTTTAGTGATGGGAACAGCTCAAATACGTCAGCACAGGAGTGTGGTGTCTCATACCCCCCATGCGCACTTCAGAGGTTAAGCACATCATCTCTACTTATACTAACTGCACTTAACATATTTTCTATACTATCACTATATACCATATTGACTTCTGGAATCTGTGCCAAATTTTCATTAGTGAAAACGGAAAGAAACTGACTATTTAATGTACTGCACATTTCTAAATAATTTTCTGTTATTTCTCCTATTGAAGTTTTTAGGGGGCCTATTACATCTCTAACTTTAGATTTATATAGTTGGTAAAAAGCTTTAGGGTTATTTTTTGAGTCACTGGCTATCCTTATTTCATAATTTCTTTTTGCTTTCCTGATTTCCTTTTTGACCTGTCTTGATAGAGTCTGATAGTATATATGTAAATGATTTTCGCCTTTTTATTTTTCTATATATTCCTTTCTTTTTTCCTATAAGATCTATTAGCTTATTAGTCATCCATTTTGGTTGGTTCTGCGTCGATCTAAATCTTCTTTTAGGGATATATTTATTTTGAGCATTGTGGAGTGAAGCAATAAACTGGTTATATGTAGGTGGCAAGTTTAACTCTGGCATATCCTGACTTAATTGCTTAACAATAGGGTCCACCCTTAAGTCTCTTCTTAGCCCACTAAAATGCCCCAGAACGAGAAGCCCACCACGGAAGCCACGAGCGAGAACAACAAAGAAACGGGAACAGAGACACCCGAAGGAAAGGCCCACAGAACGAAAGGACCAGGTGACCAAGCCAACCAGTTCAGACAGGCCGAAGCCCGCAGGGCTAAGCAGCTCCAAACCACACCTGCCTATCGCTTCTAACCACTGACCCTTCCCCCCACCTCGCGTATCCACTACCCCTCGTGTCCTACACCTCTTACCCGCCAGACTCTACCTTCTCGGATGGAAGAACATGCATAGATTTATGGGGGCGGTTGGTCTTCAGAAACTTAGTCTGGCAAGACAAGGTATTTTAGGGGGTTAACATATTACTTCTCGGATGGAAGAACATACATAGATTTATGGGGGCGGTTGGTCTTCAGAAACTTAGTCTGGCAAGACAGGGGTTACCATATTACTTCTCGGATGGAAGAACATACATAGATTTATGGGGGCGGTTGGTCTTCAGAAACTTAGTCTGGCAAGACAAGGTATTTTAGGGTATGTTGATATTGATATCTTAACTTAGGGGCAGGGCATGGGTGTATTAAATTAAGGTGTATTCATGTTCATCATCATGTAGGTAGAGTCTGGCGGGTAAGAGGTGTAGGACACGAGGGGTAGTGGATACGCGAGGTGGGGGAAGGGTCAGTGGTTAGAAGCGATAGGCAGGTGTGGTTTAGAGCTGCTTCGCCCTGTCTGAACTGGTTGGCTTGGTCCTTTCGTTCTGTGGGCCTTTCCTTCGGGTGTCTCTGTTCCCGTTTCTTTGTTGTTCTCGCTTGTCGCTTCCGTGGTGGGCTTCTCGTACTGGGGCATTTTACTTCCCTCTCCTTCGTTGTAGACTCGTCCTCGAGCCTCAAGGGTGAAGTAAAGAGAAGTATAGTGATGGTGGGTCATTTGGAGGGTGTGTAGAAGGTCCCACCAGGCAAGAGAGCGAGGGTCAGGTTTCTTGTGCAGGTCTATGTAGACCTGTAGGAATGTGTCTTCGGTGTTGTGGAGGGCGGCTGCCCGGGCTTGATGTGGCCGTTGTAGACGGGCTGAGCGTCCTGTGAACGTTTTTTATTTAATATGTCTTATGAACGGTGTGTATTCGTCCTCAGTGGGGGTAGGGATGGGAGCGACGAATGGTGTGGATGTGTTCATGGTGGAGGTCAGGTATTGAGTGAGGTGTGTGGGACTGACAGGAGGCCTCTTCAGTGTGGTGAAGGGGTTAACAACTGAAGGGGAGGGACTAACGCATGAAGGCGGAGCTGGGGGTGAAGGGGGGATATGAGTCTGGGGTTTTTGGGGTTGTCTTGGGTGGTGTTGCAGGCTGGGAAAATATATGGAGGCAGTGTGCAATATTGGTTTAGGTAAGGTGCGTGATGGAGGTGTGTGAGAAAGAGGGGGTGTGTGTGTTGTGTGGCTTGGGCTTTTAGTGGAAGAAAGGGGTTTTGTTTTTACATAACTGTCTTCAAATCTGATGGGTCTGTTGATGATTCTACCTTTGGAGGTTCTGGTGGGAAGGTAGATTTTTGTAGTGGGACTTGAGTCGCTCGACGATGTTTTATATTGAGGGGAAGAACGCTTTACAGGTGGAGGGCCTTTAGTGGGGGTGATGTAGGGGGTTATTCGAGAGGTAGATGCGTGTGGAGGTTTTTGTCGAGTGAGGGTGGTAGGAGGAATGGGAGAGGATTGGGTGGTGGTATTGATGGGGGTTCTCGGAGGGGCGACTTTGTGGGGGGATTTAAGTGGGGGTGTGGAGGTCGGGTACGTCATTTTGGAGGGGCTTTGGTTGGGAGTTACTTGTGCGGTAGACGTGGTGGGTGAGGAGGGGTTGGTCGTTGGCATAGGGTTGTCTTTAGGGGGAGGTTGGTTGGGGTTTTTATGAGATGATGAGGTTGGTTGATGCGTGGGTGGGGTCCCAAGGATAGTGGAGGGGAAAGGGGTGGATGCGGGGGGGGGGGGGGGGGCTAGACGCGTGGGTAGTAAGGGGAGGTTTAATTTGGAGGGTTGGGGGTAGGAAAGTGTGTTGGGTGCGTTCTTTGGTGGGGTTGGTGATTTGATGGTGGTGGATAATAGGTTGTTTTGTGGGAGTTTGGTGGGGGGGCAGATCTAGAAGGTCATTTGAGGTGATGAGGTTGGGGTTGAGAGGGGATGAGGTTGAAGGGGAAGGTATTTGCTCTCGTGGGAGGGTGGGGGTGGTAATTTTTGGAATATAGTTAGAGGGGTGATGGTGTTTGCTTGTGATTATTCGTCTTCTTTCCCTTTGTGGAAGAGAATTCGACGAAGAAGAAGAGGAGGAGGAGGATAGTGGTCTGGCAGCTCTACGGAACTATGTTATCAGGGTGTGTTTTCTGGAGGGTTTAAAGGATTTCAGTCGTGGGCGTAAGTTGTAGCGTGAGGTGACTGGGGTAGGTTGGGTGTGTACTTGGTTTTAGGTGGGTAGTAAGGGGAGGTTTAATTTGGAGGGTTGGGGGTAGGAAAGTGTGTTGGGTGCGTTCTTTGGTGGGGTTGGTGATTTGATGGTGGTGGAAATAGGTTGTTTTATGGGAGTTTGGTGGGGGGGCAGATCTAGAAGGTCATTTGGGGTGATGAGGTTGGGGTTGAGAGGGGATGAGGTTGAAGGGGAAGGTATTTGCTCTCGTGGGAGGGTGGGGGTGGTTATTTTTGGAATATAGTTAGAGGGGTGATGGTGTTTGCTTGTGATTATTCGTCTTCTTTCCCTTTGTGGAGGAGAATTCGACGAAGAAGAAGAGGAGGAGGAGGATAGTGGTCTGGCAGCTCTACGGAACTATGTTATCAGGGTGTGTTTTCTGGAGGGTTTAACCCATAATTAGCGGCGAGCAACATAAGTCGAGTTAAATAAAGCTGGACTATGTGGCGGCGCTCGACATAACTCGAGTGGCAATTTCAGCACGTAATGTGGCTGAGAGAGAGAGACAAGTGGTGGCAGGAGACTAGCGAGCGTATGACTGCTCCAGACCACCGCGGCGAACCTACTGACACAAATCTCAGCTCCCTCCTCCCTCTCTCACTCGCTACATACTCAATTATGTACTGAAAGTACCGAATTACCTGCTTTTTGCACTCGCGTTGCACGGTTATTGCAAGAAAACTATCCATCATACAAGGATCGTTATGGTGTCATTCGAAAGCTCTGTTTATGCCCTTTCAGGGATAGGTACTTGTTTTACGTTCTGGGTCTTATTTAGGCATGAAAATGATCACGTAAACAGCCCTATTTTGGCTAAAAACACCCCGCTGTGCGGTACACATAAATAAACTGCATAGGCCGCTCGTAAGGTGTTAAAGGATTTCAGTCGTGGGCGTAAGTTGTAGCGTGAGGTGACTGGGGTAGGTTGGGTGTGTACTTGGTTTTAGGTGGGGGTGGTGGTTTTCTTACTGTGGTGCCTGGTGGAGGTACTTCAGGGCTAGATGGGAGGGTTTCTGTTGTGGTCGGGGTTGTGGGTGGAGGTTTTCGTACTTTGATATTTTGGGGAGGTACTTGACTATCAGAAGTGAAGGAATTGGTCATGGTGGAGGAAGGTGTGATAGTGGGGGCTTGGGGTTTGTGGAGGTTAGTTTGGGGGGTATGTTGAGGAATGATCGGCAGGTTCTGTGCTGGAGGGTTTAGGCCTTTAGGGGTTTGTAGGGGAACATTTATAGCCTGAGTGGGATGGGTAGTAGGGGTGTTCAATTCAGGGTCGGACATGTGGGGTGGGGTTATGTCTTGTGGTTTTAGAGGTTTAAAAGCTCGGACGAATCTATTTTTGAACGTGCGAGTCACGCCGTGATAATCAATGATGACGTGATAGTCATCTGGGACTTTGATGATGGTGTAGGGGCCGACATAGCGAGGGCCTAATTTGTTGGTGACAGGGAGATTGGCTACCATTACGGTGTCATGGATGGCGAAAGGGTTTTTATCATCGGGGTTATCATTTTTGGTGTCTTGACAGGTTTGGGCGGTATGGAGGGTGTTTTGCAGATGTTGCAATGGGTCAATTGTGGAGGTGTTGGAGGGGAGTTGAGCGTGATGGTGGAACGGCAGTAACAGGGGGGGTACGCCGTAAACACGTTCATGAGGTGAAATACCGTCTTCTCGGGGACAGGTGTTCATGCCCCATTGTATCATTTTTATCTGTGATGGCCAGTCTGAGGTGTTAAGAGCAATCATTTTGGTACGTAACTGGTTGTTGATGGTGCGATGGCTGCGTTCGCATATAGCATTTCCTTGAGGCCAGTACGGGGATGAGTGTTTGATCTTAATACCGCATTGTTGGGTGAACTGGTGCCAAACGTGTCCACTAAATTCAGGGGCATTGTCGGATAGAAGAGCAAGGGGAAGGCCGAATATAGGGAACACTTCTGTGGCAAGCAGTGCGGCGACGGTGGTGGCTCTGTGGTCTTTAACTGGGCAGGCTATTAAAATGTTTGAAAATACGTCAACAAATGTGACGATATAGCGGTTGCCAGCGTAAGAAGGAAACGGGCCCATGATGTCGAGGGATAGGACTTGGAATGGTTTGTTGGCAGAAATGGTACCAGCTGGGCCTGGGGTGTGTGATCTATCCTTCCCCAATAAACAAGGTTTGCAGGATTCTGTCATGCGTTGTGCAATCTTGGAGGGGTTGGGGGTCCAGTACTGATCCGCGAAGATTTTTAACATCTTCTTTTTGTTTTTCCCTCGTGGATGGCAATCATGTAGTCATGGGCAATGGTGGGGTCTAGGACTATGTGACCGGAGTCTGTGGCAAGTTGATCTCCCCAGCGAGTCAGTTTCTTGAAGATATTTAACTGTATCCAGGGTGGTCTGATCCTTGTTTCCCAAGATTGAATTAGTGAGGGGGCTGGGGGGGAATTATGTTGGTTGATGGGGGTATGTAAGAGCTCAGTGTTTTGTAAGGCGGCTAGGTTGGTGGGGGGGTCTTTCGGTACTGGCAAACGCGACAGGGCGTCTGCATTGGTGTGAAGTTTACCTGGACGATACTGTATTGTAAAATCGTAGTCCTCTAGTGTCTCTCTCCAGCGTACCAAGATGGCTGAGTTGGTTTCGCACCTACGCAACCATTGCAAAGATTGATGGTCGGTTATTATATCTAGTTTCGCGCCCAACACAAATTACCTGAAGTGGTTGAGTGCCCAAATGATCCCTTGGCACTCTCTTGGTGGCTGCATAATTCTGTTGGGCTTGGTTGAGTGTGGAGCTGGCATACGCTATCACATGTTCCTCTCCGTCTCTTACTTAAGCTAAAACTGCACCAATGGCGTACAGAGATACGTCGGTATAAAGACGGAAAGGTTTATGGTAATCAGGGAAAGCGACAATAGGGGATTGGATCAGCTTTTGTTTCAAAGTGTTAAAAGCGAGGTCTCTTTCAGGTGTCCAGGTGAATGTGGTGTCCTTGTGGGTGAGTTGGTGGAGGGGTCTGGCTATTGCGGCAAAGTGTGGGACGAAACGTCTGTAGTATGTGGCTAAACCTAGAAAAGAACGTACTCCTTTAACGGTGGTGGGTGGGGGTTGGTTTTGTATGGCTTGAAGTTTCTTGGGGTCTGGTGCAATGCCATGTTTAGATATTACGTGGCCGAGGAAATCTACCTTATTTCGTGCAATCTCGCATTTTGAGGGTTTCAATTTCAGCCCGGCGGCTCGGATTCTTTGAAGAACTTGTTTCAACCTGAGGAGGTGTTCTTCCCAGGTTTGTGAGTATACAATAATATCGTCTAGATACGGTAGGCAGGTTTCCCAGGTAAGGCCATGTAATACCGCTTCCATCAAACGGGAGAAAGTGGCGGGTCCGTTGCAGAGGCCAAAAGGTAGGACGTTAAATTCGTAGTGGTGGCCACCACTAGTGGAGAATGCTGTTTTTTCTTGGTCCTCTGCCTTGATGGGCACTTGCCAATACCCTGCTTGCAAGTCGAGGGTAGTGAACCATCTGGATCCATATAGGGAGTCAAGGGAATCGTCTATCCTGGGTAATGGCGTAGCGTCCTTAATGGTTACGTCATTCAATCTCCTGTAATCTACGCAAAAACGGGTTGACCCATCTTTCTTTTTTACTAGGACAACAGGGGAAGACCAGGGGCTGATGGACGGGGTAGCAATTCTGGCCTCTAACATCTCTTGGACTTGGCGTTCCTCTTCCTGGCGTTGATGGGATTTTTTCTACGAGATGGTTGTCTTATGGGGGGGCCTGTGGTGTTAATGATGTGTTGTTCAACATTGGTCTGTCCTATTTCAGTGGGTTGTTGGGAAAATACGTCACTGAACTCTAGCAATAGTTCGTACATGCTGTGTTTTTGGTGGTCGGATAATGTGTCAGGGAGAGGGGGTAATTTGAGACTGGTAGGGGTTTCATTGGAATCTATGGGGAGGTCATCAAATGTTTCGAGGTCTCCTATGATGAGGCCTTTTGGTAATGTCAGGGATTCTTCAGAGATATTGGCCACTAGAATGTGGTTTATGCGAGCGGAAATGATGGCGGGTTGTAGGAGGTAACGATTGGGGTCGGTGGACGTGGTAGTGGGGGAAAATATCATGTGAGTTTGGGGTATGGGTCGAAGGTTAACCCATTTTTGATGGCGGGGGGGAATTTGACATTTATCTTGAACTACAGCTGGGCTAATGATGGTGGAGGACCGACTGGTGAGCAGGTGCTCGGTACGCATGAGGGGGGTGGGAATCACTTTGGTGGGGGTCACGCGTGAGGGGGGGATTAACGGCGCGTGTGGGAGGATCAGAGTGGTGAGGTGTGAGTGATTTAGAAAACGGAATTTGTTGGTGGGACTGTGGAGGATTGGTGGGGGAAGAGTTAGGCATAGAACATGGATTATTGGTGGAGGACTGATGTACTGATTTGTGGTTGTTAAAAGGACGAATTTGGGGAGTTTTGTCGGTGGCAGTGACGGTTTGTTTAGAGGTTATATGGGATTGGTGGGTTTGTCTGTCATGAGGGGGTGAGTCAAGTGTGGGGTTTTGAAGTTTTTTAGGGGTGTGAATTGTGTGGGGGTGGAAGGGAGCTACTGACGGAAAGCTGTCACAAGGGAAATTTTGTTGGTGGGGAAATAGCTGAGCATTTCTGGGGGCATGGGGAAAACATTGTTGGGTACATAGGTCGGCATTTTCCCTGGAAACATGTGTACATAAATATTTGGTAGAATGTTTTTTACATACATAAGAGTTTGTCCTGGAAACATGGGAGGATTGATCCTGGACAGAGTTAGGAGAAATGGGGGGGTTTACATCATTGAGTTGCTTGGACTTGTCTTCTTTCGTTTGCTGAGGCATTTTTTCAACGGAATGAGTGATATTTTGAGAGAACTCGGGGCAAGGGGGGGGGGGGGGGTTTAGGAGTTACCTTAGTGCTAGCTGCAACTTGGTAATCTTGACTCAGAGTTTGTTGAGGGTGGAGGTGTTTTTTCTTTTTGTGAACTGATTTCTGCGTGATGGGTTTGTCAGAGGCTTTGGGTTGGATTTTTTTTTTGAATGAGATCAGCCTCTGGCCGCAGTCAACCTGGGCCTGGAGTTTTTGAAGGAGGTCAAGTCCAAGGAAACCATCGTAATGTTTACAGTGGGAGGAAAATACTGTGAACGGGTGATAACAACGGGCATGGGGGGCAGGAGTAGTTACTGACAGGGGTAAAGTGTCTCCTAGGAGATTTAAGTAGGTATCAGCAGCTGAGATTAGTTCTGCTTTGGTAGGTAACAAGGGGCCAAATAGTCGGTGGTGTTGATCATAATAAGACTTGAACAAACATGACTTAGCAGCTCCCGTGTCGATTAACAAGCGGACAGGAATGTCCTTGATTTTGGCCATGTAGTAAATGGGGGCAGTGCGATCAGTTATGGCCTCCCCCGCCGAGGCCATCGTGGGCGGGGGATACTTTAAACATTCTGGGGGTCGGGATCTACCTCCTCCAGGGTTTCCTCGGTATCGTCTGAGGTCATGATATGGGGGGCTATGTCTTCGGTGTGCATTGCCTCCATTTCTTCCTCTTGTCCCCACTCCTCTTCATTTACAGAAATGCGAGGAGTAAAGGGGCGAGGTTTGGCAGAGTCACGAATTTGATGGAGGGCACACTGAGCACTACAGGCAGGGAAATCATAGGGGTTGATAATCACTAATATAGGGTTCTTTCTTTGGTAGGGGTTGTAGGTTTTGTTCCGGTTGAAGATTCTGCGTGGCGGGGTAGGTAGGAACCGGGGCCTACTGGGTTGGGGCTTGCCGGAAGGGAAGGTAGGTTTGTTGTGGAAGGATGAGGATGGGTAGGCATTCTTGGAGTTGAAGGTTTGAGCCTTGGGGTTTTGGTTGTCGAGGTGCTGCGGGTGTGTGGGGAACCTCTTGATTACAGCGATTTGGGTGGCTGTTTCTGTGTGCACGGCCAAAATACGTCGGATCGTGATGAGATCTTTTTGATATCCGACGAAATCGTGCACACGGAAATGATCCTTTACTGCTGAGGGCAATATTGATACAAGGTTGACCAGAATCTGCTGTTCTTGCTGGATTCTGGTCAATGTGGGGAAAGACACTTTGATATGTTGGGCGATCTTATTCACTGTGGCATCTAGATCGCCTTCGAATTTAGTGTCTTGGAGACGGGTGTGGGCCACAGAAATGCCCAACGAAGGCTTAATGGCCTCTATCACTATTGGGCGAAATTCGTCCCATGTGAGAGCAGGGTGCACTTGGTAGGCAACCAGGGAAACGGCTTTTCTCAGGTGCGTTAATGTCACGGCTATCTTTTCTGCGTCCGTGGTATAAACTAGGTCAAGTACGGGTTTCACTATGTTAATGAACGTTTCGATCTCGTAAGTCTCCCCATCATAATCTGGGATGGGGATGTGAGAACAGTGCGCCATGATGTTATCGTGTTCTGGGTGTTCCAAACTTGCAATGTAATGCAACCTTTTATCCGAATCAAGAACCACCACTGCCGCCAATGTTATGCCCTGTTTTTCTACAGGATTAACTTGGGTAATGTGAGTTCTAACTGACTGGGTATAGAAGGCTGCATGCACAAAACAAGCTTTGAGGAATAGAGAACACAAAATAAACACACGGTAACAAGACACACGATCACGTTTATTGATGTACACACTTCTGTAGTTTTCTTGATGATGATTAATATGAAGCATAAAAAGGTATGAATACTCGTACAAGACAAATGATAGAATTGAACTACTAGCATTAAGTGGATCTGGATGGAGCCTAGTCTCCCAAGTAATAACATTAACCCCCATGTCATAATTGATAAGAAACTATAATACCCACGGGTACACCCTCGTGCAACCATTACGCCTGCCCTATCTTGCCAGATCTCACGACTGAAGATGCCGCGAGCAATCCAGTAACTATATTCCTGCACAGACGAGATGGTATAGGAAATTCCATTGTTCCTGTATTGCCCAATTCTAACCAGAGATTGTATAGATAACCCTCTTTTACCATTGTCTCGACGCATATCTACCACGAAACAATAACGAAGCTACCCCTACGACCTGCCGCTTTCCTTGGTATATATTTCATAGAAAACGCAGTTCCCAGGGACAACTAGATCAGCAAGAAATCGTGTCGACTAATAGTGTCCATAACCCCTCGTATTGACGAGTAATAGTACACTATGTTTTTCTCTACTTTTATCCACAGTCAAGCACACACCTACAGCTAACCTCATCTTCCCCACAGTCCACATGATTCTATAATTTCCAGACTCATATACCACCACCTATTGCTCATCCCCCGGTAGCGTTTGATTACCCTACCTTCCCTGTCGGTAACCCCCAGTCTAAGATACCATCTGTAGCCTAATGCCACCCCTACGCCCAGAGACCTTAGGGTCAAACTTCCACATAGCCCCCCTTAACCCTCTCCCTCTCGTTAACCCCCACGCTCCTCCACTCCCTCCTAACCTAGCCTCTCCACCATACCCCCTGAATATCCTTAACTTTTCCGTTACTAACATTCTCAAACCTTTTGTATATATACTCCTATCCAGCCTACCTTCCCCCAGTAGGAAGGAACACCAGTAGAACTTTACTAACCCTTTGCATGCCATCTATTCCCTCACAACCCATTCACAACCCTGTACCAAATGATCGTCAGTGCGAGGCTAGCCGCCTCGCCAGTGACTAACTTCTATTGCCATACTTCCAGATAAATGTGGCAGAGTTAGCAACCCAGTCTCCACCACATCCAACAAACCATGCAATTAACAACCCAACCAATTAAACCAGCTGGTCAAGGCACCTTCGGTTTTGGTATTACGAACACCCACATCTGTCTCATAAACAGAGGGTTATTACAAACACTTGTAATATGGCAAGCCCCTAGCCATAGCCGCCCGGACGACCATCACAGAGAGAGGATGCGCACCTAACCCTTTCACCCACCCGAGGAGGGAGACCCCTACCCCTGCGGAGGTATACCTGACCCCTGTTTTGACTTCCGGGTCATTGCCAGGTAGCCCAGGAATTCTTCCTATCAATGAACTAACCATGTATGACTAACACCTTTACTAACCTCTATTAACCCACAATAACCCATTAACCTTTCTTGCATACTCCGATAACCAAATTAGCACCTCAGCTATACCATAGAATGAAGACTGAGCAATCTAAGAGAGACGCTCCTATCAAAGATGTCCCAAACCTCCTCGCAAAGTAGATCCAGTCTCTCTCCCCTAAATACTTCCAGTATAGCCAAAATAGTACCTCTTACTAAGGCTCAGTTATCTCACATTATTAAGGCTCCATACAGCCATGTGCCACAACAGTAATCACCACCTTACCTAGTTCCCGTATCAATTGAGAGCTCAAATAAGTCCATCAAAACTCGAGATCCCTATTGCTTACAGGGTCCAAAACCGAACCTATAAACCAAGCTCCAGCCCCAAGTAAAATCAGTTGAAAGATAGACACCAACCAGTAGTTTGTCCCTTGAGTTGACCTCTAGCTCTATTTGTTTGTTCCTGAGAATTGAGTTCCAGAGCCGGCAGACTCCGTGGCAGATTTAGATAGAAGGATCTGTCCACGTAAAAGAAATCTACGTGCACCTTATAACCTTCATACAGGCCGGGAAGCTGAGCGATCGACGTGAGATGCGCTTGGCGTTAATTCCGATCCAGATTGTCAGGAAGATCCTAATATCTGTGATTCAGGTCTAGAAACCAGAGGGTATATAAGAGTGTAGCCAGCAACGATCGCCAAGAGATCCGTCTTGAGAACTTCCTACGTATGGACCATCTGGACGGCCGCGGAACCAGTCGTTAGCCCCCAACATCACGGACACAAGATAACCAGGACCAGACCAATCAAATACTACCCAAGATTCACTCTATCAGTGCTACAGTGTTACCGTGCTATTTAGAGACTCACTTATTAATATTTCTATGAAGTGGCTATATCTTTGCCCCAGTATAATTCATAGATAACCATTCCATTAGGAAGTGCTAAGCGTATCAGTGTTTATGAACCTAACAAGTGCGCATGGGGGTAATTAGACACCTCTCCCTGTGCGCATGTATTTGAGGTGTTTCCGTCACTAAAATATTCATTGTACCATTAATAGCATTAATACTTTTCCATACGCGCCTATTATGGGTTGATTATAAAGGTATTAACCTGAAACAACAATAAAACGAGTGAAAGCAGCGTTTGGATGGTCAAAATCGGAGATATAGCCCGCGAGTTGTATAATGTATGGGTGAGGCAAGCTGCTTTCCCGCCAATTTCCCCCAAGGCCACTGAGACACAGTCGATCGATATTCTCTCTCTCTCTGTTGCACTCGTTTGCTAACACTGATGACAATGCCCTGCTTGCAACTCGCTAATGTTAGCACGAAAATATACCTCAGAATAAGGGAATAACAGGGAAAATAGGTGATAACTGAAGGAGAGGAGGAAAGTGGGGAAGGAGGGGAGGTAGAGGACTGAGATTTTGCATGGCCCAGGGGCCAAACAAAAATGATTTTTTTTTTTTTTTTTTTTTCCGATGTCAAAAGTTGATTTTTGTTTTCTCTGACTCTTAAGAGTCTCCCCGCAGTCCGCCGGGGGAACTCTTAAGAGTCTCCCAGCAGTTCCCGGGTTAATTAACAGGCGATATTAACTCTCGTAATTACTCATATATCCAGATATTATTACTGTTATGCCCTGTTTTTCTACAGGTTTAACTTGGGTAATGTGAGTTCTAAATTGACTGGGTATATAAGGCTGCATGCACAATACAAGATATGAGGAATAGAGAACACAAAGAAACACATGGTAGCAAGTTACATGATCACGTTTATTGATATACCACTGCAGAATACTTGTGTAAGACAATACAATAGAATTGAACAACACTAGCATAAGTGGATCTGGATGGAGCCTAGTCTCCCACTTCCAACGTTCAGGTATTAATCTTCTGATCACTGGCTTCGATTCCACAGGTTTATATACCGAAGACCATCAATGTTACTTATAGATTCATATTCACTGTTAGATTTATTACTGGTAGCTCTGGTGCACAAGTAGTAGTTCACAGACTAGATTAGACACGCGTATTTTAGAGCACGGGAATTCTAGTAACCTCAGGGGGTACTGATCTAAGTTTTATATCCTTGTTTCAGAAATACATAGAACGCAAATCAGTGGGCGAACGTTAGATATCACTAGAGTTTTAATATCTGAATAAGGTAATTACGAGAGTCAAGGTCGCCTGTTAATTAAAGAGCACTGATCGCTTAGTACGTCCCAAATGGAATGGTTAAGTATGAATTACACTGGGCAAGGTCTTAGCCACTTCGTAGAAATATTAATTAGTGAATCTCTAAACAGCACAGTAATATGTAGTACTGCTAAAGGGAATCTTGGGTAGTATCTGATGGGTCTGGTCCTGGTTATCTTGCGTCCATGATGTTGGGGGCTAACGACTGGTTCCGCGGCCGTCCAGGGGGCTCATATGTGTGAAGTTCTTAAATACGTGGGCAGGTCCTTCTATCCAAATCTGCCTCGGAGTCTGCCGGCTCTGGGATCTCACTCCGGAACAACACAAGGGCAGAGCTAGAAGTTAACTGCAGGGTAGTGACCCCTGGTTGGTGTCTAGCTTTCAACTGATTTGACTGGGGGCGGGAGTTAGATTTATAGGCTCGGTTCTGGACCCTGTAGACAGTAGGGATCTCGAGTCTTATGGACTTAATTGAGCTCTCAATAGATATGGGGACTAGGTAAGATGGTATTTACTGTTGTGGCACAGGGCTATAGGAAGCCATTATATTTTCATATAACTGAGCCTTAGTAAGAGGTACTATTTTGGCTATACTGGACGTATTTAGGGGAGAGAGACTGGATCTACTTTGCGAGGAGGATGGGGACAGCTGTGATAGGAGCGTCTCTCTAGATTGTTCAATCTTCATTCTATGGTATAGCTGAGGTGCTAATTTAGTGATCAGAGCATGCAAGAAAGGTAAATGGTTTATTGTGAGTTAATAGAGGTTAGTAAAGGTGTTAGTCATGCATGGTTAGTTCATTGATAGGAAGAATTCCTGTGCTAGCTGGCAATGACTCGAAAGTCAAAACAGGGGCCAGGTGTACCTCCGTGGGGGTGGGGGTCTCCCTCCTCGGGTGGGCAAAAAAGGGGGAGCTGGGCGCCCTCTCTCTGTGATAGTCGTCCGGCGGCTGTGGCTAGGGGCTTGCCATATCACCAGTGTTTGTAATAACCCTCTGTGTATGAGACAGATGTGGGTGTCCTTAATACCAAAACCGAAGGTGCCTTAGCTAGCTGGTTTTACTCGGCTGGTTGTTAATTGTAGGGTTTGCTGGATGTGGTGGAGACTGGGTTGCTACTCTGCCACATTTATCTGGAAGTATGGCAATAGAAGTTAGTTACTGGCGGGGCGGCTAGCCTCGCACCGACGACCATTGGGTGCAGGGTTGTGAATGTGTTGTAAGAGAATAGATGGCATGCAAGGGGCTAGTAAAGTTCTAATGTTGTTCTGGCCTACTATGTGAAGGTAGGCTGGATAGGAGTATATATATAAAAGGTTGGAGAGCGTTAGCAACGGACAATTCAAGGATCTTCAAGAGGTATGAGAGAGAGGCTAGGTCGGACAAGAGTCGAGAAGCGCGGGTGTCTTAATGAGAGGGGGGGGGAGAGTTCAAGGGCTACAGGGAAATTTTGCTCCTAAGGTCCCTGGGCGTGGGGGTGGCATTAGGCTACAATTGATATGGAAGTTTGAAAAGGCAGTAGAATACGTTAGCCAAATGCTACCGGGGAATGCAACTATGGGGTGGTATATGAGTCTGGAAAAGATAGAGTTATGTGATCAGTCCGAGGGTACTATTAGTTGGCCCTGGGAACTGCGTTTTCTATTAAATATAAATATACCAACAACAGCGGCAGTTCGTAGGGGTACTTAGTTATTGTTTCGGGGTACTTATGACAGATACTGGTAACCAGGTTATCTTATATAATCTCTGGTTGGGGTAAGAGGTGTAAGACACGAAGTAAATTGGCGTAGTGTGGACTGTGGATACGAAGGAGGCAAGGGGAAGACGTATGACAATTGTGGAAAGTAAATGGAAAAAGGTGAACACAATGGCGGATAAAAATACTTAACCTAAGGATTGCATACATCGATGAACGATGACATTATAGTCGTCGTCCTAATAAGGTGATGAAACCTGGTTGATCTGTACTTGGCACAATATGACACAAGGACAGTGCCGCTATGTCGCATCAATGCTGGTGGCAGTTAATATTATAGACTTAGTTACTAGAGGAACAATGCAAGGGGCGACTGAGCACGGGTTACATATATCTATACTCGTCATGGAAAATGATATACGAGGTCTAGGGACAGCGTGGGTGTTTTAACTTCTAAGATATATAACATCTACTTCTCGGATGTAAGAACATACATAAATATAATTATGGCTGTCTGATGTGTTGGCATTGGCTCAACGTCGGGACAGGGCATGGGTGTTTTTAATATGAATGTATATTCCTGTTCATCATCTTTGTAGTTAGGAGTGTAGGACACGAGAGGGTTAGTGTACGTGAGGTGTGGAAAATGGTCAGTTTAGAAAAGGTAAATGGGTGCGTCCTGGAGCTGTTTAGCCCTGCGGGCTTGGGCCTGTCTGAAATGGCTGGCTCGGTCAGCTGGTCCTTTCGTTCTGTGGACCTTTCCTTTGGTGTTTCTGTGTGGTGTTCGTTCATGGCTTCTGTGGTGGGCTTCTCGTTCTGGGGCATTTTACTTCCCTCTCCTTCATTATAGGCTCGTCCTCGAGCCTCAAGGGTGAAGTAAAAAGAAGCATAGTCAGAAAAGTGTAGGTTAACAAGAAAAGTAGTATGACTAAGGGAAACAAATAATATATACAGTATATGGAAAACATGTAAATTTAAGAAAGGACAGATAATTAAGAACACAGGAAATTAAGAAGAGGTAAAGTGTTTAACAATGTATAAAGCAAATTTAAAAGATAGTCAGAAAAGTGTAGGTAACAAGAAAAGTAGTATGACTAAGGGAAAAAAATAATATATACAGTATATGGAAAACATGTAAATTTATAGAATTATGCCCAATCGCCTAGGAATTGAAAACAATAAAAAAAAATCAAGTACAATAATATCCTCATCATGAATGAATGAAAAAATTATACATTTTAATGGGAAGTGAAGCTAGGAATCTAGGTCAAGAGTGGTAGGGAGGCTGGACTGTGGACGAGCCGGCATGACCCACCTCCTCTACCAATCCTGATTTTAAGTGAATATTGGGGTGGATCTACCGTCAGTTCTTGTCGTTAGGAATGTGGGTCTGGGGGCGAGCTGGCCCGGGGCCAGTTTTGGAGGGGGGGTCTAAGTGGTTTCGGTCGGGGGTAGTGATAGGGGGGTTTTAAAGATGAAATGGGCAGGTCGAGTCGGGGTTGTTGTTGCGGAAGAGGTTGGTGCTGGGGAGGGGTTGAATTGTGTAGAGAGTTGTGGTCGTGAGTGGGGTTTGGGGAAGGGTGAGTAAGGCTGAAGGTTAAGAGTTTACTATGATCGGGTGGTTTGGGGTGTGGGGATTTGATAGGGAGATGGTGGGGGGGGGGGGTCTGGGCAGGCAGGGTTGTGGTTTGAGAGGGGTTGAATTTGGACTGATTTTATTTTCGGGAGAGACATGGATGGGATTTCGAGGAGTGGTTGAAGTTGAGAGGTTGATTATGTTGTTTGGGGCGAGAGAGAGAGTATTTTGGGGTTTAGACAAGGTGGAAAAAGTTTTGTGGTTGGATTGGGATGGGAGTGGTATTTTGTCGAGCGGGATCTTTGGGGGGGGAATTTGGGGCGGGTGGGGTAACGGTGAAGAGGGGGAGGTTGAAAGTTTAGCTGGGCTCATGATGGTGGGGGACCGACTGGTGAGCAGGTGTTCGGTACGCATGAGGGGGGGGAAACCACTTTGGTGGGGGTCACGCGTGTGGGAGGATCAGAGTGGTGGGGTGTGTCGGTGGCAGTGACGGTCTGTTTAGAGGTTATCTGGGGTTGGTGGGTTTGTCTGTCATGAGGGGGTGAGTCAAGTGTGGGGTTTTGAAGTTTATTAGGTGTGTGAATTGTGGGGGGGGGGTGGAAGGGAGCTACTGACGGAAAACTGTCACACGGGAAATTTTGTTGGTGGGGAAATAGCTGAGCATTTCTGGGGGAAGGGGGGGAACATGGTTGGGTCCCTAGGTCGTCATGCGTGAGGGGAGGATTAACGGCGCGTGTGGGAGGGTCAGGGTGGTGAGAGGTGGGCGAGTTAGGAAACAGGATTTGTTGGGGGGACTGCGGCGGGTTGGTGGGGGAAGAGTTAGGTGTAGAACAGGGGTTATTGGTAGAGGACTGATGTATTGATTTGGGGTTGTTAACAGGACGAATTTGGGGAATTTGCTTGGTGTTAGTCTCGGTCTGGTTAAAGGTTATGTGGGGCTGGGGAGGATTAGTGGGGGCAGAGTTAGGCATAGGACATGGGTTATTGAGGGAGGAGTGATGTACTGATTTGGGGTTGTTAACAGGACGAGTTTGGGGAATTTTCTCGGTGGCAGTCTCGGTCTGGTTAGAGGTTATCTGGGACTGGTGAGTTTGTTTGACATGAGAGGGCGAGTCAAGTGTGGGGTTTCGAAGTTTTCTAGGGGTGTGAATTGTGTGGGGGTGGAAGGGAGCTACTGACTGAAAACTGTCACAAGCTACCGACGGAAAACTGTCACAAGGGAAATTTTGTTGGTGGGGAGATAGCTGAACATTTCTGGGGTCATGGGGAAAATATGTTGTGGTAGGCCTACATAGGTAGGCATAGCTAGAATACGGGGCTTGTTGGGGGGGCTGCGGAGGGTTGGTGGGGGAAGAGTTAGGTGTCGAACAGGGGTTATTGGTAGAGGACTGATGTATTGATTTGGGGTTGTTAACAGGACGAATTTTGGGAATCTTCTTGGTGGCAGTCACGGTCTGGTTAGCGGTTATCTGGGGTTGGTGGGTTTGTTTGACATGCATAGAAAAAGGATGGGGTTTATGGGGTAACACAATTGATGGAAGATGATCGTCGGTGGATGGCTGGGCAGGGGAAAATTTAGGGATGGTCAGAGAGGATAGAGGCAAGGAAGAGTGCACTGGGGTTGGACTTTCACCGGAAGTCATTTTGGAAGGGTGCACGGAGTCTTGGATAGGGGCTGAAGGGTTGGATAGGGGATTCATCGAACTGCGTAGGCATTCTTCTCTGATGGAGAGCATATGTTCTTCGAATAAGCCATACGGGTCGAGATGGGCGGTGATGTGGGGTGGGAGGATGTTTAGCAATGCGGTGAATAAGAGTTCATTTTGTTGGTCGTAATCTTCATAGCTATACGTGGTCCTCACGTATCTGTAGAGTTGTATGAGGGTCACATTTATATCCCCTTCATACTTGATCTCGTCGACTTTTATTATTTTGGGGGCGACGGGGGAACCCAAAAGTGGATCTAAGGTCCGGATCACGAAGGATCGAAACTGGTTCCAGGTAAACTCTGGCGTATTCTGTGCCACAGTTTGGTGAAAAATTCTTTAAAGGTAGGCTTATCAACAAGTTGGGAAACGGCTTCTCCCAACAGTATAATATGCAAAATTGCTATGCCGATTTTTTCGCGGTCATTATGAAGTACCACATCGTACACTGGCTTTATTATGTCGAAGTAACTGGTGATATTATACGTGTTTACATCATACTTGGGAATGTGTGCGAGTGTCTGAAGATTTCGCGATGTTGCCATGCTTCTACTGTTCCAAACTTGCAGTGTAATGCAACCTTTTATCCGAATCAAGAACCACCGCTGCCGCCAATGTTATGCCCTGTTTTTCTACAGGTTTAACTTGGGAAATGTGAGTTCTAAATTGACTGGGTATATAAGGCTGCATGCACAATACAAAATATGAGGAATAGAGAACACAAAGAAACACATGGTAGCAAGTTACATGATCACGTTTATTGATATACCACTGCAGAATACTTGTGTAAGACAATACAATAGAATTGAACAACACTAGCATAAGTGGATCTGGATGGAGCCTAGTCTCCCACTTCCAACGTTCAGGTATTAATCTTCTGATCACTGGCTTCGATTCCACAGGTTTATATACCGAAGACCATCAATGTTACTTATAGATTCATATTCACTGTTAGATTTATTACTGGTAGCTCTGGTGCACAAGTAGTAGTTCACAGACTAGATTAGACACGCGTATTTTAGAGCACGGGAATTCTAGTAACCTCAGGGGGTACTGATCTAAGTTTTATATCCTTGTTTCAGAAATACATAGAACGCAAATCAGTGGGCGAACGTTAGATATCACTAGAGTTTTAATATCTGAATAAGGTAATTACGAGAGTCAAGGTCGCCTGTTAATTAAAAAGTGTTAAAGAGCACTGATCGCTTAGTACGTCCCAAATGGAATGGTTAAGTATGAATTACACTGGGCAAGGTCTTAGCCACTTCGTAGAAATATTAATTAGTGAATCTCTAAACAGCACAGTAATATGTAGTACTGCTAAAGGGAATCTTGGGTAGTATCTGATGGGTCTGGTCCTGGTTATCTTGCGTCCATGATGTTGGGGGCTAACGACTGGTTCCGCGGCCGTCCAGGGGGCCCATATGTGTGAAGTTCTTAAATACGTGGGCAGGTCCTTCTATCCAAATCTGCCACGGAGTCTGCCGGCTCTGGGATCTCACTCCGGAACAACACAAGGGCAGAGCTAGAAGTTAACTGCAGGGTAGTGACCCCTGGTTGGTGTCTAGCTTTCAACTGATTTGACTGGGGGCGGGAGTTAGATTTATAGGCTCGGTTCTGGACCCTGTAGACAGTAGGGATCTCGAGTCTTATGGACTTAATTGAGCTCTCAATAGATATGGGGACTAGGTAAGATGGTATTTACTGTTGTGGCACAGGGCTATAGGAAGCCTTTATATTTTCATATAACTGAGCCTTAGTAAGAGGTACTATTTTGGCTATACTGGACGTATTTAGGGGAGAGAGACTGGATCTACTTTGCGAGGAGGATGGGGACAGCTGTGATAGGAGCGTCTCTCTAGATTGTTCAATCTTCATTCTATGGTATAGCTGAGGTGCTAATTTAGTGATCAGAGCATGCAAGAAAGGTAAATGGTTTATTGTGAGTTAATAGAGGTTAGTAAAGGTGTTAGTCATGCATGGTTAGTTCATTGATAGGAAGAATTCCTGTGCTAGCTGGCAATGACTCGAAAGTCAAAACAGGGGCCAGGTATACCTCCGCGGGGGTGGGGGTCTCCCTCCTCGGGTGGGCAAAAAAGGGGGAGCTGGGCGCCCTCTCTCTGTGATAGTCGTCCGGCGGCTGTGGCTAGGGGCTTGCCATATCACCAGTGTTTGTAATAACCCTCTGTGTATGAGACAGATGTGGGTATCCTTAATACCAAAACCGAAGGTGCCTTAGCTAGCTGGTTTTACTCGGCTGGTTGTTAATTGTAGGGTTTGCTGGATGTGGTGGAGACTGGGTTGCTAACTCTGCCACATTTATCTGGAAGTATGGCAATAGAAGTTAGTTACTGGCGGGGCGGCTAGCCTCGCACCGACGACCATTGGGTGCAGGGTTGTGAATGTGTTGTAAGAGAATAGATGGCATGCAAGGGGCTAGTAAAGTTCTAATGTTGTTCTGGCCTACTAAGTGAAGGTAGGCTGGATAGGAGTATATATATAAAAGGTTGGAGAGCGTTAGCAACGGACAATTCAAGGATCTTCAAGAGGTATGAGAGAGAGGCTAGGTCGGACAAGAGTCGAGAAGCGCGGGTGTCTTAATGAGAGGGGGGGGGGGGAGAGTTCAACGGCTACAGGGAAATATTGCTCCTAAGGTCCCTGGGCGTGGGGGTGGCATTAGGCTACAATTGATATGGAAGTTTGAAAAGGCAGTAGAATACGTTAGCCAAATGCTACCGGGGAATGCAACTATGGGGTGGTATATGAGTCTGGAAAAGATAGAGTTATGTGATCAGTCCGAGGGTTATGGATACTATTAGTTGGCCCTGGGAACTGCGTTTTCTATTAAATATAAATATACCAACAACGGCGGCAGTTCGTAGGGTACTTAGTTATTGTTTCGGGGTACTTATGACAGATACTGGTAACCAGGTTATCTTATATAATCTCTGGTTGGGGTAAGAGGTGTAAGACACGAAGTAAATTGGCGTAGTGTGGACTGTGGATACGAAGGAGGCAAGGGGAAGACGTATGACAATTGTGGAAAGTAAATGGAAAAAGGTGAACACAATGGCGGATAAAAATACTTAACCTAAGGATTGCATACATCGATGAACGATGACATTATAGTCGTCGTCCTAATAAGGTGATGAAACCTGGTTGATCTGTACTTGGCACAATACGACACAAGGACAGTGCCGCTATGTCGCATCAATGCTGGTGGCAGTTAATATTATAGACTTAGTTACTAGAGGAACAATGCAAGGGGCGACTGAGCACGGGTTACATATATCTATACTCGTCATGGAAAATGATATACGAGGTCTAGGGACAATCGTGGGTGTTTGAACTTCTAAGATATATAACATCTACTTCTCGGATGTAAGAACATACATAGATATAATTATGGCTGTCTGATGTGTTGGCATTGGCTCAACGTCGGGACAGGGCATGGGTGTTTTTAATATGAATGTATATTCCTGTTCATCATCTTTGTAGCAAGGACAGTGCCGCTATGTCGTATCAATGCTGGTGGCAGTTAATATTATAGACTTAGTTACTAGAGGAACAATGCAAGGGGCGACTGAGCACGGGTTACATATATCTATACTCGTCATGGAAAATGATATACGAGGTCTAGGGACAGCGTGGGTGTTTTAACTTCTAAGATATATAACATCTACTTCTCGGATGTAAGAACATACATAGATATAATTATGGCTGTCTGATGTGTTGGCATTGGCTCAGCGTTGGGACAGGGCATGGGTGTTTTTAATATGAATGTATATTCCTGTTCATCATCTTTGTAAGGAGTGTAGGACACGAGAGGGTTAGTGTACGTGAGGTGTGGAAAATGGTCAGTTTAGAAAAGGTAAATGGGTGCGTCCTGGAGCTGTTTAGCCCTGCGGGCTTGGGCCTGTCTGAAATGGCTGGCTCGGTCAGCTGGTCCTTTCGTTCTGTGGACCTTTCCTTTGGTGTTTCTGTGTGGTGTTCGTTCATGGCTTCTGTGGTGGGCTTCTCGTTCTGGGGCATTTTAATTACATAGCAGTGAAACCCTAGTGATATCTGATATTCGCCCACTGATTCGCGTTCTATGTGTTTCTGATACAAGAATATAAAACTTAGATCAGTACCCCCCTGAGGTTACTAGAATTCGCGTGCTCTAAAATTCGCGTGTCTAATCTAGTCTGTGAACTACTACTTGTGCACCAGAGCTACCAGTGATAAATCTAATAGTGAATATGAATCTACAAGTAACATTTATGGTCTCCAGTATATAAACTTGTGAATAAAGCCAGTGATCAGAAGATTAATACCTGAACGTTGGAAGTGGGAGACTAGGCTCCATCCAGATCCACTTAACCCGGGAGCTGCGGGGAGACTCTTAAGAGTTCCCCCGGCGCACTGCGGGAAGACTCTTAAGAGTCAGAGAAAATAAAAATCAACTTTTGACATCGAAAAAAAAAAAAAAATTATATTTTTTTTTTTTATTTTTTTTTTTTGGCCCTGGGCCATGCAAATCAGTCCTCTACTCCCTTCCCCACTTTCCTCCTCAGAGGTTAATGCTAGTAGTTCAATTCTATCATTTGTCTTCATACCTTCTTATGCTTCATATTAATCATCATCAAGAAAACTACAGAAGTGTGTACATCAATAAACGTGATCGTGTGTCTTGTTACCGTGTGTTTATTTTGTGTTCTCTATTCCTCATACCTTGTTTTGTGCATGCAGCCTTCTATACCCAGTCAGTTAGAACTCACATTACCCAAGTTAATCCTGTAGAAAAACAGGGCATAACACCCACCATAATCGGCTTTTCTGAAATCTGGGATAAGTGTCGTATTCTCTTTAGCATTCCCTGTCCATTGTATATTAAAATAAATAGATTTATGATCGCTATTTCCTAGGTGGTCACCAATCTCTACATTATTTATCATATGTTCATTGTTACTGAAAACTAAATCAAGAATATTAATACCTCTAGTCGGCGTATCTATGAATTGAAATAAAACACTATCTTGTACTACCTCAATAAACTCTACTGAATCGGAGTCGCCTATTTGGTGCTGCCAATCAATGTTCGGAAAAGGTAAGATTAGTAGTGGGCGTACCACTACCGACATACAGCATAAATCATCTATAAAACATTAACCTAACCTAACCTAGTACTACATGAATACTAGGTTAGGTTAAGTTAGGTTAATGTTTTATAGATACAGTTATGCTGTATGTTGGTAGTGGTACGCCCACTACTCCTAATCTTACCCAGGCTACTGAACTGGAGCCACAGGCCTAGGCCTCTTCCAGAAAAAACATCTGTGAGTATTTGGCTATGGTATAATATTTAGTTGAGAAACTCTCCCTCATAAAGCTAAACTAACTCAACCCAATCCCACAATCGGATTGCTACAATACTATACTGTGCCTAACTTACCTAATGTAACTAACCTTACAGACCCCATGCTGGCAATATATAAGATGACAATTAATTCATGGGGTGGCTTAGGGGGGAAAAGCCCCCCTTCAACCTATTATTGTATCCCACGGCAGTCAAAATATAAAGGAGCGTGCGAGTAGTGTAAACAAGGACGGCGATACGTTTGAATACTACCGTACATCCTTCCCCCAACTTTTAGAAGCCGATTTGCTTCGGCTGGCTTCTGAAATTTACAGGATAGTCCTATACTCAAAAGGAGTATCGTTAGGCTACACTACTTCAAGAAACCTATCATAGGCCTATTCTAAATTTGTAGGTTAGGTTAATTCAGAAATCGCTTTCCCCATTAGCTAACCTACCCTTGACTATATTAATTTGCCAACAATTTTGCATTGTTTAAAGAGTAGGCTACATGTTGATTAAATATGCAAGTCCCATGGAGATTAAAAAATATTTAGCCATGAAATCTTTTTCTATAATTAGGCTAGGATAGGCGACTATCCCTAGATGTCTAAAGCCGATGAGAACAATTGTGTGATCCAAACACTTTCCCTGCTAAATTTTTGGAAAAACTCGGAGAGTCAGAGGTTACCTCGCTTGGATAGCTAGAATAGATTAGTTTTTATTAGGTTACTATGGTTATTATAAACTAAATAATCCACTAGCCTCTCATGCCTTACCAATCGTCCAAAATCCAACCCCGGTAACCTCTTGAGGTTAGGCTAGGCCTAGGCTACCCTGTTTTCAGTAGTTTTAATATATCAAGATAATTACTTAACAATATAGGCCTAGGCTAAATTCTCATCAAAATTGCTCATAGCCTAGGCTATGTCCAATTTAAGCATCTCTTACTATGAAATGGAGGACTCAAAGCTTTACCTTTCCCATTTGGGTAGGGTCAGCCAGGGGATAGATAGCCTATGGCAATTTACAGCCCTATCCTAGCTCTGGCCCTTTTTGAGTTAGAGATAGGCTAGGTTAGATTTCACGATTTATGGTCATAGATCTACTTGGAACAGGGGAACAGAGCTAGGCTTGAATATAACAGAAAAGCTTGCCTGATATTAGGTTATAACCAAGCCACTTTTCCAGAGAGCCAAGCACAACCCAATTATTCAGCGAAAATCCATACCACAACCCCATGGCTATTCCTAAACTCAAAAATTGATTGGTGGTTGAAGGGAAATTAGGCTAGAGAAATTCAATGGTCCTCTGGGGAATCACTAGGACCTAGGCTACCTTATTTTCGTCAATTGAGAATGTCCTAAATACAGAATAATAAGATTAATGCAATAAACTGGGTAAATAATACACCAAGGACCATCACTTTCTTCTTCTTCTTCTTATTGTTTAAATGTGCAGTTTGCTTGGAGGGTTGTGGTGTCTCCAGATTACTGCACAGGCGTTTTAGGAGGGGTGAAAAGAACAATTGTTAGTATAATAGGGGTTAGGAGAGATAGTAAAGGTGGATTTTATACTACTGTACTGTATATGAGGGGTAAGTTTGTCGTTGTCTTTTGAGGTCAGGGTGATTTAAGTCTAGGTGAGGGTGAGGTCAGAGATGATGATGATCAGTTGCAGTACAGTACAGTACTGTACTGCTCTATGTGTACTGTGTGATTCAAGTCAAGGTGAGGGTGAGGTCAGAGATGATGATGATGATCAGTGGTGGTATAGTACAGATTCAGTTGGATGGTAATTTTATATGCTTGTGTATTTGTTTGTTGTTCTGATGTAGGTTCCTAGGGCTGATGCGATGACATGTTTACTGTGCTGTGGTAGGTCTCCTCCACCTAGGATATGCTTGATGTTGAATGTTCCTCCTTGTTGGGTTACTACACTTCTGAGGTGGGTGCGGGCACCGTAATGTCTGTGGCAGTGGAGTAGATAATGCTCCACTGTCTCAGGTGTGAGGCAGTACGGGCAATTTTCATTTGCTTGCAGTCCCATCCTGTACATATGCCCTCCCAGTCTGGTGTGTCCTGTTCTGAGGCGGAGAGCCGCGGTGTTTAAGGCTTTGTTCTTGTAGATGGAGTGTTTCCACACTGACCACTCTGACTTGATGTTACTGTATTGTGTGCCAGCTATGGTTATTTTCCACTCTTCCTTGAAGTCTTGGAGGACGTCTTCTCTGAGGATGTTTGTCCGGTCGGTTGTGGTGTAGGGTATGACTGTTGTTAGGTGGAAGGAGTGCATCCCTTTGGCTAGTCCATCCACTATTTCATTATGGAGGATGTCAATGTGGCTGGGTACCCATTGGAGGGATATTGTATATCCTTGAGAGTGGAGGGTGGTGAGGAGTTGGATCATAGGGTATACTATTTCCTTGTTTGTCTTGGTGTTATAGTTGATGGCTTGTATGGCACTTTTGGAGTCACAGCAAATGGTGTAGGCACTTACTGGGAGGGTGTTGATGATCTCAAGTGCACGGAGGAGTCCATAGAGCTCTGCTGTAAACACTGTGGTTTGTTTGGGTAGCTTCCATCCCATGGTAAGGTGAAATTTTGGGATCCATAATGCTGAAGACACAGATTTGCTGTTGTTATTACTGGTACTGATGCGTGATCCATCTGTGTATACGTGGGTGGAATTTTGGTGCTGGGTGTGGAGGACTTCGAGGAACTCTTGCTTGAGGTCAGCCGAGTTGTTTTTCTTGGTTGTTGAGTTGATGAGGTCTGTCTGGACTGTGGGTGGGATGTATTCCCATGGTGGGACTGGTGGTACCATGGGGGTTGAGTGGCAACCAAGGAATATGCGTGATTTTCTATGTATAATTTGCCCTACGCGCTCTCGGAAGGGTGCTTTATGGATGGGAGCTCCTTGAGGCTGTACTGGTACATTGCGGAGAGATGCAGAGAATGGGTGGGAAGGTGGGGCAGCATAGATTTTTGAGAAGTAGGTGGCACACTGTATATCCCTTCTGGTGTGGAGTGGGATTAGATTTGCTTCACACTGAAGGCTGGCCACCGGGGTTGATTTAAGGGCCCCCATTATGATCCTCATTGCTGAATTCTGTACCACCTCCAGTTTATGAAGATGGGTCGGTGCGGCTGAGGCGAATGCTTGGGCACAGTAGTCAAGTTTACTTCTGATGTATGCTATGTAGAATGTTCGGAGGGTTGTGGCGTCTGCACCCCATGTTGTGCCTGCGATTGCTTTCATGATGTTCAGTCTTTGGTTGGTGTTGTATATCAGGTAGTCTATGTGGTCTTTCCAAGTGAGGAGTGGAGCATCAAAAATTACTCCGAGATATCTGTGGCTCTGTGTAGGAAGCAAATCTTCTCCATTAAGCGTGAATCTTGGAGGTCTGTAGTTTTTCTTTCTCGTGAAGATCTGGTATAGCGATTTGGTTGGGTTGATACTTAGTTTTGATTCATTAGTCCAGTTCCCTAGGATGTTGAGGGCGTCCTGAATCCTTTGTTCGGCTATTTGGGGATTATGGTCTGAGGCGTATATTGTTATGTCGTCGGCGTATTGTATTGTTTTTGCTGGGTTTATGTTTGGCATGTCCGACAGGTACGCGTCGAATAAGGGGGGGATGAGTGAGGATCCTTGTGGTAATCCTTTTTTTGTTGTTATGGTCTTAGACATCTGGCCTTGGATGAATACTTGGTTTGTTCTGTTGGAGAGGGAAGACTTTAACCATTGCAGCATGTGTCCTTTTATTCCCAATCTGGATAGTTTCAGCAGTAAGAGATCGTGGGGAACGGTGTCGAAAGCAGAGGAGAGATCTAAATATACTACGATACAGGTCTTTTGGCTTGAAAGGGCTGATAGTATTACCTGTTCCAGGTTAAGTACCTGGTCTAATGTAGAACAGGTAGGTCTGAAGCCGGCTTGTGAGGAGGGGATGAGGTTATTGTTTTCAAGGTGCCAGGAGAGTCTTGTCTGGACCATTCTTTCTGCCAGCTTGCTTATGCTAGGCAGGAGGCTGATTGGTCGGTACGATGATGACAGGCAGGGGTCCTTTCCTGGTTTAATGAAGGGCAGGATGATACCGTTTTTCCAGTCCTTGGGGACGTTGCCTTGTGTCCATGTTGTGTTGATAAGGTGAAGCAGTTGGGTGTGCATTGTTGGTGGTAGGTATTTGATAAACTCGTATGGTATGCGGTCATGTCCTGCTGTTTTGCCTGTTGGGAGGTGGGCTATTGCGGTTTGCATTTCAGAAGTGGTGAAGGGCTTGTTCATTTGTGTAGGACGATGTATAGCTATGGTGATCTCATTACTGATCCTGTTGGCTTCTTCTTGGTCATCTGGGGGTTCCTGGTGTTGGTTATTTTGTATGCGGGTAGCTATTGCATCGGCTCTGTCTTTGGGTAAAAGGCACATCTCTCCATCTATTGTGAAGGGGAATGATGGGAAGGAGGGTCGTCCTGTGATGCTGCGGAATCTATTCCAGACTTCTGAAATTGGGGTGTCATGGTTTATGTTGCTACAGTATTCTCTCCAGGAGGATTTGCAGGTTGATCGGATTGTTTTTGTGGCAAAAGCTGTAGTTTTTTTAACTTGGATCCAATTCAGCAGTGATTTAGACCTTCGTTGTTTTTGGATAGCCCTTCTTCGTGTCGCTACAGCTCTGGAGCATTCCTCGGTCCACCAGGGTCTCAGAATTTTGTTGGATGGGAGTCCTGACGTGAGTTTGAAGTGTTGTGAGGCTGCTGTATCTATTGCTTCGGTCATTTTTGTATGCATGACGTTGGGGTCTGTATGGTTGCCATCTGGATTTTGTACCGTATTTTCCCAGGTCTTCCAGTTGAACTTTGGGGGGATACGCCATTTGGGTAGGGTAATGGGGTATATAGGTGGGCTGAAGTTTGTGAACTCTATGTGTAGGGGCCGGTGGTCCGTGCCCAGGTCTGGCCCTACTTTGGATCTTACCTCTGGGGAAAGGATTCCCGAGCCAAGGCATATGTCGATGGTGGAGCTGTAGTTCGTTTGTAGGTTGAAGTATGTTGGGATGAAAGGTTCTGATAGTAGGCTATAGTTGCTGTTTTGGATGTAGCTAAATATGTCGTTCCCTGCTGTATTGGCTGTGCCTCTGCTCCAGGAGGGGTGGTTGGCATTTAGGTCGCCTATCACCATGAAGGGTGTGGGTACTTGTTGGATATAATGAGTCAACTCCTGATGTGATATAGAACCCCCTGGATTATATGTTCCAATGATGGATAGTTGTGTTTTTTTATATGGGAATGTGACAGCTAGGATTTCTAGTGTTCCATTAGGGAATGGCCTGAGTTTTATTTCTTTTGCGGAGAGTTCGTGTTTGGTTAGCAGCAAGATTCCTCCTCCTGGTCTCCCTACTCTGTCTTTCCTTATGCTGATGTAGGGTTTAAGGTTGGGTTTATACTTGTCACTTAGCCAGGTTTCTGTTATAATTGCTACATGTGGGGATTTTGTTCTTAAGTAGTTTTTAGTTCTGACAATGATGTTTTAAGGCACTTGGTGTTCCATGTCATTACTTGGAGGGGAGCCATAGTTACTAACGTTTTTTGTTGGTGTTTCTGAGGTTTCTGTGGCGGTTATCCTGAGGTGGTGATGATGGATGTTTGGTCTGGGTATGGGTGGTGTTGTTTTGGGGTTTTTTTGGGGTGCTGAAAATCTGCCGTTTTGATGGTGGGGTTTGGTTGGCCTTGGCTTTTACTGTCGCTTGTAATTGTTTGTGTTTTGTTACTTTCATTTAGGCTATTTTCGGTTGGGATGCTCTTGAGTTGGCTGGTATTCCCAGTACTGGTACCAGTATCAGTTATTATTTGTTGTTGTTGTTCCGTGGGCTGTTGCTCTGTTGAGTTGACTTGGGTCATCGTGCACTCTGGTGACTCTGGTGATGGTTGTGGGGTGGGTGAAGCTGTATGGGCTGATGTATTTGGTGCCAGTACTGGTGGTGCTGTGGTATCGGTAGTTGTATCTACCGGTACTGGAGGTGTTGTGCAACTTGTGCTAGTTGCATCTACCGTTACTGGTGGTGTTGTGATAGCTGTAGCTACTGGTGCTGGTGGTGTTGTGGCTGTTGCAGTTGTAGCCTCCAGTATTGATGGTGCTGTGACTGTTGTAGCTACTGGTACTGTAGGTGTTGTGATAGTTGTGGTTGCAGGTGGTGTCGGTGTTGATGATGTTGTTATAGTTATGGCTGTAGTATGTGATGAGTGTGGTAGGGGGGGTTTTGGGCCTGGTGGAGGGACTTGGCAAGGCATTTGTGGGGGGTCTGGTTGTTGTGAGGGTGGCGGTATGGTTATGTTGGTGGAAGATGGTCCACCATCTGTATCAGTGCGATTATTTTTTGTTTGTACAGCATGTTGGAGGTTGCTGATGATGGAGGCCATTATGTGTAGCTGCTCCTCCATTGGCAATGATGTTATGGTGTTAATTATGTGTATGTGCTTGCCTTGGTCTTTGGGGTTTGGTGCTTGTGGCCTAGTGTTTGAGTTGTGTTGTGGGTGGGTGGGAAAGTTTGTTAGATAATTGTGGGATGTCCTAGTTGTGGGGTTCTGATTCTGTAAGACATGGGAGTATGATGTGCTGGGGTGAGGGCTAGGCTTGTTTCCCACTAGCGGACGGTATTCTGGTTGCACGGTTTGCACTGATGCACCTTGTTCCCTTGCTAGTGGTACCGGTACTGATGCAACATGTTCCTGGATTTTATTCGTAGTACTGGCTTCCTGAGGGTTATTTTGGTGTTTTGCCTTTACAAATTCTGGGCAGATGCTTGAGGTGGATGGGTGGTCTCCGCCGCAGTTTGGACATCTGAATTCTGTGCTCGTGCATTCACTGGTTGGATGTAGTTGAGCGCATTTGGCGCAACGGATCGATGTTGCTCGGCAGTTTTTGGTCATGTGGCCCCATCTTTTGCACTTCCTGCAGCTGAGGGGCGGTAGGGTGTAGGGGGTGACAGTGCGCTGGAAAGTGGCAACTTTGATCATTGTGGGGAGGGGGGATCGAGAAGTGATCCGCACTCTTTTTGAGGGGCACAGCTCCCCAGTAGTATAATTTTTATCTGTAAATCTAATGACATTGACTATATTGCTATCTAGGCCTATTTCTGTTTCTAGTAGACTGCTGCTGATTTCCTCTTCAGTTATGTAGGTGGGGATGCTTATGATACTGTGGGAAAGTTGCTGGTTATCCCTAGGTAAGGACACTGTAACTTCCCATTGTCCGATGTTGGTGGTTTGTAAAGCATTGTCTATTACTGAGGTGCTAAGTTCAGTGTCAGTGTCCACTGCCAGTATGCCCTTATCTTTGTTTAATCGTACGTTCAGGGCAGTAATGTGGAGATGTTGTTCAATGTTTTTGAAGAACTCGAGGTACTTTGTGTCCTTGGAGAAGAATGCTGCATCTTTGGGTTTGACTAGTATGGTATGAAAAGTTCGTGAGGGGTACTTACCAGCGATGTTTGGGCTTACCGCTGGGGTTTGTTGTTCACCATGCCGCCTATGTATTTTGGATGATTTTGCGTTATTACGAGAATGGAAGGCACTATCTAACCATTGATCGTTGTCTGTGGGGCAGTCAGAGTTTGTGGGGTCATTTGGGGGGGTTACATGCATGATAGGTGAGGTAGAAGAGGTGTTAGTAGCGGGAGAAGCTAGTGGGACCTCCCCTCCAGACGCCATCTTCCCCCTCGACCATCACTTTATTACGATTCGATTCCGTCTGTACTCCCGTGAGGCTGCCCGAGGCAGTAATTTGTAAACAAAACGTTCTTCAGGTATACCAACCATAAGAAATGCACCGCGGCGAGTTTGACAGGCTTACCAACCATACGTCCGACGGCATCGCACAAGGAAGCAACTGGCAGCATCACCTTCACGTGCAAATCCGACGTTAGAATCCTTCTTCGAAGGGATCTCACGATTGTCTGGTACTGTGGGCCTCTATGTCGCTATCTGAATCTATTGTTCTCCCCATTTTGGTATCGTCTGCGAATTTACTTATCCTACTAGTTATACCCAAATCAAGGTCATTTATGTATATAACAAACAAAAAAGGACCCAATACAGATCCCTGGGGGACACCACTTTTGACTGCTCCCCATTCTGACTTAGTGCCATTTATGCTGGCTCTCTGCTTCCTACCAATTAGCCATGACCTAATCCATTCCAACAACGATCCACCTATTCCATGCGCTTCAACCTTCCTCATCAATCTCTCATGAGGGACTCTGTCGAAAGCTTTACTGAAATCTAAAAATATTATATCATATGACTTGTCATTGTCTACTGCTTCATATACCTCTGAGAAAAAGCTAAGTAAATTAGTAAGGCAAGAACGTCCCTGAGTGAATCCATGCTGAGAAGAATTGATTAAGTTAAATGTTTCTAAGTGGTTTCTAAATTTCCTAGCAATAATTGACTCTAGCAACTTTCCTATGATTGATGTGAGACTAATGGGACGGTGATTAGATGCTATTGATTTATCACCTTTTTTGAAGATCGGAACTACATTTGCAAGCTTCCAAGCTTCTGGAACTAAGCTTGTTTCTAATGACTTGTTAAATAGATATGTTAATGGGTAACTTAACTCATCTCTGCATTCTGTTATGCCCCTTTCCCACTTATGCGACTTCATACGATTTTCGTCGCCGAGGACGTAGTCTTGTCAATTCGCAAGGATTCGTGTGCGACGTATACGATTTTGACCGTTACAAACAGATAACAAATTATACTCTGCGAAGATGTCGCCGCCTTGTGCGACGTTATCGGCGAAGTGAGCAATGTTTCGCCGATGATCTCTGCGAGGAATGTCACATTTTCAAAAATATCTTGAGATATCATGCGATGGTGAAAGAAAACTCGCCGAATGTTCTGCGACGTCTTCGGCGATTCAAGCGATGACACGAAAGTCTTAATATTGACAACGAAATGGGGTGAAAAGTCTTAAAATCGACAAACTAATGGGCCGAACGTCATAAAATATGGAAACTAATGGGGTTAACCATGAGGAAGGAAGGGGACCAGAAAAATTACCCATCTCCCCTTAATTCGGAGATTGGCAATGCTTCGCCGGAGATATTTTTCTATCAAATAATGTACAAATTTAGCTTGCTCTCAAAACAACAAATATATATGTTGGCTCGCTACCGCTCACCAGGATAATATTGAAACCTGGATGGGGGTAAACATCTTAAAACAGTAGGCTGAACGGGGCCGAACGGATACAAGGCAAAGAGAGAGGGAGAGAAAGAGAAAAAAACAAAAAAGAGGAGAGGGGGAGAGAAAGAGAAAACAAAAAAAGGCGAGGTGGGCTCATAAGCCGTAACGCAAACATTGAGCCCACCTCGCCTTTTTTTGTTTTCTCTTTCTCTCCCTCTCTCCTCGTTTTTTTTTTTTTTTTTTTTCTCTTTCTCTCCCTCTCTCTTTGCCTTCTATCCGTTCGGCCCCGTTCAGCCTACTGTTTTAAGACGTTTACCCCCATCCAGGTTTCAATATATTCCTGGTGAGCGGTAGCGAGCCAACATACGCCTATATAAATTTTGTTGTTGAGACCAAGCTAAATTTGTACATTTTCGATAGAAAAATTTCTCCGGCGAAGCCGGATTTCTCCATATAATGCTGGTTCGCTATCGCTTGCCAGGACGATATCGATACTTGGATGGGGATAAACGTCTTAAAACAGTACCGGTAGGCTGAATGGGGCCGAACGGATACAAGGCAAAGAGAGAGGGAGAGAAAGAGAAAACAAAAACAGCGAGGTGGGCTCAATGTTTGCGTTACGGCTTAATTGAGCCCACCTCCCCTTTTTTTGTTTTCTCTTTCTCTCCCTCTCTCCTCGTTTTTTTGTTTTTTTTTCTCTTTCTTTCCCTCTCTCTTTGCCTTGTATCCGTTCGGCCCCGTTCAGCCTACTGTTTTAAGACGTTTACCCCCATCCAGGTTTCAATATTTTCCTGGTGAGCGGTAGTGAGCCAACATATATACATTTTTTTGTTGAGAGCAAGCTAAATTTGTACATTTTTCGATAGAAAAATTTCTCCGGCGAAGCCGGATTTCTCCATATAATGCTGGTTCGCTATCGTTTGCCAGGAAGATATCAATATTTGGATGGGGATAAACGTCTTAAAACAGTTGGCTGAATGGGGCTGAATGGATACAAACCAGAGAAAGAGAGAAAAGGAGAGAAAGAGAAAACAAAACGGGTGAACCCCCCAAGAGAGGTGCATAGAAACAATGGTTGACAGGTTCACTATAGGCCTAATAATTTTTTTTTACCCACCTCGCCGAAGGTGCTCTTTGGCATCGTCGATGTTCTCGGAATATCTGAGAGCATCGGCGAGCAGAGCATCTGAGAGCATCGGTGAGCATCCGTGCAGCGTTGCAAAGGTTTTTTTGTGCGAAACCCTCCGCGATGTCTCACCGATGTCGCCGATGATCTCCGAGGGCCTCCCAGATCTTTCTGCGATGTTCGACGATGCTTGCGAGGGCTATGAACCCTCGTGAGTCCTCGTCCAAAATTTTTAACAATCCGAACATTTGCGACGATCCGCGAGGGCCCATGCGAGGCCTTGCGAGGCATACGATTATTATGCGAGGGTATACGATTTCTTTGCGACATGTCACGAATGTGCCAATTTATGGTGTCTTGATAGAGTCTGATAGTAAATAAGTACCGTTAAGTGATTTTCGCCTTTCTTAATTTTTCTATATATTCCTTTCTTTTTTTCCTAAAAGATCTATTTGTTTATTATTCATCCATTTTGGTTGGTTCTGTGTTGATCTAAATTTCCTTTTGGGGATATATTTATTTTGAGCATTGAATACTGAAGCATTGAATACTGAGCCAGCCGTCCGGCTGGCTCAGTTGATAGCGTGCCTGATTCCCATCTTGCAGGTCTCGCGTTCAATCCCCGCTCAGATTGAAAAGTTTTTCTGGGATATAGCCGGCGGTTACCGTCTCTCCATGAGCAAGGGGGATGGGTAATGGTCTCTGTTAGACTAAAGAAAGCCAAGCGCTTGTGAATCCTCGAAGGAGGAGATACGGGCGCTATATAAGTAGCCTAACCTGCAGACGATTATTATTATTATTATTATGTATCTACCAAGTTTGACGTATCTTCCTGACTTAAGCTGACAGGTAGGCCTACCTGAGAAGGGGTACACTCATTTGAACACCTGGATCGACTTAATTGTTTGACCATAGGGTCCGCTAATAGAGCTCTTCTTAGCCCACCATAATCGGCTTTTATAAAGTCAGGTATTAATGTTGTATTCTCTCTGGTATTACCTTTCCATTGTATATTAAAATAAACAGAATTATGGTCGCTATTTCCTATGTGGTCCCCAATTTCTACATTATTTATCATATGTTCATTGTTACTGAAAACTAAATCGAGAATATTATTACCTCTAGTCGGCATATCTATGAATTGAAATAAAAACAAAAAATATCTTGTACTACCTCAATAAACTCTTCTGAATCAGAGTCGCCTATTCTATTTGATGCTGCCAGTCTATATTCGGAAAATTAAAATCCCCCATAATGCACACATTGCTAAACCTTGATGCCATTTTATTTTCCTCCCATAATGATGTACCGCCATTTCTACTCATATTTGGCGGTCTATAGCCTACATAACTCCAATAACTATGGTCTCACTACCTTCGTTAACCTCTACCCAAACACTTTCATTATCATTATTTAGTCTAATACCTGTTTTAACACAGCTTTTTAAATTAATGTACTCCTGACAAACACTTCTATACTGCCGCCCCTCCTACTTGTTCGGTCATATAGTTAAACAAACTATATCCCGGTATATCAAATTCTGCTAAAAAATGCCTGTATTCTGTATTATCCACGTTTCAGTTAGCGCTATAATGTCTATATTTTCTTTGCTAACAAGTGCTCTAAGTTCGTTCATTTTGTTACATAAACTTCTACAATTTGTATAATATACCCTCAACCTATTACTTTTATTTGCAACTAATTTTCTATTGTTTTTAACTAACTTATTATTTCCCGTTGAACTACTAGGCCTAGACGGAAATTCTACTCTATCACTATTTTCATTTTTACTATCAGTTACATGTGTTGCGTTATCGCTATAACTATTACACATCACTATATCCGCACTATCTTTACTGATTATTACTATTGTACTCTCTGGTTTCTTTAACAAAACCCCGCAAAAATCCTATCTAGTGATCTAGCTAAATTAGACACCCCTATACAAGAAAGGTGAACCCCATCCTGAGCATACAGCTTATCCTTACCGTAGAAGAGGGACCAGTTGGATAGGTTAGCACTGGTTCTAAGTATTCACTTTGCATCTTAGCATACACTTCACTATCGTTTTGATATTGTATGGGGGCACATTGTAGCGGTTGGTGATGAATTTGCATAGGGTTGCTGGAGTACAGTGCGGCCAAGTGTTGGTTTGGGAGGCTATCATAGTTTCCCCTCCGAGCCGCGTTTTCTCTAGTAACAGTCTAGTTGGTCCTCCCTTGCTGGTGTTGTTGTTCACTTGGTTCCTCTGGTTGCCACTGCAAGTTCTTATGCTGGCAACGTGCATAGTTTAAAATTGGTGTTGCACGCTAGTCATGGGTGGTAGAGGTTTGGTAGGTGTGTCGGGAATAACTTTATCCTCCGTCATCTCCCCCTCCCCCCTTCTCTCTCTATTCTACCTCCTGTCTCGATCATTGCGCCCCACTCCCTCCCTTTCTCCTTCCTATACGTTCCTCACCTCTCTCCATTCACCCCTCCACGTCCCAGCTCTCCTTTTCCATTCCATCCCACCCTCTTCCCCTTCTATCCCTCAAATACCCTATTATAATCTCAAAATGTCTCCCCCCATACCGGCCCCCTGTCTATTTTTCCCTTTTATCCCCTCTTGTATCACCCTCTCCCTTTTCTGACCATCCCTCTCTATGCTGTATATCCTCCTTCCTGTCCTACCCTCCACTTTCCTATTTTCCTTCCCCCTCTTCGTGTCCACCTCTTTCCTTATGGCATCTGATCCCCGCCACCTTCTCCCCGGACGTTAGCCCTAGGTCCGCGGCAGTAAGCTATGGCAGTTCCGGTCGATTGTACCATATACATTATAATAGCATAGCTTAAAAGAGCTCTACATACAGAAAATTAGCTAAAACTAAATAATATAATAAGGTGCGTCGTCTGCTTCACTGAAGGTAAGTCACAAGTGCTGCAATACTAAGGGGAGAGGGGGTGAGGATATAAGTGTGATGATCTTAATTTCGCTTATTCAGCTTCTTTTCTAGTCAAGATTGTACCATAATGTATGAAAAATATATAGAATATAATAGCATATCTTAAAATAACTTTAAATGCAGGCAATAATAAAACTACATAATAATAATATGTGCGTCGTCTGCAATAATTCTTCGGGATGGAGGGTGGTCAGACACTTCTCTTCTCTTCTGGCGTGAGCTCTTCCTTAATCTTAGTTTTTTTCTCTTCGGATGTACCCCACCTTCCACTGCCTATATGTTTGTGAGTAAGGGGTGGGTGATTTTAGTGGGAGGTGGTGGGATTTGGGAACGATGACGAAGCAGGGAGAAGGAGTGAAAAAGGTGAGAAATGGGAAGAGAGGGGCGAGCAGGGACTCTGCACAAGCAGGTAGATCTAGGAGGAGGGCTGGTATCACAACAAGGGGGGAAGAAAAGAGAGGAGGGGAGGAAGCTGAGGACGGAAATGGGATAGAGACCGATGAAGAGCAAGAAGCAGAGGTGCTAGATGATGATAGTATGATACAATGCGAGAAATGTGAATGTTGGGTAGAAGCGACGAAGATGGATGCCGAAGGGAAAAGAAGGGATAGTACTGAGAAAAAGGGAATGCTGTGCAGAATGTGCCTATTAATTACAGTGGAAGTTTTGAAGGAAAGACTGGAAGGGGTAATGAATAGGTTCAGAGATCAGGTAGTAGTAACAGAGAGGTTATTAAAGGTGTGGGAGAGTAGCAAGGATAAGAACCGAGGGGATAACAACATAGAAGCAGATCAAGACACAGGAAATGAAGGAACTGAAAATGGGGAGGGAAGCAGAGAGGAGACCACAGAGAGACAGAGAGCAGAAGACGTAACAAAAGATGTGGAAGTAGGAGACAGAGTGAGAGAGGAAATAAGAACAGAGATATATGAAAGTGAGAGAGAGGACATAAGTGAGGGGAGGATTGGGGAGCAAATAAGAAGAATAGATGAGGCATGCGAGAAAGAAACAAAACAACAAAGATGGCAGGTGACGAGAAAGGGAAGGGTCGTGAAGGAGACGCAGGAAAGTGAAAGGGGCGAAAACATGGGAGAATGGGAAGAATGGTCGAATGCATTTCTGGGAAGCCTAATAACGAGCCAAGGGTCATTAAAGAACAGGGGAAAGAAGGAAGGGGTAAATGAGCAGAACGTTGGGGATGGAGTCGGAAAAGAAAGAGAGGAGGGAGAGCTGAGCTTGACAGATATGGACGAAGAGGGAAGTGAAATAGACTGCATAGAAGAGCGAAGAAGGAAAAAAAAAAGAGAGAGGATGGTAGAAAGGGAGGGAAGAGGTACATAGAGTACCGGTAAACACAAGACCCAGGGGTAAGAGGGAGGATGGGGAGAGAAGGAGCAGTGGGAGAACACAAGTAGAGCCCGAAAAAGGGAAGAGTAGGAGCGTAAGGGAGGCGGAAACAAGGGAGAGGACAGTAGAAACTAGTGCGGTGAGGGGGACAAATAAAATAGGAGGAAGCTGGAATAATAAGAGGGAAAGAAGGCTGAAGAAAACAGTGATATGTGAAGATAGCACCTTCAGGAATATGGGAAAGATTCTAGATAACTCGGAAAGGGAAGTAATTAGCCTAAGAAGGGCAGGAATATGGGAGGTAATGAAGCAGGCAAGAAACATAAATTTTGAGGGGGGGGGGGGGAGGAACCTTAATAATACAGGGAGGGGGAAATGGTCTGGAGATGTAAGGAGTGAGGGGAACAATGGCAGAGATTGAAGAAGGATTAAGGGAAATAAGAAAGAAAGAAAAGAGAGTGAGCATAGTAATGGTGGGAATCCTGAGGAGGCCCAAAGAGAGCTGGAGTTATGAGAAGGTAAGGATTGCGACAAATTTCGAGATCAAGGAGCTTACAAAGTGCATGAACTCGGTGCTAAAGGGAAAGGGGATTAAAGGATTTAGTTTCCTAGATTTGGACAGAGAGGTGGATTCTTGGAGTTTTGAAGAAGATGGTTGGCACCTAAAAAGGGAGGAGGAAAGACATATAGCAGAGAGGATAGAGGAGATTGTTGGACGAGAAGAGAGGTGGTCGTCATGGGAGAAGAACAATGTAGAGTGACTATCAACGAACAAGGGAGAGGAAAGGGAGGAGGAAGTAGGGGCAGAGGGAGGAGAAGGGATGGAAAATGAAGGAGCAGGAGATTCAATACAGGGGGGAAAGGGTAGAGGAAAAAAGAGGGAGATTAGGGGGGGGGATAGTCTTGGAAGAAAGGAGATTATAGACAGTAGTGAGAAGAATAGGGGAAAAAATGGGAGTGGAGGAGAAGTAAAGGAAACAAATAAGGAGCCAGGGGGAGTAGAAGAGGAAAGGAAGGGGGGGAGAAAGGAATGTAGGAGGAAGAAGAAAAAGAAACAAGAATTCCATGGAAAGGATATGGGGGAAATAATAATTGGGTGTGTGAATGTTAATGGATGGAGGCCGGGAATGATGGAGGAAATAGAGAGAGAAGCAGAGGAAGGAAGGTTGAATATTTGTGGAATAGTAGAAACAAAATTGAAGGGGAAAGGAAGAGAGAAAACAAAGAAAAAGGGTGGAGGAGTCGCAGTGGTGGTAGAAAAAGACAAATGGGAAGTTGAACAGGTGAACTTGGGGGAAGGGGAAGACCAGGAGGACATACTAGTAGTGAGGGTGGAAGGGAAAGGGGAAATTAAAAGAGCTAAATTTATGCTGATTATATGCTATATGACGGTAGAGGGAGGGCTATTTGAATATGGTAGAGGCGGAGGGGAAAGTAACATGGAGAGGAAGAGAAGGGAGGAGGTCAGCTATTGATTATATATTAGTGAACAGGAAAGCAGGAGAGAGAGTGATAGAAATGGTAGTAGATGAAGAAAGAGACTGAAATAAACAGTGACCATAACTTGCTGAAACTAAGATACAGCATAAAGTCTCACAAGGAGAAGATAGAGAAGTGTAGAGAGGCTAGTAAGCCAGAAAGATAGAAAATGAAGGAGGCGGAGTGGGGGAGGTTTAGGGAGGAAATAGGGAATATGGATATAGATGAAGTGGGGGGAGGGAGTGCAATGCAAATTGATAAGTGGATAGAGAGGGAAATAAATAAGGTAGCAGAGAGAGTGTTAGAGAAGGAGAAAATAGGGAGGAAAGGTAGAGGAATGAAAGGGTGGTGGAATACAGACATTAAGGAGGCGAGGAAGAAGAGGAAAGAGAGGAATAGGATTAGGAAACAGTTGGAGAAGGGGAAAAAGAGAGGAGAAAATATAAGTGAGGAGGAAATTCGAATAGCAAGGGAAGAATACGAGAGGGAAAGGAAAAACACAAAAAACTTAATAAGAGGAGCAATAGAGAAGCATGAACAGAAAGAAATTGACAGGATAAAAGAGAAAGGGGATAAAGGAAAAGCTGAGTGGTATAGATGGCTAAAAAGAGAAAAAGGAGGGAAAAGGTAGTAGTGGAGCTGAATGTAGATGGGGAAAAAGTTAGGGATGTAAATAAAATTGGAGAGGAAATAAAAAGATACTGGGAGGAAGTGGGAGGGGTAAATGACCAAATAAGAGTAGGGCAATGGAATATTGAACTAAATGAGGAAGAAATAGATGAAAATATGAATGAGATGGTGAGTGAGGAGGAGATTAGGAGGAGTGTGAAGAAGCTGAAGAGAAACAAAGCGGCAGGGCCAGATGGGATAACAGCAGAGATGTATATTGAAGGAGGGGAGATGATAGTTAGGATGTTGAAGAAGCTATTTGATAAAATATGGGAGGAGGAAGAAATACCAGCAAGATGGAAAGAAGAAAGGGTCACATTGATTTACAAAGGAGGAGCAAAAAATGTGCACGAAATGGGGAGTTATAGACCAATAACGGTAATACACATAATAAATAAGATATTTTATGGGATACTAAAGGAGAGGGTAGGAGAGTATGTAGAAGAAAGGATCCTACTTAGTGAAGAGCAAAATGGGTTTAGGAAGGGGAGAAGAGGAACAGACAATATATTTATATTAGATGAGATTATAGAGAAAAAGGCAAAGCAAGGGAAATGTGTGTTTATAGTGTGTTTGGATGTGGAGAAGGCATATGATAAGATTTGTAGGGGAGTTGCAGAAGCAGTGATGGAGAAACTAGGAGTGAGTAGGAAGATAAGGAACATGATAATGAATATGTATGAAGGGGCGGAGACAGAGATTGTGTGGACAAATATTGCAGTGAAAGGAATCAGAAGGAAAGGGTTAAGGCAGGGATGTAACCTGTCACCATTAATTTTTGCAATGTGCATGGAGGAGTTGGTGAGGAGAATTAAGAGTAAGGGACAAGGAGTGAAAATAGGGCAGTATAGGCTAGCAATTCTGACGTTTGCTGATGATGTTGTGTTGATAGCAGAGACAGAGGAAGATATGGGGGAAATGTTACAGGAGGCGGAAAGGTTTGGCAGAGACCTAGAAATGAAGTTCAGTGTAGAGAAAAGCAGTATGATAGTAGTAAATGGACCAGAGGCAGTAGAAATGAGGATAAGAGGGGAAAGAATAGAAACAAGGGAGGAAGTGAAGTATTTAGGGGTATGGATAGGGAGGGAAGGGCGACAAAGGACAATGAATGAGAAAATCATGAAGGTGGAGCAGTGTAGTGGGAAACTGTGGAATGTGACAAAAACCAGAGTAAATAAATATAAAATAGTAAGAGAGGTGTGGAAGGACTTTGAAGTGCCGAGAATAATGTACGGGATGGATGTGAGAGGGAGTACAGGGGGAGAAATAAATAGACTGGAGACGGGACAAAATAAAATAGGAAGAATGGGGTTAGGAGCAAGAATGTGGACAGCAAATGAAGCGGTGAGAGGGGAGATGGGATGGAGTATGTTTGAGGAAAGAGTGGCGAAGGCAAAGTTGAGGTACAAGAGTAGGTTGGAGGAGATGGAGGATAATAGGTGGCCAAGGAGAGTGAATGAATGGGGGCAGGGGAAGAGTAGATGGGCAAAAGAGTGTAAGAGAAAACTGAAAAAAATAGGAGTGAAACAAAGAAGGGTGGGAGAGATGTAGGGAGTAATGCAGGATTAGGTCAGGGAAGGAGACTAGAGAAAGAGATAGGAACGAGAGTGAAAGAAGTAGGAAGACAGGAATGGAAGAGAAATATGGAGAAGAAAAGTACACTGATAAGATATAGAAGCAAGGGGAGACCGAGAAAAGAGGAGTTCTATGACGGAAGTTGGGGAGCTGAACTACTGTTTAAGGCTAGGGCAGGGGCATTAGAGACAAATAGGAGAACATGGAGGTGGAATGGGGGGGGGGGGGGGTGAAAGAGTGTCTACAGTGTGAGGTGGGAGGGAGGAGAGTGGAGGAGACAATAGAACATATAGTGACAGAGTGCCAGGGGTATGCAGAGGAGAGAGATGGGTTGGAAAATGAGTTGAAACGGGTGGTAGGGGAGAGGGAATGGGAAGAACAGAAAGAGGAGGAGGATGAGGGTGTAAAATTTGTGTTAGGTCTCGGGACAGAAGAGGGGTAGATGGGGAAATGGGGAAAAGAATGAAGGTAGTGAAAAGATTCCTGGAGCAGGTGTGGCAGAAGAGAAAACGGAATAGAATAGAATAGGGTGAGGGGGGAGAAGGTGACCAGAGCGGGGGAGGAAGAAAAATGAGATTAAATAGTAGAGAGGGGAAAAGTTAAATTAAGGTAAGGAGAGAACAAGATATTGGGGGGTGGAGGAGGGGGTAAAATAAGGAGAGGAGAGTTCTGCTTAAGCTATATACTTCAATTCTTTTTCTTTAACCTAACAAGTGCGCATGGGGGTAATTAGACACCTCTCCCTGTGCGCATGTATTTGAGGTGTTTCCGTCACTAAAATATTCATTTTACCATAAATAGCATTAATACTTATCCATACGCGCCTATTATGGGTTGATTTTAAAGGTATTAACCTGAAACAACAATAAAACGAGTGAAAATAGCGTTTGGATGGTCAAAATCGGAGATATAACCCGCGAGTTGTATAATGTATGGGTGAGGCAAGCTGCTTTCCCGCCAATTTCCCCCAAGGCCACTGAGACACAGTCGATCGATACTCTCTCTCTCTCTCTTGCTATCAGTGATGACAACGCCCTGCTTGCAACTCGCTAATGTTAGCACGAAAATATACCTCAGAATAAGGGAATAACAGGGAAAATAGGTGATAACTGAAGGAGAGGAGTAAAGTGGGGAAGGAGGGGAGGTAGAGGACTGAGATTTTGCATGGCCCAGGGGCCATTTTTTTTTTTTTTTTTTTTTTTTTTTTTTTTTATGTCAAAAGTTGATTTTTTTTTTCTCTGACTCTTAAGTCTCCCCGCAGTCCGCCGGGGGAACTCTTAAGAGTCTCCCTGCAGTTCCCGGGTTAACTATCCTTTCTACGACTACATATTTTCTAAACTAATTCTTAAATCTAGCTCTAGCTGTTTCTGGAAAAGTCACCGGTGCATAGGTGAGCTGGCTTGGAAAGGGACAGCAACTCCACAAAAAGAAGAAGAAGAAGAAGAAAGTGACTCAGTGAGAGCAGGGAATATATAAGATTGTATTTACTTTAATTATGCTAGCCTTTTTCTTTGTTGTCATAGCACTTAAAACTGTAGCAAATGTACAAGAAACTCTCTGTAATGGCTTGATATAGCCTCATTTGGGTAAAATATCTTCAAACCCAATTGCTAGCCTATGCCAGACCTTCCTCACAGCCACAGGACTTGCGAAAAGGCAAAACTTAGCCTACTAGGCCTACTTAGCCTAGGCGGCTAGCCTAGTCTGTTTCTTTGCAACTGACGGTTAATTGCAAGTTCCCATCAAGATTTCTCAATTAGCCTAGTCTGAATAGCCTAGCCTAGTTTGTAATGAAATGTGGTGCTAGGCTAATAGGGCCTACTATAAACTTGGTCTTAGAGACTTATGATGCAGACTTGCAGAGACATAGGCTAGGCCTTAACCTATTAGTTTCAAATTTTCTTCCATTAGGCCTAGCCTAGCCTCTGCCTAGGCCTAGGCCCTAAGTATTGATAAATTACCGGCTAAGGGATTCAAGGTAAGATTAGGAGTAGGCTAGTGGGCGTACCACTACCAACATAGCCTACAGCATAGCCTATGCATAGACCAAAGTATGTGTCAGCTACAGAAATTTCGACTAACTGCATACCGGTATATTATAGAATAGAAGGAGAGGGAGGGTGGATAGCTCCACGATGTCGCCCATTTCCCACAATGCACCGCGGTAAACCTTGCGTTCAGCGCCTCTATCGGTCACTGTAGGCATTTATTGGTAGGGAGAATTGGCCTTCTCTAGGCTTATAGCCTATTCAATTCAAAATTAGGCTATATGGTAGCTAAGGCTAATTGTCCATCTAGGTTAGATTATAGATTTACATAAACATGGTTGCAATCGGTTAGGTCGAGTAGCCTAGGCTAGATTAGGTAAATTATGGTTATAGGCTATAATAGGTAAGTTTAGATTAAGTTAGGTGGTATAGATAGTGTTAGCGGACGTACGCGTCGTCGTCGACTTGTTTACATAAATCGTACGATCTCGGTTCCCTGGTGTCTAGCCTAGGCCCTAGGCCCTAATTTGATTTTTTTTTTTTTTTTTTTGGTAAGAGTTGCGTTAGCCTAGTGGGCTAGTCCGCTTTGTTTACATATTCGTGCGCCCGCAGTTACATTCGCGTCTAATTAGACTGCTTATTCTATCTATCTATCTATCTATTGCCTGACGCCGTGATCCCCGAAGGGGTGGCCACGAACGAACCGCCCCATGCACCTGTCCCCAGTCAGTCGACGCCCCTCCCCCAACCAGCACCGCCTTCGTTCATGTACTTCCTCACTCCATCCTTCCACCTATTCGGTCTACCTCTCCCCTCTGTCCCTCCACCTCGCTCTCGTACACCCTCTTAGTCATTCTCTCGCTTTCCATACGTTCCATATGGCCGAACCATCTCAAGTTGTTCATTTTCACACTTTCCAGCACATCTACCTCCACACCACACCTCCTTCTTACTTCCTCATTAGTCTGTCTATCCCTCCATGTAACTCCGCACGCACTCCTTAAGTAATTCATTTCCACTGCTCTCACTCTTGGTCTGAGTCTCTCAACCAACGTCCATGCTTCGCTTCCGTAAGTCAGTGTCGGGATTACCACACTGTCATGCAAGGACTTCTTCACTTCCATACTGCTTATTTATTCCTGATATTTACCCCTGCTGGTAATATATATGATAATGACAATAAGTCATGGGGGGTGAGGGGTGAGGGGCTGAGGGCGGCAAAGCCCCCCTCAACCCATTATTGTATCTCACGGCCAGGTGTTGGGTAAATATTTTTTTTTTTTTTTACCAGCCGTGGGATACAATAATGGGTCATAATAATAATTGCCTCCATCACCCCCCATGACTTCTTGTCATTATCATATATATTACCAGCAGGGGCAAATAATAGCATTAGACACGAATGTAACTGCGAGCATGCGACTATGTAAATTGTAAAGAAAGCGGACAGGGGATGGATGTAGAGTTCGGGCGTACGGTCGTCATGTTTACGTAGAGCGATCGCCAAGGTTAACTCTGCGTCTATTTTGACGGCAAATTTTTCGGTTATTGGCCCCCTGCTGGCAATATATATGATGATGACAATATGTCATGGGGGGGGGGTGAGGGGGCTCAACATATTATTGTATCCAATGGCATTCAAAATAGACGGGAACATGATTGCAAAGGTCTGACGCCTCCCCCGCCGCCACCGCCGTCATGTTTACATTTGTCGATCGCCGTGCTTAAGTTCGCATCTATTTTGACGGCGATTTTTTTCGGTAATTTTCCCCCTGTTGGAAATATATAGGCCTATGATGATGACAATATGTCATGGGGGGGTGAGGGGGGGCAAAGCCCTCCCTCAACATAATATTGTATTCAAAGGCAGTCAAAATAACCGGGAACATAATGGCAAAGGTCCGACGCCACTACGCATAGTGTAAACAAGGCTGGCGGAACGCCCGCACTTAACATTCTTGCCACGGACAGTAGCGTACGCTCGTTAACACAACTCTTACTAAGTTGTGTTAGCAGGCGTCCCGTCCGCTTTGTTTACATAATCGCATGCTCCCAGTTACATTCGCGTCTAATTTGACTGGTGTTATTTGCCCCTGCTGGTAATGTATACGGTACCGGTAGTATGATGAGTTGATGACAATAAGTCATGGGGGGTGGAGGGGGCAAAGCCCCCCTCAAGCCATTACTGTATCCCACGGCCGGTAACAAAACAGTTAAGGCCTACCCAACACCTGGCCGTGGGATTCAATAATGGGTTGAGGGAGGCTTTACCTCCCTCACCCCCCATGACTTATTGTCATCATCATATACAGTATATTACCAGCAGGGGCAAATAATAGCAGTCAAATTAAGACGCGAATGTAATTGCGAGCGTGTAACTAAGTAAACAAACCCATGCCAGGGCTGTTCGGTCAGGCAGCTTACGGAACGACAAGAGCAACAAAGCGGATGGTACGCTGTAACACAACTCCTACCTTGATTTTATTGTATTTGTTTCCAAAAGTATCCCACGGCCAGCTGTAATGTGCTCCCTGCTGGTAATAGCCTATAGGCAAGAATGTAGTTACCGGGTATACCGCCCGCCTTGTTTACACTACGCGGACACTCGCAATAATGTCATGATTAGACGCGAACGTAACTTCGTTCATACGACTTATGTATACAAGGCGACGTGTACGACCGCTATCGCCATCCTTATCAGTTATTATTAGGCCTAGGTAACAAGTGAATTTGGGCAGAAATTAAAGTCAAATTATAATCACATCAGAAAAGCCTGTTTACATTTCTTAATAAATTATGTGACCCTTATTAAAAAATACCATAATACAGTATCTATTTAATCATTCTAAAACAATAATAGGCCTATAGTTTTCAGCTTAAACTTTAATCGTAATTCTTTAGCTTGGGGCCTTACGCTTCCTTGTTTTAAAAATTATTCCAGATTATATGAGATGGCATTTGAGACCCATACAATACTTAAATTTTGAATAGAAACGCTAAATTTATGATACAGTAAATTATGTGTGGGCATTGACGACCTCGCGTTCGAGTTTACCCTCTTTTCTATTGTTACGGTGCACGATCGGGTAGAATGTAGAGTTCGGGCGTACCGCCCGCCTTGTTTACACTACGCGGAGCGGCGGTGGACGCTTGCCATCATGTTCCCGTCTATTTTGACTGCCGTTGGATACAATAATATGTTGAGGGCCTCCGCTCACCCCCCCATGACATATTGTCATCGTCATATATATTGCCAGCAAAATAGACACGAACTTAACCGCGGTGATCGACCATGTCAACATGACGGTAGCGGCGGACGCTTGCGATCATGTTCCCGTCTATTTTGACTGCCATTGGATACAATAATATGTTGAGGGGGGGGGGGGGGGGGGCGGGCTTTGGGGATGGATGTAGACTCCGGGCGTACGGTCGTCATGTTTACATAGGGCGCAGTTAACCGCAGTTAACTTCGCGTCTAGTTTGACGGCGATTTTTTTCGTTTTTTTTTTTTGCCCCCTGCTGGCAATATATATAATGATGACAATATGTCATGGGGGGGGTCAAGGAGGGCTTCTCCCACCCCCCCCTCCCCCCCTCTCCATATTATTGTATCCAATGACATTTAAAATAGACGGGAACATGTTGCAAGCGTCCGACGCCTCCCCCACCGCTGTCATGTTTACATTTGTCGATCGCCGTGGTTAACTTCGTGTCTATTTTGACGGCGATTTTTTCTGTTATTTGCCCCCTGCTGGGACAATATGTCATGGGTGGGTGAGGGGGGGGCTAAGCCACCCCTCAACATATTATTGTATCCAAAGGCAGTCAAAATAGACGGATACAAGATGGCAAACATCTGACGCCGTTCCGCGTAGTGTAAACAAGGCTGGCGGTACACCCGAACTCTACATTCTACCTGGGCTTTGACCCCCCCCCCCATGACATATTGTCATTATCATATATATTGCCAGCAGGTGGTAAATAACCGAAAAAAATTGCCGTCAAAATAGACTCTAACTTAACCGCAGCGATCGACCTATGTAAACATGATGACCGTACGCCCGAACACTACATCCATCCTGCGCGATTACCCCGATACTCCCATTGACATAACCATTGATGTAGAGGATGCACTTCTATAGTAAATCTGCACCCATTGTTGTGTAGCTAGTATTGACAACTTTTGTTGTCACTGTTTACTGGATAGGTCATTGAAGATTGTTGTGAATTTTTATGGCATCCTCCCCTCCCCCCCCCCCATCCCCTCTCCTTTGTTAGCTAGCAGCAGCTCCTACTGAGGACACTACGTTAGGCTAGTGTAGGTTACAATAACTTGGCCTAATCTAATTTATCGTCCAAAGTGGGATCTGCCACCTCCATACCCCAGCTACCTGCAAATCATAAAATGCCCTCCAATCTTCAAAATATGCAGTGGATAGTATGATGACTAACGTATCTAGTGACCAAAATCGTTGATATTGGTGATTCAAAAAGTTTTATGCAGAATTCCCAAAAATTAACAAAAGTATTCATCTACAGATAATGCAAGGCATAGCAGAGTCGATAATGTCGCTGGTTGCAGACCAACTCTTCCTGGGTTCAAGTCTTCGCCAAGCAGCTGTGGTTTTTCATAGGTGATCCCAGGGTTCCTGAGTTCAACAATATCTATGTATATTAGGTGCTGTCATCTACTGTGGTAAAGAATAATAAAGAAAATAAGATCTAGAAAGCTTCATTCAATAATCTCTGGGCCTTATAAGTTCTTCATGTTGTCATCTAAGTACTGAACCTCACTTGATAGCACTGTTTATCTATCATATTTTCCAAAAGTTCTTGTATGTATGTACTGTATATACACAGGCACATACACCATAGCTGGGGGTGGCCGACTCGAGACAGAGCCTAACTTCATAATTATTTCTTTATACTGTACAGTATTTGATAAAATACCAGTACTGTACAGTACTCTATTTGCTACATTAACATCCAGAACTTTACGTAGTATAGCGGCCCAGAAACATTCCCAAGTCTATTTATCATGGAATATTAGGTCAGTAGAAGCTAGGCATAATGGAATGTAGCATTGCTAGTTCTTTGAAACTTACAGTAGATAACTCATGGATCATGATTTAGAAGGCATTCCCGACACAAGTACTGTACTGTACCTAAATTTCAACTCGTAAGATGCAGGTAGAGGGGTAATTGTCGAGCAATAGTTAGCGTTTTAAAAAGCCGAAAAATATGTGGTATACTTATACTGTACTGTATTGATCCTTTTTAAAGGTCCAAGCTAGCTTATGTTAGGCCTGGCCTAAATGTTCAAATGATTGGTAGTATTTAAGGGACTGATTCACTAAATAACTTTTATTTATTTTTTATATTTTTTATTATTATTTTTTTTACCCTACTGTAGGCCAAGGTCTAGTAAAGTGAAGCACTTCAGTTTCATAGTCTAAAATACAGTACAGTAGTCATGTAAGGTACAGGGTAAGACATTGGTGCTAATTTTAATACTTGTGTGCTGTGATACAATCACAATAATTTCTATTTTCACACTGCATTTTAATGGTAAGTAAATTTGTCAGATAAATAAAGATGTAAACATTGGTTTATGATGTATTATTTAACATTTCATTTTACTGTACATTTATTGTAGATATAGGCTATTGTATATTTTTCATGGTGGATTGGTAACACATAGAAACTGGTACCGGTATTATTGATTATCACAGACTAATTTTACTGTATAGACTAAAAAAAGAAACACACAGTTAGGATAAAAATACCTTAGGATTCCATATAACTAAAGTGTAGTCACTTTTGTTGTCCAATAAAGAATTAATTACTCTTAACTGAACCAATGCAGTTGTGTATTTATGAGAAATAGTTCATTTAGCTTCTTGCTATCATTAAAATTATTATAATATTGAATATCCTTGGCAGAAATGCTTCCATACTACTTTATCCAGTCATGTTATTTTTTTCTTCCAGAATATTTTTCATTTCAAAGACTTTACACTTCCCATTATTTATTCCATCTATATACTGTACTCTGTTTACACCAGATGCCATTCTGAAATAATGTAACTTATGTCCACATCTGTTAAGATATCTCCATTATTTGCTGTCTATGTCTCACCTTGCCTTATCATCTGTATTTAAGGTCATTATCCTTACCTATGGTAATACTGTATATGGTAGTTTAATTGGTGAGACTGGAAAGTGAATAGCGATCTGGAAAAATTAATGAATATTAATTTTTATTGTGATGCAATTCTGCCATCTGCTATGCAAACTTAAAGCAGAATTTCTTCAGGGTTTGGTATGCAGACCAAAGGTTCAATACACACGGCACTTGGCAGAGTTCCATTGGATGATAATAGCCAACTGTAAGTGTAGGGCCTGTTGGGGTGAATACAGTACATTGAGTGGCAGTACATGGCTGCTCTTCCTGGCAAGCAAAATAACTATTAAATGACTAGCCATTAGTTGCTGATCTATCAATCCACAATAAACCCATCATACTTTGCTGAGGTTGAGGAGGCTGTGGCTTGGTTGAAGGTTGGGAAAGCATCTGATAGCTGAGGGCAAGACAATAGTCCACAGGTTGTATGCAGCAGCCGGCCTGACTTCTGCATGGCAGGCTGGTAGGGGGATAGGGGATCACCAAGACTGCAACAACTACCATGGTGTTGTATTGTTTACTATACCAGGCACGGTCATTGCTCATATATTATTGATACAAATTTGATAAGTATGTTTAGAATAGTGTGTGAAAATGGAATCTGAAGGAAAATGAGGGGAAGAGTAAGGTTATGGTCCTTGAAAGGGGTGCTGTCACAGAGTGTGAGGTGAGGTTGAACGGTCAGGTTAAGGAGAATGTCAGCTCATTTAAGTATTTGTGCTGTGCAGTGTGTCGAGTAAAGACGGGAGTATGGAGGAAGAAGTGCGGAAAAGGATGCGACAGGAAGAGGGTTGTAGGAACGCTGAAAGCAGTAACAAGAAATAGGGTTTGTCCGCATGGAAGTAAGAAGTCCTTGTATGATAGTTTGGTTATCCCGACATTGACGTATGAGTGATTGAAGCATGGATGTTGTTGGAGAGACAGAAACCATGAGTGAGAGGGGTGGAAATTAGTTACTTGCGGAGTTACATGGAGGGATAGACAGACAAATGAGAAATTACAAGAGTGGTGTGGTGTGAATGTAGATCTGGAAAGTGTGAAAAGGAACACATTGAAATGGTTTGGCAACGTGTAACGTATGGGAAGCGAGAGAGTGAAGTGTGACAGAGAGGGTAAGGTAGACCGAGAGAGAGGTGTAAGTATGGAGTTAAGAAGTATATGCGTGAAAACGGTGTTGGATGGGAGGAGGGGCATAGACTGACTAGGGACAGTGGTGCATGGGGGCGATTCATTTGTGGCCACACCTTCGGGGATCATGGCATCTGGCAATAAATAGATGTTTTACACGTAAGATGTCAACCATTGACAGACTTCTGGCTGAGGTATGGTGGTGAGATAGTGACCGAATGGGTATGGAAAATGTGTAAACTAGCATGGGAGAAGGGGAGAGCACCGGATGACTGAAAGACAGGCATAATAGTCCCCCTGTATAAGGGGAAAGAGGAGTTTGTGGTAACCACCGGGGAATATGCCTTCTAAGCGTAGTAGGGAAGGTTTACAGTACAGTAGGGTAGTGATTGAGGGAGTGAGAGTGAGAACGGAGAAATGGATAGGTGACGAGCAGGGCGGGTTGAAGGACATAAGTTGTATGCTGCCTTTATGGATTTAGAGAAGTCCTATGACAGAGTTGATAGAGAAGGTCTGTGGAAAATACTGAGAATATACGAAGTAGACGGCAAGTTGCTGAAAGCAGTGAAGAGCACGTATGAGGGTGCATAGGCATCAGTACGTGTGGAGAAAGAGCAGAGTGAGTTCTTTGATCTGAATGTTGGGTTAAAGCAAGGGTTAGTGATGTCCCCATGGCTGTTCAATATATATATATATATGTATGGATGAAGTCATGAAAGAAATACAAGGAAGAGCAGTGGATGTTGGTGTACCTCTGATAAGGGAAGGAAACAAGTGGAAGTTGCCTGTAGGCTACTGCTGTTTGCTGACGATACAGTTCTGATAAGCGATAGTGAATGGGAGTTGCAGGGGCTGGTAAATATATTTGGAACAGTGTGTGAAAAATGGAATCTGAAGGTAAATGCGGGAAAGAGCAAGGCAGCCATAGAGCGTGAGGTATGGTTGAATGGTCAGGTTATGGAGAATGTCGGCTCATTTAAATATTTGGGCAGTGTGTTGAGTAAAGATGTGAGTATGGATGAAGAAGTGAGGGAGAGAGTGTAATAGGGGAAGAGGGTTGTAGGAACGCTAAAAGTAGTAACAAGAAATAGGGTGGTCAGCATGGAAGTAAAGAAGTCCTTGCATGACAGTGTGGTATTCCCGACATTGACTTACGGGAGCGAAGCATGGACGTTGGTGAAGAGACTCAAACCAAGAGTAAGAGGGGTGGAAATAAGTTACTTGAGAAGTGCGTGCGTAGTTACATGGAGGGATTAACAGACTAATGAGGAAGTACGAGAGAGGTGTTGTGTGGATGTAGATGTGGTGGAAAGTGTGAAAAGGAACATCTTGACTCCTTGAGATGGTTCGGTCATGTGGAATGCATGGGAAGTGAGAGAATGAGTAAAAGAGTGTACGAGAGTGAGGTGGAAGGACAGAGAGGGAGAGGTAGACCAAGTGGAAGGATGGAGTTAGGAAGTATATGAGTGAAGGCGGTACTGGATGGGTGAAGGGGAGTCGACTGACTGGGGACAGAGGTACATGGGGCCTTTTGTTTGTGGCCACCCCTTTGGGGATCACGGCGTCCGGTAAAATATATATAATTATATATTATATATATATATATATATCAGGAGTGTTGGACCAAGGAACCTATGATCTACAGGGGAAGGGATTAGAACATTTAAACATGCTAAAAGCTTGGCATTCAGATAAAGCTATTGCCCAAATAGCAGAAACTTACGTATGCTGTAGAGGAACTCCACAGAGTCTCAGTGGTCACTGATTAAAATAGGATGTGTGATAGGAGGAAGTATGATACAGATACAAGTGAGGTTTGAGAAACCACCTGACAATATACATTTTAAAGCAACACAAATACAAAGGCAAACCAGTAAATGTATTATACTGAAAAACGAGGGACAGGAAGTGACTGAAAGTTTCCAATAAGAGAAGGATTCCATACTAATTTTGTGCACCATGAATTTCAGCATGTATCCTACTCCTCAGTCCTCTCGACTATTATGGAAGTAAAACACTGTATATTCTGGCATAATCATGATAATTCGAGTGAGAGCTACGGAAATAAATATACTGTACACTGTGTAGTGCATACCTTAAAATCTAATGAGTCAGAAAATAGCGATATTTAGTAGGTGCGTGAAGCTAGGATATAAGTCTGGTCGTCGAAAACAACAGTTTTCTTAAATGGTATGTCCAAATAACTATAGCCGTAAAATTCGTTTTTCCTTTCAGATAAAGGGTGAGGGGAAGTGTATTGGAAGCAAAGAGATGACATATGGAAGGACATGAAAAGGATGGTATGACAAGGTGGCTCTGTGTGTGTCATAGTGTAAAAAAGGATTAGATAAAACAATTATCATTAACAGCTGAGGAATGATTGGAGGATGATTGTAAGAAATGCTGCTTGAGTGTTTTATGTCTGCATTAACTTGACTAACTTGATGGTCTGTGCTCTAGATGATGCCATGAAAAGGCCTTGTTATAGATATTTAGAGCATGGGAGACAATTTGTGGGGCTGATGAATGAGTGGTGACTGTATTAGGTGTTGCCCGTTTGTTTTTCTTATGTCAGCTTAATTATGTTTTATAATATTTGCCATGCATTATGACCAATAAGCTGCTGATCTCCCCCTATTCCATATAATGGACTCTGAAATTTGCTACGAATTGGCTGACAAAGATTGCATGGGATGATGTTGCAATTGAGATGATTACTAAATCTGGAAATTAAAAATGGCTAGTATTAGAATTAATAAGTAACTGAGGAATGGTGTCATTGACAGAGACTGGTAGCAGAATGTTCACTGTTGAAATGTATGAAAGGAAAACTGACAGCACAGTGAAAATGGTGTCAATGGAGTGCGGCAGAGAGAGAGTTTGTTGTATGTTTGACAGTCTTAATGGAAAAAATATGCCTATTGGATGCAACCTTAGCTCCTTTAATACACTATATTGATTTCCATGATTTTCTGGTAAACCCATTATAGCTTTTTTCAACTAAGTAATTGTTTTATGTAGTACAACGTTTCAATGAATAGATATTTACTTTATAACTAAGTGATTTATCTATGCTTAAAATTTAATATGGGAAATCGTTGCTTGATGTTTAGAAGCACATTGCTAATATGTGCAGATTTTCATAAGGGTTAAAGAACAGAGGTTTAAATTCAAATCCTCTCTTAGCATGTTCTCTCATTTAAATAGTGCGCCCTCTCATTTTAAAGAACGTAAACAAGACATGGGGAATTTGGCGCCAATTTCAAATAAGCTAACAAATATTACGGAGTAAATAATTATAAAGTCATCATCATGTTGATATGTTTAACCCCTTCTATACCAGTGACGTCTTATTAATTTTATTCTAGCTACTATTAGACGATTGTTTTCAGTTTATAAAGGGCCTCCATCAATTAACATGCTTCGAAATATTTCACTTCACCTTTTTTACAACCACAGATCCTTCCTAAACTCTAAATAATAATCTAGATATAGCAAGATTAAAATACAAGACGTCGCCGGTATAGAAGAGGTTAATGACCTAGTTAGCTGTAAGTGCATATTTTGACACAGGTAGCCACAGTGTGGACGTCATATCTACCATATAATAGTGGGACATCTTTCTATATTCAATCTATTTATTATTATTATTATTACTATTATCAGTATCTCACTTGGAGGGACCATATTACCAGTCTTGCTAAAGCAGCCTCCCAGAAGCTGGGTGTGCTCAACCGCTTCAAGGGGTTCTTTACCCCTGCACAGCTTCTTGCTCTGTACAGGGGCACAGTACGTCCTTGTATTGAGTATTGTTCACATGTGTGGGGATGATCCTCTCACACCGCACTCCTAGATAAAGTAGAAAGGAAACCCTTTTGTATCATTAACTCCCATCCACTCACGCACTCTCTGCAATCTCTCTCTCTTCGCCGCATTGTTGTATCTCTCTCGCTATTCTATCGCTACTACAATAATCAGTGTTCCTCAGAGCTTTCCCAGTGTATGCCACCTCCTCTACGTAGGGTACGTAGTACCCGTCTTGCAACACAATCCCACCCTTACTCTGTGCAACTCTCCAACCCAGGAGTGAAACGGTATTCTCAGACTTTCTTCTATTCAACTGCTGAGCTCTGGAACTCTCTCCCAGAATCAGTCTTTCCCTCTTCCTATGACTTAAATTGCTTCAAACTCCGTGTGTCCAGGCATTTTAGCTCTAATGTCCCTTGATTTTGGCCCTGTCACTCTTTCAACTCTGGGGGAGGCACTCGCTGCAGGCAGTTCTGCCTTTTGTCTCCCTCATTCCCGTAGAAAAAAACAAAAACAAATCCAACCTTTTTTCTCTTGTATATTTCGACTCCACGTCTCATCCCCATACATCACTGTTGGTACAACTATCCCTTGGTCCCTCCAACCATTCCACTTTTACCTTTCATTCAAAGATTTCTCACCTTCCACATACTTCCCATTGCTCCGAAAGCTTTCCTTTCCTCACACACTCTCTGTCTTACTTCCATTCCCACACCTGCGTCCCTGCTTATCACTCCACTTACATATTTAATACACTCCACTTATGCCAGCATTTCCCCATCCAGTCGTACATTTAGGTTCACCCTACGTGATGGTGATACACACCATCACTTTACTTTTATTTACATTCACCCTCAACTTCCTCCTCCTACATATCACATACAGAGGAGGTGTGGTGGAGTGGTCTTGCCACTAGACTGGTAATCCATTGAACCCGGCTTCGAATCCTGATATGTCAATGAGAAGATAGTATTGGGATGGAATTTATTCTGTATCTAGTATCGGTGCATTACCACAAAGCCCACTGAAACGCCAAATAAATACCCTCATTGTTCCCCGATTAATAGCACTGTATGAATATTCCTATATTCAAAATAGGCTACAGGGGGACAATGCCTAGTGAGTTCATTGTTTAATAGGTGGCGTTCTGAGAGTGAGGGTCCGAGTCTAGGAGATAAAACAGTGAAGCACTGGAGTAAGGCGCAGCTTCAGAGATGAAGCTGCTTCGAGCCATGAGTGCGCAACTAATGTACAGGCTCTCAGGCTATGCCCGAGAGGGAGTAGTTGGAATATAGAAGAAAAAAAATCTATTACTACTCATTGCAGCTTCTCAGAATCTGCCACCAATGCTGTGTCATCAACAAACAGCAACTGATTAAACTCCCAATCACCACCATTATTTCCTACTAATCCAAATCCTCTACCCATAGATCTCAGCTTTCCTTCCCTCATCACACCATCCATATATACATTAAGCAACCACAGTGACATATTACACAACCCTGTCACAGAACTACATTCACCTCAAACCATTCACTCAACTCATTCCCTACTATAACACATGATCTGCTCTCTTCATAAAAACTCTTGACTGCTCTTAACAAATATCCTCCAATTTTGTAAATCCTTAGTACCTTCCACACTGCTTCTCGATCCACACGAGCATACAGTATGCTTTTTCCAAATCCATGGAAGCCCAATTAATATCTCCTTATATATTTTATAAATACAGTACTTCTTGCATACTGCATAGCTGTCTTACTGCAAAAACTGATCTACACCCTCCTCCCCTCCTAAAACCGCACTACTCTTCTCCTATTGCACCTTCTGTACCCTTTATTACCCTCTCTATCAACACCCTGCCATACAGCTTTCCAACAACTGACAGTAAAGTAATACCTCTATAGCTTGAAAACTCCTGCCGGTCTCCCTTCCTCTTGTACAAAGGCATTATACATGCACTCCTCCAGTCTGATGGTACAATTGACACATCAAAACACATACTGTATTGAAAATTCTCACCAGCCAATCTATTATCACATCTCCACCCATCTTAATACATTCCACAGCAATACCATCCATATACCTTATACTTTACCTGCTCACATTTGTCTCCCTGCTTCTTTCACCTCATTTTTCTCAATCCTTTCATTTATTCCCTCCCGCCTCTATAGCCTACCTCCATCAGCCACTGCTTCAATCACTGCCTCTCTTCCATCTCTTACATTTATCAAAGATTAAAAATACTCAACATATCATGAAGGTCTGTGAGAGAGTCCTTGAGGGTTTGATCAGGCAAAGCATCTCTATTGATGATATGCAGTTTGGTTTTATGCCAGGACGTGGTACAACCGATGCTATCTTCATAGTCAGGCAGATACAGGAAAGATACCTACTAAAAGGCAGGGATCTTTACTTTGTGTTTGTGGACCTGGAGAAGGCCTTTGATAGGGTACCTAGAGATGTTGTACAGTGGGCTATGAGGAAACTTGGTGTGGAAGAGTGGCTGGTGCGTGTGATAATGAAGATGTATGAGGATTCGCGAAGTTCGGTGAGGGTGAAAGGTGTACTGAGTGATGAATTCGCAGTCCGTGTTGGAGTCCATCAGGGTTCAGTGTTAAGCCCCCTCCTCTTTATTATGGTCTTGGAGGCGCTGTCTAGAGTTTTTTAGAGGCGGACTCCCGTTGGAACTGTTTTATGCAGACGATTTAGTCCTAATAGCTGACAGTATGCAGGATGCTGAGGCCAAATTCAGAAAGTGGAGAGAGGGCATGGCGAGCAAGGGTTTAAGAGTCAATATTAACAAAACCAAGGTTATGCATTGTAGTTTGAGACGAGGCAATGTGGAAAAGAGCGGTGCATACCCATGTGCAGTGTGTGGAAAGGGAGTGGGCGTTAACTCAATTCAATGTAGCATCTGTCGATGTTGGGTACACCATGGGAGTAAGCGCTGTAGTAGAATAAAGGGCCCCTGCCGAAGGATAAGTCAGAAATAGAGAAATTTGAGTGCGTAGTGTGCAAAGGCGAGCTTGTGTTAAGTGATGATCCTGTGGCTGTGAATTTTGGAAATGAGTCTTTGGAGCTGGTGAACAAGTTTTGTTACCTAGGAGATACCATCTCTGCCGGTGGTGGGGCCGAGGCTGCCACTGTTGCTAGAATTAGGTGTGGCTGGGGGAAGTTCAGAGAATTGATGCCAATCCTGACCATGAAAAGAATGCCTCTCCCCCTGAAGGGAAAGGTGTATGCCTCATGTGTTAGAAGTGCAATGACGTATGCCTCAGAAACATGGGCCGTTAAAGTAGAGGATGTCAACAGAATGGAGCGTAATGAGATGAGAATGGTGAGATGGATGTGTGGGGCCAGGCTACAGGATAGAATAACAAATGTTGAGCTGAGGAGACGTTTAGGTATAAAGAGTATTAGCGAGGTGATGCGTACAGGTAGACTGGTATGGACATGTGGAGAGAATGGATGAACAAAATTGGGTGACAAAATGCAGGTCTGTGATTGTGGAGGGAGCTGCACCAAGGGGTGGACCGAGGAAGACCTGGGATCGGACTATACGCGCCGATCTCAAATCCAAGAACTTGACAGCAGCCCTTAACAGGGTTGCCTGGAACGCCGCCATTAGGACAAGAGACTGAAACTGCACTTATGTGTGGAACACTCAGTCTTAAAATGTTATGTATGTATGTATGTATATCTATTCCTCACTATTCCACTAATAACTCTCCATTTGCATCTTTCACCGACTCCTCCCTCTTTTGTTCTCCTTTCCTTACTCTATTTACCTCCTTCCAGAATATCTTCTTACATTCCTCAAAATTCTCACTCAATCTATGACCCCGACCTTTCATTTACACTTTTCTTCGCTTCTCTAATCTTCCGTTTTGCCTCTATCCTCTTCTCCTTGTACTTCTCCCATACCTCAACACTTCCATCCTGCAAAACCCTCTTAGACTACGGTCTCTTCTCCTCAACTACCTTTCTTACCGGTTCATTCTACCACTTGTTTCCCTTCCTGATACCTCTGCCACTTTTTTTTTTTTTTTTTTCTATATTCCAACTACTCCCTCTCGGGCATAGGCTGAGAGCCTGTACATTCCACCGCTCAACACGGTGAAGCCCGTGAGGTCTTGTTCCAGTCTGGGGAGTGAGACATGCGAAGCATCCATCATGGCTCGAAGCAGCTCCATCTCTGAAGCGGCTGGTTGCTTCGCTCAAGTGCTTCACCGTCTCACCCTCCAGACTCAGACCCTCACTCTCAGAACGCCACCTATTGAGCAGTGAACTCACTAGGCATTGTTCCCCTGTAACATATTTTGAATATGGGAATATTCATACAGTGTTATTTAATCAGGGAACAATGAGGGTATTTTTTTGGCATTTCGGTGGGCTTTGTGGTAATGCACTGATACTATGTACAGCACAAATTCAATCCCAATAATATCTTCCCTTTGACATATCGGGATTTGAACCCGGGTCCATTGGATTACCAATCCAGTGGCATGACCACTCCACCACACCTCCCCTACTATACTTTTACCACAAACTTCCTCTGCGCTTGCTTTCACTCCTTCCTTAAACTGTTGCCATTCATCCTCTATCTCTCTCTCTTCCATCCATTTTTCATTTAGCCTCTCCCGGTGCTCCCTCTCTTTTGTAGTTTTCTCTAACTCACTAACTTTTATTAGATATTACCTCTCTTACTTCTTGCTTGTCTTGCATTCTCCTGCAACTCCTCCTCTCAGCTTTCCCTCCACAAGATACAGTAATGACCAGACATACCCTCAGCCTCACCTCTCAGCACATTCACATCCAGCAGTCAACACAATCTTTCACTTATCACCAATATATAATCCATTAACGCCTTCTCTACAATCTCTCCCCTCACAAGTTATGCCATCTATACTTGTGTATACGTCTCTTTTTGAAGAATGTATTACCTACACTCATTCTACTCTCCACATATATAATTATTAATTCTCCACTCTTGTTTACACTATCCACACCAGAACTACTTATCACTCCCTCAACAGATTCATTGCCTAACCTAGCATTCAAGTCCCTTAAAACTATCACATTTTAATTTTCCTCACCTTGTAGACAATCCCTATATACCCAAAAACCCTCCATATCCTCTATTATCCTTTCACTTCCTGGCTCATATGCACACAAATACCAACCTTTCACCCGTAAACCGCATTCGCACCCACATTATCCTTGATGAAACGCTCTCTCCACTCTTATATAAACTCTCAGTTCCTGTTACAATAATAGCCATGCCCTCTTTTGCTCGGACTCTCTCATCTACTCCAGACTTTTTACCTTTCACATTCCAAAAATCCACTTCACCCTCTCTTAATGTAGCTTTAAATGTACGGGATGTGGAATGAATGAGAAGAGAGGACATTGGCAGGTTGTTTGAAAGAAGTATGACGTGCTTTCGCTGAGTTAAACAAAATAGCGTCCGGGACCACAATCGGGTTCCCTTGCCTCTATCTATAGTCTCTTTTAGTAGGTAATTTTTTTCAAAGGAAGGAGGATTCCTAGCTCCCGCCCCAAGCCCCTTTCAGCCGACGTTTACGCCTCGCAGAAAAATGCGGTGATGGAAAATTCTTTTCCTTCCAACTCAGAGAAGGCTATCTACACCGGCTAGTGGCGGGCGCTGGGGTCGCCGCATCCCTACGCCATTAGAAATGTAGAAAAAGACTATGGGAGGTAGAGGACACCAACCCTCACTCTGACAAAGAGTCAGCTCACCAATACAGTAGGCTACTGTACTGTAAAATATCTGAATTGGGTGACCCAGTTTTCTCCAAATGTTTTTGTAATAAACTTACTGAACCAATTTATGAACATTCCTGCTATTTTAAAAATATACATCATAAAAATGTTTGCATTGCAGGGTTATTGATTAATCTAATAGCTTTATTTTTAATTTTGCTTAACTGCCTCGATGTAAACAATCCATAAAAATCATGTTGGACTCGGAAAGATTCTGCCTGTTTGAAAATTGTATGTACAGTACTTCATTTTCTGTGCATTAAAGGAAACTAAAAAAAATCCACTTTCTCTCACCTCCTCCTCTTCTCATTTGCACCTTTGCTAGTTGCCTACACGTGCCAGCTACTTCAACTTCCGACCACAGCTACATGATGTTTTAGACAAATAAACAATAAATAAATAAATGTATAAATACAATAAATAAATAAATAAAACAAAAAAATGCTGGGATGCGGTAATGTGTTGATGTACTTTTCGTTGTGTTTTGCAGGAGTCGTATTATTGGCGGGATTTTCGCATCAGGGATGAGTCCATTTCAACCTATTTTTGCACTCCTTGGGTTAAGTCAATATACACCAGTTTGTTCCAGGGTGGATGGGACTTGTTAGCCTTGGTCGGCAACCCATATGGGGGAGATGACCTTGTAAAAATCTGGGTGGATAGGACTCGTCAGCTGGTTGGCCACCGGTCTAGGGGGAGTAAACCTTACTGGTATACAAATCCATACTGCTTACCTAAGGGTGAAGCAGGTTACTATATGGACCAGCCGTACACCACTGTAGAAAAATAGTGCTAAAAAAATACCGGTAGGCCTACATAAAAAGCCTCAAAGTCGGACGGACCCTAAGTTGTGTGGTTAATCCTGTAAACTGGCACAGGTCCTCATAGGGAATAGGTCTGCTTGGGGGCATTTTATGTATGGCCAATTGGCCACCCTCATAGAGGGGAGAATGGCATCCAGCAATAGATAGATAGATTGTTCACTGATCTTGTAACTTGATAGATAAAACCTTATATAGTGTCTCCCAGTCGATCTAAGGAATATTAGCTCAAACATGACAAATCCCATGTATACCACATAAGCTGTTATCAGTATTATTAAGATAATTTGAGATGGATGCAGATGCAGTGTGAAGTGACATTGAATTATCAGTTACTGGAAAATGTCAGGTCATTTTAGTAAAGATGAGAAATTTGGAGGATGAAGTGTGAGATATGGTAGTGCAAGGGAGGAGGTTTAGCCCTATAGGAATGCTAAAAGCAGTGACAAGGTATAGGGTGAGGAGCATAAAAGTAATAAAGTTTATCTATCTATTGTCGTATGCCATGATCCCCGAAGGGGTGGCCACGAACGAAACACCCCCATGCTCCTCTGTCCTAAGTCAGTCGACATATGTACCACATGACCGAACCATCTCAAGGTGTTCCTTTTCACACTTTTCAGCACATCTACATCCACACCACACCTCTCTCGTACTCCCTCATTAGTCTGTCTATCCCTCCATGTAACTCCGCACGCACTTCTCAGTAAAAAAGTAACTGCATGAAAATGTAGTAATCCTGACGTTGATGTGAATCATGGATGTTATTGGAGACATAAATCATGAGTGAGGAAGGAAAGTGTGTGGAAGTGGATATGTAGGAGAGTGTGAAGAAGAACACCTTGAGGAGGTTCGGTCATGTGGAGTATATGGCGAGTGAAAAAAAAATACTAAAAAAGGAAAGGAAAGCCAGAGAGGATGAGGTAGAGGAATGAAGTTGAGAGGCCAGATGACATAGGAGTATAGAGGTGATTTATTGATGGTCACTGCTCAAGGAGCAAGGTGTTTGACAATAAATAGATGTATTCAGTATATAAAGGACTTCTGGATAAATCTTTGGGATAGATTTGCAGTGACTATGACAACATGTTGGACTGTACGTATTATATTGTACAGTAGGCCTACTTCTTAAAAACTAAATACTATATTACAGTATCTACCTAGCATGATTCAAGTTAGGTTAGTAAATTATTTTGTACCATAATTTTAGATTGAGTGGGAAAAATAGTCGACAAATAACCAATATATGAGATCATTTTTCAGTAATGTAACTTACACTACTGGGTCTCTAATTCAGCAATGATTTCAGCTTTTTTCCTGTTTTTTTGTTTTATATTTTTATACTAAATTGGTCATTAATAACAAGGTTAAAGTATCACATCACCTAACTATCCTATTTTATCCATATTTTAAGTTCTACAGGTACAGTATAGTAGAAATCCACACGACATCTCAACTGCAGTTAGAAGCGGACTTGTCCTGAAGATTTACCGGATTCCAAACACTTATGCCAAATATTGTAAAGTGTTATTGAATATTACTTGTTAATCTTGGTTGGTTTGGGTTTGGGTGGCGAGATTAAGTTTTTAGTGAATACCGGTAGCTAAAGACCTAGTGGATTTTTTGTTTTATCTTGGTTTCCATTCGAGGACAATTACTTTTGCTAAATACTCGTCCAGGGCTGAAGGATTTTGTGCGTTCGTCTGTAAAGTATTATATGTATTATAAAGTAAAGTATGAGTTCGGTAAACCAAAGCCGCTCCAGTTGCTTGGGCCCCCGAAGGAGCCAGGACATCAGTGATGCATGGGGTATGAATGTACAGTTTGTCGCACATAATCCATTTCTCAACCATCCCAGCAAATCGTAACTTGGCAGCGCCTCACCCACCTCCCTCATTCCACCTCTAACAATAGTGGAAGGGAAGGAGGTGGAGCGAGGGAAGGGGGTTAGAATATGTGTGGCAAACTGTACAAGAGAAAAGAAGGTTGAATGTGATAGAGATGAGCTGCTTGAGGAGTAGGCTATGTGTGGAGTGACGCGTAGAGACAGATTGAGGAATGAAGATGTATGTAGGAGAGTGGAACAACATGAACCCTTATGAGCTAGAGTGGAAAGAAGGGTGCTATGCTGGTATGGACATGTTGAACGAATGAGAGATGAAATGCTTACAAAGAGAATATATGAGTCAGAAACAAGGGGAAATAGATTGAGAGGAAGACCTCGGAGTAGGTGGAGAGATGGTGTGAAACAAGCATTGGAAGATAGAGAGATGACTGAAGAACAGGTAAGAGAATTGGTGATGAATAGGAATGAATGGAGAATGTATGTGAATAGATGAGTGATAATCCAATCATAGGGAGAGGGAGTCGGGCGCCAGTTAGACTAGATAATAGTCCGTCAGGCGCCTGGTCCGGGGAGCCGGTGTACTGTATAATTGTCAGTTTATTGTTCATTGTAGCCGTAAGGCTGACATTTTTTTTTTTTTTAACCTAGGTACAGTCAAAGCTTATTCTATCTAACTTCTAGGTCCCCTGCGACCTTTGACGACTGTGAGGTGCCTGGGTTCCCACCATGGTACTATGCAAATGTTCTGATGCGAAGAATGTGAAGGCTAACACAAGCTGATAGTTAAGCAGCCTGGTAAGGAAGCAACCACGATACAATCCTCCATCAGGATGGCTGAAAAAACCCTTTAGGATTCTGATGGATTTGAACCCTTGACATTGCGGTTACAGTGCGGACACCTTAAACCGTTGGCCATCCCGATCCTTAATATATGATCCAGATATATGAATGACCATGCCTGGAAGTAATGTGGGCAGGCATTATGGTGTAGTCCGCTGCGTGTCTGTCTGCTGAGACTAGCTCTCTCGAAGGTCTGGGACCTGCGGGTTGCTGGAGGTCACTGGGTCATATCCTGGGCGACCTAGATGTGTGCAAGTTTTTTTTTATTTTTTATTTTGTTGTTTCTGTTCAGGGTCTGTCTCAAGTCAGCTCCCTCCAACTACAGTATGGGGTATGTGTCCGAATATATTCATACATACAGTACCGTACTGTATTTGTATTCATGAGTGGGGGGCAGCAATCTTAGTTTGGACATTAAACTAGGTTAGGCGAAACTGTTCTAGCCTACCGTGTACCAGTCTGCATTTCCTCCCATCCAAAATTCCCCTCGGGGGAAATCTGGCTCAGTATAGATACTCTCCGGAGGGAATTTTGGCCCAGGATAATATTCCCCCTCACTCACCTGGTTATATGGTAAGTAGTAATGACTTTAACATAACAAAACATAAAGAAATGGCTCAACCAGGTTAGGTTAGGTTTGGTTACCTTAGAACAAATATTATTTTATATTTTTTATTCAGTAAAATATACCACCATCCATACTTTTTTGTTAAACATATGTGCACTTAAGTAACTATGTCAACTTCTCGTTCTTATGTAAGATGGAAATAATTACCAAGAGGGGAGACAAATTTCCTAGGTCTGATTCCCCCCGCTACAAAAAACAAAACAAAAACAGCCTAGGCCATTGTTTCCATGGGGAAAGCGAGCCTAGGCTAGTTTTATCCATACTATTCAAGCAAGTTGAGAAGTCAGGACTTACGGTCATCATCATATATGCTGACAGCAGGCGGCAAATATCAGCCGACCGTGGGATAATTTTGATAAAAGAAAAGAAAAATAACAGGAGTCAAATTAGACGTGTAACAGTTGTGCCCGAGAGCATATGAACATCGCAGCGAAAGGTTGCTTGCATTTAACCCTTTTGCCGGGGGGAAATTCAATGAGGGGGAAAAAGTCCTGCTCATAATTCCTACCCTATCCTAATCTAACCAAGTGTCTTCAGTGGGGCTGCTACCCGCCGACGTTAAAAATGCACGCCAATCTTAAAATTTTTTGATTTGATATTATCATTAATAAGGATCCAGTAAACTAAGCAATGCAGAAATGTTAAGCAGATTTAATGGTTACCCCAATGAGAGGCCAGGGCCAGTTTAGCTTAGGTGGTCATACTATACTCTATTTTTTTTCCAACTGATGGTAAATTGCTATGTTACTATCTTGGTTACTCAGCTAGTACGTATATTTTATAGCGAAATGTGTTGTTAATTATGAAAAATTGGCATTACTATGACAGAGACATAACAGATTCATATTTTTCCATTAAATATAGAGAAATCAGATAGTAAGGGATTCAATTTACCATCAGCTGAAATAAAACCGACCAGTGGCAAGTGTAAAAAATAGAGGGAAGGATGTAGTATCCGGGCGTACGATCGTCATGTTTACAAAGATCAATCGCTCGCGGTTGAGTTCCCGTCTATTTTTTCTGTTATTTGCCCCCTGCCGGCAATATACAGTATATGATGATAATAAGTCATGGGGGGGGGGGGGGGGGGGGGATCCCACGGCAGTCAAAATAGACAGGAACATGATCGCGGGCGCTCGCCTCGCACGGTCGCACCGCCTCCCATAAGGCTCCATTTTTGGGAAGAATGTAGTATTCGGGCGTACGGTCAGGTTTACAGAGGTCGATCGATCTCGGTTAAGTAACTTAAGTTCCTGTCTATTTTGATGGCTATTTTATCTATTATTTGCCCCCTTCTGGCAATATATATGATGATGACAATAAGTCATGGACATGGGGGGATGAGGGGGGCAAAGCTGACAAGAATGTAGTTACCGTGTGTATCGCCCGGCGGCCGGCGCCCACCTTGTTTACACTATGCAGAGCGGCGGACGCTCGCGATCATGTTCCCGTCTATTTTGACTGCCGTGGGATACAACAAAGCCTCCCCTCGCCCCCCTCCCCCCCCCCCATGTTATTGTCATCATCATATATATTGACGGCAGGGGCAAATAACATATAAAATAGCCATCAAAATAGACGGGAACTTAACCGCGATCGATCGACCTATGTAAACATGACGATCATACGCCCCGATACTACATCCTTCCCGCAAAGCCCCGTCTCAACTGTAAAGGTTCTAATTTAAGGATTCCACACTATTCACACAATGGAGGCCAAAGGTAAACCCAATCGAAAATTATATACATTTATTTATAAAAAGAACAAATAGTTCATAAAGATAATTTAATTCCCAGAGACACTTCCCAGGTCACAATCCCATAACTTCTAATTATTTAAAGAATTGTAAGGTTACTCCCCAGTGATATAGAGGTTGAAGCTAGGTGGCGCAATTGCTAGGGGACCACAGGATCGCCACGGAACGTCAAGGCGGTGGAGCCCCTGGACACACATAGAACAGGGAAGGGAACAACCTGGGAAGCCTCTTGATAGTGGGATGGTTGGATGCCTCTCTAGTCCGGCCCTTGACGAGAGTAGGATCCCTTATTAAAGAAAGGGAAAGTTATTAATAACACATAGAACCAGACTATTACCCACATCCCCAAAATAAAGACTAAAAAAAAATAAAAAAAATAATTATGTGCTTCACAGAACAGTACACGCTATATTTAATTATTTAACTAGATTTATACTGAACTATACTGAAATAACGTTATATACTCACTAAAGAAAAGGGAATGCACAGAAAACCTTATGTAAGCACTTTAAAAGAACCAAAGAAAATCACATAAATACTTAGAATGATAATTACCCACAAGTATTAGTTATAATTAATAAAGCCCCGCTAATACAGAACATTGCTGAAAGCTTATATAAAATAACCAAAGAAAATCACATAAATACTTAGAATGATACTTACACACAAGTATTAGAGTTACAATTAATAAAACCCCGCTAATACAGAACATTGTTTAAAGCTTATATAATTTGTCCTCGTCTTTACTATGATACGTAAGAAAACAGGTTAAGTAATTACCTTAGTTTCGATAGCCGTCGTATAGTAGAGTAACGAAACCTCTTCACTTGCCCCCTTATATAAGGTTCTAGTGAAGCCTCAGACAAGTAATGAGATAGCGAAAATAATATATTCGACTCCTATGAGACTACAAAAGGCACAACTAATACTTTTATAAATGAAACACCTACAGTAAACTCAAATGATACGAAACAGCACCAAAGAAATGAGCTTTACTTTAATGAAACAACAAGACAGCAAAAGATATGAATGAAGCTTTAAATGAAGCAACAATTGAAAAGATATAAGATACCAAGGGGAGGTACAGCCGTAACATAGAAACAGAACACTAGATGGAGCTAGGTACATTCACATCTGCTGATAAATTTTTATTATGCCCTTACATCAACCTATTATTGTATACCACGGCAGCCAAAATAGACGGGAACATGATCGCGAGCGTGTGAATAGTGTAAACAAGGCGGGCTGTACGCCCCAAATACTACATCCTTACCCCATTTCTGTTGACTAGGCTAGGCCTAGGCTATACATGCAATGTCGGGTGGGTTTTTCTATCTATCTATCTATCTATTGCCCGACGCCGTGATCCCCGAAGGGGTGGCCACGACGAACCGCCCCCATGCAGTCGACGCCCCACCCCCCAACCAGCACCGCCTTCGTTCATGTACTTCCTCACTCCATCCTTCCACCTCATAATTATTCGGTCTACCTCTCCCTCTCTGTCCCTCTACCTCGCTCTCGTACCGGTACACCCTCTTAGTCATTCTCTCGCTTTCCATACGTTCCATATGGCCGAACCATCTCAAGTTGTTCCTTTTCACACTTTCCAGCACATCTACTTCCACACCACACCTCCTTCTTACTTCCTCATTAGTCTGTCTATCCCTCCATGTAACTCCACACGCACTCCTTAAGTAATTCATTTCCACTACTCTCACTCTTGGTCTGAGTCTCTCAACCAACGTCCATGCTTCGCTTCCGTAAGTCAGTGTCGGGATTACCACACTGTCATGCAAGGACTTCTTCACTTCCATACTGATCACCCTATTTCTTGTTACTGCTTTTACCATTCCTACAACCCTCTTCCCCTGTTGTACCCTCTCCCGCACTTCTTCATCCATAGTTCCATCTTTACTCAACACACTGCCCAGATACTTAAAAGAGTTGACGATCTCCATAGCCTGACCGTTCAGCTTCACCTCACACTCTGTGACTTCACCCCTTTCGAAGACCATAACCTTGCTCTTCCCCGTATTTACCTTCAAATTCCGTTTTTCGCACACTGTTCCAAACTCATTTACCAGACCCTGCAACTCCCATTCATTATCACTCATCAGAACTGTATCATCCGCAAACAGCAGTATAGGTAGCTTCCACTCAATTCCCTCCCTTTTTCTCATACATTATATTCTAGTGATTTGACACGTTTGCGGGGTGTAGGCCATTGGGGGCAATAATAATAACATTAATAATAATAAAGCTTTATTCCAGACTCACACAGTACAGAGAGGACCATACTGGGGTCTATATATAACTTACAGTAACATAAATATACATACTGTACATAGGCCTAGCCGCCTAGGCTACATAAAATAAAAATAAATTAAATAATACCCAGCTTGCTAGCAGCTAGTTTGTAGTTCACAGCACGTCCTCAACAAAAATCAGCCCCCACCTATGGTATTATAGGCTGCTAGCCTAGCTACTAGATTAGGTTAGGTTAATGACACTATAGCCTATATAATTTGTGGCTTTACATTGACAGGGGGAGGAAGGTATAGGCTAGTTAAAATAGTATATAGCCTATAATCCTACATTAGCCTACTGTTACAAATTACTCATCGCACTCAAGAATAACTCCAATAACTTCTACAAAGCCTTCAGTGAAGATAAAACAAAATTGGCCTAGGCCTATAGGCTAGCCTAGGCTAAGCCTAATATTGCAAAAACAAATGGAGCTCTAGCCTAGTCTTCTAAAATCTTACCTGGATAATTAGGCTAGGCCTATTAAAGTTTGATGTGCTCTGGCAACCAAGAATAAGGCTAATTAAATTAATGTGGCATCTTAATTTCATCTAGGATTCTAGGCTATTTCCTGTCTACCTGTGCACTCTGAAACATGTAAGGCTAGGCTAGTATCAGGGAATGCTAGACTACTCGGCCCACGGGACAGTTCGGCTCGGACAGCTCGGCCCACGGCGAGACAGCTCGGCCCAGTGTTAATTGCGAGACAACATTGCCTTTCACAACCCTTATTTGCTTCGACAACATAAAAACGATATAGATGGCTATATTGATCATTTTGGAATCACTACGTCCCTATCTATTTATGTATCTATCTTTTCGTTTCATCAAACAAGTGACAATTCATTAACTTTTATTTCAAGTATTGATAATTTTGGAATCACTATGTCCCTATGTAACCTAACCTAACCTAACCATAGCATAACATGGGGCCGAGCTGTCTCACCGTCGTGGCCGAGTTGTCCAAAAGTGGGCCGAGCTGTCCGAGCCGAGTTGTCCCATGGGCCGAGTCGTCCAGTCACCGTATCAGGTCAGTAGCCTACTGCACTCTCAAATCTCAATCCCAATTTAACCCTTAACTGGCGGCGCGCAACATAAGTCGAGTGAAATAAATTTGGACTATGTGGCGGCGCGCGACATAGGTCGAGTTGCTATTTCCCGCCCTAATTTAAGTGGCAAGCAAAATCTAGCGGTCAGGCAGTGTACTACTAGGTCCCACCCACACATCCCCACCGCGTGAGCTTGGCTCAGTACCGCTCTAGCCGCCACAATGGAGAGACAAGATTTGCCTGTGTTCAATTCGGTACCCGCCCCTAGTACGTCGCGCCAGCCAAGGCGTAGGGCCCCACTCTCAGCCGAGGAGTTAGTTCTGCTGATGAACTCTTCAGCGGTATCTAGAATATCGTTGAATGAAAGCATGGAAGGGCTTGGTGAGAGTGGGGGAAGTGAGGAGGAAGAAGAACTGGAAGATAAACCTGTCATCGGTTTTCACAGACGCCATAACTTGTGGGGCGAAAATGGTGAAGATGGTGACGAGGAGCTTGGTGAACACACTGGTGTGGGTGTTGGTAAGTACAATGTACATTTATAGTATTTGAGAGATTGATAGAGATTGATGTAGCCTACAATAATTTTATTATTGGCATAATGTGGGTACATTTCTTACGGGAATACAAGCAACGAAGATTGTGTTGTTGGTCTTCCTATAGCAACGAAGATTGTGTTGTTGGTCTTCCTATAGCAACGAAGATTGTGGTGTTGGTCTTCCTATACATATGGGATATACAGTCTGGGATATAGCCGGCGGTTACCATCTCCCCATGAGCAAGGGGGATGGGTAATGGTCTCTGGTAGACTAAAGAAAGCCAAGCGCCTGTGAATCCTCGAAGGAGGAGGTACGGGCGCTATATAAGTAACCAGAAGATTATTATTATTATCTGCATGAGACTTTGAAATTGCTTGCAAGTCTGATTGCAAGCGATTGCAATAATTTTATTATTGGCGTACAGGCCTAGGCCTATGTCAGCGTATACGGTACATTTGTTACGGGAATACAAGCAACGAAGATTGTGGTGTTGGTCTTCCTATATTACGTTTCCTTTCATTTTATAGGCGTATATAATACATATATATCGGTATACAGTAGAATACATTCCTTACGCATGTGACTGAAATTGCTTGCAAGTTTGATTGCAAGCGATTGAAGATTGTGGTGTTGGTCTTCCTATATTACGTTTCCATTCATTATAGGCGTATATAATATATATATATCGGTGTACAGTAGAATACATTCCTTATGCATGTGACTGAAATTGCTTGCAAGTTTGATTGCAAGCGATTGAAGATTGTGGTGTTGGTCTTCCTATATTACGTTTCCATTCATTATAGGCGTATATAATATATATATATATCGGTGTACAGTAGAATACATTCCTTACGCATGTGACTGAAATTGCTTGCAAGTTTGATTGCAAGCGATTGATGATTGTGGTGTTGGTCTTCCTATATTACGTTTCCATTCATTTTATAGGCATATATCACGGTGTAGGGTTGATTTCATAGTATGAAATCAACCCAACACCGTGATATATACGCCTATCAAATGATGGTAATGATATTATTATTTATTGTTTGCGAGTTTTCATTCATTTGATAGGCGTATATCACGGTGTAGGGTTGATTTCATAGTATGAAATCAACCCTACACCGTGATATATACGCCTATCAAATGATGATATCAATATACGGTATATATATATATATATACCGTATATTTATTGTTCCATATATGATATTTTGGAGAAATTTACTTTCTCTCTCTCTCTCTCTCTCTTTCGTTCTTCCCATCTTTGTTTGTGTGACGGCCGCGTCATACAGAGGTCGACCGCGACCCGACAGTAACCCGAAGGCAATGACTTGCACTTTTCACCCGAAGTCCCCGAATGAGACTCGTACCACGACTATGACTAAAAAGCAATTCGAATGCAACCCGAGGGACTCGAATGCGTCTCGAATACGAGTCGATCTTATCCCGTATATTACTCGAAACTAACCAGAAGTAGAACGGAATTGAATCGACCATGAGTCGAAAGCTAATCGACGGTGACCCGAGTAGCAGATACCAACCCGAGTTAAAACCGAATCACACCCGAAGTAACCCGACTTAAAACTGAATGAAAATCGAACCCCACCCGAAGTCAGGAACCCAACCGGAATGAAACCAGAATGTTAGTCGAACGTGACTAGAATAAGTAGATTATGACACGATTTTGAAGTTATGCATCACCCCACTATATAAAGAGAGGGTGTGCTCACACAAGCTTCATTTGTACAGTGCACCCAACACAACAACATGTCACAGGAAAGCAACCTCCCGGACCCATCATGACCAGAAGAGATGGATGACGAGGCATTGGAGTTGGCAATCTTGAGGCAGGAGATAGTTAATGCCAACCTCAGATATCAGATTACTGCCCGCGCCATCATGGACAAAGAACGTGAACCCCAACGTGTTCAACCTCGACGGCCACGACGACCAAGGAAACCCCGAAGCTGCAGCGTCAATCCAGTGTTGAACATCAATTTATAGAGTAAATTATTTTCTAGCAACACTCATACATATATATATATATATTTATTGGTGGCTCCTTACGTCAATGACGTAAGAGCCTATGGTAATATGGCCTCGTTCCGGGCTCCTCTGAGCCCGGGTTAATCCTGATCACTACGGTCGAGAACCAATATCTTCTTAGGGGGTACCCCTTAATCATTCCTAAGGTACGTCATTGAGACCGAGCCACTGAAAAGTGAAAAATAAAAGAAAAAGGAATAGTACAGTTCAAACGCCGCGCCACTTGCGCATTCAGATCTTCCTCTGTTCCCATGAGCATGCCTTGAAATCCCAGTTAGCCTTGAACTGGCCTCTCTCGTCCATAGGCCATAGGAGGCAGACAAAGTTTTCTTATCTCCACCACAGTGTTCCGGGACTTCGGTGAGACTTTTTCTATTGCACTAGACATATCGAAAGCCTTCGATAGAGTCTGGCATAAATCTTTAATTTCTAAACTACCCTCCTTCGGTTTCTATCCCTCCATCTGTGCCTTTGTCTCTAATTTCCTTTCCGGCCGTTCCATAGCCGCGGTTGTGGACGGCCATTGTTCACTTCCTCACCCTATAAACTCCGGTGTTCCTCAGGGCTCTGTCCTATCTCCTATTCTCTTTCTAATTTTTATAAATGATCTCCTTAACTGTACCTTAATTCCCATCCATTCATACGCAGACGACTCAACCTTACACTACTCCATTAGTTTTTCAGAACGCCCCAGCCAGCAATCCCTCAACGACAAACGTAATGAAGCCATAGAACTCTTAAATTCTGATCTAAATACTATTTCCAATTGGGGCAGAGAAAACCTTGTTAACTTTAATGCTTCCAAAACCCAATTTCTCCATCTATCTACCCGTCAGGATTTCCCAGCGGACTATCCCTTATTCTTCAACAATACAAAAATCAACCCTTCATCTTTCTCAATATTCTTGGTGTCTCTTTTTCTTCTGCTCTCATTTGGAAGGACCATATTACCAGTCTTGCTAAGGCAGCCTCCCAGAAGCTGGGTGTGCTCAACCGCCTTAGGGGGTTCTTTTCCCCTGCACAGCTTCTTGCTCTGTACAGGGGCATAGTGCGCCCTTGTATTGAGTATTGTTCACATGTGTGGGGAGGTTCCTCTCACACCGCTCTCCTAGACAAAGTTGAAAGGAAGGCCTTTCGTATCATTAACTCCCGTCCACTCACCAACTCTCTGCAATCTCTCTCTCTCCGCCGCAATGTTGCATCTCTCTCGCTATTCTATCGCTACTATAATAATCAGTGTTCCTCAGAGCTATCCCAGTGCATACCACCTCCTTTACGTAGGGCACGTGGTACCCGTCTTGCAACTCAATCCCACCCCTACTCTCTGCAACTCTCCAACCCAAGAGTGAAACGTTACTCTCAAACTTTCTTCTACTCAACAGCTGAGCTCTGGAACTCTCTCCCAGAATCAGTCTTTCCCTCTTCCTATGACTTAAATTGCTTCAAACTCCGTGTGTCCAGGCATTTTGGCTCGAACGTCCCTTGATTTTGGCCCTGTCACTCTTTCAACTATGGGGGAGGCACTCGCTATAGGCAGTTATGCCTTTTGCCTCCCTCAATCACATAGAAAAAAAAAAAAAAAAAAAAAAAATATAGTCCCTCTTCAACGCGAAATCTTTGTCCATAGTGAGTTTTTATGCAGTTGTAATAGTATATGCGTCTAAGAAAGTATGTATATGGACTAATTTTCACTTGTAAGCCTGTGAAGTAAGATCTTTCGTCTGGCTGGCCTACGAACGTGCCATTCAAGAAGCCACTTTCCACAGAGCCGCTAACTATTATGTTTTATCTCGTTTGTTCGTATCACACGAACCTCGGCTCTATAGCTACAGTGTCTTAGTGTTCTGTAAATTTGTTTTTGAAGTGTAATTCGTCAGTTTTTCCCTTAAGTATCAGTGTTTTATAAAGTGCCCTATCCCTTTTAACTATATCGGCTGACAGTAACCTCTGGTTGTGCCCTGGCCAGGGTTTACTCGTCACGCCACCGAAATTGTTTATTGGGGACAAAAAGTGCTTTCATTATTTACATTCAAGCATCTTTTAATTTAATTCGTTTAGACAGTAACCGCTGGTTGTGCCCTGGCCAGGATTTACTCGTCACGCCTCCGAATTTGTTTATTGGGGACAAAAGTGCTTTCATTATTTACATTCAAGTCTCTTTTAATTTATTTCGTTTAGTTTCCACTCTAGTCGGTCACGATTCACTCTTCATATTTATTACCTTCAAGTTTTGTCACATGACAATGTTTCCTATAAACCAGCATTACATCAACTAGGGATCGGATTTGTATTAACCCGCGGGTTCTGCTCATCTAAACATTCGTATATATAAATTTATTTTCCACCCCCAGTCGCCCAGTAAAAGACACAAACATACAAGGAAACCCCATGCCAAAGAACCACCATGCATCCAGACTGAACCAGGCTCTGAGGAGATCAACCCCTCCCCACTATCCCTAGACAAGTGGGCGGACTCTATGGATCAACAATTTAAACTAACCCCCTTACCGAACCAGCTCCCCCTCATACAATCAAGATATGCACAAGAGCGGAAATACATGCCCCAGGACACTTATCTTACCATTCCACTCTGGCAGAACCAGACCAAGTAGGGTACAGTACAGTTGAAGAAGATCAACATACAATACCCCCTGAAGATACCCAAGAACCCTATGATATGGCCGACGACAGAATAGAGTGCTACGACATCATTTCCAGCAGCCACACTGACGAAAGTTGGAATGACAAGGACTCCCACACTTATCAGGGAGACCATTCAGGAGAAGACCCTCACCAGTCTGACATAGACTCAAGACTGAGCCCTCGTAATGACTTATGGAGAGAGATGAAAGATACTTTAAGATCATTGACCAACGAGTTAACAGACAACTTACATCAGAAATTGGCTTCTATGGATAAGGCTATCCAGGACCTTTAATGTAGGACCCTGTCCCCATCCATGCTACAACCAGCCACACCCGACCCAGTCCCTCTAGCTCAGATACCTGCCCAGCCAAAACAGCATGATCAGGAATTAACACCCACTCCGTCATCCTCCACTCAGTCCAGTCTTCAAGCCACTGGCTTTCCCAGTAACCTATTCCTGTCCCATATTCGTCCCCCCCCTATTGAACAGGAACCGGAAATCTCCAAGAAACCCTTCCCTCTTCTGTTTGGGGACTCCCGCCACTGGAAACAAATACCAGTGGAAACACCTGAAGATGCGGACACAGGCCATCCAGAACTGATACCAGTCCCAAATGACTGGGTGATCGAAATGGACGAACTGCGTCACCTCCGGGCAAAAGACGCACATAACCAAGTACTGGACGTAATCATAAAACCTTTCCCGTCTATGTCAGATGCTAGGTACTTTACGTTCACACAGACATCCGCAGTCCCCTCGGGAAAACGCTTCAAACCATGGTCGGATTTGAATAAAGCCGATGGGCATAATGCCATTAAATCTCTATCCACTCTCGCAACAGACATACAATGCTCCACAAAAATGTCCGAAAGTAAAATTCCCATGCTGGAGGTTTCATCCTTAGGCTATGGCCCATGGTCGGAATGGGTATCTGGGGCAGAAAAATTTGCCCTTTCCAGTATGGATACTACACCCCAAAGAATCCCACAAGATGATCATCAGTTTGCCACAATGTATGTGCACAACTCCGACTCCATTCCCCAGGGGTTCTGGGATTATCTCAGAGCTCCAAAGATAGTATGCAAGCCATCCAATGACCCCATGATCTCGACACCTACTCCAGCGCTCATCGACAAGGATTTTAGACTACGCCAAAAAGCCCAAAGACTGCTATCAAGCTTCATCACATGGCAGAAGCTCTCTAATTCCATGAGACAGGTGGCAGATTCCATCGCTGAACAAAAATCCAGAACAGCTCTCCATCTCATCAGGAGAGCATCTCTTGTCAACTCTCTAATGACCACGGGTGATGTCAAGACTGCTATTTATGAAGCAGCCAGAGCAAGACAAGATATACGCATCCACTTGTCCAAGAAAATGCCAAAAGATATCGCCGCTCGAGTCCTCCTCTCACCCCTATTCACCAGCAGATTAATGCCCCAAACAACATGGAACGAAGTCCACTCCTTACTACTACGACCCGAGATAGCAACGTCAAGACAGTCTCAAGCATATAGGCAAGGCCACCCTAGTAGGTTCCACCCTCACTCTCACCCTCACCGGGGAAGGGGGAAGGGCCAGTTCCCCCCTCGCCAATATACCCCTTATACATTTCAGACGCACAGGGGTAACTCATCAAGCAACAGAGGGCACAGAGGACACTACCAGGCCAGAGGTCGAGGCTCACCAAGGACCCAACCATCACCCTACACACGACCTCCACCAAAACAACAAAACTACGGGTCACAACAAAGACCTCAACATACAGGACGTCAGACTCATCAAGCAGGACGCCATGCTCCCAACCACCAGAAACCACAAGGTCACCACCAATCCACCAACTCTCACCAAATGACCCAGGATCCAAAAAACTGACTTTCCAAGAGGCCATCAACCAAGAAATGGCCCGGCATTCGACAGGCCAATTCAGGGAAAATTTCCAGCATTGGCCTCAAAGATCCTGGGCAAAGAGAGTGGTAAAGAAGGGCCTCGCATGGAAATGGCTGGCAAGACCCCGCCTCAGAGCTCAGCCCAACAAGATACAGCTATCTCCAGAATTGGTAACAGTGATAAACCAAATGTTAACGGACAAAGTTCTCACTCACCCTCCAGAGGGCACACCAGTTTTTCTGTCACGCATGTTCCTCGTCCCAAAAAGAGACAGCCGTCAACTAAGACCCGTGATAGACATGTCCCTTCTCAACAAGTCAATTCACAATACAAAATTCAGAATGCTAACTATCTCCCAAGTAAGGCTAGTACTACAACCAAAGGCCTGGATAATTACCCTGGACCTGAAAGACGCCTACTGGCACGTCCCAATAGCAAAAAGATACCAAAAGTTCCTAGCTATCCCATTCAGAAACAAAGCAGTAATGTTCACCAGAATGCCCTTCGGTCTGAACATAGCCCCCAGAATTTTCACCAAGATAGTCAAACAAGCTCTCCTCCCACTGCTCGAAAATGGAGTAAAGATCCTGTTCTACCTAGACGACTGGTTGATTCTCGGGTCCACACCTCTCCAATGCCAAGAACAAACCTTGAAAGTAGTACAACATGTTACAAAGCTGGGCTTCAGAGTGAACCTGGAGAAGTCAATGCTCACTCCCTCACAATCAGCGGAATGGGTAGGCTTAATCTGGGACACACAACTCCAAACGATAAAGCAAAGCCCAGCCAATGCCAAACGTCTACAATTAAAACTGTTCAGAGTATTACATGCGAAGAATATCACCAGGAAACTTTGGGAATCTTTGATGGGCTCACTAAATTGGGTACAAATGACAGTACCCCTAGGCTGCCTCAGACTGAAGAGACTAATCTGGCTAGGCAACAAAGCCTTCACTCTAACACCTCACAATTACCCGCTCGCCATCCCAAAGAGGATCCTACATCTCCTGGCTTTTTTGGACAAGATCTCAAGTGCGGGAATCGGTGACACACTGGTCAGATCCACCTCCCACCTTATGGATAGACACAGATGCCTCGAGCCTGATAGGGTGGGGCTACCAGTCAACGGAAGGCCATCAGAACCACGGGAAATGGACCACACTAAGTCAGTATCACATCAATGCCAAAGAGCTAGCAGTTCCTCTATTCTTTCTCAGGGACCATGCGACGTCATTGACCTCCAGATCAATAGCGTTCCGGATGGACAACATGGCTTCCGTAACTTGCTTAAAGAAACAAGGCTCCACCCGGTCCAGGATCCTTCAAGACCTCTCAGAAAAGATATTCTTTCTAGCCCAGAAATACTCCATAGTAATCCACGCAACATACCTGCCAGGGGTCTCCAATCTATGGGCCGACGCTCTATCCAGGGGAAAGAGCACTTCAGTGGAATGGGCCCTCAAACAAGAAACGTTCAACCAATTAGTGCTACCACTTTCACCACAAATCGATCTGTTCGCATCTCTTCAATCAACGAAGCTCCAGGCTCACATTTCTCGGGACCTCAAGACATGGGAGGGAGGCCCGGATGCCTTCACAGTAGACTGGAACAGATGGATATCGATTTACCTCTTCCCACCCCCAGACACCTCACTAATGTGCAAAGTCATTCACCACCTCAGATCGTTCCAGGGACAAGTAACCCTGGTCGCTCCAATGTGGCCTACTCAAGCGTGGTACACTCAACTTACTCAATGGTGCAACAACCCCCTGCAACTCCCCCTAACAGATTTCCACTTGGAAGAAATTGGGAACCTGCAGACCTCGCTCAATTTTGCTATGTGGACATTCTCAAATCCAAGTGGCTCCCATCCTACGACGAGGAAGTCACGGACAAGCTCACGAACCAGTACACAGCTTCCACTCTGAGACAATACAGCTCTCACTGGAAACAATTTACAACGTGGGTTGTAGATACTAACCAGAAGAACCCATCAGCTTCCTTGTTATTGAAATACCTAAATTACTTGTTTGAAACTAAGAATCTAGCAGTTAACACACTTAGAAACCACCTGTCGGCAGTGAAGGAACCCTTCCTCACGCTTACCGGTCTATCCTTACCCCAGAAAGACGAAAAAGGGTTTATGAGAGCTTGCTTCAAACTCAGAGCCCCAAATCGTCAGCTACTTCCTCAATGGTCAATCTCGAGGGTCCTAGCATTGTTACAGTCTAGGCCCTACTCGGTGAAACCAAACATAGAGAAGAAACTCAAGAAGTGTGTATTTCTGATGGCCCTAGCAACTGGCCATAGGGTCTCAGAATTGGCGGCCATGGCAAGGTCCCCAAACTGTCTACAGTTTGCCCCTAATAACGACTCTGTACATATTGCACCTGCACCAGATTTTATCGCAAAAAACGAGCACCAGGAACATATCTTTACACCTTTCTCCATTCCTGCCTTGAAAAAGGAAGGATACACCATGCACTATGTCCTGTGAAAGCATTATATACCTACTTTAAGTCTGTTATCCCTAGAAATAAGGAACATTTATGGGTTTCTCCAGATGGCTCATCAAGGTTGGGGAAAAAAGTTTTAGCATCCACGATAGTAGATGTAATTAAGGAGGCAGACCCCCAGGTGATTGCCAAAGCTCACGACGTCCGCAAGTGGGCCACTACCATCAGGTTCCTCAACAACTTTTCAGTAGAAGATATCTCTCAAACAGGTCTCTGGTCCTCGAGCAATACTTTCCTATCCAGATATTTGTCAGTACACCTGGAGAGACCCAATTTACCATGCATAGCTTTAAGGCAAGAACATACCCCTTGAGGGCATTAAGTAGTCCGTTGTATCTGATTCAACACTTTTATTACCAGTCCAACAGCATAAGAGAGAGTGTGCCCTGACAGTCACTATAAATGGAAAGAAAAGAGGGGGGCGTGTTGAAGTCCCATGACGAAAAGGCAGGTCACACAATCTGAAACATATAACAAGAATGTTATGACCACATGATATCTATTACATAGCAATACCTATGTCTATTGCAACTACAAATGTTTAACATTATTTTAGTTTTTACGCTAAATTGATGAGATAGATTACCAGTATGTATTCACATCTCAATAGTTCTGTTTCTATGAAATAAGGCTTCTTTTAATGGTACCCGCCTTATACTGTATATTTTTCTTACTGTTATACCTTTTATAAGTAAATACATGTCACAGTTCATATATTAGTTCTCAGTCTTCCTTTTATTTTGTTTTATAGCTAAAGAGCATCTGAAGGTCCCTCCACCGGTCGTGATATGCTAGGCTCTTACGTCATTGACGTAAGGAGCCACCAATAAATTACGGTTTTGACAACCCGTAAGGGGAGGAAGGAAAAACTACTATTTATTGGTGGCTCCTGAAGTCAATGACGAAATTGCCCTCCCTCCATCCCCTTCCCATTCACATGCTCAATTTGGTATATACTTTAGAGGCCAGTTCAAGGCCAACTGGGATTTCAAGGCATGCTCATGGGAACAGAGGAAGATCTGAATGCGCAAGTGGCGCGGCGTTTGAACTGTACTATTCCTTTTTCTTTTATTTTTCACTTTTCAGTGGCTCCGTCTCAATGACGTACCTTAGGAATGATTAAGGGGTACCCCCTAAGAAGATATTGGTTCTCGACCGTAGTGATCAGGATTAACCCGGGCTCAGAGGAGCCCGGAACGAGGCCATATTACCATAGGCTCTTACGTCATTGACTTCAGGAGCCACCAATAAATAGTAGTTTTTCCTTCCTCCCCTTACGGGTTGTCAAAACCGTAATATATATATATATATAAAATATATATATATATATATATATACATATATATATATATATATATATATATATATACTGTATATATAAATATAATATATATATATATATATATATATATATATATATATACAGTGGGGGCCGAATGTGTTGTCGCGTCCCGTCAAACCGCGCGCGTCTGAACCTGTGTCAACAAGATGGGGGGAATGAACATATTATTTGGGCACATTGTTGATTTTTTTTTGTACTTACCTCACCACTAGTATGCTGTGCCCTTAGCTTTCTTCAGTGCTTGAAGGCGCTTTGGGACGTCAGCAGCGAGGTTTTGAAGCACGGATGGCTCCTGATTATTCCAAATATCCCGAATGAGCTGCTCAAGATGCGGTACAGAAGTTATTTCCTTCCCCCGTAGGCGTCGTTTCATAATAGCCCACAGGTTTTCAATTGGGTTAATGTCGGGAGAATTACCAGGCCAGTCCATAAAGTACTTCACACCCACATCATCCATCCACTCAGTGACATAACGGGCCGTGTGGCAAGGTGCACCGTCTTGCATGAAAAAGGTGGCCCTAGTTTTGTGGTATGAACTTGGCAAGTGGTCATTTAATAGTTCTAAATAATTATACCTGTTCATACGGATATTCTTAGGTAGCACTACTAACTCACCAACACCATGGTAGGTGAAACAAGCCCATACCATGAGACTGTCTGGGTACTTTACAGTAGTTGCCAGGTACTTGCGGTCCAACCTGTTGCCACCGCGCCGCACCCTCACATTTCCTCCACGGTTGCTAGTGACCGTGAAAGTAGACTCATCGCTCCACAACACCGTCTTCCACTTCCTTAATGGCCAACGAAGGTACTTGGCGGCAAAAAGTCTCCTGTTTCTAGCTTGGCGGATAGTTATAAGGGGTTTCTTGAGGGGCCGTAAACTTCGATAATCGAGTTTTGTGGCAAGGGCTGTGCGTATTGTCCTAATGGCCACATTATCCAACAAATCAGGGTTATTTTGTTTTAATTGCCGTGCAGTTAGACGAGGATTGCCCTCAATCTGTCGCTTAAGCACTAGCAGGGTCCTAGCACTGATTTTTCTGGGCCTACCAGGCTTCGGCTTATGGCCGACGTCGGCAGCGTCGCCAGCCTCGCGAAACTTCTTAGTCCACCTCTGTATAGTCCTCAAATTAACGCCCGTCAGGCGAGAAATCTCTGGATTCGAATGCCCAGCCCTGTAGAGGGCTCCTATGGCTGCAATGTCTGCACTTTCCAAGTTCTTAGCACTGGGCATAGCGTAGATAGAAGCACAATACCGACCGCTGGTGTACAAGATTTGGGTAATCCAGGGGGCCCACCCGCGGAGCACATTAACTCGTCACGGTGGTAAGACAAGGACTGAGGGACAATTACTCATCTTCCCAGCAACGCGGGAGGTCTGGTCTAGTTGCCAGACGTACGAAAATGGGAATCCCACGAAAACCACGAGGCAAAATCGCCCTGTACCACTTACAGCTGTATGAGTTGTCGCTACCCCATACGCGACAACACATTCGGCCCCCACTGTATATATATATATATATATAATATAATATCAATGGTTATTTAATTTGGTAATTTTTACATAGCAATAAATATTCACAATAATCTGGGTGCAGCTTATTATTTATACATAGAAATAATTAAAAAAGTATTATACATGTTAGACAATATTAATATTCGATTTTATTCTATTTACAACATCCAACAATAATGGTGAAACATTTATGTAACTTATGTTTATTAAATCTTATGTTGAACAGCACCAAGATATTTATTTATACCTTTAACATTTATTTTTGGCTTCGACAACCCTTCGACTTACATTCTAGTCATTCGGATCACGATCGAATATTCATCGAGTCTAATTAGGAATGTCGGACATGCATCGAGTCATTTTCTAGTAGTATTCGGGTATCCATCCAGTGACCATCCTAAAATTCGGGTCAGCATCGAGAATAGTAGAAGTTCGAACAAGTTTATGTAGGAATTTTCCAGTGAGCATCGAGTCTAATTCGGGTTATGGTCTAAATCATCGGGTCTAAGTCCACTTTAGGTTCGATCAATTCTGGTATGAATCGAGTTAAATTTTTTGACTCGAAAGTGACTCGCATAGGTCGAATGCGATCAGAATATGGTAGAATGTAAGCCGAATATGAATCGAATGTAAATCGGAGGTGACTCGAGGATTTTGTAACGGTTTTTTGACCCGAACGCACTCGAGGATTTCCCAAAAGTTAACGCATGCACTAACTTTTGGCCAACTCATCCGAACTTTCGGGTGATGACCAGAGCATGACTAGAACGACTCGAACATACCAGAATCATACTCGATGTCGCCCGATTTTTGGGCCGAATACACTCGAACCGCAAAAATTTGTTTGCAAGTCATTGCCTTCGGGTTTCTGTCGGGTCGCGGTCGACCTCTGTATGACGCGGCCTTTACTGATTACTGTAGGCCACTCCTCAAACAACACTTTTATCACATGCCCCCGGGCAGTACCACCAAGTAGGATTTTCTTTCTCTCCCTTCATGTATTCATTTATTTATTCATTTCTTCGCGTGACTCCATGTTGCTTGCAATCATTTGATAGGAGTATATATCACGGTATACGGTACATTTGTTTCCTTACGAAGGTGACCTTGAAATTGCTAGGACTCTTCTCTCTCTTTTCGTAAGGAAAGAAATGTACTGTACACATTATATATACGCCTGTCAAATGATTGCAAGCAATATACAGTATATATATATATACCGTATATTGATATCAATCATTTGATAGGCGTACATATCACCATGTACGGTAGATTTCTTTACTTACAATGTACCGTACATGGTGATATGTACGCCTATCAAATGATTGAAATCAATATACACCAATATACAGTATATATATATATTGATATCAATCATTTGATAGGCATATATATCATCATGTTCGGTACATTGTAAGTAAAGAAATCTACCGTACATGGTGATATGTACGCCTATCAAATGATTGATATCAATATACGGTATATATATATATATATATATATATACCGTATATTTATTGTTCCATATAGGATATTTTGGAGAAATGTACTTTCTCTCTCTCTCTGTCTCTTTCGTTCTTCCCATCTTTGTTTGTGACTTACTGATTACTGTAGGCCACTCCTCAAACAACCCTTTTATCACATGCCCCCGGGCAGTACCACCAAGTAGGATTTTCTTTCTCTCCCTTCATGTATTCATTTATTTATTCATTTCTTCGCGTGACTCCATGCTGCTTGCAATCATTTGATAGGCGTATATATCACGGTATACGGTACATTTGTTTCCTTACGAAGGTGACCTTGAAATTGCTAGGACTCTTCTCTCTCTTTTCGTAAGGAAAGAAATGTACTGTACACGTTATATATATACGCCTATCAAATTATTGCAAGGAATATACAGTATATATATATATATACCGTATATTGATATCAATCATTTGATAGGCGTACATATCACCATGTACGGTAGATTTCTTTACTTACAATGTACCGTACATGGTGATATGTACGCCTATCAAATGATGATCAATAAAAATATATATATATATATATATATATACTGTATATTGGTGTATATTGCTTGCAATCATTTGATAGGCGTATATATCACGGTATACGCTACATTTGTTTCCTTACGCAGGTGACCTTGAAATTGCTAGGACTCTTCCTTTCTCTCTCTCTCTCTCTCTCAAATCAATCATGTCTTAGTTGTCAAGTTTGAGTCTGCACATCCCTCATACGAAATACCATTCCCACAATTTTCATAGGGAACACAAGACAGGCCAAACGACGAAGATCGTTATCCCCACAGCCACGCCCATCCACATCCAGGCAGCGAGCCTCGTCTGAGCCTCCAGTGATGCCCGGTGAGCTAGGGAACATCTCGGGGGTAGTGCAGCTACCACTAACCCCCGCCCATGGACAACCAGGACCAGCGACGTCAACACCAGCTGTTGATGCTCCTCCCAGGTTGTCAACGCCACCCGGGCTGCAGCGGATGAGGAGGATCAGGAGGACCAGGCGTCGGCTGACGATGTCTGAGAGTGATGCCGGCACCGGCACAAGCTCTCCCGATTCGCCTGAAGCCAGGATATCCCCCACGCCAGCAAGCGACTCTAATGGCGGGCAAGCCAGAGAGAGAGAGAGAGAGTCAGACAGACAGACAAGAGGAGTGAGAGACAGAAAGAGAGAGAGAGAGAGAGAATACAGAAATAAGGAGAAACAAGAGAAAATAAATGTGCTTACCGAAGGAATAATAGACGCGCGTGAGGCCGAAGTCAGGACAAAAGGAACGCATCCGAAGGCGCCCGGGAAATAGACCAAAAAGTAGCCTCTCTTCCTCACCTCCTCCCACCCTCCACACTCGCTCACTTCATTCAGAATAGACTTCTATGGGGAGACGGAGAGTTGCTCGTTCCAAAAAAATATCGTTTCGTTCCGATTGGAGCCATAGTAACGGCGCTAGGGCGAGTGAAAGTGAGCGAATATTTTGGGATTGTGCCCGCTGGGCGGCTCCGTGTAAAATACCGCCTAGCCCGCCAATAAGGTGTTAACCCTTAATTAGCGGCGAGCAACATAAGTCGAGTTAAATAAAGCTGGACTATGTGGCGGCGCTCAACATAGGTCGTGTGGCAATTTCAGCACGTAATGTTGCTGAGAGAGAGAGACAAGTGGTGGCAGGAGAGTAGCGAGCGTATGACTGCTCCAGACCACAGCGGCGAACCTACCGACACAAATCCCACCTCCTCCCTCCCTCTCTCACTCGCTATATACGGAATTGTATGGGGAAAGTGCCTAATTACATGCTTTTTGCACTCGCGTTGCACGGTTATTGCAAGAAAACTAGCCATCATAAAAGGATCGTTATGGTGTCATTCGAAAGCTCTGTTTATGCCCTTTCAGGGATAGATACTTGTTTTACGTTCTGGGTCTTATTTAGGCATGAAAATGATCACGTAAACAGCCCTATTTTGGCTAAAAACACCCCGCTGGGCGGTACATATAAATAAACCGCATAGGCCGCTCGTAAGGTGTTAAAGATGCAGAAACAAGTGGTGAGCACGCTCGCGTGTGAATCTGAAAGACCCGGGATCGAATCCCTGCCACGGCGGACATTTAGTGGGTGCGGTAGTACGTCCTAGCATGTTTCACATGCTTGCACCCAGTCAGGGGACATCCTGACGACGTATAGACAAAACACACATAACAAAGCCACTCCAACACCTTCCTCTCTCTCCAACACCCCTTCTCCCCTCTCAACACTCTTCTCTGAGCTATTGCCGATAAAAATGGCATGTTCAGTCCTGTAAAGAATCGTAAGATTCCAGGACGATCTCATCAGCGGTGGATCCCCAGATCGACCGTGCTGATTGTCACCTAAACATCTACAAATACCGCATTTTCCTTTACCATCATTATCTCCGATAGACTGGAAATGGTGTCGTATTTCACACCCAAATGCCATAAAAGGGTGTCCAATATCAAGCCAACTCAACCCTGCTCCTCCACAGGGTTGAGTAAGTAAACAACTGGGTTAAAGTCAAGCCAATTCGGGCTTTAAGTATATATCTGTAAGCAAGGCATCATATTTCATTGGCGAGTGTTAAAAAATTCTATCAATCTAAATGTCTTAAATTAGCCCAATCATACGCCAAAATAAAGATATTCACGATCATTCTAAAATGTGCTTTTGTGTATTTCCTCTTTAACAAAGTAAGTGTTTATACTTATAAGAGTGTGCAAACTATAAATATGTTCTAATGTATAACTAAGAACCCCAAATATACGAAGCGTTTGTTGACGTTCTTAAATCAAAACAAAAGAACAACAGCTTGCGTACGCTTATACGATATCGGGAAAGTAATCCTTCTTTATTAAACCTAAGTAGCATATTATCATTTATTATGTAAATGTTTGTTAAACTAATGGAACTGAAATTGTGTACTTCGACTTCCAAACCAATCTGATGATCTCTGAACTTTGAAATAATTGTAATAGTTTCGAAATCTGACCTTGTTCATTATAACGGAATGAAGGTTCTTGGTACGATGTTGCCAATGTAGCTGCTTCCGCTAAATCCAGCGAATCACTTACATCACTTCCATCTAGCGACATCAAGATGTGATGAATTCTAGCGATATTCAAGTTAGTTTCCCTATTTTAAGGAATTGGAGAGATATTTCGATTGTTAAAGATTATTCTAGATACTTCAACATGTTTTCTAGTGACATACAAGCTTTTAGTGTCTGGTGACTCTAGCGATTTGTCAATGCATACATTTGTGATTTGGTTTATCTTGCATTTTTGTCTAAATTTGCCCTATTTCTCCAGAAGACTTCCTACATGGTATAGTGTATTGGGTAAAATTCTAGTTTCACGTACACAGCAACAAAAGGGAGGCGCCGTTGTAAAGGCATAGCTTCCCGACCAACTATGAAGATCAGGGAAATTGCTGGGTAAAAGACGTAATATAATGATGATAAACTACATTAGCGACATGAGCCTAACCTAACAACCTTACCTAGTATTATGTAATAGCTATGGTGCCGTATATGGGGAGAAAATATATATATTTTTTACAGTAGGTATAATTCCTTATTATGCATTTCCGCCGCTTTGGACATATATAGGAATTAAGTATGGTATATGACAACTCGAAAGTAGCCATAGAAATTTATGAGTATGCTGTGAAAGCGAAACTAGAATTAAACCGTGTATTGTTCTAGTGATAATTAAATATTATATAGGGCTATTTTAAGTTGGCTGATGAATATGAAGCAGTAATATGCTGGACGATGAGAACACTATGTAAACATGTCTCGGATATCACTGATAATTTTTGGCATTTTCTGCCAAAAGCCCAATGCCTTATCAGTGGTGGTAACACAAAATGCAGCTAAAACTAAAACTTTGTTTCTTTTCAGGTGACAATAGCCTAAATCGATTCCCTTAACCCGGGAGCTGCGGGGAGACTCTTAAGAGTTCCCCCGGCGCACTGCGGGTAGACTCTTAAGAGCAGAGACTTTGAACACGTACCAAAACCGCGCGTTTATAGCCAGGCGGCTGAAAATTGGTGTGGGTATAGTACTACATGTCAACTCTCGATACCACCCCGCCAAACGCTCGCCCCGCACTCGTGCAAGCACCACCGCGCCAGTAACCACGCACTAGTCATGGAGCCTACACGTCCCTCACGCTCGCTCCCTGATGACACAACCAGCCCTCCTTCTGGTGGTGTTAGCCACCGTGGAAGGCAGAGGGTGGCTGCCAAAGACCCTAGCTACCAGTACGACACGCCCTACAGCTCAGAGGACGAATCACCAGCACCAAAAGCACGTAAAACACGTGCAAGCAGGGCAATGGCACAGAGGTCATTGGTCTTTCGGGACACTGCCACCACGACCCAGGCCACTGCAACAACCACTACCACCACCACTGCCACCACTGCCACCCCTGCCACCCCTGCCACCGGTACCAGCGACGCAGGAGGCCGCCCTAGGGCTGCATTACCTGCGGGGGCAGGAAAAATGAAAGGAACGGGCGTAGGGAAAAGAACCCGTACGCCAGCCACAGTGCCCCTACCACCACCAACACCACCAGCCGCCCCTGGCCCGGCTGCCCCTGCCGCCCCTGCCGCCCCTGCTGCCCCTGCCGCCCCTGCCGCCCCTGCCCAAGGAACAGGGAAGGGGAAGGGGAAAGGGAGAGGGAAAGCGACTGGGAAAGCGACTGCTGGCCCTGGTGTCCCTGCCGGCCCTGCTGCCCCTGCTGCCCCTGCCGCCCCTGCCGCCCTGCCGCCCCTGCCGCCCCTGCCCAAGGAACAGGGAAGGGGAAGGGGAAAGGGAGAGGGAAAGCGACTGGGAAAGCGACTGCTGGCCCTGGTGTCCCTGCCGGCCCTGCTGCCCCTGCGGCCCCTGCCGCCCCTGCCGCCCCTGCCCAAGGAACAGAGAGAAGGGCGACAGGCACCACCATCATCTTGCCATCAAGGCCACGCACCACTGCTGCCCCTGCCGCCGCCGCCCCTGCCGCCGCCCCTGCCACCACCTCTGCTGTCCCTGTCCATAAGACTCCCGCACGTGCCAAAGTGACCCGGAAAACTCTTACACCATCTAAGTATGCCGCCCTGCTGTTTGATGGTGATTCGCAGGACATTGGCAGCCCGGGTTTCGACGACGAAGCCCTAGCACGGGACCAAGGGTGGGGGGATTTGGGAGTGGACAGTGGGAGTGAGTCCGACGTCGGTGACGAAAACGAGGAAGGGCATCGTCTGTCGAGTGAAGAGGAGGGTAATGATGATGAAGTGCTGTATCGCGACCATGGAAGCGATATTTCAGACGCAGAAGAAGACGCAGACGACATTCCGATCCCTGGCATGCCTTCGTTCGATTGGTCTGACGGGGTCAATTTTGTACCTGACGTGCCCCAGTTCAATCCTGGGACGTCAGGAACAACTGACGACTGGCCCTGTGATGATCAAGCGAACGAAAGCGACTTCTTCCTCGCTTTTTTCGACATGGAGGTAATGACGTACATCGTTGCCCAAACAAACGCCTACTACAGGTGGGTGTTTGGCAGATTGGACGTCCTTTCTCCAAAAGCGAGAATACGAGGCTGGGTGGATACGACTGTGGCAGAATTTCTGACGTTCTTTGCCTTGTTGTTCCTCATGCCTCTGATCAAGAAGCATGTGTTGCAACACTACTGGAAGCACGACCCTCTCATCGCCACCCCAACTTTCAATAAGTTCATGACTCGTGACAGATTTTTGTTGCTGCTAAGATTTATGCACTTTGCAGACAACGAAAATCCTAACAGGATTGACAGGATATGGAAAGTTCGGGAGGTGTTCACCATGTTGTTGGAGAGGTATAGGAAATACTTTTACCCATTCCTCAATTTGGTGATTGATGAGTCGCTCGTGCTCTTCAAAGGACGTCTTGTTTTCAAGCAGTATATCCCCTTGAAGAGGCATAGGTTCGGAATCAAGCTCTTCGTGTTGTGCGACTGTGAAACTGGAATAGTGCTTGACATGATCGTGTATACAGGAACTGACATTGACGTACCGAAAGCCGCTGCCAATGACCCCATGGGCATGTCAGGTGCCATCGTCAGGAAAATGTTGGCACCTTACCTGGGCAAAGGCCACATCATCTACACTGACAACTGGTATACTTCTCCTGCTCTCTGCCAGTTTCTTTATGACAACCAAACGGGGTCATGTGGGACTGTCAGAAAGACAAGAAAGTTTATGCCAAAGTTCACAGGTGATGTCATTCCTCTCACAGATGCCTCCTCCAGTGACACACCTTCAGAAGACGACCTGGCCAAGGAACACCGCGAGAGGCATGTGCGAAGAAGGCGACGAAAGGGGCAGAAATACAAGCAGCTCGAGAAGTGTGGGAAACTGATAGCCCTGAAGTGGAAAGATAAGCGAGACGTCCACCTGCTTTCCACCGTCCACACAGGTGCCCAGGTGGATTCTGGCAAAATCCACTACCGAACCAGGAAGACAATCTACAAGCCCGACATGGTAGTGGACTACACCAAAAACATGCGCCTGGTGGACAAGTCTGACTGTCAGCTGTCAGGTGTTGAGTGTCTGAGGAAGACTGTGAAGTGGTATCACAAGCTCTTCCTCCACCTAGTTGACATAACGATGCTGAACGCCTACAACTTGTGGTTGGTGAAGAAGGATATGGCCCCAAACCAGAAGCTGAAATTCCGGGAGTTCGTGTACAACGTCTCCTACCAACTCCTGGAGAAGTATGCCACCACCACTCACAGACGTACGGCATGGCGTGGGGATCACGTTCCTGACCGCATCCAGCTGGGTGTCGAAAGACACTACACAACCAACACCGAGCTGATTGGCACTCGTCACAGGCAGGTGCAGTGCACCGTCTGCAGCTCCAGTGTGAGGAAACCCCATGTGACCAAAAGAGTCACCTCAATGTGCGCCGAGTGCAAAGTTGCACTCTGCCTGGGTGAGTGCTTCAGGGACTACCACACCTTCAAGAACTATTGAGTGTCGGCCCCTGCCCTGCCCTGCCCTGCCCTGGACTCGCCCCGTGCCCTGCCCTGGACTCGCCTCCTGCCCTGCCCTGCCCTGGACTCGCGCCCTACCTTACCTGACCTGACCTAATTGATCACGCTACCTCATAATGTAACATATATATTATATAATGTATAAGTTCCAAAGATGTCCCTGTGATATAGCTTTTACATTATATAATTGTATGTTTCATTATTTAGTTTATAAGTTTCAAAGATTTACATGTAATATGCCTTATTTTTTTAGTATATCAATATATATGTTTGTTATTAGCCTAAGTAATGTGTATATAATTATTTTCTTACCTCAAATGAATTGTACAAAAATAAATATGTTTCAATAAATCATGTCAAACCTACTATGATAATAAAATAAAACAATAAAAAAAGAAAAAAGAAAACAAGGTCATGTCATTGTATTCTTACAATATGATATATTCTATGAATATTTCATATTGTTTGAATACAATGGCATGATCTTGTAAAAAAAAAATTTATAAAATTGTTTCTAGACAATATAAAACCTTCCCCATAACCCCCTCCTGGATTCGATCCCACTACCCTACGACACTTTGAGTTTTCCAGTCCGCGACCTTACCAACCATGCCACAGGAGCTCATACCAAATATCACTCAAAACTTCGTGTCTACAATCGAAATGACAATATACAAAAAAAAATGAATTATCCCACCAATTTACGTTTGTAAATTGATGGGATTATCAATTATATCATGCCAAGGTTTATAATAGTTTGTCTCTGTCAAGAATTAGTAATTATATAACTTTATTCTGTCAAAAATTGCCCAAACACTCAGCAAAATTGCCCCTCTCAGTGTGACTCCACTCATTTTCACACGGTCAGGCGGTCACGAGGTGACCCTTGCCGCTCCTTGATTCTCCAGCTACAGCAGCTCTGTCTGGGAACAAAATTGGTATAAATACAATAATGGATAAAATACTCTTCACAAATACATTTGTATTGTATAATATTGTAAATAAAAATGAATAATAACTGTGTGGGTGTCGAAAATTGCTCAACCAGCTTTCTTATGTCTCGCCTACGCGCGTATATTGGATTATACATAGTCATGACTGTCATACAAATAATTGCAGTAGGTCTCGAATATACATTTAGATTGCATATTACTTCGAAATAAATAAGTAAACGTTTCTCTGGTGGCAATCTACCCTTTCGCAGGTGTAAGGAGACACCAGTCTATATTTAGCCCTCTATCACAACAGGCAATCTGCCTGTGTTGACTCAGCACCGTCGCTGGTGGTCTATAAATATAGTACTTTATTTACAGTCAATGGCCTACATGTTTCTGTGGTACTTCACATGTGTCTAAAATGCAATGTCTGCTTGCATAAAAATGCAATTCTGAAGTCCATTTATATGTACGACATACGCATGTCTCAGTTTCTCTCTCTCTCTCTCTCTCTCTCTCTCTCTCTCTCCATTCCTGACTCATGTTATTGTAGACCTGTTGATGGCAACGAACACCAGCCATCTGGTAGACATAAGGGTCAAAATACCAAACATCAATACGCCTGGGGCGCCTCCACAATTATCACTAAGCTGGTTATCTATCTAGAGATCTGCCTGACTTCCATCTCTCCACGACTCACTCACTCACTGCACCCCTGCATGCCTCCCTCCCACCCACCCACCCACCCCCAACCCCCCCTTTCAGGCTTCCGTCTGCTAGAAACACATTCACAATTTGCGTAAATATCGCATCAATTGGGCTATATGCGGTATATTCCTTGTTATATGGGACGCCTACATATGTACACGTCTTTATTATAGCATGAGAGTGCTCTAAATACAAGATTGACGTGATATTTATGGCGTAACACACCCTCTCCCCCTTTCATTCCCACCACAACTCACTCACACCTTGGTTCACGCATAGAAACTCATTGATAATGTGCGTAAATATCGCATGAATTGGTTTATATGCGGTATATATTTTGATATATGGCACGTATACATACGTACAAGTATGTATTATAGCGTGACAGTGCTCTACGTACAAGATATACGTGATATGTATGGCGTAAACCACACTCTCAGCTCATAAATTGCCGCCAAACCTCCAACACATCTTCATTCCCGCCTAAATATTCTCTTATAATTCCCTTATATATTGCAATTTTTGGTCACTATGAGGCATATTCATTGTTATATGGGTGCCCTACACATGTATACATACTCTAAATAGCCTAAAAGGGCTCGAAAAAGGAGATATACGTGATAATACGCGGTAACCCACCCCCTCCTCCCTCTCCTTCTATCCCCTGCGCGCGTAAATATTCGGCAGGGAAATCTCGCCGCTGGATGACAATCTAGCCGCGCGGTGCCATTCGCTCCACATTTTTCAACTACGGACCGTTCCCCTACCCCCCCCAGACATTTTTTGGGGGGTCAAATATATATGGGCCGATGCACGCAAACATTCCCTACACGATGATGTACTTTTTATCGAAATTGGCAATAGGTCCCAAAATCATCATAGGTGCGCACAGTCTTACCCTGTGCGCCGCGGAGAGGTTAACAGCTAGGCCTAATTTCTCGATATTTAGGCCTAGGCCTAATGGAAAAATGTGAAACTAGGCCTAGGCCTAGCCTATGTCTGCATCATACTAAGTAACTAAGACCAAGTTTATATTATTAGCACCACATTTCACTATAAATATTCAGACTAATTGAGAATTCTTGATGGGAACTGCAATTTACCGTCAGTTGCAAAGACACAGACTAGGCCTAGGCTATAGTAAGTTTTGCCTTTTCGCAAGTCCTGTGAGGAAGGTCTGGCATAACATTTGGGTTGTTTGAAGATATTTTACCCAAATGAGGCTCTATCAAGACATTACAGAGTTCATTGTACATTTACTAAAGTGTTATGTGCTATGACAACCAAGGATATAGCTGATTGAAGCACTTTAATCTTATAAATTCCTGCTATCACTGACCGCCCTCCGTAAGAATTATTGCAGACGACGCACTTATTATTATTATGTAGTTGTTGTTGTTGTTGTTGTTTTTCCCCAAGCTGCCTGGCCGAACAGCCCCAAGGCCCCGAGCAAGGCCAAGGCCATAACCGGGATCTGTGGGGGCGCTCGGATTATTATGTAGTTTTACTCATTGCCTACATTGCTGACAAGCACGATATAGACCTAGGGGCTAGGGTAGTTATTTGTGCATTTCTAGCCTTGGATTCTGACAGAATTCGTTATATTTACAATATAGAGCATTATTTGTTTTCGGTATGCTTCTATTTTACATATATGATGTATATATGAACCTTCAAGAGTGCTAAAATAAGTTGGAAGAGCATTTGGGTGGTGAAAAACGAAGATATTGGCCACCCGGTCATAATCTCAGGCGAGAGAGAGCCACTAGTGAGAGTCTGACGAGCGGGGCGCCGCCGCGGTGTCACGCAGGGTTGCCAGGTTCACAATGGCTCTCCCGGCCAAATTCGTAGCATTTTCCGGCCAAATTCGGCCAACTAATTTTGTAAAAAATTAAGGCAATTATTAATCAATAGGCACTGGGCACAACAGTCGATTAAACACGAAAAATTCCAACCAAATTACGCACAACTATCAAAATAAGTGGCTCAGAGAGAACTGTTCTTTACCGCCAAGGCGCGCTCGTATAATCAGGATTACCATGTTATAAATTTGAGCTATTTTAAAGGCTTGGTCACAACCCCCCCCCCGAACAGACATGTCGGAATGGCATGGCATGTGATACCCAAGCAAGCAAGGAGTCACCCCCAACGCGCCCCTGTCGACCTTGCCCTGGCCAGTCTCTTTAGCAGCTAAATCAGGAAAACCCTCAGGCAGCTCCAGTTAAGCCTGGACACCTTTTTCTCCTTCTAAAATTCACTTCATCCAACTAATTCTTGTCCTATCCCCACTTCCCCCTAACCCCCTGTCACTACTCAATTTGACTTGACTTGAGGCTTGGTTTGTTATAGTGTCAGAAAAGCAAATTCGTTGATTTAAGAGGTAATACATGTACAGAGTCTTCCAGGAATAGGAAAATATGTCAGAATTTATTATAAATTCACAATTTACATAAGAATAATCACCAATAGCAATACGGTTTTAAGAATATAGCAATGAAGTTTGAAGGAAGTACTATTGCTAGATTGGCGATGCTTCGTATTGGACCTGTCTGTGGAAGGGGAGGACAACGGGAGGTTGTGGAGGAGGGTAGGAGGAGATGAGTCACGGGAGGAGTGGAGAGGAAGAAAAAAGTGTGGCATACTTTGCGTATCTACTGTTCACAATTTTATGATAATAAATTTCACAATTGGAGAATTACAAACAGTACAGTATGTACTTCACGGAATTCGGCCAAATTTCGGCCAAATTGTTTGGCCGGAAAGGGGGTCTTTTTTTCTGACCAGACGATTTGAAATTCGGCCAAATTTGACAATTTGGCCGAAAAATCGGCCACCTGGCAACCCTGGCGGTGTGGGCCGGTGTCTGGGTGTTACATAACGATCTTTTATGCAACCCACTTGTGCTACATTATCGCGGGAGAGAAAAATAACCGATAAATGATGATAATAAGAGGAAAAATAGGTGAAATTGAGGAGGGGAGGAAGGGGGGAATAAGGTGGGGAAGGAGGGGAGGGGGGTGGGTGAGAAACACATGGATGAGTACTGGAGGGGAATTATCTCACCTAGAGACAAATTCCTTTGTTTTGATAGGCCCTTTTTTGTTTGGAAGGCTTTTTTTATGGTCTTGCTTCCTGAGGCCTATCGCGTTCCCTATAGGAAGCCTTCCATGAGGCCCATCGCGCTTAATAAGCGTAATTAAGCTTAATAAGCTTAATTAAGCGTCGCTGTTATATTATATATATTTATCATACCTTATGGTACAATTTTGACTAGAAAAATAGCTTAATAGGCGAAATTAAGATCACCACACTTATATCCCCACCCCCTGCTACGGGGGATCAGATGCCATACTCTACCTTGACGTGATAGTGAGAGGACGCCGTTCTCACCATGCCCGTGTTGCTGCCTCCCCGAGTCTCCATCATGCTTCATTCGGTGCTGCTGCTGGTGGTGACTGTGGTGGTGACTGGTGAGGATGTGGTGCTGGATCTGTCACACGATATCGGTCCTGACACCATGTTCTGGCCCGGTGGCAGCCCCTACACCAGGAAGGAGACAGTGCGAGGGTACCAGGAGGAAGGCTTCTGGTGAGATAATTATGGCAACAGGTGGAAGTAAAGCATGCGGTGTTAGCTGGATACTCCGTTTTCAGGCATTTTAGAACGAGGGCGTCTTTATAATATTCGCTATAACATTAAATTATTATATTCAGATAAAAAACAAAAATCCTGTCATATATAACCCCTTCAGTACCGGTGACGTCCTTTTCGTTATATTCTGTCAACTTTGTTCTTTCATTCAGCTTAGGAAGGACATCTAGCAATTAGAAGCCTAAATCTTGTAATCTGCTACCGGAGATCCTTTCTAAGCTGAATAAAATCGTCTAATAGGTGCCAGAATATGATAAAAAGGACGTGACCGGTAGTCCTACTGAATAGGTTACACGGTTCAAAATTACCCAGAGTAATTATAGTTCATTATAATATAGGCCTACCTACCTTAACGTTATCATGCATGTTAGCGAAAACTAGATGTTAAGCTCTGTAAAGGCCCTTCGTAGTGAAAGCGTTATTAATAATATTATATAGCCTACTATAGGTTGTGTCCTTTTGACTTTATATCTCTTAATTGCAACTGATATAATCGACATTAAAACAATAAAATCTTCCCTTCTTTCATCTTTACCTTTACCTTAAAACTGTGCCAAGTTTTCTATCAATCTAGCCGACCATAAACGAGATGGAGCTACTGTAGACATTCGGATTAGGAAGGACCTCTAATTTAATTGTTAGAGTTCCTTCCTAATCTGAATGTCTGGATCCATCTCGTTTATGGTCGGCTAGATTGATAGAAAACTTGGCACAGTTTTAAGGTAAAGGTAAGATGAAAGAAGGGTAGATTTTATTGTTTTAATGTCGACTACAGACTATCATAATTAATCCTTTTTATTTATATTGTTATGCCCTGCTTTTCTACAGGATTAACTTGGGTAATGTGAGTTCTAACTGACTGGGTATAGAAGGCTGCATGCACAAAACAAGGTATGAGGAATAGAGAACACAAAAGAAACACACGGTAACAAGACACACGATCACGTTTATTGATATACCACTTCCGAATACTCGTGCAAGACAATATAATAGAATTGAACAACACTAGCATAAGTGGATCTGGATGGAGCCTAGTCTCCCACTTCCAACGTTCAGGTATTAATCTTCTGATCACTGGCTTTAATTCACAAGTTTATATACTGGAGACCATCAATGTTACTTATAGATTCATATTCACTGTTAGATTTATTACTGGTAGCTCTGGTGCACAAGTAGTAGTTCACAGACTAGATTAGACACGCGTATTTTAGAGCACGGGAATTCTAGGGGGTACTGATCTAAGTTTTATATTCTTGTATCAGAAATACATAGAACGCAAATCAGTGGGCGAACATTCAGATATCACTAGGGTTTCACTTCTATGTATTAATATCTGGGTACATGGGTAATTACGAGAGTTAATATCGCCTGTTAATTAATGAATACTGATACGCTTAGCACTTCCTAATGGAATGGTTATATATGAATTATACTGGGGCAAAGATATAGCCACTTCATAGAAATATTAATAAGTGAATCTCTAAATAGCACTATAACACTGTAGTACTGATAGAGTGAATCTTGGGTAGTATTTGATTGGTCTGGTCCTGGTTGCGTCCGTGATGTTGGGGCTAACGACTGGTTCCGCGGCCGTCCAGGTGGTCCATATGTAGGAAGTTCTCAAGTACGTGGACAGGTCCTTCTATCCAAATCTGCCACGGAGTCTGCTGGCTCTGGAACTCAATTCTCAGCAATCAACAAGGATAGAGCTCGAGGTTAACTCTGGTGACCAACCTGGGTTGGTGTCTATCTTTCAACTGATTTTACTGGGGGCTGGAGCTGGATTTATAGGCTCGGTTTTGGACCCTGTAGGCCATAGGGATCTCGAGTCTTGGGGAATTATTTGAGCTCAATAGATATGGGGACTAGGTAAGGTGGTGATTACTGTTGTGGCACATGGCTATAGGGAGCCTTCATATTGTGATATAACTGAGCCTTAGTAAGAGGTACTATTTTGGCTATACTGGAAGTATTGAGGGGAGGGAGACTGGATCTACTTTGCGAGGAGGATTGGGACAGCTGTGATAGGAGCGTCTCTCTTAGATTGTTCAATCTTCATTCTATGGTATAGCTGAGGTGCTAATTTAGTTATCAGAGTATGCAAGAAAGGTTAATGGGTTATTGTGAGTTAATAGAGGTTAGTAAAGGTGTTAGTCATGCATGGTTAGTTCATTGATAGGAAGAATTCCTGTGCTACCTGGCAATGACCCGGAAGTCAAAACAGGGGTCAGGTATACCTCCTCGGGTGGGTAAAAAGGGGGAGGTGAGCGTCCTCTCTCTGTGATGGTCGTCCGGGCGGCTGTGGCTGGGGGCTTGCCATATTACAAGTGTTTGTAATAACCCTCTGTTTATGAGACAGATGTGGGTGGTCGTAATACTAAAACCGAAGGTGCCTTGACCAGCTGGTTTAATTGGTTGGGTTGTTAATTGCATGGTTTGTTGGATGTGGGGGAGACTGGGTTGCTAACTCTGCCACATTTATCTGGAAGTATGGCAATAGAAGTTAGTCACTGGTGAGGCGGCTAGCCTCGCACTGACGATCATTTGGTACAGGGTTGTGAATGGGTTGTGAGGGAATAGATGGCATGCAAAGGATTAGTAAAGTTCTAATGTTGTTCCGTCCTACTAAGGGAAGGTAGGCTGAATAGGAGTATATATATAAAAGGTTGGAGAATGTTAGCAACGGAAAAATCAAGGATATTCAGGAGGTATGGTGGAGAGGCTAGGTCGGAAAGGAGTGGAGGAGCGTGGGGGGTTAATGAGAGGGAGAGGATTAAGGATGGCTACGTGGAAGTTTGACCCTAAGGTTTCTGGGCGTAGGGGTGGCATTAGCCTACAGTTGGTATCGTAGCCTGGGGGTTAATGACAGGGAAAGCATGTTAGCCAAATGCTACCGGGGGATGAGCAATATGTGGGGGTATATGAGTCTGGAAAAGATAGAATCATGTGGACTGTGGGGCTGTGTGAAAGAGGAGGTTAACTGTAGGTGGGTGCTTGACTGTGGATAAAAGTAGGGAAAACATGGTGTATTATTACTCGTCAATACGAGGGGTTATGGACACTATTATTTGACACGATTTCTTGCTGATCTAGTTGTCCCTGGGACTGCGTTTTCTATGAAATATAGACCAAAGAAAAGCGGCAGTTCGTAGGGGTACTTCGTTATTGTTTCGAGGTAGATATAGACCATGGTAAAAAAAAGGTTATCTATACAATCTCTGGTTGGGGTAAGAATTAGAGTTACTGCATGGTGGATAACATCTTCAGTCATTATCTCGGTCTAGGTCTTACAGGAATAATGGTTATATATCAATGGTGTACCCGTGGGTATCATAGTTTCTTATCAATTATGACATGGGGTTTAACATACTACTTCTCGGATGGAAGAACATACATAGATTTATGGGGGCGGTTGGTCTTCAGAAACTTAGTCTGGCAAGACAAGGTATTTTAAGGGGGCGAACATATTACTTCTCGGATTGAAGAACATACATAGATTTATGGCTGTCTGAACTGGTTGGCATTTGCTCAACCTAGGGACAGAGCATGGTTGTTTTAACCTGGGAGGAACATACATAGATTTATGGGGGAATTGGTCTTCAGAAACTTAGTCTGGCAAGACAAGGTATTTTAGGGTATGTTGATATTAATATCCTAACTTAGGGACAGGGCATGGGTGTATTAACTTAATGTGTATTTATGTTCATCATCATGTAGGTAGAGGTGTAGGACACGAGGGGTAGTGTATACGCGAGGTGGGGGAAAGGGTTGTGAATTGTAAAGGGGTTGGTTTGAGGCTAGGCGCCGCGCCGCTCGTGACCTAAGATAGTGACCCTTAATGCGCTGGACATAGGGGTGGCATTCCCCTACGATCGAACAGGTAGAGTGGTGTGTGCAGCGGGGCGTGAAGGATAAGTGGACAGGATGACCCAAAACAGGGGACCACTGAGCATAGGGTCACGAAGGAAAAATAGAGTAGTGTGGATTGTGGATACAAAGGAGGTGATTGGAAGACGTATAACAATTGTGGAAAAGTAAATGGAAGAGATGAACACAATGGCGGATAAAAGATAATTAACCTAAGGATTGAATACATGCATGAATGACGACATTATAGCCGTCGTCCTAATAAGATGATGAAACCTGGTTGGTCTGCACGTGGCACAATACGACACAAGGACAGTGCCGCTATGTCGTATCAATACTGGTGGCATACTCCGGTTAATATTATATATACACTTAGTTACTAGAAGAACAAGGCAAGGGGGGGCGACTGAGCACGGGGGTACATATATCTATACTCGTCATGGAAAGGGAGATACGAGGTAGCTTTCCTGCATCTCTCCTGATAATCGTCTGCAGATTGGTCATAGTGCGTTTATCCGAATTAATAGGCCTAAATCAATACAATAACTGGCATAGGGTTATCGGGTGTATAGAGTCGTGGTTAAAGGTTGGGAATATTATATAGTTAGTGGATAAAACCACGGAAGGTTAGAGACATAGAATTGTTAGAATTGGGTGGGCTATGATTGTTATATAACTAAATACAGGGCTGACGTAATCACGATCTGATTTGGTGTGAAATGGAAGTTAAGGTGTCTTAGATCGCCTCGAACCTACACAATGAAAGTATTATAGTCTGTATGGTGGTTACGTAATTAAATACATACTTAGGTGGTACATTAAGAATATCAGTGAGTAAAGTATTGTGGTTTGTATATTAGAAGACTGTGATTGAGAGACGTATAATATGTGGAATGAATTGAGAGAGAGGGAGATAGACCAAATCGGAAAAGGAAAAGGGGCCTGGGATCTTGTTGGATTTGGGAGTTTCGCTCTCAGGATTTTCGTTCCTGTGGCTCGTTAGGGTTGGAGGTTTCGCTCTCAGGTTTTTCGTACCACAGCGTTCCTGTGGTATTTTATATATTTTTGTATATGACCCAGCCAGGGTTCGAACCCAGGCCAGTAATGCAGCACTCCATCACCTTAACCACTAGACCACCGAGGAGGTTTTTGCTGGGTTTACTGGCTAAAAGGTGGATCCTAACTTGACTGGGCCGAGAAGGAATTCACACACAGACAGACACACACACACACACACACACACACATGCAGAGGCGTAAAGGGGCTTTCCCACATGCACGATTTTGATCTGCGACCCAACCCGATAGCTCTATTTGTCCACTGTCTTGTCATGTCATGTAAAATTCTTGCATGATCGATCGTATGATGTTTGCGATAGATTCCTGCAGTCTTGAATTGGGTCGTGAGAGTCGTTCTGAATTTTGGAAAGTTCAAAAAGTTTCAAGAATGTCGGTTATGTGCAAGATTTTCGGCAATGTGTCTGCGGTACATCCACGACCAGTCTTGTTGAATCTTGGGCTATATGTCCGCGACGATGTTGCACGAAAAAAGTAGTTACGAACATGCAAGACCTCGCTTGACTATTTGCAGACACACCCGAATAGTCACAAGATCATTCCGCGACATGACAAGATGGGCGTCGTATGTGTTGCAGAAAGTATACCCGCCCATGGAAAATGGTGAGTATGCTCGACACGAGGGTGTTGTCGACATGAAGGAATTCTCGCGGACACTCTCACAGATGTCCGCGACACAACTCGACATGGTCGCCACCAAGGCCTGTTTTCCGTGAGAATCGTTTTTATTTGCATTCAAATTAGTGGTAGGGGTGGTGGTGGTTGTGGTAGTAGTAGTCGTGGTTGAGGTGTATGGTCGTGATGGTGGTATATGGTCGTGGTGGTTGTGGCGGTGCATGGCCGTGATGATGATGGTATGGTGGTGGTGGTGTATACCCTTGGTGGTGGTTGTGGTAGTCATGGTTGTTTTTTGTGTAGGTGGTTGTGGTTGGTAGTTGGTGGGGAGAGTGTGTGGTTGTGGTGGTAGTTCGGTGGTGGTGGTAGTTTGATGGTGGTGGTGCTGCTTGTGGTGTTTGTGGTAGTTTGGTGGTTGTCTAGTGGTGGTGGTAGCTTGATAATTGTGGTAGTTTGGTGGTGGTTGTGATAGTTTGTTCTGGTTGGTGGTGGTTGATTGTTGCGGTTCTTGGAGGAGATTGAAGGGAGATATTGTATATGTGCTCTGTATCGGGGCACAGTGCGCCCCTGTATTGAGTATTGTTCGCATGTGTGGGGAGGCTCCACCCTTACCACACTTCTCGAAAAAGTTGAGTCAAAAGCATTTCGTCTCATCAACTCACTTTCTCTTACTAGTTCCCTACAATCCTATTACTTATACTGCTTTAACCCCTTACGAGCGGCCTAGGTGGTCTATTTGACCGTACTCCCCAGCAGATTTTTTTTTACCCTAAATAGGGTTGTTTACGTGATCATTTTCATGCCTAAATAAGACCCAGAGCGTAAAACAAGTATCTATTCCTGAAAGGGCGTAAACAGAGCTTTCCAACGACACCCGAACCATCCTTGTACGACCACTGGTTCTCTTGCAACGATCGTGCAACACGAGTGCAAATACCCTATAATTAGGTAATTTCCGTACATAATTCCCTGTGTAGCGAGTGTGAGAGGGGAGGGAAGGGTGGGATTCAGTTCAGTAAGTCCACCGCAGTGGTGGGGAGCGGTCATAGCGTTGCTACGCTCGTCCCACCGCTCAGCTCTCTCTCTCAGCAACATTACGTGCTGAAAATGGCGGTCGACATAAGTTGTGCACCGCCACATAGTCCATATTTATTTCACTCGACATAAGTTGCGCGCCGCCAGTAAGGGTTAAACTTTGTGTGTCCAGGCATTTTTACCCCAACGTCCACCCCTCTGTCACTCTTTTGGCTTTGGGGAGACACTCGTTATAGGCAACCTGCCTTTTGTGTACTTCTTAGTCTTACACATAGGAATATAATTTGTGTGCAAGTGTGTGTGCTAAATAGTGTTGCTTGTATTGGATGTGGTAGGCTAGTGACATATGTGTGGGTGTGTGTGTGAGTGTGTGTGTTTGGGGGTAGTTAGTACCTGTGTGTGATTCGTTTATGTGTGTTTGGCATAGTATGTGTGTGTAAGGATGTGCAAATTTGAGTAGTGTTTGTGTTGGCAGTGGTTGTGTTGGTAGTGGTTGTGTTGCTAGTGGTTATGTTGGCAGTGGTTGTGTTGGCAATGGTTGTGATGACTGGTTTTGTTGGCAGTGGTTGCAATGACAGTGGTTGTGTTGGTAGTGGTTGTGTTGGCAGTGGTTGTGTTGGCAGCAGATGTCTTGGTAGCGGATATGGTAGCCTAGAGGTTGAAGGTAATTCAGCCTGCAGTTGCAGTAATTCCAACTTATGTCTTTCCTGCATAGACATTGCAGACTGTATGGCAAGTACCCGGTACGCGTTAATACGAATGTTAAGGTGAGAATGCTGTATTAGCGTTTATTATAACCGGTATCTCCGGCATCGACTACATTAAAAGTCATCGGCGCGAGCTTCTGCCAAGTTCTGCGCATCCGCCAGGCACGTAAAAAGTCCGGAAAACGTATCGTACCTAGAAGGAGGTCTGGAGCGACTTCTACGTCTGCAGATCACACGGGAAAAATTAAGTCGCATGCACGCGCAGGGGAATCTTCTCCTGAGAGGTGCCAGATTTGATAGATAAAAATACGGGATGTGATTGAATGACCTAATATAGCAGCCCATACCACTGAAATTTCCTCTTTGGTAATACAGTTTTGTATATTATAATGTTTGAATAGTCGTCAGTAGGTACACAGAATGCTAGACCTGAGAATAAATGAAATATTAATATAACGCGTGTCACTCACCACCAACTCGATCGTGCGCACCGGACCGTCGCGAAGAACTCACCGAGTCACCGCCAGACTCGCCAATGTTGTGTTGACATACTTAGGAGTAGGTTGTACAAGGCCTTTCCGAATTCACAGATACTCGCAGATGATACCCGGGCAGGAGGCTATTCAGCCTGTATGACCCGGCTCAATATTTACTATTATATTATCGTGTTCGGGGCTAAGGTGGACGTGTGTGTTTTTTTTAATCTTTTCTTTTAAGTCGTATTTCTGGTCTTGACTCCTCCATGCCTTATCCAAGCTCAAATTCTAACACACTCCTAACACTAACAGACTTTTCTGGAAGATTATTCGAGAGACGTAGGCCTACAGTATACTTACTGTGTATACTAGGCACATTGGGCTACGATACATAGCTTCGAATAAAGGAAACATAATGTGTGGAATATAATATTTGTGTTTTATTATCCTATACGAATAGAAATGTGGAAGCCAATGGGGGACAATACAAAATTTGTCTGCTATTTTTCCCGCCTTTGGTTCGCACCAACCTAAATTTGTTGCCATCGAGTGAATTGAATTTTTTAAATCGCAGTCATCAAAATATCACTGGATTTCTATAGTCATGAATGTTACAGACATATTACTCTAACATTCTATTCAGTACATTGTCCAATATACAAAGTATTTATGATTAATAAAACATATTTGATTAGGCCCACACAAACACATGGCAGTCATTCGAAAAATAGTCCTGTTAATATTTTAATAGATAGGTATCCAAGTCCTAAAATTAAAATGATATGTATACAAACTCGGAGATGAACTTATAAAATAATCGTCATTAGCCACTTTACTGGATATTAGATTATACAATTATAAACTAGTTTCAGATCTGGCGAGCGCATAATAAATTGATGCCAATGTTCGCTACCCATAATAGTCATTATACGAAACTTCTCGGACAGTAAACATCTCTTCCCCACTTAACTTACTTTGTTAAATTTGACACTAGTTGTGCATCTATGTGCACATTAACAGTAATGGTGGTAGATATTTGTTTCTCACAGATGGAAATCTTAATATAATGTGGATTATAGTCTTAACCCGGGAACTACGGGGAGACTCTTAAGAGTTCCCCCGGCGGACTGCGGGAAGACTCTTAACCCTCCAACCCCGGCTAGGGTAGATCGTGACTGTACTCTGTGACCGGGGGTTTTGAGGAATTTTGGTCCATGTTGATTCACCTGTTACTCCTGAAATACATGACACAAAGTTATAAAAAAAAAAAAAAAATGTTGCACAAACCTTCATGTGTAGAATGCCGTTGAGTAGAGGTCTCTAGCCCAAGTGATTGCATAATGGCGAGCGCGGGAAGTGGAGTGATTTTTATGCGGGAAAATCTTCCCGCGTTCGGATGCGTCGCCTTGGCCCTGGCCCCGGCTTGGCTAACCTACTGCGCTGCACTTAGCCACTCGCGCCAGAGTTTTTACCTCCCGGAGGCGATTTTATTTATTGATAGTGATGTTATTATAGTTATTTGGAGTCCAATTATATAAAATATGTGTATTAGGCTATCATTGTCACTAATATTTCACATTTTCACTCGATTCCGTAGTTTTTATGAGTAATTGAGGCTGGTTATTGTTATATTACGCACTGATTATTCGTTATCACAGGTGTTTATTATACTTTGGCCATCTAATATTAGTTTGTGTGTCACTTTCACTTTGGTAAATATGCTTGAGAGAGTGTCACTGTCACTGATAATGCTCATTTTCACTTGATACGGTACATTTTATTAGTAATTGAGGAAGGTTATTGTTATATTAGGCACTGATTATTCGTTATCACAGGTGTTTATTGTACTTTGGCCATCAAGTATTGGGTGTTGTGTCATTTTCACTTTGATAAATATGCTATAGAGAGTGTCACTATCACTGATAATGCTCATTTTCACTTGATACGGTACATTTTATTAGTAATTGAGGTAGGTTATTGTTATATTAGGCACTGATTATTCGTTATCACAGGTGTTTATTATACTTTGGCCATCTAATATTACTTCGTGTGTCACTTTCACTTTGGTAAATATGCTTGAGAGAGTGTCACTGTCACTGATAATGCTCATTTTCACTTGATACGGTACATTTTATTAGTAATTGAGGTAGGTTATTGTTATATTAGGCAGTGATTATTCGTTATCACAGGTGTTTATTGTACTTTGCCCATCAAGTATTGGGTGTTGTGTCATTTTCACTTTGATAAATATGCTTTAGAGAGTGTCACTGTCACTGATAATGCTCATTTTCACTTGATACGGTACATTTTATTAGTAATTGAGGTAGGTTATTGTTATATTAGGCAGTGATTATTCGTTATCACCGGTGTTTATTATACTTTCGCCATCTAATATTATGTCATGTGTCACTTTCACTTAGTTATATGCTTTGTAAACGTTTTATATACAATTTATTGTCTTTTTCACTTATTTATATATGTTTTCATAATACATGACTTTTTTATCACAATACATTGTTTTATTTCCACTTGTTGCCTATATACATACATATTGTCAGTCTTTGGTACTTTCACTATGATTATTAGTTAGTATTCCTGCTTGGTGTGGTACTCAGCAAAGCACGGTATAGCACATAGTGACACCTGGCACTCCACACACTGCATGGTGGTCTTTTTCTTCTTCCTCTGCCTCACCTGGCTGTTCCAGCAGACATGGCACCGCCTTCTGCTAATGGTGACTCCATCTCGATCCAGAGGCAGGTAACCGAGCTTGTGCACATTTAGATACTGTGCACACTGCATGCGGTCCTGAACGGGGCACCCAGGTTGTGCCACTGCCCTCTGTGGCTAGCATACCTGTCCAGGAGCTCCACCAACACCTGTTTTTGGAACCTCCGCAGGCTACTGAACTTCCTGGGTGTGCGCGGATTCCGAAGCCTGTAGATATTGTAGGCATTCAGCATTGACATGTCCACCATGTGCAGAAAGAACTTTTTGTACCATCTGCATGAGGTACGCAGACAGTTGATGAAGCCTATCTGCATGTCGGACTTGTCCACCAGCCTCATATTTATGTTGTAGTCCATTACAGCATCGAGCTTGGTCACCCTGACTTGGGTGCGGCGATCCACCTTGCCAGTCTCAACCATTTCCCCCTTGTGGACGGTGCTCAGGAGGTTGACCTTCCGCTGGTCGTGCCAGTGGATAGCCAGAATGGGTCCCGACTTCTTCTTGAAGACATCACCTTTCTTGGTTTTAGGAGGGAAAGTTGGCATGCCCTTCCTTTTCGCTCTAACTGTGCCTACAGTCCCCGTCTTGCGCTGATGGAGGTACTTTGAGAGAGTGGGGGACGTGTAGTAGTTGTCCGTGTAGAGGACGTGATTCTTCTCGAAGTACCGGTTCATCATGGCTTGAACCACTGCTCCGCCAAAGCCAATGAGGGGGTCTATTTCCACGTCCCCTTCCTTCCCGCTGTAGACCAGGAAGTCCAGGACATAGCCAGTTTGGCAATCGAACAGCACAAAGAACTTTATACCAAAGCGATGTCTCTTTGAGGGGATGTACTGCCTGAAGCTCAGCTTTCCCCGGAACAGCACAAGAGACTCGTCAATACAGACGTTGCAGAAGGGCGTGAAGTATGACGTGAAACGTTCTCGCATCATCTCGTACAACGTCCTAATCTTCCACAGCTTGTCAGAGAGATGCATGTCGGTGTTGGTGACAAGATGGAGCGCTCCGAGGATGTCGAGGTACCGGTCCCGAGAGATGTATTTCCCGAAGGCAGGGGTGGATATCAGATCTTTGGTGATCCAATAGTCAGCCAACCTGTGCTTCTTTACATGAGGCATTAGCATGGTGATTGCCAGGAACACCATGAACTCGGGATGAGTCACTGGGGTCCACCGCTTCATGTGGCCCTTGGTCACCTTGCCAAAAAAGTTCACCGGGATTTGGTGGTGCTTGTTTGTGTCCTCTATGACAAACTCAGTAACCTCCTTATCAAAAAATGCCTCAAAAAGCTCATGTGGTGGAGCATTGGGGCCTGCGGGAAAAGTTGGGGTAACTCCTGAACCCTCCTGTACCTCATCAAAATTGGTTACATCAGGGTCATTCACTTCATCAGCAGCCACATCCTGCCAGTTGAAAATATAAAATGGGTCCTGCTGGCGACGCTGACGAGGAGCTGCAGCTGGGGCAGCACGCCCACAAACTTTGGCGGCGCGCACCCTAGGGCGGCCAGGAGCGCGACGGCGCCCAGGCCCAGCCCGGCGGCCAGGGTGGCCAGGAGCACGACGGCCCTGGGCCAAGCATCTGGGTTGAGGGTCGTCGATGTCCATAAAGTCATCGTCGTTGTCGTCAGAGCCGTCATCTTGCCTTGACGGTGGACCCGGAATCATGGCCAGAGTCATCTGTGAGGTGCCCTTCATCTTCAGACCCCCCCTCATAATCTCGCGGGGAACGAATGATGCGTGGGCGGCGTGTAGGTCGGCGAGGTGGGGAAGGAGTGGCAGGTGAGGCTCTGTCTTCTTCATGCAGAGGTTCGGGGCTCCTTGGCCTACGACGAGTCGTAGACAGCACTGGTTCAGTGTCTGTAGGTGCAGGTATGGATGCGAGGTCAAATACATCGTCAGGAACCTCTGTTGTAGGCTGGAGAGGTGGGGTGGACCCTGGGGAAAGTTGCGGGGGCGTATTGCAGGGGTGGAAGCCGCGGGAGCCTCGAACAAAGAGCGCCTACTTGTAGCTCCTTTTTTCACATATTTTCTCCCTTTTCCCTTTTCTTTAGTAGTATGTCTCCTCTCGGGGGAAATAGGGGGTAAATAGGCCGAAAGTGGGGGGTCCTCAACCCTAGGCAGTGCTGGTGGTGGTGAGGAAGAATGGCGGGCGCCTGGGGCAACTTGGGTGGCGTTGGTAGATAAGGAAGACAATGGCGGGTCAACCTCACCCTCACGCTCAGCCTCACTGGCACCCTCACGCACTGCTCCCTCACCAAGTTTTAGGGCCTCTTTCCTGGCTGCCGCGGCCGCCTTTTCAAGAACTTGCTTCTTATAAAAACGTATCTTGAATGGGGATGTAGCTGGCGAAGGGCTAGGTGTCGTGTCACTCAACCTAAACTTGGCAGTCGACCTAGTGCTGTCCCATTCGCTCTGTCTCACTACACTCTCATCACCTTGCACAACTATATCACGTTCAGTACTATCATCACTATCATCGTCATGCTCAAATCCAACAAATTGCGCGTTTCTTTGATGAATTTCGTCTAGATCGTCTTAAATCTTCACTATAGTGCGACTGATAAGACTCGGAGCTATCACTGCCCAAGTCATCAACACTATTTTGTCCTTCACCACGTTCATAACTCCTCAAAGCTATTTCAATACCTCCGGGAGTCAACGCATCTTGTACGTGCCTTTGCGTTAGGGCGCGACGAACCTGGGCAGGCGTCGAAGGGAGCATGGAATCGGACACAGGGGAATCACTTTTTGGGCTAGTATCCATGTTGGCGGCAGGGTAGAGACTGTTTTGGTGGCGTACATGGTGTCTGGTGGCGTCACCTAGCGACCACGGAACGAAATGTTTACGCGCGCCATTTGAAAGCACATACGCAAGCAATGGTACAATGTTGTACCACCCGGGTTCCTCGGGTCAAAACATAATGGTACACACGTGTACCACCCGGGGTTGAAGGGTTAAGAGTAAGGGAAAAAAAAATCCATTTAAAACACCCAAATTTGTGTGTTTTTTTGTTTTGCCCCTGGGCCATGCCAAATATCACTCATCCACCTCCCCTCCTTCCCTCCCCTCCTTCAGTTTTCACCTATTTTCCCTGTTATTCCCTTATTCTGTGGCCTATTTTCGTGCTAACATTAGCGAGTTGGTAGCAGGGCGTTGTCATCACTGTTACCAAGCGTGGGAAAGAGCGAGAGAGAGACTATTGCGTAACAGTGTCTCTCCAGACAAGGGGAGGGGAGGAGGGCAGGGAGGTTGCCTCAGCCATACATTATGTAGCTCCCGGCCTGTATCGCCGATTTTGACCATCCAAACACTGTTTCCACTTGTTTTATTGTTGTAACAGGTTAATACCTTTATAATCAACCTATAATAGGCGCATATGGATAAGTATTAATGCTATTTACGGTAAAATAACGATGTTAGTGATGGGAACAGCTCAAATACGTGCGCACAGGAGTGTGGTGTCTCATACCCCCCATGCGCATGTCTTAGGTTAATAAAGGTAAAATGTTCCGTTATAGATTGTGTCGTGCGTGCGTGTGTGTGTGTGTGTATTCCAAGGTTGCCAGCGCACATCACATCTCCAAACTCGCCCAAAAGTAGCCCAATCACTTATTACCGCACAACAGACAATTTCAGCTATTGTAATCCTATCACACACATTTTCTGATATGTTTATCTTTAACAGCTATGCATGCATGATACTATGAGTTCCCAAATATAACTAGGCCTAGTCCCATATAGCCTACTGTATGAGTAGTGGCCTACGTGTCACATCATTTAAATATTAATGAAATACCACATACATTATTATCACAATCATGCACTCATCAAATCTGCATCAATGTCCCAATCCCCCCTCACAAACAATCACTTAATTAGGCTATTCAGTCACCACCACATAGGCTACCATACATGTATAGTACAACCAACAGAAAGCCATGATGAACGTTTGTATGAAATGTAGCCTAGCTATAGGCTACTCAACACTCGACACCTCTACAACTTGTTTTGTAGATGTTTAGGTGACAATCACCACGGTCGATCTGGGGATCCGCCGCTGATGAGATCGTCCTGGAATCTTTACGACTCTGAATCTTACGATTCTGTACAGGACTGAACATGCCATTTTTATCGGCAATAGCTCAGAGAAGAGTGTTGAGAGGGGAGAAGGGGTGTTGGAGAGAGAGGAAGGTGTTGGAGTGGCTTTGTTATGTGTGTTTTGTCTGTATACGTCGTCAGGATGTCCCCTGACTGGGTGCAAGCATGTGAAACATGCTAGGACGTACTACCGCACCCACTAAATGTCCGCCGTGGCAGGGATTCGATCCCGGGTCTTTCAGATTCACACGCGAGCGTGCTCACCACTTGACCACCACGGCCCTTTAATAGTATATAGAACCAGCCCAATTCCGCTTTCCTCAATGTTAGTTAGTTAGGATAATACTTCAGAGGTTATCCACCCCATCACACTGTAAATCAAGAATATAATATCGTTTGAAATGGAAACTCGCAAATCTACGCTTCTGAACGAATCCTAAGTAGCCCAATGGTGCGAACAAAAGAAGACCTTGGCAACACTGTTACGTATATTCCGCCGCGGTCAGCTGACGACCTAAACAGTCGCCAGTGGAAAAGGCAGTGTTGTAAATTTTGTTGTCATCATCTTTTTCGAATTTCCTGCATCTCCACGTATGTAATTTGCTGCCTCTGTGTTCTATGACATTCTGATTCACATTGATTGATTTCCTGTCACTGGTCTAATAAGAAATATAGCCGGTAACATATTTAGTTGCCCGATTTGATAGTGGATTATAAATTGGTAACTTAAAAGCGCACGATAGCTTGTTTTGTAGGAAAGAAACTATAGTGCGCAGGCGCAGACATTCAACCTGCCAAATTCTACAGCTACAGAATATAATACCGTATGTTCAGCCAATTTCTACTGAAACACGTATTTGTTAGTAACTAAAAAGGAAGTAAATACAATACTTCAATGAATATTAAAATTTCGCCCAGCCTATCACACCACATTAGATGAAACTAAATTTCTTGTTCAATAAGCTGATATTTATGTATCAAATTATGTTAATTATTAACATAATTCCTGGTGTCCCCCAGGGATCTGTATTAGGTCCTCTGTTGTTTGTTATATACATAAATGACCTTGATTTAGGTGTAACTAGTAGGATAAGTAAATTTGCAGACGATACCAAAATGGGGAGAACAATTGATTCAGATAGAGATATAGAGTGCCTCCAAAGGGATCTAGATACCTTACACAAATGGTCAGTAAATTGGCAGATGAAGTTTAACATTGACAAATGCAAGGTATTAAAGATAGGGAAGATGCATACAAATGTTAAATATAAACTAGCTAATGTGGAATTAGAAAACTCGAATTGTGAGAAAGATCTAGGTGTGTTCGTTAGCAATGATTTGAAGCCTAGACAACAGTGTATAAGCGTTCGAAACAAGGCAAACAGGATTCTCGGGTTCATCTCTAGGAGTGTGAGTAACAGAACTGCTGATGTTATCTTAAAACTTTACTTGTCATTAGTGAGACCCCATATGGATTATGCTGTTCAATTTTGGTGTCCTTATTACAGAATGGACATAGATTCATTGGAGAGAGTACAACGTAGAATGACAAAAATTATCCATAATATTAGAAATCTTCCGTATAAAGAAAGGTTGAAGAAATTAGGCTTGAAATGCTAGGTTTTTCCAGGGTTAAATAGGAAGGGAAATATCCCCAGGCTACCTTTAGGATCAACCTTTCCTGGTACCTGGCGCGGGGTACGAACCTCTGAAGGGAATTTAACCCCCCTAAAAACCCACAGGTTTTGAGATGCCTTGAGTGGGGTTCGAACCCTGGTTAGTGACGCACCACCATCACCACCAGGCCCGCGCGCTAACCCACTGTACTACCACGGACGTACTAAAAGTATAGCAACCTTAGTCCAATTTTTAAGAACCAGGTGATAGTCTCGTGGTGTTATCACGTGATGAATTTATTGGACTTACCATCTACGACTATTTTACGCTATACCTGACGTCAACTCGGGTTAGTATTATTGTGGGTGCGGGATATTTTCGAGGGCATTACACCCCGCTATACCTGACGTCAACTCGGGTTAGTATTATTGTGGGTGCGGGATGTTTTCGAGGGCATTACAAGGCTTACATTCGTTAGAGAGACGCAGAGTTTGAGGGGATATGATAGAGGTGTTCAAGTGGGTTAGTGGGATTAACAAAGGGGACATGACGAATGTACTAAAGCTCAGTGATAGCGAAAGAACTCGTACCAATGGTTTCAAATTAGATAAATTTCGTTTCAGAAAAGATATAGGCAAATATTGGTTTGGTAACAGAGTTGTAGATGGGTGGAATGGACTACCAAGTGCTATAGTGGGATTAAAAACGATAGGGAGCTTTAAGATAAAATTGGATAAGCATAAGGACGAGAAGGGTTGGGTGTGAAGGGGGATCAGCAGGGTTGGACCAATCAGCGCTCTGCAGACCCCCGTAATCCTGCGTTAACCCTCTCCGACATATGACGCGATTTTGAGCCTATTGGGGATACTTTAAAGCCTTTGTTACCATCAGGGGTATTTAGAAACCTTTAGTTTAGTTACTTCAACCTCTGCAGTTGTCTTTGAGTTAGCTGTGGGCAGAAAACTAATTTTGAAGAGGTAATTATAAGTGTCGGAGAACTCTATTTATTATTGCTAATCTGGCAACCTCTGCGTCATATGAGTCTCAAAGGGTTAATCTCTAACCGTTTTGGTAAGATGATCCTCAGGGTATTAGCGTGTTGAGCCTATAATTGGGCTTTGTAATTGGGGTTGTGTGGGACAGGGATCTGCCTTGCTTAGTCCAATCGGCTTTCTGCAGACTCCCATTTTCTTATGTTCTTATGTTCTTATTATATATTCACTGCATTAACGAGTATGTAACCATCATATTATGAATCTAGTAAAAATATACTACACAACTATGTGTCATAGATAAGTGTGCAAACTGTATTAAACCTCTTAAATCAGGAAAGCCCTCAAACGGGAGGCTATGTACGTAGCTCTAAAACATGACGTCACTCACCATCTGCGCATGCGTGAGAATCTTGGCCCCGCCCCTCAAATGTATAACTATTATATTGGATTAGATTAGATTAACCTAACCTAACCTAACCCTAAAATATAACAAAAATAATCAAAATAACAAATATAACAAAATAAACAAATACCAAAATACCAAAGAAGAGTGGGATCGATCCCTGGTTTTCTCAGTGACGGGCGGGTGCCATACCTAGTGAGCTACGGAGAGATCTGGGTGATATGGTTTGAAGGGTATATTTAAACGCAACGGAGGTGAGGGGCGGGGCCAAAGGGGCCAAGATTCTCACACATGCGCAGATGATGAGTGACGTCATGTTGTAGAGCTACGTACATCGCCTCCCCCTCAAACACCTCAATGGTGCATCACACACGATAGTCATTTGAATAAGACCCCCAGTGCCATCTGGATTTTTAGTACAGTTTTCCCTCATTTGCTTAGCGCCTAGGCCTAGACTTGAATTTCATAAAGCGACGATAGGCTGCCTATAGGCTCTTGTAACACTACTCCCAATTACTTAAATAGGCTGCTAACTGCTAGCCTAACACGCTTTCTATGCCTAGATAATTATTTCGATAATTAATATTGAAACTGGATTAGGTAATTTTAAGGGTTACAAGTCATAGGCTAGCCTAAATAGCCTAGCCTACTTCAATATTTGTCTTGGCCTATCCAAGAAGTCTAGCTTATATTTTGGCCTAGGCCTAGAAAGTAAATTAAATTTGGCAGTGAAGGACACAGGAAGGAAGACTAAATAGCCTAGCCTACTTCAATATTTGTCTTGGCCTATCCAAGAAGTCTAGCCTATATTTTGGCCTAGGCCTAGAAATTAAATTAAATTTGGCAGTGAAGGACACAGGAAGGAAGCCTAAATAGCCTAGCCTACTTCAATATTTGTCTTTGCCTAGCCTATATTTTGGCCTAGGCCTAGAAAGTAAATTAAATTTGGCAGTGAAGGACACAGGAAGGAAGCCTAAATAGCCTAGCCTACTTCAATATTTGTCTTTGTCTATCCAAAAGCCTATACAGTATTTTGGCCTAGGCTTAGAAAGTAAATTTAATTTGGCAGTGAAGGACACCGGAAGGAAAAGCAAAATTGTGGTTAGGCTTATGATCTAATTCTACATGTATTTCTGAAAATAAAGCTTTATGGAAATCCTAACCGCTAATGCAAGGTTTTCTCAACCGGACCATAATTCACTCTGAGATAATTGATGAGAAATCCCAATACTAGCCTAACCTATATTTAAGTCTTGGGTAATTATTGAAGACACCCCACAACGTGTTTTTATGTTTTTTTTTCGTTGGTTCTTGTTGTTTTTTGTTGTTTGAGTGTTTTGTATGTTTTTTTTTTATTAGGAATTGATAATTTACCGATTGCCACAACAATCTAAAGACACGCACCCCGATAATGGGGAGGGCTATGAAGATCAGGGAAATAGTGGGGTAAAGTAGATATATATATTAATTTGGCTGTTGTTTTTTAATTTTGGAACCCATAAAACGCATTTTGGGTAAAAAGTTGGCTCGGAGTTGACGTTTTGTTTTATTGAAAATGGAGAGTAATGTAATAATAAAAAGTTGGCTTGGGTTTTTGCATTTTTGAGACCCATAAAACCCATTTTCTTGAAAACCCGAGCCAAGTTTTGGCAAAGTTGGCTCGGATTTAAGTGTTTTTTGTATTGGAAATGCACAGTAATGTAAATGAAAAGTTGGCTTGGGTTTTTGGATTTTCGAGAGCCATAAAACCCATTAGTTGGCAGTAATGTAAATAAAAAGTTGGCTATATAATTTGTATCTGGCGGAAACATTTTTTTTATAACCTAACCTAACCTAACCTAACCTACACGGTCCTTGAGGGGGGGCCTAGCCCCCCCCCCCCCTCACCCCCCGAAGATTTAGAAAGATTGCTCAAGGCGGCCATTAAAAAGTAAATACCTATAGAATAGTAGTAATAATAGTTTCCTAAAACATCTGATTATGTATATATGTTGGGTATAATATGTAGAATAAAATGGCATGTCAAATGATTTTCTACCAATATTGTGGTGCGTCTTCAATATTGACCAAGTCTTGTCCTAACCTATCCCAGTACTGTATAACCGGTATTCAATATGGGCACTGCCGCCCAGCTCAGGACAGGAGCAGGGTAACATAGCTTAACCTACGCCCCTAACCAAATGTAAACTCCAAACCTAACCTAATGACATACCCTGTTAACCCCTTCATTACCAGTGATGTCCTTCTCATAATCTGGAAACTATTAGACGATTTTGTTCAACTTAGGAAGGATTTGTGATAGCCAAAAGGATTAAATGAGATGGTCTGTAGCCCATTAATTGCTAGAGGTCCTCCTAAGCCGAATAAAATAATTATTTGCCAGCATAAAACGAGGAGAACTTCACCAGTAGCCTACAGAAGGAGTTATGTGTCCCCTGCTGGTAATATATATGATGACAATGATGACAGTAAGTCATAGGTGGTGAGGGAGCAACCCATTATTTAGCAGTGGGATACAAGAAAAGGTAGGGGGGCATTGCCCCCCATAACTTATTGTTATCATCATACAGTATCAACAAGGGGCAAATAACAGCTGGCCGCGAGATAATTAAAAACAAAAAAGGCAGACAAATTAGACGCGAACATAGGCTAGGCCTAGCTGCGAATGTACGACGCGTGTAAACAAACTACTAAGTGACAGTACCGTACGCCTGCTAAGGCAACCCTTGCCAAAAAATATAATAGGATACCATTATTTGGTTCTATATACACCTAGACCTGGGCTATTCTTAACCCCTGTCAAATGGGGATATTTGGGTTAAAATTGAAGACAACCCGGATACGAGCCCCATCGATAATTATTTCAATGTTCTAGAAGTTTCATGGACGATACTACATTGGTGTACATGTAATTATCGTAGCAAATTCACTATAAGTGAAATACGAGAAACTGTTGGATTGTTCACCGATAAACAGGGAACGTGAGCTGGGTTTAGACCGTCGCATACCCATAAACAGGGAACGTGAGCTGGGTTTAGACCGTCGCTCACCCATAAACAGGGAACGTGAGCTGGGTTTAGACCGTCGGTTAGTTTTCGGTTAAGTTAGGTTAGGTTAGGCTAATGTTGAAAATACTAAAATGCGATGGTCCTCGGTATTAAACAACACTATATCAAAGAAAAATATGTAAAAAAATAAAATGAACTAGTAAAAAGGCTGTCCGGGGTCTCTTCAATTTTTACCGATATTTGTAACTTCTACCTGGCAGGCGGTCATATTTACCCTAAATGAGCTTCATTCCATGCTCTTTTTCATGCATAAACAAGAGCCAGAACGTAATACAATTATGTATCTGTGAAGGGGCGATAATAGAGCTTTCCAATGACGCCTGAATCACCCTTGTATTCCACAACCAGTAACAAAACAATTTACCCAACGCTGGTCATGGGATACAATAATAGGTTGAGGGGGCTTTGCCCACCTCACCCCTAGGAACTTTGATGGACAGACCATAGATAGGGTAAAGAAGATAATATATAATTTTTGGAGGATAAGATAAAATCATACTGAACATAAAGGAAAAACAAAAAAACAAAAAAGCAAAAGGGAGATGCCATTGTAAAGGCCTAGCTTGCCGCCCAACAACTGAACTGTGAATCATACGCCTGACAACGAAATTCATTAGTGTTTTATGACGCCAGGAGAAGATTGAGAAGATTGAGAAGTTAATGTGAACATCAAAAGGTGGCATAAAAAACGCCTTATGAGCCTCCAGGAGGCTCTTTATCTATCATCGAACAAGGGTGGGACTTAATTACCTGATTAAAAGTTTAGTCTCACATTAACCACCTCCGACATCTTAATGAAACTCATTTATCTGTTGACAGTAGCCACACTATTTGGCATTATTTGGGTGAACTGTTATTTGTGGCACTGCCTAGTCTGCCTGGCTCATTAGGAAGTTGCCAACTAGCTCCACATTTAGTGTTGCCCTTCACCGAGCAGCTGTTAAAATTACACGCGATTCTATTCGATCGCGTATATAATAACTTAAGTTAACACTAATTAAGTTTCCCAATTTATATACGTGATCTGCGTGTAAATCGGTGTTTGGTCCAAACCACTTATATACGCGATCGCGTGCAAACTGTCTGAAGGGGTTAATATATATCGTTCACTGTCCGCGACATCGCCGACATATCCGCAACTGTGTCTGCAACAGAAAAATTGTCCAATGATCGCATGAAGTCGTCCTCTAACGGCTGCCTGAAATTCAAATTTCATTGTTGTCCTATGTTGTTGCAGACGATATCCTCGACCAATCGCACTTGTTGCAGACGATTTCGCGGAATATCGCAAGACATGTCGCGGATTGCACGGCGACATTTTTGAAATAACGGCCACCACTAGAAAATCGGGCCAATTCGTTGGGAAAGTCAACCGACAAGCATTCCGCGAAAGAAAATCGGGTTGAGTCGTGATGTGGGAAAGCCCCTCAAGAACAACACAGGAGTACATTTATAGTTATTATATTCAATATAGATAACAACATATGATGGCTTATTTGGCAGTTGTTCACGGATATAATGGTATAAATACAATACACAAAATCATGGTCATGGAATTATATAACCCGGAGCTAATATGAATCGCAAAGGTATTGAAGACAGGGGGGGGGGGGAGGGTTACTGCTCCTTTGAATTAGCAATAGAAATTACCCACAAAATATATATAAATAATGCACTGAGTGTCTCTTGAATATCAGAGTTTATCACAGATATCTTGTTATCCTAAAAAGCTCACTTAGGAGTCTTCGCACATAGATTTAGACAAGTCACAGAAGCACTTCTCGAACGAATTTAGCATGAAATGAAAGCATAAACACAATGAAATTATCACAAGTCACTTGGTCACTGGCCGTGGAAAGATAGTGTCACTGGGGTTGAGTTTGCTTGTATCACTGTATGGGTGTGTGCGGCTATAAAGTCAAATATTACCATACGTGCTCACAAGGAGTTCATGTACAAAATATTCTACTTTGTAACGATAGATATATGTGGTTTGTGTTCTCGTCCATAGAGGCCTATCAAGTGAGAAGGGAGGTCTGTTATACAGCCTTCAGCAAGCTAAGATTTCGTTCTGGTGTCGTGGTCTAACATCTACGGAACTTCCTCTGGCTCGTCCTTGTAGTGGCTTCGACGTCAGGGTTGGTCGTGGGTGGTCCTCTGGTAAAGTCTTCCAGTAGGTCTCGACATGGTGGTGAGTTGGCTCCTTACCATCCAGGTGTTGAGGGGTAGGAGGGGGGGGGGGTTCAGAGAAGTTACTAGGGAGCACGGACCAGTGTACTGGCAATCTAGCAATTCCTATACTCAAGTTTCAGGCACCACACAGACCTGTGAGAATTCAAGAGTAAACAAAGTGGAATTTACCTATAAACTCACAAGAGTTAACTTACTTTATTGGTTGATAGGGATAGATAGCTCAATGATAGTGGTAGGAATAGATAGAAGATATAGTGGCCACTAAGATATAAGAATTAGGATGACTTAGCAGGAAACAGGTGGTTGTATTGGAGCGGCTAGAAGGAGATCTTGATGAGGTCGTAGGTAAAGCGAGTCTGAGGTTTGTGGCGATGAACCTGCCAGTTCCAAGAATGACGCATGCGCAGTTATCATATCTACCAATGCGTCATTTAACTAACTACAAGATATACCGGATTTATTATAATGACAACCCGATATAATAATGGATAATAAACCCATATAAACTTAATACGTATATCTTTTATATAGATATATAACTTAGCCTAGTACTGGCACCTAATTTGAACTTCCAGTATGTTTACTTAACCTAAACTGTCGAGTTACTTACGAGTCTCGACACATTCCCACCACCAATATATACATTATCTACAATAATCCCGCAGCGATGTTAGATCTCCATAGCTGTGAAGAGCTAACAGCGGCTCGGCGAAGAGGTAATCTTCCAACAGGATCATTACTGGCAGATGGTCCAGCGACCGCTGGTGACATAGGGGTGGAGTCGTGAGAGCTAACACCATCACCAGTGACCGCCGGTTGAGGGATCGAAATGCTTTCGATTTCCTGTTCCAATGGATACAACTTGACGATGGGTCGAGTGGTCAGGCCAGTCTTTGTTCTAATCTGGACCACTCTAACCAGATCATCTCGTCCGGGATAGAGTCTAACTACCCTACCAAGTTTCCAAAGGACACGAGGTCCCTCGTCATGTATAAGCACGATGTTATTTATCTTTGGCCATACACTGCTTGATGAGCCTCTTTTATTCTTATAGGCTTCTCGTAGTGATGCCAAGTATTCATTAGACCAACGCCTCCATAGGTCCCGGATCAATTTATTGATGTAATTGTACCTGCTGTGTATCGCTGCTTTACTATCGTAACTAGGATCCTCCAGCTCATCTAGCTGAATTAGGTCCTTTGGTAAGTCACGAAGTCTACGACCTTTAACCAGCATGGATGGGGTAATAGGGCAAGGGTCCTCCAGATCACCCGAGACATATGTTAAAGGGCGATCATTCACGGTAGCCTCCAGCTCCAATAGGACAGTAGTTAGTTCCTCAAAGGAGACTAGAGCACGACCTAGTACTTTTTTAAGCCCAGCCTTCACAATACCTATGGCTCTCTCCCAAATAGCTCCGAACCAAGGCGCACATGCTGGGATAAAACTCCATTCACATCGGATTTCGGCAAGATGAGCCCGAAGACTAGGATCGCTTTGGATGTCTTCCAAGTGTCTGGAAGCTCCTATAAATGTAGCAGCATTGTCGCTTAACATTATCTGTGGAAATCCCTGCCTACTACAAAATTCTCCGGAATGCATGGATAAAGCTGTCACAGGTCATATTGCTAACTACTTCAATGTGGATAGCTCTTGTAGTAGCGCACGTAAATAAAAGCATATAAGCCTTGTTGTTGTGTGAGTCCCGGACAGGAATTGCTCCTGTATAATCAACCCCCGTGACCTCGAAGGGATCTTTAGGAGTAGTCCTGATGTCTGGTAGAGGAGGTACTCTAGCTTTCGCGTAGGTATTACCCTGTATTTTACGACAGGTTATACACTTACTGGTCACTTGTTTTACCACTTGTCTTATCTTAGGAATCCACCACCTCTGCTGTATATATGCGACCACGTGATTAACTCCATAGTGACAACAGACACGATGACACATATTGATGAGCATGGTAGTGAAAGGATGTTTGGAAGGCAGTAGTATCGGATATTTCATTGAATCCGGAAGAGCCGCTAACTTCAATCTACCTTCATATACAATTAATCCTCCCTTCATGACAAGTCCTAATTGGTTTACCAAATTATTGCGAGTACCCTTGTCACCAGACAGCATCTTGTACTCCTTTGGGAAGCATTCCTGCTGGCATCTTTGAGCTATAATCTTTTCTGCTACTTTTAGCTCCTTTATGCTGAGGAGGGCACTGTCTGTGGGATACGTCCCTTTAATTTTTGCCTTCAAATTATTCTTGTATCGAATAGTCCATGCAACTACCAGAATGAATTTATCATAACTGCCATATTTTTCCCAGTTCCATAACCGTGTGTCCTGTTCATCATTAGTCCCAATGACTTGGCTAGTTACTTTTGGTGTTGGGTCATCTGGTAATATCTCTTCTGGCCACTCGTCTTTGTTTCGGAGCCACATGGGCCCCTTCCACCAAAACGCAGAAGATTTCAGATGTTTTGCCGAAACACCTCTAGACAGTAAGTCACAAGGGTTTTCTTTAGAGGACACGTACCGGAATTCTACAGTCGGAAGAAGGGATTTGATTTCGTCAACACGGTTTGCGACATACACTGGAAGCTTCTTCATACTATGCAACCAATGCAATGTGACCTGGCTGTCGCACCATAAAACAATTTTGTCGACTTTTACAATATTATGATAGGCTTCCTCCACAAATTTGATTAATCTGGCGGCTAGCAAAGCAGCAGTTAGCTCTAGTCTTGGTATTGTTATGGATCTTATGGGAGCGACCTTTGCTTTAGCGATGGCCGGACAGCTATGTTCCGGGCTCATAAATTAAATTGCAGTGCCATAGGCGACACCACTTGCATCGCTAAACGCATGAAGTTCCACTGAATCAGCATATACCGTCCTCCGAGGATAAGTAAAGTCACAGCAGAGGTGCAGGTCCTTGGTAACTGTAGACCATTCGGTAGCGCAGTCATCAGGTAGCGGATCGTCCCAATCTAGTTTCAGTCTCCATAATTGTTGTAAGAAAATTCTGGACCTTATTGTAACGGGCAGTAGTACACCGAGTGGATCGAACAGTTGTGCCGCCACTCTTAAGCACTCTCTCTTTGTTGCCTTATTGGTCTCTGGGAGACTAGCGTTGAACATCAACAGATCAGAGTCAGGTAACCATAAGAGTCCTAATGTCTTCACTCGCTCTTGATTCTTGGCAGCAACACCATCCAATTGCAGGAGGTCACGTAGTTGAGGACTATTGGTAGCCCATTCTCTGAGATATAAATGTGCTTGAGATATTATTCTTTGGGCATCCCAGTAACGCTTAACGACAGTCTCTTCATCACTGCCTGTTCCCTGGAGGTTGTCAATGTACAAACCTTCCTTAATAGCCTCCACAACTTTGGGATCCCCTTTAATAATGGAAAGATGTTTTAAGATCGTGGCATTAAGAAGAAACTGTGAGCAAGTCGCCCCGAACAACACTACCTTAAATCGGTAGCAAAGTAAGGGTGAAGATAAGTCCAAGGGATCCTTTGGCCACAGAAATCGGGTGTAGTCACGATCTTCTTTATGAAGTCTCAACATGAGAAAGGCCTTCTCGATGTCACTTATCCAGGCATATTTGTGTACCCTGAATCGCAGCAATATTTTTGCTAGATCTGGCACCAGTGATGGCCCTGCATAAAGGCAATCATTAAGACTTGGCCTGCCTTTGTCAATACTAGCGGAAAAGTCGTACACAATACGAACGGGCGTCGTTGTGCTATTCTTGGTGACCCGTGATGTGCCAAATAATGACTGTTTTCAGTAACACCGAAAGGAACCTCTTCAATAAAATCACGATGAAGTTGATCTTGGATAACGTTGGTGTAGTGACTACAATAGACAGGATCTTGCTTGAAACGCTTCTGCAGACCCCTTAGGCGACCCGCTGCTAAACCATAATTCGAAGGCAGCTTCTCTTTATGTTGGTTCCATGGCAGTCTGACTTCATATTGCTGATTCTGTGCAGAGTATGTTACTGTCTCCTTGTATATGTCCAACGCAGTCATGTTTCCTTTTGAATCTTCATTTGGGGAAATACCTAGATGATCCAGTTCCCACATACATTTTAATTCATTATGACATGGATTACTTGATTCCGTGGATATATATTGATCCATCGGGGTGACCGCTACTTTCAAAATTGTAAGTACCTCTACTTGGGCGGACTTGTCGCTATGGCAGGAGCCACTTAGTGCATAACCAAATTTAGTGGGCAAGAGAATTATGTCACCCTCTTTCTTGTACCCTGGCCGCACTAAGTCATAATAATAATCGGCACCAACCAACAAGTCCAGCCGAGATGTCTGTGTCATTAGAGGATCAGCTAATTTGTAACCCTTGTTTCGCAAAACTCTCATGTCTGCTTCAAGGCATTCTGATCCTTTGTGATCCGGGAGAGTTTCTACCACAACTGCTTGTAGAGGATAGTTTCTGCCCCGGAAATTGTATTTGAAGGACACTACTGGGTACTTTCTGCTCTCACATGCTCCGGTAAACCCTCGCAACTCTAGCTCTTCATCACCCACTTTTATATAATGGATAGAGTCTTGAGCGGAATTTAAAATGAAGGTGCGCTGTGAGCACTGATCCAGCAGTGTTCTCATCTTGACTGTTCCTCTTGATTCCTTAAATGTTGGCAGCATTACAGTTGGGAGGATAATACTAGTCTTCATTGACGACACAGACATCGTGGTAGTTTGCGTCTTGGTCTTTGTTACCTGTTGAGGTTTTTGCTCCTTCTTTGCACCGTCCCATTGAGATCTGGACTGACATAGGATATGGTAGTGTCTGTTTTGACAGAATTTGCAGTTGCGGATGTCTGGGTTCACACAACCATTGCTCCCGTGGGTTGAAGATAAGCACCCGGTGCAAAGGTTGAGTTGCTTTGCGCGTTTTACTTTCAGAGCACTGGTTTTGAATTTGCTACACTTAAACCATGCATGTGCCCCTTCGCACAACTTGCAACCCCTCCTTCGCACCGAGGCCTCCTGCACCGAAAAGGATGCTGAAGCAACTGGTATGTGTGGTGTAGTCCGTTCCGCTACACTTTCCATGTTAAACACTTCTGTCTGGTAAGCCTGGACAAACCTTTCTAGGTCCAGACCTTCTTCACCTAAAGTTCTCTTTAATGTTTCCTTTAGTGGGGATGGCAATTTATTCATGAGAATTACAACACTAGCTTCATGAAGGGTAATTTGTAGGGTCTCTATTGACCTCAGTGTACTTTCAAAACTAGCATAGAATCCCTTTAGTTCCTCGACATTGTAAGAGGGAGGATTCAAAGTAGTAAGGTTGGTTATATGTGCCGCCTTAATTCTATCCCTGTGCCCATAGGTTTTCTTTAGAAGGGCAACCGCTGTTTGGTAGCTGGCTCCCTCAATTGCGAAACCTTCAATTAGTTGTTTTGCCTCGCTATTCAGTTGACCTCTTAAGTAGGTGAATTTTTGGATGTCACTGAGCTCCGCATTGCTGTGGACACTACAGTGGGACATATCCCAGAATCCCAGCCATAGAGTGGGATCACTGTGAAACACAGGAAGGGTTATTTTCGGCAATCTTATACCGGCATTTCTGTTGACTGCAGCACGATTTGGCTCCTTGTGTTTTAGCTTACCTTTGAGGAGGATGATAACTTTATCAAGACACTCTATATAATCCACATCTGTTTCTATGTCTGCGAAATACTCGGCGTCATCTTCATAGAGCGTTTCCATTTCGCGGCGACATTAATTTAAATCTTCGAGCTGTCTTAATACCGAAGCCAATTTAGCCTCAATCGCATCATTATCTGCATTAACTAAAAATGTAGTAATATCTTTGGTGATCCTAGTCAAACCACTCTTGATACCCCCCTTGCGTCGTTTGTACTGGGACAGTGTCAACGACATGATGGCAATACACAGGAAATAGAATAGAATAATACTATATCTTACCTATATGGATGTAAAGCGCACTCAGAAAGTTAGCTGACGCCAATAAAGGCAAGATATAGGGAACCCCGACTTAAACGTAAATTAATTAAACGTATGATGCCGGGGTAGGGCAATAAGCGGGAAATATGACGCGGAACGCATTAATAAAAGTTAACGGACAACGCATAAGGATCTCCACACTTAAATTTAAATGGTAAACTTTACATAATATGCGGCAAAATTTTGTTAGAGCACACTAAGGAAGGGAGGTAAAAAAGGTGTATAACAAGCCAATTTAAATTGTAAACCTATAATAAACTAGGCTAGCCCAACATGTTTGTGGTAATTACCCCCTTTAAATTTAGTTAAGACCAAACAAATTCAATTTAACCCTTATAATACTACTTTACATTAATTTAAGTGTTGCAATTATACCTAGCCTATAGCCTACCACCTAATTATTGCTCAGATATGCGTGTACCTTAGAGAAAGTACCCTCCTCCCATTCCCCATCCGACAGGTCCCTTATTAACCCGGGAACTGCGGAAAGACTCTTAAGAGTTCCCCCGGCGGACTGCGGGAAGACTCTTAAGAGTAAGGCTATTAAAAAATCCATTTAAAACACCCCAAAACAATTTTTTTTTTTTTTTTTTATTGTCCCTGGGCCATGCCAAATATCACTCCTCCACCTCCCCTCCTTCCCCACTTTCCTCACCTCCTTCAGTTATCACCTATTTTCCCTGTTATTCCCTTATCCTGTGGTCTATTTTCGTGCTAACATTAGCGAGTTGCAAGCAGGGCATTGTCATCACTGTTAGCAAGCGAGTGCAAGAGAGAGAGAGAGAGAGTATCGATCGACAGTCTCTCTCCAGACGTGGGGAAAAGTGGTGGGAAGGGAGGTTGCCTCAGCCATACATTATGTAACTCCCGGCCTGTATCGCCGATTTTGACCATCCAAACGCTGTTTCCACTTGTTTTATTGTTGTAACAGGTTAATACCTTTATAATCAACCTATAATAGGCGCATATGGATAAGTATTAATGCTATTTATGGTAAAATAACGATGTTAGTGATGGGAACAGCTCAAATACGTCAGCACAGGAGTGTGGTGTCTCATACCCCCCATGCGCAGCCGAGAGGTTAAAGCCTGAACATCTCCCAGCTTTGTGAAGTGCTCCTGGGCAGAAGCCACGACCCTCTTGGACAGGGCTACGCTGGCATCGTATGTTAGATGTACGCCATCTTCACTGTAGTCTCCGTCCCGTACTTCCATGGACTGGTAGCGGGACTTAGTGAAAGGCAGTACTTTCTTCAGCCAGCGATTGGCCCCGTTCCTGATACTTTTGTATCGCTCTGCCGTCAGACCGCGGGGCGCTGGTCTCGCCTCCAGGCCTATAATTTTACAAGCCCCTGAGATTGACTCAATCTCTTTAGCTAGTTCCTGGATGGCGTTGGTGATAGAGCGTATATCGTTTCCTCCCAAGATTAAGAAGGTCAGGTCCGGTTGGTATCGGACGTGGCTCTCCCAGGCCGCAGAGGACCTAATATTGTCCACCCTAGCACCCCTTGGGAAAACGCCTTAACCTCAAAAAATGGGTGGAACACAGGTTTATCTACATAGACCTCCCTATGTAGCTGTGGCCTAACATAGATACCTTCCTAATAGGCTTGGGGTAGCGATGTAGAGACCGAATCACCACCTTGTTAAAGTCCTCCCCAACCCCCCCCGCCAAAGGCGCCAGTCGGAAACACATGGCGGCGGCTCATATGGTCGGGCGTAATAAGCGGGCCCCGGCAGAAATTAGGCCTCAGACAACCAACACGATCTCGCAAGCCCACAGGGGACACCAGGGAAGAGGAAATAGGGAACAGAGAGAAGGAATAGCTAGGAATAGTAGACAATAGGAAAGCAGAAGAAAGAAAAGACAAAGAAGAAAAGATAGCATAAGGCAAAAGTCAGAGGTTACGAAGGACCATATTGTGAGAATTCAAGAGTAAACAAAGTGGAATTTACCTATTAACTCACAAGAGTTAACTTACTTTATTGGTTGATAGGGATAGATAGCTCAATGATAGTGGTAGGAATAGATAGAAAATATAGTGGCCACTAAGATATAAGAATTAGGATGACTTAGCAGGAAACAGGTGGTTGTATTGGAGCGGCTAGAAGATCTTGATGAGGTCGTAGGTAAAGCGAGTCTGAGGTTTGTGGCGATGAACCCGCCAGTTCCAAGAATGATGCATGCACAGTTATCTTATCTACCAATGCGTCATTTAACTAACTACAAGATATACCGGATTTATTATAATGACAACCCGATATAATAATGGATAATAAACCCATATAAACTTAATACGAAATAGTATATATCTATTATATAGATATATAACTTAGCCTAGTACTGGCGCCTAATTTGAACTTCCAGTATGTTTACTTAACCTAAACTGTCGAGTTACTTACGAGTTTCGACAGACCAATGTTCTGGTGATTGCCTTTACCCAAGCCTGGAGGGTTAGAGAACTTACTAGGCAGTGCGGACCAGTGTTCTATTCACCTAGCAATTCCTCTCTTGAGCAAGGGAGATATGCTTATGACTTGGACAACTACTGATACCAAGTTGGGGAGGGCCAGAGAATCTATTAGGCGGCTCGGACCAGTGTTCTGTCCACCTAACAATTTCTCGGTTAAAGTTTGGGTCAATACCCAGGGACTGAGTTATAGCAGGCTACACAGACCAAAACAAAAAAAGTGTTCTGGAAGCAAGCTAAAACTCAAGAACCAGGGTTAACAGACTGCTCGGACCAGTGTTCTGGCAGTGAGTCATTATCCAGGATCTGTACAATAACTAGAGTCGTACGGACCAGTGTTCAGACAACTTGTTATTATACTATTCCTCCTTTACTATCCTCAGGCAAGTGGGACAGTTTAGGAAGCTCCAAGTTTATGTCGTTTTGCACTGACCAGTGTATGGGCAAATGGATTTAGACCAGGAGAATGGATAGGGCTAGATGATGTTAGACTGCACTGACCAGTGGTCGGGCAGATCACATTGAACCTTGGAACCAGCAGCAACTCCGACTCCACCCTGTCTACCCTCTGGCTGGCTTCGCCTACCAAAGTCATACGTTCAGCATCGTAGTCAGAGGTGAGGTATCTGGGAGTAAGATGGACATGGGGTTAAGGTGCCAATTTAAAGGTCTCGGATCGACCCCCGCAGTGCGAGCACAGCCTGGGTAGCTGCAATGAAAGCGAGAAGGGTCCGAGTGCTCTCCTTTGAATTTAGCAGGCATCCGGGCTGGCATTGTGTTTGGCTTGCTTCTTCTCCGGGGTTCTTCTGGGCTGCGGCGTCTCTTGGATGTTTTGTGGTGCTTCTTAGATTTATGGTGTTTATTTCACCTTTCCTTGGGTGGTGGAGTGACTTCCCTTATGGCATTTATTTTTATTTCTCGGGGCTCTGGTGTTCCTTCCCATTCTTGCTGATCTCTCATTTTCTGTCTTTCTCTCCTTCCTTATTTATTACTGGCGTCTTCCCGTTCTTGATGATCTTTCAGTTTTCTTTTTCTCTTGCTCTCATCGCTGTTATCTCCCGAGTCTTGTCCTTTCTCTCGTATTTTACTTTTAGCTACCACAAATCCTTCCTAAGTTGAATAAATTGGTAAAATAGTTGCCAGAATATGATGTCAAGGACGTAACTGGCACTGAACGGGTTAATATGGTAGGCTATCTCCAAAACTACTGCACATAATAATAAAATGATTGGTACCTCCTGCTTTCTTTGAGTAATTATACATGCCTCATTAACTTTTTTGTCTATTCTTTTAGTGTGTCTGTCTGCCTTTCTATTCGTACAATATCTTGAGAATGAATAAATGACATTCGATGACTTACACATATTTTTATACATGTGAGAAGGGTGCTACCAATACTATTTTGAACAAAGATAAAATAACTGCTAAGTTGTGATAAAGGTCTAAATGCCATTCTCTTTCGGAAAAAATTGGTTTGTTTCTGCTTATTTCGTTTATGAAGGCCTGGTAAAAGTATACGGCTTGCTGGATATGGGCCTCCTCGATTTTCATATATTGTACATGTATTTTATAGGTTTATCATATAGCCTACCTTACTTCATTGCCATATAAGTCAATACCGTCGCAAATGCATTACATAGGAACTATATGCAGTACTGTAAAAAAACAAAATTAGGGTTGCTGTGGGATACTCGATGGGTTGAGGGGAGCAGAGCACCCCCCCCACCCCCATGTGTTATTGAAATCAGCATCTATATGGCCAGTAAGGGGCCTCATTAGGGTTCTACCCCACATTTTTTGAGACATCACCATCAATAGGGACGTTTTTAGTGCTTTTTGTAGTTCCTGTATAATTAATTTGCGACGGTAATATATAGCAATGAAGTATGGTCTATAAGAAAACTATAGGACACATAACAATTGATGGGCCTTGTGTCTGGCAAGACATATACCGGTATTTAAACCAAAGGCTTTAAGTGAGTTTTAATAATATTAATTATGGACAGTTATTCGTAATGCAGCTTCATTGCCAACTAATCATGTTCATTCGTAATCCTACCTAGGTGAGGACTCGCTGCCAAACCAATTTTAACGAAGTATAGTGGATTGGACAGTATGAAGATATCTCCCTACCTAAAAACTTCTCTACCAAAATTCGAAAACCTTAAATTTCGCTACAGAAACTAATTCGACTAACAAAGCTTACCCAATTTTAAGTTAGATTACCGGTAGGTTAAAATGGTTATTTAGTTTTAACCCCTTGAGGATTATGATGTGTTTTTTCAGTTTGTTCTGGCTATTATTACATGATATTATTTAGATTAAGAAAGGTTTATGGAAGTCAGAGTTAGTTGAGACAGTCTGTATACCTTTTTAATTCCCACCGATCCTTCCTAAGCTGTATATAATGATTTATAATAGTCCAATGATAGCCAGAATGAACTGTCACAAGGCGTCATTATCCTCAAGGGGTTAATATCCACGGGAGTCCCAATTATATTAAACAATGACGATAAGTCAAGATAGTTCTGGGATATGGCTATATCCACGGTCCCTTTCTCTTTTCCTCAATCATAACATATAACTTAAAGAACATTAGAGAACCTAAATAATCACACCTGGCCAAATTTAGGTTAGGATAGGTTATGGTTTTCTATTTTTCTAGGTTAGTTATTTTATTAGGGTGTGTAATTAATTTTGGAGCCCCATGAGAAAGCTCTGAGGAACACTGATTATTGTAGTAGCGATAGAATAGCAAGAGAGATGCAACATAGCGGCGAAGAGAGAGAGATTGCAGAGAGTCGATGAGTAGACGGGAGTTAATGATACGAAAGGCTTTCCATGCTACTTTGTCTAGAAGTGCTGTGTGAGAGGATCCTCCCCACACATGTGAACAATACTCAATACAAGTACGCACTGTGCCCCTGTACAGAGTAAGAAGCTGTTCAGGGGTAAAGAACCCCTTGAGGCGGTTGACCACACCCAACTTCTGGGAGGCCGCCTTAGCAAGAGTGGTAATATGATCCTTCCATGAGAGAGCAGAAGAAAAGGAGACACCGAGATTACTGAGAAAAGATGAAGGGATGATTTTTATATTGTTGAAAGGATAGTCCTCTGGCAGTTCATGACGGGTAGATAAATGGAGAAATTGGGTTTTGGAAGCATTAAAGTTAACAAGGTTATCTCTGCCCAAATTCGAAATGGTAGTTAGATCAGAAGATAAGTGTTGTATGGCTTCATTACGTTTGTTTTTGTTGGATTGCTGGCTGGGCAATTCTGGAAAACTAATTGAATAGTGCAAGGTAGAGTCTTCTGCATATGAATGGATAGGGGAGGTACAGTTGAGAAGATCATTTATGAAAATTAGAAAGATAATTGGAGATAGGACAGAACCCTGAGGAACACCAGAGTTGATAGTATGAGGAAGTGAACGATGGCCATCCACAACCACAGCTATGGAACAGCTGGAAATGAATTAATAACAAAGGCACAGATGGAGGGATAGAAACCGAAGGAGGGAAGTTTAGAAATTAGAGATTTGTGCCAGACTCTATCGAAGGCCTTCGATATGTCTCACCGAAGTCCTGAAAGGAGGATGACCAGGATTTAGTAAGGTATGAAAGAAGATCTCCAGTAGAGCGTCCCTTAACACCCTACGAGCGGCCTAGGCGGTAATTTATATGTACCGCCCAGCGGGAGTTTTTGGCCATAAATGGGGTTGTTTCCGTGCTCTTTTTCATGCATAAACAAGACCCAGAGCGTAATACAAGTATGTATCCAAGAAAGGGCGTAAATTGAGCTTTCCAATGACACCCGAACCATCCTTCTACGATCACTGGTTGTGTTGCAACGATCGTGCAACCGAAGGGCAAAATTGCTAAAATACGGTAATTTTCTTACATTATTACGTGTGTAGCGAGTGAGTGAGGGTGGAGGAGGGTGCAATAAATTTCAGTAGCTCCACGGCGGCCGTGGAGTAGCTCCACGGCGGCCGTGGCGAGCGGTCAGGCGGTAATCTATGCTCCTCCCACAGCTCCGCTCTCTCTCAGAGCACATTTTGTGCTCAAAATTGCACTCGACAATAGCCGGGTGCCGCCACATAGGCCATATTTATTTTACTCGACTATAGCCGGGTGCCGCCAGTTATGGGTTAAGGAAGCCATACTTGCGATCTGAGAGTAGATTAAGAGAAGAGAAAGGCTTAAGAATTTTGGAAATGTTTTTTAAATGAGGGTGTGTTAAAGTTGATGTAATGCCATTGTGAACAAGATACACTAATCAAAATATCCAAGTGTTCCTTCATTATCTCATTAAGATGGTAACAATTATGTTTTCTATTTTTTCCAGATGTTTTATGTAAATTCGGACAGACCTAAAATGTGAGCTAACTTCAGACAGAACCTAAGAGTTACAAACAATGATTATATAACACAGGACCTTAAGCTAATATGTGTTTATTAACATATAATAATATTATAAAAAATATATAATATATAGCATTTTTTCGCCCAGGAAATAAATAGATAAATAGTACGGTACAAATAAATAGAAAACATAAAAGAAAAGAAAAGAAAAAGCATGAAAAAGTGCTGATAATTTCATATATTATCGCATACTTTATCGCTTGCATGAACCTAACAGATTGAGGAATGAAGAGATACGTAGGAGAGTGGGGCAGCAGGAACATTTGTCAGCCAGAGTGGACAGAAGGGTGCTGAGCTGGTATGGTCATGTTGAACGAATGGGAGATGAAAGGCTTACAAAGAGAATATGTGAGTCAGGTACAAGGGGAGATAGAAGGGCAGGAAGACCCCCATTGAGATGGAGAGACTGTGTAAGAAAGGCTTTGGATGATAGAGGAATGACTATAGATCAGGCAGGGGAAGTGGTGGTGGACAGGAGTGAATGGAGAATGCTTGTGAATAGTTGAGTGAACACGTGGTCATTTGGAGTAAGGGGTCGGGCGCAAGTTCGACTAGATAATAGTCCATCAGGCGCCTGGCCTGGGGGGACGATTAATATGAAGGGTGTGCCTGGAAGTGTGGTGGGAGGGCTTGTGGCTTTGGCTCCGCTGCATGTCTGCCTGCCGAGATCGGAACCTCTCCGGGTGGTCAGGGGCCGGGGGAGTGCTGGAGCGACCTTGGTAACCCTGGTCTCTGGGTCTTCTCCTGGGTGACCTGGATGTGTGTGAGTTTGTGTTTTTTATCTGTGTTTATTTTTTGTTTTATGTTGTTTTTGTGTTTTCCCTGTTCTTGCTCTGTCTTGAGTCGGCTACCCCCAAAATGGGGATTGGGCCTGAGCATATAGATAGATAGATAGAATGAACCTAACGAACCCTTCCATCTTCCTTCCTATCTATCTACTGTATCTATCTCCTGTATATAATTATCTCCCTTATTAATGGACATAATTATTTGTTGTTTGATGTTGTTTGATGTTTTTTTAATCACTGTTTAGTTTCTGATGCCATGGAATTGGAAATATTATTATTGTACCATAGCAATAATACTTATTATGACAAAAGAGTACAACATAGATATTTACCTCATCTTCTGTCTAGGCTGAATGTTAAGGTGTTGAAAACTTATTGTTTCAGACAATTAAGTCGGTGTCGTATATCTCGCATACATTATCTCCTATACATATTGATGCTTTCACTTGTCATTGCGCTCGGCTGAGATATTAAAAGATTGGGGATTTTTTTGTTTACATATTTTAATTGACTTCTGTAATTTTGCTCATTATGTGTTAGTGGAATAATAATATTATTTAGCCCATCAAATAAAACAATATTCACAGATTCCATAGAGACCATATACCAAATATAAGTACTGATAAATAAGGGAGATAGTTAACGTGTGTGATTTGTTTCTGTGTGTGTTTGTCATATAGGCTAATGTGTGTGTAAGGATGTGCAAGTTTGTGTAGTTGTGTAAAAATGCCACTGGTGTAGGAAAATCGGACTTTTCCTGGAAAGTGGTAGCTTCAAGTGGAACGAAGTGTACCTTGAAGAAGCAGTGTGTACCTGTAAACAACAAGTACAGCATCCTGGAGGACGAGTGTGATGGAAGTGAAGGCAGAGTGGGGGGAGGAGCTGACCCGTCATACAGCAAGGCAGTGAGAGGGGAGTGGAGGAAGTCTGCTGCTGCTGCTACAACTGCTGCTACACCTGCTGCTACACGCCGACAAAGGAAAAAGCTAAGTCTGTTTTCATTGTCGGTGATTCATTGGTTAGATACCTTGGCAGGGCAATAAACACTCAGGATGGTAAAGTTGTCTGCGTGCCTGGTGCCGGAGTCGGGAGGGTGGCTGAGAAGATAGATGCTGTCCTGGAAGTGAGTGGGGAGGACCCCATCATCTTCCTCAATGCAGGGAGCAACGATATATGGAGATGCAGGACTGAGGAATTGCTCTCCAAGTATCAGGAAATGTTGGAGAGGATCAAGGAAAAGGGTGGAGTTCCTGTGGTAAGCAGTATCCTGCCAAGAAGAGGGGTAAGGAAGGAATGGTTCTCCAGGGCTATTGGTGTAAATAGCCGGCTGGAGAAGTATTGCAAGGCAAATACTATTCCATTCCTGGATAACTGGTCCCTCTTTTATGGTAAGGATGAACTGTATGCCCAGGATGGAGTACATCTCTCTCGACTAGGAGTTTCGACCTTGGCCAGCTCACTCGACAAGATTGTTGCGGGGTTTCGTTAAAAAAACCTGGGTGTGTAAGTAAAATACTGTCTCCATATGGAGCAGGCACTTCATGTGACAAACCAGTGAGTAAAATAGAAATAATCAGTCAAGATAGTGCGGATATATTGATGTGTAATAGTAGTATCGATAGCACTACACATGTAATTGATAGTAAAGATGAGAATACTGATAGAGTAGAATTTCCGTCTAGAGCTAGTAGTTCAACAGGAAATAATAAGTTAGCTAAACACAATAGAAAATTAGTTGCAAATAAAAGTAATAGGTTGAGGGTATATTATACAAATTGTAGGAGTTTATGTAACAAAATGAACGAAATTAGAGCACTCGTTAGCACAGAAAATATAGATGTTATTCCCTGTTTTTCTACAGGATTAACTTGGGTAATGTGAGTTCTAACTGACTGGGTATAGAAGGCTGCATGCACAAAACAAAGTATGAGGAATAGAGAACACAAAATAAACACACGGTAACAAGACACACGATCACGTTTATTGATGTACACACTTCTGTAGTTTTCTTGATGATGATTAAGATGAAGCATAAGAAGGTATGAATACTCGTACAAGACAAATGATAGAATTGAACAACTAGCATTAAGTGGATCTGGATGGAGCCTAGTCTCCCACTTCCAACGTTCAGGTATTAATCTTCTGATCACTGTCTTTATTCACAAGTTTATAATTATACTAGAGACCATAAATGTTACTTATAGATTCATATTCACTATTAGATTTATCACTGGTAGCTCTGGTGCACAAGTAGTAGTTCACAGACTAGATTAGACACACGTATTTTAGAGCACGGGAATTCTAGTAACCTCAGGGGGGTACTGATCTAAGTTTTATATTCTTGTATCAGAAACACATAGAACGCGAATCAGTGGGCGAACATCAGATATCACTAGGGTTTCACTGCTATGTAATAATATCTGGATATATGAGTAATTACGAGAGTTAATATCGCCTGTTAATTAATAAACACTGATACGCTTAGCACTTCCTAATGGAATGGTTATATATGAATTATACTGGGGCAGAGATAATAGCCACTTCATAGAAATATTAATAAATGAGTCTCTAAATAGCACGGTAACACTGTAGCACTGATAGAGTGAATCTTGGGTAGTATTTGATTGGTCTGATTCCTGGTTATCTTGCGTCCGTGATGTTGGGGGCTAACGACTGTTTTTTTTTTTTTTTTTTTTTTTTTTACTGACTGGTTCCGCGGACGTCCAGATGGTCCATATGTAGGAAGTTCTCAAGACGGATCTCTTGGCGATCGTTGCTGGCTACACTCTTATATACCCTCTGGTTTCTAGACCTGAATCACAGATATTAGGATCTTCCTGACAATCTGGATCGGAATTAACGCCAAGCGCATCTCACGTCGATCGCTCAGCTTCCCGGCCTGTATGAAGGTTATAAGGTGCACGTAGATTTCTTTTACGTGGACAGATCCTTCTATCTAAATCTGCCACGGACTCTGCCGGCTCTGGAACTCAATTCTCAGGAACAAACAAATAGAGCTAGAGGTCAACTCAAGGGACCAACCACTGGTTGGTGTCTATCTTTCAACTGATTTTACTGGGGGCTGGAGCTTGGTTTATAGGTTCGGTTTTGGACCCTGTAGGCAATAGGGATCTCGAGTTTTGATGGACTTATTTGAGCTCTCAATTGATACGGGAACTAGGTAAGGTGGTGATTACTGTTGTGGCACATGGCTGTATGGAGCCTTCATAATGTGAGATAACTGAGCCTTAGTAAGAGGTACTATTTTGGCTATACTGGAAGTATTTAGGGGAGAGAGACTGGATCTACTTTGCGAGGAGGTTTGGGACATCTTTGATGGGAGCGTCTCTCTTAGATTGCTCAGTCTTCATTCTATGGTATAGCTGAGGTGCTAATTTGGTTATTGGAGTATGCAAGAAAGGTTAATGGGTTATTGTGGGTTAATAGAGGTTAGTAAAGGTGTTAGTCATACATGGTTAGTTCATTGATAGGAAGAATTCCTGTGCTACCTGGCAATGACCCGGAAGTCAAAACAGGGGTCAGGTATACCTCCGCAGGGGTAGGGGTCTCCCTCCTCGGGTGGGTGAAAGGGGTAGGTGCGCGTCCTCTCTCTGTGATGGTCGTCCGGGCGGCTGTGGCTGGGGGCTTGCCATATTACAAGTGTTTGTAATAACCCTCTGTTTATGAGACAGATGTGGGTGTTCGTAATACCAAAACCGAAGGTGCTTTGACCAGCTGGTTTAATTGGTTGGGTTGTTAATTGCATGGTTTGTTGGATGTGGTGGAGACTGGGTTGCTAACTCTGCCACATTTATCTGGAAGTATGGCAATAGAAGTTAGTCACTGGCGAGGCGGCTAGCCTCGCACTGACGATCATTTGGTACAGGGTTGTGAATGGGTTGTGAGGGAATAGATGGCATGCAAAGGGTTAGTAAAGTTCTAATGGTGTTCCTTCCTACTGGGGGAAGGTAGGCTGGATAGGAGTATATATACAAAAGGTTTGAGAATGTTAGTAACGGAAAAGTTAAGGATATTCAGGGGGTATGGTGGAGAGGCTAGGTTAGGAGGGAGTGGAGGAGCGTGGGGGTTAATGAGAGGGAGAGGGTTAAGGGGGGCTACGTGGAAGTTTGACCCTAAGGTCTCTGGGCGTAGGGGTGGCATTAGGCTACAGTTGGTATCTTAGACTGGGGGTTACCGACAGGGAAGGTAGGGTAATCAAACGCTACCGGGGGATGAGCAATAGGTGGTGGTATATGAGTCTGGAAATTATAGAATCATGTGGACTGTGGGGAAGATGAGGTTATCTGTAGGTGTGTGCTTGACTGTGGATAAAAGTAGAGAAAAACATAGTGTACTATTACTCGTCAATACGAGGGGTTATGGACACTATTAGTCGATACGATTTCTTGCTGATCTAGTTGTCCCTGGGAACTGCGTTTTCTATGAAATATATACCAAAGAAAGCGGCAGTTCGTAGGGGTAGCTTCGTTATTGTTTCGTGGTAGATATGCATCAAGACAATGGTAAAAGAGGGTTATCTATACAATCTGGTTAGAATTGGGCAATACAGGAACAATGGAATTTCCTATACCATCTCGTCTGTGCAGGAATATAGTTACTGGATTGCTCGCGGCATCTTCAGTCATGAGATCTGACAAGATAGGGCAGGCGTAATGGTTGCACGAGGGTGTACCCGTGGGTATTATAGTTTCTTATCAATTATGACGTGGAGGTTAATGTTATTACTTCTCGGATGGAAGAACATGCATAGATTTATGGGGGCGGTTGGTCTTCAGAAACTTAGTCTGGCAAGACAAGGTATTTTAGGGGGTTAACATATTACTTCTCGGATGGAAGAACATACATAGATTTATGAGGGCGGTTGGTCTTCAGAAACTTAGTCTGGCAAGACAAGGTATTTTAGGGTATGTTGATATTGATATCTTAACTTAGGGACAGGGCATGGGTGTATTAAATTAAGGTGTATTCATGTTCATCATCATGTAGAGTCTGGCGGGTAAGAGGTGTAGGGCACGAGGGGTGGTGGATACGCGAGGTGGGGGAAGGGTCAGTGGTTAGAAGCGATAGGCAGGTGTGGTTTGGAGCTGCTTAGCCCTGCGGGCTTCGGCCTGTCTGAACTGGTTGGCTTGGTCACCTGGGCTTTTCCTTCTGTGGGCCTTTCCTTCGGGTGTCTCTGTTCCCGTTTCTTTGTTGTTCTCGCTCGTGGCTTCCGTGGTGGGCTTCTCGTTCTGGGGCATTTTAATAGACATAATAGCGCTAACTGAAACGTGGATTAATACAGAATCTAGGCATTTTTTAGCAGAATTTGATATTCCAGGATATAGTTTGTTTAAATATGACCGAACAAGTAAGAGGGGCGGGGGTATAGCAGTGTTTGTCAGGAGTACATTAAAAAGCTGTATTAAATCAGGTATTAGACTAAATAATTATAATGAAAGTGTTTGGGTAGAGGTTAACGAAGGTAGTGAGACCATAGTTATTGGAGTTATATATAGTCCGCCTAATATGAGTAGAAATGGCGTAACATCGTTATGGGAGGAAATTAAAATAGCATCAAGGTTTAGCAATGTGTGCATTATGGGGGATTTTAATTTTCCGAACATTGATTGGCAGCACCAAATAGGCGACTCCGATTCAGTAGAGTTTATTGAGGTAGTACAAGATAGTTTTTTATTTCAATTCATAGATACGCCGACTAGAGGTATTAATATTCTTGATTTAGTTTTCAGTAACAATGAACATATGATAAATAATGTAGAGATTGGTGACCACCTAGGAAATAGCGACCATAAATCTATTTATTTTAATAATACAATGGACAGGGAATGCTAAAGAGAATACGACACTTATCCGAGATTTCAGAAAAGCCGATTATGGTGGGCTAAGAAGAGACTTAAGGGTGGACCCTATTGTTAAGCAATTAAGTCAGGATATGCCAGAGTTAAACTTGCCACCTACATATAACCAGTTTATTGCTTCACTCCACAATGCTCAAAATAAATATATCCCTAAAAGAAGATTTAGATCGACGCAGAACCAACCAAAATGGATGACTAATAAGCTAATAGATCTTATAGGAAAAAAGAAAGGAATATATAGAAAAATAAAGACAGGCGAAAATCATTTACATATATACTATCAGACTCTATCAAGACAGGTCAAAAAGGAAATCAGGAAAGCAAAAAGAAATTATGAAATAAGGATAGCCAGTGACTCAAAAAATAACCCTAAAGCTTTTTACCAACTATATAAATCTAAAGTTAGAGATGTAATAGGCCCCCTAAAAACTTCAATAGGAGAAATAACAGAAAATTATTTAAAATGTGCAGTACATTAAATAGTCAGTTGCTTTCCGTTTTCACTAATTAAAATTTGGCACAGATTCCAGAAGTCAATATGGTATATAGTGATAGTATAGAAAATATGTTAAGTACAGTTAGTATAAGTAGAAATGATGTGCTTAAGGAAATTGACAGACTGAAACCTCAAAAATCGCCTGGTCCTGACGAGGTATATGCTAGAGTATTAAAAGAATGCAGAGATGAGTTAAGTAGCCCATTAGCATTTTTATTTAACAAGTCATTAGAAACAGGTTTAGTTCCAGAAGCTTGGAAGCTTGCAAATGTAGTTCCGATCTTCAAAAAAGGTGATAAATCGATAGCATCTAATTACCGTCCCATTAGTCTCACATCAATCATAGGAAAGTTGCTAGAGTCTATTATTGCTAGGAAAATTAGAGGCCACTTAGTAAAATTTAACTTAATAAATTCTTCTCAGCATGGATTCACTCAGGGACGTTCTTGCCTTACTAATTTGCTTAGCTTTTTCTCAGAGGTATATGAAGCAGTAGATAGTGACAAGTCATATGATATTATATATTTAGATTTCAGTAAAGCTTTCGACAGAGTCCCTCATGAGAGATTGATGAGAAAGGTTGAGGCACATGGAATAGGAGGGTCGTTGTTGGGATGGATTAGGTCATGGCTAATTGGTAGGAAACAGAGAGTCAGCATAAATGGTACCAAGTCAGAGTGGGGAGCAGTCAAAAGTGGTGCCCCCCAGGGTCCGGTATTAGATCCCCTGTTGTTTCTTATATACATAAATGACCTAGATTTAGGTATAACTAGTAGGATAAGTAAATTCGCAGACGATACTAAAATGGGGAGATCAATTGATTCAGATAGCGATATAGAGTGCCTCCAAAGGGATATAGATACCTTACATGAATGGTCAGTAAATTGGCAGATGAAGTTTAACATTGACAAATGCAAGGTATTAAAGATAGGGAAGATGCAAATTTTTTTTAAATATAAACTAGCTAATTTAGAATTAGAAAATTCCGACTGCGAGAAAGATCTAGGTGTGTTTGTTAGCAATGATTTGAAGCCTAGAAAACAGTGTATAAGCGTTCGTAATAAGGCAAACAGGATTCTCGGGTTCATCTCTAGGAGTGTGAGTAACAACTGCTGATGTTATCTTAAAACTTTACTTGTCATTAGACCCAATATGGATTATGCTGTCCAATTTTGGTGTCCTTATTACAGAATGGACATAGATTCATTGGAGAGAGTACAGCGTAGAATGACAAAAATGATCCATAATATTAGAAATCTTCCGTATGAAGAAAGGTTGAAGAAATTAGGTTTACATTCGTTAGAGAGACGCAGAGTTAGAGGGGATATGATAGAGGTGTTCAAGTGGGTTAGTGGGATTAACAAAGGGGACATGACAAATGTACTAAAGCTCAGTGATAGCGTAAGAACTCGTACCAATGGTTTCAAATTAGATAAATTTCGTTTCAGAAAAGATATAGGCAAATATTGGTTTGGTAACAGAGTTGTAGATAGGTGGAATGGACTACCAGGTGCTATAGTGAGATTAAAAACGGTAGGGAGCTTTAAGATAAAATTGGATAAGCATATGGACGAGAAGGGTTGGGTGTGAAGGGGGATCAGCCGGGTTGGGCCAATCAGCGCTCTGCAGACCCCCGTAATCCTGCGTTAATCTCTAACCGTTTTGGTAAGATGATCCTCAGGGTATTAGAGTGTTGAGCCTATAATTGGGGTTGTGTGGGACAGGGATCTGCCTTGCTTAGGCCAATCGGCTTTCTGCAGAATCCCATTTTCTTATGTTCTTATATAGTGGTTGTGTTGGCAGCACGGAAGGTCTTATATTGACAAAGAAATGGGCGAAAATATTCAAATTTGAAAACTAATGGGGCTAAACATGAAAGAGAAGGGGGTTCAGGAAAATTACAAATACCCTTTAATCAATTCAACTGGCTTCCACTCTTCAGATATGATTGGACAATTAACCACTTCATCCATGTACACATGTACAATGGCCTCGCACACCTCTGGCACAATTTTGGAGATAGTGTTATGTGGTATCCTGAAAACGTATTGTAGACTCTTATAGCTGTCCCCAGTTGCATTGTAACAGCCAAACGTAATCCAGGTGAATGTGCTTTCCTCTTATATGTGTCTTTCTTCCAATGGTTCCACTTTCCCAAGGATCTCTTTGAAGAGGGCTGGATCCATTCTCATAAAGTTTTTGAAATCTGCAGGATCCTGTGCTTCAATTTCCTTCATTAGTTTCTCGTAACACCTAAATTTCTTTCGGCGTAGAAGCCATGGCCTCGTTCACACTGACCGCTTTATGCTTCTTATTTTTCTTCTCCATTGCCTCCTTCTCCTCCTTGACTTGCTGAGCATATAAAACAGCTAACAAACGCAGCCACTGATTTGTTATATCAAATTGTAATTCTAAATCACCTATATCCTGCATAGACAATGCTGAGACTTGACAAGTACGTGCGAAGGTTCAGGTGAGAATGTGTGAGAGCCTCACAAATGCTGTTTATATATTAGCAAACAAGAGGGGGGGTTGCATAATTACCTGAAAATAATTAGAAACTCCCATTACCATCGTTCGATATCTGCAACATTGCCGACACGTTGGCAACGATTTGCCGATAAATCGTCCCATGATCGCATGAAGTCGTTTTGTAACGGTTTTCTGAAATTCAAATTTCACAGTTGTCGTATGTTGTTGCCGATGGAATCGGCGAGTCATCGGCCAATCGCCTATGTTGCCGACGATGTTGCCAACAATCGCCAAACATGTTGCTGAGTGATCGGCAACAGTCTTATTATAATGGTCTTTTTTTATAAATCGTGCCAAGTCGTTGCGAAAGTCATACGACAAGCAGTCGGCGACGGAAAATCGTGTCAAATCTACAAGTGGGAAGCCCCTTAAATGGCACAAAAGGTCCTAATATTGACAACAAAATGGAGCATAAGTTCTTGAAATCAACAAACTAATGAGGGGTACATCAACAAATCTCAAAACGAATGGGGCTAAACATGAGGGAGAAGGGGGTCCAGAAAAGCCTAATGCCTCCCCATAACATTGTATATCCAATAATAATTAATGATTACAATGAAGGGACTCTGTTTAGAATTGGTTTTGAAGTTTCCCGTTTGCCAACGTGTTCCGATGTTGCTAAATAATTGTGACCGCTTTGGCCAACATGGTAAAAGAAACACTGTGGGGATGCGCCCTTGTTTTAACCCTTTTATTACTAGGACACCATTTTTCCACTTTATTCAGGCTATCGTTAGACGCTTTTGTTCAGGTTTGTATGGCCGTCTAAGAATTAAAGAGGAAAAATATATATCCATATATTTTTCCAAAATTCCTTCCTAAGCAAAATACAATAGTATACTGATAGCTCGAATAAAAGGAAGAAATGTATCTTCACATACTGAAGGAGTTAAAGTTTCGCTTTTTACAGTTATGTCGGGTCCAAGTGGCACAACACCATACGGGGCTACAAACCCAACTCTGCTTCTTCGTCTTGTGTCTTGTATGTACTTTTCATAATTATTTGAGTGATTTTAGCTTTAGATTTGGGACCCGCAAAGGAATTTTCACGGGTAGCATGATATGTGCAGATTGTAAAGGGAATAAAGGGTTAATGGGAAGGTTTAGGATTAGGATAAAACATGTTGGGCAATCCCCACTTTAAAAGTATCAAAAGTACGGTAGTAGGATACTGTTAAACATCATGAAATTATGAGTTCAAAGATGATTCCACTCTTGGATGCTGTGGGAAAATATAAGAGTACCTAAGCAGTTGAGGAAAAGATAAAGTGGTTTGAGAGGGTTTTATTGGATGGTAGTGTTGAGGTATGGGAGAGATATAAGGAGAAAAGGAGACAGGTAAAATGGAAGATTAGAGAAGCGAAGGAAAATGCAAATGAAAGTTGGGGTTAAAGATTGAATGAGCATTTTGAGGAACGAAAGATGATTTTCTGGAAGGAGGTAAATAGAGCAAGGAAAGGAGAACATAAGAGGGAAAAGTCGGTGAAAGATGAAAATTGAGAGTTATTAGTGGAAGGAAAAGTTATGTTGAGTGTTTTGAATCTTTGCTAAATGTAAGAGATGGAAGGGAGGCAGTGGCTGATGGAGGTAGGTTACCCAGACTACCCAGGTGGGAGGAAATGAATGAACGGATTGGGAAGAATGAGGTGAAAGATGCAGTGATACCAATGAGAGCGGGTAAAGCAGAAGGTATGGATGGTATTGCTATGGAGTGTATTAAGAAGGGTGGATATGTGATAATAGATTGGCTGGTGAGACTATTCAGTTGTTTGCTTTATTGTGTCAATGGCACCAGTAGACTGGACGAGTACATGTATTGTGCTATTGTACAAGGGGAAGGGAGACCGGCAGGAGTGTTCAAGATACGGTACCATATAGCTTATAGAGGTATTAGTTTATTATCCATTGTTGGAAAGCTGTATGGCAGAGTGTTGAATGAGAGGACAATACAGGGTACAGAAGGTGCAGTAGAAGAGTAGTGCAGTTTTAGGAGGGGAAGAGGGTGTGTGAATCAGATTTTTGCAGTAAGACAAATATGCAAGAAGTATTTAGAAAAAACAATAAGGAGATATTTTGGGTTTTTATGGATTATGATCGTGTGGATCGAGGAGCAATGTGGAAGGTGCTAAAGATTTATAAAATTAGAAGAAATTTGTTAAGAGTAGTCAAGAGTTTTATGAAGAGAGCTGAGCATGTGTTAGAGTAGGAAATGAGCTGAGTGAATGGTTTGAGGTAAATGTAAGTCTGCGACAGGGTTGTGTAATGTCACCATGGTTGTTTAATATTTACTGTATATGGATGGTGTGGTGAGGGAGGTAAACACAAGGATTATGGGTAGAGGATTGGGTTTAGTAGGAAAGAATGGTGGAGATAGGGAGTTGAATCAGTTGCTGTTTGCTGATGACACAGCATTGGTGACAGATTCTGAGGAGAAGCTGCAGAGAGTAGTAAATGAGTTAGGTGTGGTATGTGAGAGGAGGAAGCTGAGAGTGAATGTCAATAAAAGTAAAGTGAAGGTGTGTAATAGAGATGCTCGTAGGGTACCGGTAAATTCAAATGTACGGCTGGATGGGGAAATACTGGAACAATTGGAGTGATTTAAATATTTAGGAGGAGTGATAAACAGGGATGCAGGTTTGGATATGGAGGTAAGACAGAGAGTATGTGAAGGAAGGAAATTTTTTGGAGCAATGGGAAGTATATGGAAGGTGAGAAATATCGGAATGAAAGCTAACAGTGCAATGTATCAAGGGATAGTTGTACCAACTGTGATTGATGGGACTGATATGTAGCCTATGAAGGCACAAGAGAAAAGAAAGTTGGATGTGATGGAGGTGAGCTGCTTGAGGAGTGTGTGGAGTAACACGTAGAGACAGAGTGCGAAATGAAGAGGTACGTAGGAGAGTGGGACAACAGGAAGCCTTATCGGCCAGAGTGGATAGAAGGGTGCTATGCTGGTATGGACATGTTGAATGAATGGGAGAGGAAAGGCTTACAAAGACAATATATGAGTCAGAAACAAGGGGAAATAGAGGGAGAGGAAGATCTCGGTTAAGATGTTGTGATACATGCATTGGAAGGTAGAGAGATTACTGAAGATCAGGCAAGATAAGTGGTAATGAATAGGAATGAATGGAGAATGCTTGTGAATAGATAAGTGATAGTGGTTGTATGGAGAGGGGGTGGGGCGCCAGTTGGACTAGATAATAGTCAGTTAGGCGCCTGGCTCGGGGAGCCGGTTATGTTGTGAAGGGTCATGCCTGGAAGTAAGGTGGGTGGGCATTGTGGTTGTTGTTGTTGTTGTTCCCTAAGCTGCCTGGCCGAACAGGCCCGAGTCCCTGAGGAAGGCCATGGCCGTGATCGGGCTTTCCTACAGAGCTCTCATTGAGTGTAGATTGTGTTGTTGGTGTAAGTGGTTGTGTGATATGCAGTCTTCTATGACGTGTTTGATGGTATGGGGTGCTGTGTTACATCCTGGGCAGGTGTCGACGACGGAGTCATCCAGTCTCTTCTGATAGCTCAAAAGAGCTGGATGGTGTTCGCATCTCAGCCTGGCCAGGTGGACTCTGTCCTCGCGAGGAAGGGAGGATTCGGAAGGATGGATTTCGGGAGATCGTGCTTGCAGCTGCGTGTTGTCTATGAGTGAGTGGATGGATCGGCGAGAGATATGAGTATGGATGTGCTTCTGGAAATTGGTTTGGGGTGGGCAGGGAGGGAGAGAGGACAGTATTTGTGTGTGATACCTGTGCTGGGTGTTGTTTTGATATATCTTGGTGTCTGTGGGTGTGTTGCCATGTAGTGTAGTGGGTGGTTTTGACTTTTGGTTCGTAGAGGCTGCTGCCAGAAATTGGGTGCTGGTAAGCTTCGCTGCATATCTACCTGCTGAGACCAGAACCTCTCTGTGAGGTCTGGAACCGGGGGAGTGGTGGAGGCCCCTAGTGATCCTTTGGTCTCTGGGTCTTCTCCTGGGCGACCTAGATGTGTGTGAATTTTTTATTTTGTTTTTATGTTGTATTGTGTTGTCGCTATTCGGGCTCTGTATCGAGTCGGCCACCCCCAGCTATGGGGTATGTGCCTAAGAATATACATACCGGTACATGCATACATACCTAAACATGTCGGTGCTTACCTGGTGTGTGATATTGTAGATATTTTTTTTTTTTGGATTTTGGCTTGATACTGCTCACTTGTGTGCTCCACCTCACGTTGTGCTGCCCAAACGACAACGGCTACATTGAGCTCTGTTAGCTGAGTGAAGAACACTGGTTGGTAACTCATGAGTCTTGTGTTCAATTCTCACTTGATAATCATCATATTCTATACATTAGATTTCCTGTCGAGATGTGGACTCTTTATTACCTGAGTGGGTGGACGATATCTATGTTGGAATTGTGGACCATATTAGGTTAAGAAGATGGATTTTCTGGATCAGATAAAACGAATGTGGTGGCAATAGTCGGGTCTGAAAGTCATCTGCCCGTGGCTTTCCTGCATTCTTCAAAGACAGTCAAATTGCCTTGGAGTCGAAGGCAATCGTCCCTGTCTGCTATTAGTTGATAAACTAAATTATGACCTGCAAAGAGTTTAGGTGTAGAGATAAGAGATATTGTATAATCATTTATGTATGAGTGAAAGAAAAGAGGGAATAAAGGACGATGTTTTTGGGGTTTACTTTGTTTACTTTGTAGAATTTCGCCCTCTGTGGGTGCAGCTAAGGTGGACCTCCGCAGCGAACAGGCAGCTCTGCTTCTCTAGTATTCCGTAGGTTTGCTTGCAGTGCTGGGGTATCCTGGTGTTGGGGGCTCATCGGGTACTTTTGCCAACCATCTGTCCAGCTGACGCTTGAAAGAGTCAGTCGTGACCCCTGTCGGCTCCCTGATTGCTTTCGGCACAGTGTTGAAGAGACGAGCTCCATTTCTTGTGAAGCAGTTGTGTAAGATTTTGCAGCTGTCTGGGTTGTAGCCTCTGTCCTCTTGATGTAGCACAGTCATCCTATTCTTATGTGAGGTACCCCTGCAGTTACAAGAATAGAAGTTGGAGGGGGAGCCATGGAGAAAAGCACGTTGTTCTCAATTGGTTAGGAAACTCTCCATCCTGTGAATAGGTTGTACTTCGATTACATAATAATCCAGTTTAGTTTAAGTCTTCATTTTTGGATTTTTTCAAAAGTTTTAGCAAAATCATGAACTATTGTGTCGACTTGATTAAATGGATGGTACCGTACTTCAGGGACTGGAATGTCATGAATTATCAGTGGTTATTTTAATTTGATTTCTGCAATGCCGGGTGAAGGGTTTTTGTCCTCCCAAAAATATCTGGGCCTGACGGGGATTTGAATCCAGGTCTCTACCACTGAACCACGCTCGGACGTACAAGAAGGAAGCAACCTTAGTTCTCTTTTGAAGAACCAGGTGATATTCTCGTGGAGGACTATGCCTTTTAACACATGGCAGGTAATTAGACTTCAACCACGACTATTTCATACTTCCCTCGAAGTCAACTCGGCATAGCTCTGTGGTTTAGGGTTTTTTCGGGCATAGGGCAAATCAAAATATTCCAATCTTTACCTAAACTAAGCTAGCTTACCTAACCTAACAAAGCTTACCTACCCTAACCAAGCTTTTTTAACCTAACCAAGCTTACCTATCCTAACTCGCCTATAATAATCTAAAATCACTTTGAATTACGAAAAATGAACATGTATATACCAATTTCAAGAATGTGGCTGTCCAATAATTCTCCATATGGTCATAGAAAATAATTTCATTTAGGGCAGGTACGGCACACAAAAACGTGGTAAGTTCAATGGGATAGTAACCCTGCACTTTAAAAATTCGCCCAAAAAACCTGACCCATAACCTCTGAAACTATAAAGGGGCTATGGCAAATTGGCTGTAAAATGCCTACACCAACTCCCTAGCAGACTCTTCCCAAACGGTAGAAATATTTTATTGATTACTCTAGGATATTTTTACTCTTAGAAATTAGTGGTAATGATCTTTGGCCAAATTATAATGAACAGACTAGAGTCATAGTTCATACATACCCACATGTTTCATGAACATCTTCTGAAAATCTCTTTGTTTTAAAAAACTGGGGAAGACACTTTTCACAGGCAGCTTTGCATTTTGTGTCCTTCATACACATAAACAAATAAAACAAAAAATATATGGTTTATCTGGAGTTTCTTCAACCCTGGCTTCAACTTAACATTAAAGGGAGGATTTTAGTTTATTAGCAAGACCTCCATCAAGTTTAACCTCTTCTGTACGGTGCCAATATGACAGATGCCATTTTGAGCCCTGAGAACGAGGCCAGCTGTTGCAGGGAGCGCAGGGGGGGGGCTCCAACCACCGCCTGCAGGCCGCAGAGACACACTGAGCTCTGAGAAAGTGCTCGCTCACTCATGTACAGCGTCACACATAGCAAAAACTTATTTATTTTTTTATTTTACCGATTTTGGCCTTCATTTGCAAGATAACCAAATGTCGTACAGGGATGATTCAGATGTCATTGGAAAGCTCTATCATTGTACTTTCACAGAAATGTAATTGTATTATGCTCTGGCTCTTGCTTATGCATGAAAAAGAGCATGGAATGAAGATAATTTCGGGCGATTATGCCTGCACTGAAGGAGTTAAAAGGATACATCCAAGACCCTCCTTCGATATATATATATATTGAAATGTTGGGTTGGTATTTCAACTCGACTTGGTATTATCTCGTCAACAATCCTGTAATAGGATATAGGGAAAGAGAATATGCCCGACAGGGTCACATTTAGCTTATTAAATCTTGCTATAACTTCTCACACTAAGGCAGCATTTATACAATAATAACACAGGTTACTTTACACTCTTATTTATTCAATGGCATAAATATGGGGAATCAACTATACCTATCTGTCATATCCGGCAGAAGGTAATTGATTTAGGTGACGTGTCAGAATAGAGTCTATTATACTGATTAATTAAGTGCTCTATGTCACGTTACACACAGTATCAATAATGTAAGTATGCAGGAAAATATGATTATACATGTACATAGTATTTCAGTTGAGATAATAATACATATGTGAGCGAAGCGTTTAACGTGAAGAATTCTGGTATTGAGTGAACCTGCCTGAAACAGCGTTCACGGGCGAGACACGGTGAGCGACAGTCAAAGGGATTAGTAAGGGGTCACACAGGTGAGATAGGCAGGTATAGTGTGTTGACCCTAGGTTGTTGTTGTTGTTGTTGTTCCCCAAGGTGCCTGGCCGAACAGCCCCAAGGCCCCGAGCAAAGCCAAGACCCTAGGTCAGATGGACTGCTTTATTGCGAATTCTCGATTTACTTTAGTGCGATTATAATTCACAGATGAAAGTTAGATACACACTTGGGGTTTTATAGGCAAGGTAGTTTAAATTCGAACTAGATTGTCTAAGCAGTTTTGTGAAAGCGTCTACACACGAGGTACGAAAAATAATTATAGACCGGGCATGAGATCTGATCACACGTATATAGAAATTCAAATTCAAAGTAAGTTGATGGATAGTCTGACATACGGAGCCCTGTATATTAATTTAAGAGTTAGAATTAGAGTTGAAGGAGCCAAGCTACCCAAACGGTGAAGCAGACTAGCGAGCAAACGAGCGAGTGGGCAAACCATCTCGCCCCATACCTGCAAACTACCCTTCACACCTGCGTGCGTCATAGGGGACCCTTGCAAACTACCTCGATGACCGATGCTATGACGTATGATCGACGCCAGGAGCTGTGAGTGGACCAGACACCTGTTATGCGACTCGAGGAGCTATGATTGGAGTAGGCACCACCTCCCGCCTCCTGATTCGTTCCTACACCATCATTGTTTGGTATATAAGACCCGAGTTGTGGGCATTCAAATCAGTCTCATTTGGAGTTGGGGAAGGTGAACTTGCAGCTGGAGGAAGACGGGGTGAAGTATTATAATGGGATTGTGACTGTCAGTCAGATTATATAAATGTGTGTTAAGTGTATTCGGTGTAAACACTTATGTTATGTTGGTTAGTGAGATATGTGATTGGGAATTAACGTGAACGCTACTATTACGTGTTTAACGATTTAATTGCGAATTAACGTGAACACTACTATTATGTGTTTAACTATTTGATTGGGAATTAACGTGAACGCTACTATTATGTGTTTAACTATTTAATTGGGAATTAACGTGAACGCTACTATTATGTGTAACTATTTGATTGCGAATTAACGTTAACGCTACTATTTATGTACTTAACTATTTGATTGGGAGATAACGTTAACGCTATTATTATGTACTTAACTATTTTAGTTGACTAACTTGTGGACTAAAGCAACTCTTTAAGTAATTGGGTTATGATGAAAGTAATACTATTGTTTTATATTAATACTTACGAGTTCTTTCATTTTCTTTGAATTAAGCTTACAGTGCTTAATGGTGCTTAGTACGGTGATGCTATTGTCTCGTATTAGTAATATCGCCTTAGACTAACATGGCTGTGTTAATATTACTTCTAGTGATTTCCTAAGCTGAAGAAAATTATTTTGCTTCAAAATATTATATTTTGCTTTTCATATTATTTGAGTGAGACCTGAATCGAATCTATGAAACGATCCTGTAACTTTATTTACTCATAATCAAACCTCAATGTTACGTGGTTAAGAAATACATTTAACTAATTATTAAATATATATCTAACTTTTTATGTGACTTTGATATTACTCCTGATGATAATAATAATATAATACTATTAACGTAAGACAAGAACCAAGAATAATTACATTAAATATAAATAAAAGGACATATAAGAACACTATCTATTCATTTAAAAAAGGATAAGAGACAGAAATATTCTTACTTTAATATTTATCTTTCAAGACTTTTTATAAAAATTAATAGTCCTTCTTTAGCTATAACTTATTCGGTTCATAACCATAGCCTACTAAGCTTCGGTTAAATAATAATTCTTTATAAATACTACATGACTTTAATTAGTTTTCAGTATTTTTCATAATTAAAGAGTATCAGTCAATAAAGGTTATAAGTCCTAAGATCCAAAAGGAAAGGAAGCAACAACAGGAAATTATTTTATTAGATTTTACTTTTGTTTTGCCTTCAGCTGACTGATACCTTAATATATATCTCTGTGCTATCTAGATTCATCAAGTTAACCACTTGAGGACTAAGATACGTAACAGAAGAGTGGCGACCTTGCCAGGATTCGTTTCATACAGTTTCACTCGGTTTCATTAAAATTTCACTACTTAAAAATCAAATATTAATCATGCCTCAACTAATTAATGAAGAAGATGCTCGAGTTTTCATAGAATCAGAACCCACAGCCCCTGATATTGACTGTCTGTCAAAATCCGAACTGAAAGTGCTTGCCTCACATCTCAAATTAACTGTTTCAAACATGTCTAAAGTAGAGGTGGATCAGACCATAAAAACCCACCTGTTCCCTGTAGAAGGCGGGGAGGGAGACGGAGCAGTTGGTGGGATCCCTAGTAAACCTAGCCAACTTGATGAACAATTACCACCTGGTTTGACTGGTGATCAAGTACTGGAACTAGCCAGACTAAAAATAGAACTAGCCAGAATAAATACCGAAGAAGCCAGCATAAAAGCCAGAGCAAATATCGAAGAAGCCAGAATAAAGACCGAACATTATCAATATCAATATCAAACGGCTCAACTAAATGTCAATACAAATGCTCCCGTAATTGCTCCCCCTCTGGGATTGACTATGACTAGTGTCATTCCACCTTTCACTGAGGATAATGTGCAGGATTTCTTTGTTTTGTTTGAGGAAGTTGCTGGAGGTATGAAGTGGACAAGAGATCAATGGCCTTTTATGTTACAAACTGTTTTGACAGGGCAGGCTCGAGCCACGTATTTGTCAGAAGTAGCAGAAGTTAGGCAGGATTATGACAATCTCAAAGAAGCTATCTTAAAAACCTATCAATTGCAGCCTGAGGCTTACAGGCAATCTTTCCGTAAAAATCAGAAGAAAGTAGAAGAAACCCATAAGGTATTTGCCAGGACCATGACTAAAACTTTCAATCATTGGGTCAAGAGTAAGAAAGTCACAAGCTACAACGATCTGAAGGAGTTGGTCCTGTTAGAAAATTTCCTATGGAAAATTGATTCTTCTGTATCCTATCATTTAAAGGGGAAAAAGGTAGATTGTCTTGCCGACGCCGCTGACATGGCTGACACATACGTGCTCAACAACAAATTTCGTGGAAAGAAGCCCTACGATAATTCTAGTTCTAATTTTAAGTATCCCAATCACAAATCTGACCGACCAAGTCACAAGCCTATAACGTCTTCCCCAGTTAGCCAAAATAGAAATGTTCCCCCAACTAAAAATGCGACTCAGGGCAATGGTAACAGAGGTGGGCCCCAAACTAATAGTAATGCTCAAAGAGGGAACGTTCCCGTATCTCCTAAAGTATGTACTTTTTGTGGCAAGAGAGGCCACCTAGCTTATCAGTGCTGGGCCAAGGAGAGAACCGAGAGATCGGGGCAGACAGTTGCCGCCGTATTTCAAACTCCATATGTGCCTGTAATGCAGGACTCCCGACAGAAGGAGTACCTAGCACCAAAAGTTCCTTTAATGCAGGACTCTCGACAGAAGGAGTACCTAGCAGCTAACGTAAATCATCTAGACAGGGGTGTAGTAGCATGTGTGGTGCAACCCACTAGGGTTAAGCCAATAATAATTTCACCATCAGTGCAGGACAGTTACCGTCCCTTTATTTCATCTGGCAACGTGAGATTAAATGGTTGCATGCATGAGGTAAAAATTCTGAGAGACACAGGTTCTACTAGCACCCTCATGGTGAATCCTTACACTGAGTGCCCACCTGGCGAACCAGTTGTAATGAGAGGTGCTGGAGGCCAGTTTTATGCATACTTGGTAAAAGGCGAAATTGAATGTGAGTTACTACAGGGTGAGGCCACCATAGCTTTGTGTAGGTCCCAAGATATCCCTGTGCCTGGGGTAACTCTCCTTTTGGGGAATGATGTAGCAGGTGAGAAGGTCCGACCAGACCCCCTTTTGTCACTGTCCCCTGTTAACGAGCCACTAACCGGTGAGCTCGAAAAGGAGATGCCAACTGTTTTCCCTGTGTGTGCTGTCACACGTTCAATGTCTCAAGTAGCAGTTCCCTCAGACAGAAATGTACCGAATGTAAGAGTTGATGAAAGGGATGATGAGAGTGTGAATGATGCTCCAACTGTGCCTGATGATGTGACTGAGGTGGATTTATCTGACACCTTTATGGCTCATCTTGACCCTAACGATGACCATGAAACCCCTCCAAATTGTCCTAGCGGCCTGGTAGAGCTACAGAGAGATGATAGTGAATGCAAGGAGTTAGCTGCCAGGTCCGTGAGTGAAGAGGAATGTGAGAAGGAGGGTGGTGAATGTTTCTACCTCAAAGGAGGAGTATTGTGGCGAAGATGGAGACCGCCACACAGACCAATCGATGACGGGGCTTGGGACGTCCATCAAGTAGTAGTCCCCAAACCTTGTCGTAGAGATATAATGGAAATGGCACATTGTATACCATTGGCAGGACACCTAGGTGTGAGAAAAACTCTAGACAGAATCAGATCCCACTTTTACTGGCCAGGAATGCGTGCAGATGTAGTGGAGTGTTGTAGAGTGTGTCACACTTGCCAGATGACAGGAAAACCCAATCAGAAGGTGCCTGTACATCCTCTGGTGCCCTTGCCCGTTTTCGAGAATCCTTTTACTCGGGTGGTAGTGGACATTGTAGGCCCATTGCCTAAGACTTCCCAAGGTAACCTTTATTTATTAACTATCATGGACATGGCAACTCGCTACCCAGAGGCTATACCCTTAAGGACTACCTCTGCTCCAACTGTTATCAAGGAACTGCTCAAATTCTTCACCAGAATGGGTTTCCCCCATGAGGTGCAAAGTGATCAAGGAACTAATTTTACCTCTAACATTTTCCAGCAGTCCCTGAAGGAGTTGGGTATCGAGCATGTAAAAGTCTAGCACCTACCACCCAGAGAGTCAAGGGGTTCTCGAACGATATCATCAGACATTAAAGGGAATGTTACGTAAGTATTGTACAGAGACCGGAGTTGAGTGGGATAAGGGGGTACCTTTTCTTTTATTTGCTACTCGTGAGGTTCCAACTGAATCCCTGGGTTTTTCCCCTAATGAGCTAGTTTTCGGTCACCAGGTAAGAGGTCCTTTGCAACTATTGCAGGATAGCCTAGTTGGCCAGGAGGGGAACCAAAACCTCCTCAAGTATGTTTCAGATTTCAAAACCCGGCTGAGATCCTCATGTGAGTTTGCCGCTCAAAACTTGACAGTGGCTAAAAGCTCCATGAAGAAATGGTATGACAGAAAAGCCCGTGAGAGGGAGTTTAAGCCCGGTGATGAGGTTTTGGTCCTGCTCCCCCTTTTTGGCCAACCATTATCTGCCAAGTTCAGGGGCCCATATAAGATCATTCGGAGGGTGAGCATTACCGATTATCTAGTAACTACCCCAGACAGGAGAAAGCCCACGCAAGTATTCCATATAAATATGTTGAAGCCCTACCATAGGTCCCCTGATTCCTCTCTTCCAGATTCTCCCACTGTGGCAGTGAATGTCAGGACCTGTGAACAGCCTGGTGCGGACAAAGTCTTCAGTTCTCTTACTGACCCGCAACAGACTGTTCCAGAGCCTGAAGGTATCCATGCAGACTTTGACTTGTCATGTAGCCTATCCAACTTTCAGTATAATTCAGTGGCTTTGAGGGAATTACCATCTAAACTATGTCATCTTCCCTCTGATCAAGCGAACCAACTAATCTCTGTTTTATCTCAGTCTCCCAATGTGTTCCGTGATACTCCAGGGCTCACTTCTTTGGCCGTGCACGACATCGACGTAGGGGATGCAACTCCCATTAAACTATCCCCCTACCGTGTCTCGCCACAACGCAGGAGTATACTGCAGGTCGAGCTTGACTTAATTTTTTCAAACCAGCTGATCACAAGGGCCTTCAGCCAGTGGAGTAGTCCGGTCATACTTGTGCCGAAGCCAGACGGGAGCCATGGGTTTTGTAGGGACTATAGGCAAGTCAATGCTGTCACAAAGAACGATACCTACCCACTGCCACGGATCAAAGATTGCATTTCCCAGGTTGGCCTCATGCAGCAGTAAGTATAATTTAATGAGAGGATTTTGGCAATTAGCTCTCCCTTGTAGCGAGGTAAATATCATGCTTTTGTAGTGCGCTTTCCAGCCTTCAGCTGTGAGATGCCTTGCAGTTCGAATAACGCTCCAGCTACGTTCCGGCTATGTTCTGATGTGGTACCTGGAGACGTTGCCTACTTTGGATGATATCCTTATTATATCTTCATTATAATCTTGCTGTTGCCAATCTGGTGGTGAATCTATTGATGTATTATGTTTAATATTATGTACTATACTCCTTAAACTCTTTTCTAGGGGGGAGGTCTGACATACGGAGCCCTGTATATTAATTTAAGAGTTAGAATTAGAGTTGAAGGAGCCAAGCTACCCAAACGGTGAAGCAGACTAGCGAGCAAACGAGCGAGTGGGCAAACCATCTCGCCCCATACCTGCAAACTACCCTTCACACCTGCGTGCGTCATAGGGGACCCTTGCAAACTACCTCGATGACCGATGCTATGACGTATGATCGACGCCAGGAGCTGTGAGTGGACCAGACACCTGTTATGCGACTCGAGGAGCTATGATTGGAGTAGGCACCACCTCCCGCCTCCTGATTCGTTCCTACACCATCATTGTTTGGTATATAAGACCCGAGTTGTGGGCATTCAAATCAGTCTCATTTGGAGTTGGGGAAGGTGAACTTGCAGCTGGAGGAAGACGGGGTGAAGTATTATAATGGGATTGTGACTGTCAGTCAGATTATATAAATGTGTGTTAAGTGTATTCGGTGTAAACACTTATGTTATGTTGGTTAGTGAGATATGTGATTGGGAATTAACGTGAACGCTACTATTACGTGTTTAACGATTTAATTGCGAATTAACGTGAACACTACTATTATGTGTTTAACTATTTGATTGGGAATTAACGTGAACGCTACTATTATGTGTTTAACTATTTAATTGGGAATTAACGTGAACGCTACTATTATGTGTAACTATTTGATTGCGAATTAACGTTAACGCTACTATTTATGTACTTAACTATTTGATTGGGAATTAACGTTAACGCTATTATTATGTACTTAACTATTTTAGTTGACTAACTTGTGGACTAAAGCAACTCTTTAAGTAATTGGGTTATGATGAAAGTAATACTATTGTTTTATATTAATACTTACGAGTTCTTTCATTTTCTTTGAATTAAGCTTACAGTGCTTAATGGTGCTTAGTACGGTGATGCTATTGTCTCGTATTAGTAATATCGCCTTAGACTAACATGGCTGTGTTAATATTACTTCTAGTGATTTCCTAAGCTGAAGAAAATTATTTTGCTTCAAAATATTATATTTTGCTTTTCATATTATTTGAGTGAGACCTGAATCGAATCTATGAAACGATCCTGTAACTTTATTTACTCATAATCAAACCTCAATGTTACGTGGTTAAGAAATACATTTAACTTATTATTAAATATATATCTAACTTTTTATGTGACTTTGATATTACTCCTGATGATAATAATAATATAATACTATTAACGTAAGACAAGAACCAAGAATAATTACATTAAATATAAATAAAAGGACATATAAGAACACTATCTATTCATTTAAAAAAGGATAAGAGACAGAAATATTCTTACTTTAATATTTATCTTTCAAGACTTTTTATAAAATTAATAGTCCTTCTTTAGCTATAACTTATTCGGTTCATAACCATAGCCTACTAAGCTTCGGTTAAATAATAATTCTTTATAAATACTACATGACTTTAATTAGTTTCAGTATTTTTCATAATTAAAGAGTGTCAGTCAATAAAGGTTATTAAGTCCTAAGATCCAAAAGGAAAGGAAGCAACAACAGGAAATATTTTTAAAATGCCCCAGAACGAGAAGCCCACCACAGAAGCCATGAACGAACACCACACAGAAACACCAAAGGAAAGGTCCACAGAACGAAAGGACCAGCTGACCGAGCCAGCCATTTCAGACAGCCCAAGCCCGCAGGGCTAAACAGCTCCAGGACACACCCATTTACCTTTTCTAAAACTGACCATTTTCCACACCTCACGTACACTAACCCCCTCGTGTCCTACACTCCCAACTACAAAGATGATGAACAGGAATATACATTCATATTAAAAACACCCATGCCTGTCCCGACGTTGAGCCAATGCCAACACATCAGACAGCCATAATTATATCTATGTATGTTCTTGCATCCGAGAAGTAGATGTTATATATCTTAGAAGTTAAAACACCCACGCTGTCCCTAGACCTCGTATATAATTTTCCATGACGAGTATAGATATATGTAACCCGTGCCCAGTCGCCCCTTGCACTGTTCCTCTAGTAACTAAGTATTAATATTAACATTCCCTAACATCTTGTCTTGCCAGACTAAGCTTCTGAAGACCCATCGCCCCATAAATCTATGTATGCAATCCTTAGGTTAAGTATTTTTATCCGCCATTGTGTTCACCTTTTTCCATTTACTTTCCACAATTGTCATACGTCTTCCCCTTGCCTCCTTCGTATCCACAGTCCACACTACGCCAATTTACTTCGTGTCTTACACCTCTTACCCCAACCAGAGATTATATAAGATAACCTGGTTATCAGTATCTGTCATAAGTACCCCGAAACAATAACTAAGTACCCCTACGAACTGCCACTGTGGTTGGTATTTTATATTTAATAGAAAACGCAGTTCCCAGGGCCAACTAATAGTATCCATAACCCTCTGACTGATCACATAACTCTATCTTTTCCAGACTCATATACCACCCCATAGTTGCATTCCCCGGTAGCATTTGGCTAACGTATTCTACTGCCTTTTCAAACTTCCATATCAATTGTAGCCTAATGCCACCCCCACGCCCAGGGACCTTAGGGGCCAAATTTCCCTGTAGCCCTTGAACTCTCCCCCCCCCTCTCATTAAGACACCCGCGCTTCTCGACTCTTGTCCGACCTAGCCTCTCTCTCATACCTCTTGAAGATCCTTGAATTGTCCGTTACTAACGCTCTCCAACCTTTTATATATATACTCCTATCCAGCCTACCTTCACTTAGTAGGCCAGAACAACATTAGAACTTTACTAGCCCCTTGCATGCCATCTATTCTCTTACAACACATTCACAACCCTGCACCCAATGGTCGTCGGTGCGAGGCTAGCCGCCCCGCCAGTAACTAACTTCTATTGTCATACTTCCAGATAAATGTGGCAGAGTTAGCAACCCAGTCTCCACCATATCCAGCAAACCCTACAATTAACAACCAGCCGAGTAAAACCAGCTAGCTAAGGCACCTTCGGTTTTGGTATTAAAGACACTCACATCTGTCTCATACACAGAGGGTTATTACAAACACTGGTGATATGGCAAGCCCCTAGCCACAGCCGCCGGACGACTATATCAGAGAGGGCGCCCAGCTCCCCCTTTTTGCCCACCCGAGGAGGGAGACCCCCACCCCCGCGGAGGTATACCTGGCCCCTGTTTTGACTTTCGAGTCATTGCCAGGTAGCACAGGAATTCTTCCTATCGATGAACTAACCATAAATGACTAACACCTTTACTAACCTCTATTAACTCACAATAAACCATTTACCTTTCTTGCATGCTCTGATCACTAAATTAGCACCTCAGCTATACCATAGAATGAAGATTGAACAATCTAGAGAGACGCTCCTATCACAGCTGTCCCCATCCTCCTCGCAAAGTAGATCCAGTCTCTCTCCCCTAAATACGTCCAGTATAGCCAAAATAGTACCTCTTACTAAGGCTCAGTTATATGAAATATAAAGGCTTCCTATCGCCCTGTGCCACAACTGTAAATATCATCTTACCTAGTCCCCATATCTATTGAGAGCTCAATTAAGTCCATAAGACTCGAGATCCCTACTGTCTACAGGGTCCAGAACCGAGCCTATAAATCTAACTCCCGCCCCCAGTCAAATCAGTTGAAAGCTAGACACCAACCAGGGGTCACTACCCTGCAGTTAATTTCTAGCTCTGCCCTTGTGTTGTTCCGGAGTGAGATCCCAGAACCGGCAGACTCCGTGGCAGATTTGGATAGAAGGACCTGCCCACGTATTGAAGAACTTCACACATATGGCCCCCCTGGACGGCCGCGGAACCAGTCGTTAGCCCCCAACATCATGGACGCAAGATAACCAGGACCAGACCCATCAGATACTACCCAAGATTCCCTTGAGCAGTACTACATATTACTGTGCTGTTTTAGATTCACTAATTAATATTTCTACGAAGTGGCTAAGACCTGGCCCAGTGTAATTCATACTTAACCATTCCATTTGGGACGTACTAAGCGATCAGTGCTCTTTAATTAACAGGCGACCTTGACTCTCGTAATTACCTTATTCAGATATTAAAACTAGTGATATCTAACGTTCGCCCACTGATTTGCGTTCTATGTATTTCTGAAACAAGGATATAAAACTTAGATCAGTACCCCCTGAGGTAACTAGAATTCCCGTGCTCTAAAAATACGTGTGTCTAATCTAGTCTGTGAACTACTTGTGCACCAGAGCTACCAGTAATAAATCTAACAGTGAATATGAATCTATAAGTAACATTGATGGTCTTCGGTATATAAACCTGTGAAATCAAAGCCAGTGATCAGAAGATTAATACCTGAACGTTGGAAGTGGGAGACTAGGCTCCATCCAGATCCACTTATGCTAGTGTTGTTCAATTCTATTATATTGTCTTACACAAGTATTCTGCAGTGGTATAACAATAAACGTGATCATGTAACTTGCTACCATGTGTTTCTTTGTGTTCTCTATTCCTCATATCTTGTATTGTGCATGCAGCCTTATATACCCAGTCAATTTAGAACTCACATTACCCAAGTTAAACCTGTAGAAAAACAGGGCATAACAATTTTATTAGATTTTACTTTTGTTTTGCCTTCAGCTGACTGATACCTTAATATATATCTCTGTGCTATCTAGATTCATCAAGTTAACCACTTGAGGACTAAGATACGTAACAATAGCTATAACAAGGTTTTGGGGGTAAGATGCAAATTAATACTAAAAAAGAGTTAATTTATACTCGATTAAGATGCGACTGTAGATAACAGTAATTAAGAGTTTCGAATGAACTCAGAATAAATGGGGCGCACACGGCGAAGTTGTGCTAGATGAAATACCACGATTGTAGCATAAAAAGGTAATTTGAATGTATTAATAAATCCCTATAAACAATATACGAATCAAAGATACGAAGTAGAGCGGATTACACAACACAAGATGTTATCAAATATTTACTTTGACAATAGTAAATTAAGATAAATCGGTCACTTAAACAATATAGTGAAACGAATAAAATAACTTTAATATGAGTTACTACAATGGTGTGAAAAGAATTACGAAAACCCTCACACGTAGACTAGACTAATTCACAAGCACTGGATAAACTAGAGAACTTGAATACATGAATTTATATTAACTCAACGGGGGGTTCTTGACTTTTCGGTATGGAAGGATAGATAGATTAAAATTTGGGCATAGGTCCTAGGTAAATGATGCTAAAATAGGGAATATCTTCACGGTATATACTTTCACCTCAACTTGGATACACAAAAGAATAATAACACATAAAGGTGAATTCTGCGAGTATTCCGTTTAAGTCTGTATAAAGGTAGGTTTATATAACGATTGCACAAATATGAATTGCAATAATTAGTTAAGAATTACACTAGATAGGATTCACTGGGCAATATCTGGTATTATGAAATCACTGGTACAGATCAATATTTATGGGAGGATAAATGACTATGTATCGTGTACACAAATATGAATTACAATAATTAATTAACACAGATCCTTGGCACAGATCAAATCATCAATACTTTAGGAATACTCGCATATTTTACCTTACCTTCAACAATAGCCACAAATTGAGATACACAGGACACTTAGGATAGCTTTGTGGGGAGAAGGACCAGGTATGAGGGTCAGGGCGTCGTAGAGCTCTGGACACGGCGGCTGGACGCCGAGGGACCACTTCGTCAGGAGTCCAAGGGGTGGGGGGAACAGGACGGCAGGCACCTTCTCTCTCAGGGGGGGGGGGGGGGGGGAAACGACTCCCGGACAATAATCCAGACGGAGCGCTAGTAGGCAGTTATTACTCCCGGACAATAATCCAGACAGAGCAACCTACTGAGTTTGAACTGCCTTCCTATAATTTCAGTCAGGCTATATTTGGATTGTTTCTCTTGGTCAGGTTGCATTATCTCCCATTAACAGGGGCTTAGTAAATACATAAACAGTGTCTATGTCGAGGGTAATAATTACATGAAAAATATATGTAGGTGCTTAATAATATCGCACTTAAGTTCTTGTCTTTTTTACCTCTGTTTCCTATTTCTACTATATGGCATGATAATGTAATTCGTTATTTTCTATTCACTAGATGGTTTGTCTATTTGTATTGTTTATGCAATGATTTTGTTATGCGGCACTTTCTATCACCATTTCTCTTCCTTTTTCACAGGATAGCTCCTCAAGGGGGAAGAGCCCCAAGGATTTAGGTACTGTATTCCCAGGGCTCTTGATGTGTAGCTTGCATAAGTGCCTTTTCATCGTAATATTCGAGGGGTAATTCCGCCTTAGTCGTTTGAGTCCCGCGCTGTGGTTGGTGGGGCCGTGAGAGGTGATGATTGGTGGGGCTTGACCTGTATTGAGGGGGCAACTCACCCGTTTGCCCGGGAATTAGAGCATGGGTCAACTGGCCTAATTTCCCGTTATTGAATTTCCCGTTCTCTGGAGAATGGGATTTTTTTTTCATTATTCTTTTCTTCTTCTGGTGCATGAATTCCTTCCTCCTGCTGTCCCTCGATTCTCTGACCACCGCTATTCTGTGCGGTTCTTCTTTGGATCCCGTAACTTCACCACCTTCGATCAAATAAAAATCTTGACCGCGAGATCTCATTTTATACTTGCGACATGTGGGGGTGGTGAGAGATAGTGTCAGTTGGTTTAACACTAAACACCAGAGGGTTGTGGTTTCGTCAGAGGAGATGGCGGGGTCAATCTCCACCATCACGTCGAGAGGTACCATGGAGTTTTTGGTCACCTGAAGTAGATGGCTAGGAGAGACGATGGCTTCAGGTTGCTTCATGCCCGAGGAGATGAACACGCTGTCGATTTTCATCTTGGGGACGGGGTTAAGGGATAACGGAGTTGTTGCTGGTGGAGGAGCTGCTGGTGTAGTGTCCACTGTAGGAGTGGTGGAAGTGAATGGCCCAGGTGGGGGGGGGGGGGGGGGGGGGCCTGGCGGTGAGGGGGCCTGTTTCGTTGGTGGGAGTGTGTGAAATAGGCTGTTTAGGTGACCTCGCACTAGGGGTGGCGGCGCCCTTGATATGCCACGAGGTGGTAGTTTTTGAGGTAGGCCCCGCTTGTAGGTTGGCTGGAAGGTGGGAGCCCATCTCTGCGGTGGCTTCACACGATGCCCGAATCTCGTATATGTTGGGTTAGATAAGTGGGGTATTAAGCTGAGTGATTTAACATTCTGATTTGGCATGGAAAAATTAGCAGGCAGAGAAATAGAAATAGATTTCTGAATGTTGGAAGGTTTAGATGATATGGAAGTAGGTACAATGGAAGATGTTGATGGCTGTGGAGGGGGCGTAGTAGCTATAGGTAATGGAAGAACCTGATCAGGTCTCATTTGAGCAGGTGTACTGGTTAGTAGGATTAAGGCGTCTGGTTGGTTATTAGATTGAGGTGAAGAGAGGGGGGTTATTTCAGAGGGTGATTGACGGTCTAAAAGAGGGATAGTTTTTAAGACTGGTGAACTAGGAAGGGTGCATGTAGATTCAGAACATTTTTGTAGGCTGATAGAAGAGGGGAGGAGTTGGGGATTTTCTGATGACATTATCGTCAGTTGGAGTAGACAGTTGAGGAGGGGCAGAGACAATTTGAGGAGGAATGGGAGGGGGCTGACAGACCCGAATGATTTTGATGGAAGATTTATTTGAAGGGGGTTTGGGCGATTATATGGTTTAGGGATAGGAGGAAGAAGTTGGTGAATGAGTTTCTCTCTGAGAGGAGCTAGTGGTGAAACGGAAGGAAGAGGAGGGGGAAGAAGTTCTGAGGTCCCCAACTTATGGTCATTAGTAGCAGGCAAAATGTTATTATCTGTGGAATCTGCAAGCATAATGGTATTCTCATCTATTGGTTGAAACCTACGTTCATATCTATTTCGGTATGCGCGTGACTCACCAAAATAGTTTATAGTTACCAGGTAGCAATTTGGAACAGTTAGAATTTCGAAAGGGCCTTGATATCTGGGTTTTAATTTGGATGGCACTGGCAGTTGAGTAACCATCACGAGATCACCAATGTGATGTGGACTTACTTTGGCGGTTTCGTCAGGCTTTAGGTCTTGCAGATACTGGAGTTGTCGTAGGCGATTTCTTAGATGGACTAGGGACTGATCAAAATTAGATGAGGGCTCATACGGGACAGCTAGATGGCGTAATGGAAGTAGTAAGGGTGGTACTCCAAAAATGCGCTCATGGGGTGAAATCCCGTCTTTCCGGGGACAAGTGTTAATTCCCCACTGAACGATTTTTACCTGGCTGGGCCAATCCTTGGTATTCATCTGTTGCAATCTTGTCCGGATCTGATTTGCAATAGTGCGGTGGCTTCTTTCACAGATGGAGTTTCCTTGGGCCCAATATGGGGAGGAGTGGCTGATCTTAAATCCGCACATTTGGGATAACTGGGACCAGATATGGCTGGTAAATTCTGGTGCGTTGTCGGAATGTATGGCTTCTGGCAATCCGAAGTAAGGGAACACATGTTGGATCATGGCTTCTGCTACTGCTAACGCGGAATGCTATTTAGCTGGACAGGCGATCACATATTTTGAGTATGTGTCCACGAAGGTGATGATATATTTGAAGCCTTGACTTCCTTCTAACGGCCCCATCACATCAACGGCTAATAGTTGCCAAGGTTTGGTTGCCACTAATTTTCCGGAAGGTCCCGGAGTGCGGGTCCTGTCTTTACCTAGGGCACAGGCACGACAGGCTTCAGTGATGCGTTTGGCTGTGATGTATGGAGAAGGGGTTCAATACACTTGTTGATAGGTGGCTGTCAATTTTCGTTGAGCCAGATGGATGCCATTATGCATGTGTAATTATTGTGTATGGATTGCATACTGGTCAGGGCTGCAGTTGGGGCGATTACAATTTTTCCCTCTGGTGTGAACAGATTGTCTCCTCGTCTGGTGAGTTGGGAAAACATGGTTCTGGGCATCCAGTCAGGTTTTTCTTGTCGCTGAAATTGTTTTAAGAGTCCCTGTTGTTCTTGGTCAGATGCCTCTTGATGGTGGATGGCGAATATGGGGTGAATCTCCGGGGGCGGAGTGGAAATCTCTGGAGTGGAGGTAGTGGGTAGCCGAGACAGAGCGTCAGTGTTGGTGTGGAGTTTCCCAGGTCTGTAGGCGATTTCAAAATCGAATTCCTCCAAACTCTCTCTCCATCTGACAGTTAAGGCATTCTTGGTGTCGGATTTCCTTAACCATTGTAGGGCGTGGTGGTCAGTGATGATGGTAACTTTTAAACCTGCTAAATAGGCCTTAAAATGTTGAAGGGCCCAAATGATACCCAGGCATTCCCTCTTTGTCACGGGATAGTTTACCTCCGCTGGATTTAAGGTTCGACTGGCACAGGCTATTATGTGTTCCCGGCCCTCTCGTGTTTGTCCTAATACGGCACCTGTTCCAGTTTGAGAGACATCCGTGTATAATCTGAAGGGTTGGGTGTAATCTGGGAACGAGACGACAGGTGATGCAATCAATAATTCCTTTAAGGTATTGAAAGCCTGTAATCGTTGCGGCGTCCACAGGAAGGGTTCATCTTTCTTGGTTAAATCATGGAGAGGTTTAGCAATGGTGGCAATTTTTTTTACAAATCTTCTGTAATATGAGGCTAGTCCGAGAAATGCTCGGACTCCTTTGACATTAGTGGGAGGGGTGATTTTTCTAATGGCATCTAACTTGTTCGAGTCTGGTGCAATTCCCTTATCCGACACGATGTGGCCTAGAAACTGCACTTCGGTTTTTGCCAACGTACATTTTGAGGGTTTCAGTTTTAAGTTAGCTTCTCGGATTCATTGGAAGACTTGCTGGAGACGTTGTAGATGTTCAGCCCAGGTCTTCCCGAACACGATGATGTCGTCCAGGTAGGCCAGGCAGGTTTCCCATGTTAATCCTTGTAACACGGATTCCATTAATCTGGAGAACGTGGCAGGACCATTGCATAGGCCGAAGGGCAATACCGTGAACTCGTAGAGCCGGGCTTGGCTGGTGGCGAACGCGGTCTTTTGCTGATGTTTGGGGAGGACTGGAACTTGCCAGTACCCTGCTTGTAAATCCAGGGTAGTGAACCATTTAGCTCCAAGGAGGGAGTCTAAAGAGTCATCAATCCTGGGAAAGGGGGTGGCGTCTTTAATCGTTACATCGTTGAGTCTGCGGTAATCTATACAGAATCAGGCGGTCCCGTCTTTCTTTCGTACAAGTACTACCGGAGATGACCAAGGGCTTGTAGAGGGGCGGACCACTCCTGTGGCCAGCATGTCTTGTACTTGGGATTCCTCCTCTTGCCTTTGAATGGGATTTTTTCTTCTAATGGGTTGTTTAAGGGGGTGTCCAACCGTGTGAATAGGATGATGGAGCACGTTGGTTTTTCCCACGTCCCGATTGGAAGTGGCAAAAATATCTTGGTAGGTGGTTAGGAGATTTCTTCGATCCGTTTGTTGTTGGGGAGGAATGGGGGGTAGAGGCAAAGGAGTTTGAGAGGGAGTATCTGCAGGAATAGATAGCTCTTCCGCATAAGGCTCTAGTTCCCCAATGGTTAAACCTTTTAGTAGGGTAATGGGCTGATCTGATATGTTGGCGATTTTGATACAATTTAATCGGTTGGAAATTATACTAGGAGCGGCTAGGCAGTCCCTATCAAAGGGGCTTTGGAGGTGAGGGGTCATAATGGCATCCCCAGGCAAGGTGGGTACAATGGGGATCCATTTTTCATGATGAGGTGGGAGGGTCACGAGTTTGGCTGTGACTGCTTGAGTGATAGGCAAGAGATAGGGGGTAGGAATGGGAAGAAACAGGATCGTTGAGTTTTACGGTAGGAGTGGGCTTGATTAAAGGTAAAGGTTTGGGTGAAGGAGGGCAAGGGTGGGGGGTATCTCTAGTCTGAGGTTTAGGTTGGGTGCCTCGATGAGAGGCACTATTTTTGTTTTTTTGTTTTTTTGTCTGGGGTGGTGAGACCATCAGTGTTCTTCTCCCACAATCGAGGGAAGCACTCAGTTTAGTGAGTAGATCGAGACCCAAATATCCATCGTATAGGGTCTCCTTGGGGTCATAAACCACGAAAGAGTGGTTTATTTCGTGGTTAGGAACAGGGGTATTGACATATAGGGGAAGTGTTTGCCCAAAATTTTGAATAACTTTGGCATCGGCACTTACTAACACAATGGAAGAAGGTTGGATAGTGCCTAAAGCTTTCCTGTGCTGCTTAAAGAAGGGAGAGAAAAGACATGATCGAGACGCTCCCGTATTGATAGGAGTCGGACTTTCACCCCATTCAGAGTGATCTTCCTGTAGATGGGCAGTTTTTCTGAGTCTGCTTCCTCATGAGCCCCCGCCATTTTGACAGTGATTTGTGTACGGGGGCGGTCTAAAAATCCAGATCTTGCTGTGTCTCAATTTCTGGCTCTGGGTCCTCTCCGTTGTCTTCTTCGGGGCATTCTTCAAACCCGGCAGTGCCGTCGTGCGTGATAGTGGCGATCCGTCTGGGTTTGATCCAGGGTATCTGGGCCCACCAACTTGGTGATTTGCTCCTTCTTCTGGTCAGCTCTGTGAAGGACCTCCGCAAGGACGTCAACAGACACTGACCATTATAAGGTTTCCAATCTGCAGGGTGAATCCTGGCCCATTCTTCAGCCTTGTCACTGGCTCGGGGTGCCATAGGGCTAGTGGCAGGCACGGTGGACGGGTGCGTGGTGGCTTTTTGGATAACAGCTATTTTATCCTGACCCCGGGTTTGTCTTAATGTCACAATACGCCTTACGACAGGCATGTCCGTGTCGTAATTTGTGGGCTCGACAATGAAGAAGTGATCCGCCACCGCCAAAGGTAAAATTCTCAGTAGGTCCCTGAAAATAATCCTTTTCCTTTGGGCGGGGGTTTCCTCCGTGAATGCGGTGCCAGCGAGCTGGGTTAACTCACTGATAGTGTTGTCCAAATTCCCATGGTATTGGACTTGATCGAAATGTCTGTCAGCAATGATTTGTCCTAGGACAGGGTTAATAGCTGTTTTTACATAACTCTCAAATGGTGCCCAGGTTAAACCAGGCATTTGTAATAGGATATAGGGAAATAAAATATGCCCGACAGGGTCACATCTAGCTTTATGAATCTTGCTATATCTTCTCACACTAAGGCAGCATTTATACAATAATAACACAGGTTACTTTACACTCTTATTTATTCAATGGCATAAATATTGGGAATCAACTATGCCTATCTGTCATATCCGGCAGAAGGTAATTGATTTAGGTGACGTGTCAGAATAGTCTATTATACTGATCAATTAAGTGCTCTATGTCACGTTACGCACAGTATCAATAATGTAAGTATGCAGGAAAATATGATTATACATGTACAGTTGGTCAAGGATGAAAGGATACAGTTTTTCGTCTGCTATAGCCACACATGGTTTGTCATGTTGGCAGCCATGACAGCCTTTCCACTAACCCAAACCATCCCAACACACATGGGGTTTATTATATTGATACATTAATTAATATACGGAGTGCTTCGAAAAAGCGTTTCCATAAATATCAAAAGTTAGAGAATTATTCATAAACCTTCAGGGTGACTAAATACTGTTATGGAGATAGCAAAACAAAGCTGGGGGCATACGCTGGAACAGCGCGTAGCCGCGGCGCTCGCCTCCGTTTCATTGCCCTTTGGATCACATATAATCCAGTCTTGGGGATGAAAGTGAAATATCAATATTTACCTACTTATTAATTAACAAGTATTATTAGATTCCTCTTTCTACTCATTATTTATTATGAATGTTATAATGTTAAGTGTATATCGTAATATCTTTTATAGCCACTCCATATTCGTCTACTTTAGATACACAAAAATCTAATTCCTAAACGTGGACGTAAGGAAGCCTCTGTGTTCAATAGGGTAATGACCCAACAATTTTACTCATCTTGCGAGCGCCATTGCTTTATGAGTCAGTCCTCGAAGCATAATGAGGCTTTACTTGTGATTTTTATTTATTTATTTATTTATTATTATTATTTTTATTTTTATCAGCAGAACACCTGCAAACCAACTGCAACATTGATATCACCATACCCTACATTATTAGCCACATATTACCACGTGTGAAAATGGACCTGTATTCCACTGAAATATCGTATATAGGTAGACGTTTTGATTTTCGTTTTCACTCTCGCATTTCTTGTATATCTATCAATAACATTAAGTGTTTAATATCTCCGAAGTGATATTCACGTCAAAGATTATAGAGCAATATATTCATATTTCCGTCTGACAACTAAGTCCAGGAACACGTTTTTAAACACCCTGTATAAGGTGGGCGGGCTCTGAGATATGGCTACCAGGGCTGCCAACATGACAAACTATGTGTGGCTATAGCAGACGAAAAACTGTATACTTTCATCCTTGACCAACTGTACATAGTATTTCAGTTGAGATAATAATACATATGTGAGCGAAGCGTCTAACGTGAAGAATTCTGGTATTGAGTGAACCTGCCTGAAAGATCGTTCACGGGCGCGGCGCGGTGAGCGACAGTGGATTAGTAAGGGGTCACACAGGTGAGATAGGCAGGTATAGTGTGTTGACCCTAGGTCAGATGTACTGCTTTATTGCGAATTCTCGATTTACTTTAGTGCGATTATAATTCACAAATGAAAGTTAGATATACACTTGGGATTTTAGAGGCTATCTATCTATCTATCTATTGCCTGATGCTGTGATCCCCGAAGGGGTGGCCACGAACGAACCGCCCCCATGCACCTCTGTCCACTACAGTTCATATTGTCACGTGTATAGAAATTAAAATTCAAAGTAAGTTGATGTATAGCTATAACAAGGTTTTTGGGGTAAGATGCAAATTAATACTAAAAAAGAGTTAATTTATACTCGATTAAGATGCGACTGTAGATAACAGTAATTAAGAGTTTCGAATGAACTCGGAATAAATGGGGCGCACACGACGAAGTTGTGTTAGATAAAATACCACGATTGTAGCATAAAAAGGTAATTTGAATGTATTAACAAATCCCTATAAACAATACACGAATCAAAGACACGAAGTAGAGCGGATTACATAACACAAGATGTAATAAAATATTTACTTTGACAATAGTAAATTTAGAGAAATCGGTCACTTAAACAATATAGTGAAACGAATAAAATAACTTTAATATGAGTTACTACAATGGTGTGAAAAGAATTAAGAAAACCCGCACACGTAGACTAGACTAATTCGCAAGCACTGGATAAACTAGAGAACTTGAATACATGAATTAATATTAACTCAACGGGGGGTTCTTGACTTTTCGGTATGGAAGGATATATATATATATATACTGCATTAACCGTTAGAAGATCCGATGGCGTATTTCTTTTCTGTATTTTGGCTATTATTAGATGATTTCATTCAGATTTGGTAGGGTGTATGGAAGTCAGAGGGTTAATTGAGATAGTCTTGACCATTTTCATTCCCGCGGATCCTTCCTCAATTTCATATAATCGTCTAATAATAGCCAGAATATAGTATCAAAATGCGCAATGATATTCAAAGGATTAACAGTATCTCGTATGAGGCGGGTCTTTAATTATCATCCCAGTTTCACTCCATTAGTTTGAGATTTTAAAACGATTTGCCTCAATAGTTTGGTGATCTTATTATAATATGTTTCGCCTCATTCAGGTGCAGATAATTTTTATGGGCAAGTGATAACGAGCCTGCAATTTAAACATTAATAAACAAATATATAAAACAAAAAATATGTATACATTTGGCTTAGGGTGTGTTTTTTATGCCTGAAGGAATCTGAGGAGGCGTGTATTTAAGTCAAAGGGCAAACAAAAGAAATATACTGCTAAAAAATGGCAAACACAAACATTGCCCTCAATAATAAACAAAATATCATACTGATTTCCAAGACGTTGTACCAGATCGTGTTAAGTGATGATATACCCCGTTCCAAATAAGTAGACCAAAACTATTGAACATTGACCTCTATAACTCACGAACAACTAGAGTAATCAAGCTAATATTTCTACCATTTGGGAAGATTATGTAATCATAATAATAATAGTTCTTAAAGCTAGTGCATGCTAAGCCAGCTAAGGATAGCCCAATAAGGCCGATTAGGCGTATTTCCATTGGGGTCCTGTACTACTACCCCATCCCCTTGCTCATGAGGGATGGTAACGACTCAGTGCTTGTGAAAAATCTTTAATGCGCCGAGCGTGGGCGCGATCCCGGGCCTTCTGGGTGGAAGTCCGAGACGCTAGTCACTACACCAAGCGAGCCGGAGAGAATACGGTAAGTGTGGAAATTTACTGTGCACACATTTGCTCTAGCCCTTTTTGAGTTATTGAGTTTAATGGTCAAGTGTTTTGGACTAAATATTTGGAACAGGGTATAGTACTTTGTGCTTCCAGGCAAGAGAGCTACGACGTGTGTATGGCTGAACATAGCAGCACCCACCTGGACGCTCCCTCACACTTCGCTGAGAACAAGTGGACTGTTGAACAAATACCTCTGTCTCACCTTCTCGCTCCAGGTTAGTATTACTTTTACTTATCGTAGTATTTCAACATGCGCATACACATTCATAAAGATTTTATACATTATATTACCATTAAGCAATGATACATAAACAAAGTGTTAATTTGGCACAAGAATATTTATAATTGTATACAAAGTGGCATCTCGGCTAATTCAGCCATTGGGGTTCCACCTACTGGAGAATGGCTATTGTTGTTGAGGCTAAAGGTTCAAGTAATCGTGCATTCTTCTAAGAAGAGCTATGTAGAAAAGAAAGCATAGTTTATGCCAATCTCAATTCTATTATGTTAACCCCTAAAGAGGTCTTCAGATGTTCTTTCAGCATCCTCCAGGTTATGCCCTGATGTTTTGCATTTCTTCACCCTGAAAGTACTGGTCTGGGGACACGTGGGGGTACCTAACAGTTGCTTAGGTTACTAGGATACGGCCGGTGTGAGGCCTGCTTCCACTCAGTCACCCATGAACTATTGGAGTGAACAAACTCTAGTGCAACCATTCTGACCTCGTCTGATTACTCACCACCCATAGTGGAACAATCAAAGCTTCTGCTGTGGTCCACTTGTGTTATAGGCATAATATATGTAAACATAAGGTATGTATTAGGAAAAATTAAATTAAGTGAAAATTTAGTGCGTAAAAACATGCGCTAATGTCTAATTTAAGATGATATCTACAACACAGTAAGCGGTCTGAATGCGGATGACTTGACCCTGGCTTCCTACGGAAAATCATACTCCATTCTTCTAGTCACTGCCAGGGTCACAGACCAACTGGGAACGAGGTTTCGCAGAGCTAGAAAGAGTTGCAATAATCAAACAATGGTGCAAGTACCTGCTCAGAGGGCCCGTAGTATTCAAGTCTAGGCAACCCTTATGCCTTGCTTAAGGGTTAAGCGACTTCAATGCAGCTGCTGGGACTTATGGGTTGGTTATGAGACTTGGTTCAGCCTTCATGGCTCTGGCACCAGAAAAGTCAACAGTATTTTCTACCTCAGTGTTGCAAGGTCCAGAAAGCTGACTATTGCTAGATCTTGGTTCCAATGAACAAACTCACAACGCTGGACTTGGTATTACCCTGGTGGCAGTGCAGGATAGAAGATTGATTTCAAAGCTACTTTGGCTACTTGTCTCAGACTACAGTAGTTGTTGTTGCCATTGCTTCTTAAAGCTAGACACTTATTGCACTCAAAGGTTTCATGGCTGAGGATGAGGAGTGTGCAAGAGAGTATGGTAAATTGTATTAAGTGCACCCTCATGCGTTTTTATTAGTAAACATGACTGTTCTGCTATATTGTCATGTGATGTGTGGGTTTTGATTATATATTTCTTGAGGAAATACTTCATTATATAGATGTGACACGGCCCCCAATAGTTTGGAGGGCTATGAAGATCAGGGCAAATGTGGGGTTTAATAAAGACTTGGAAAATAAAAACGATAATATGTCCTTTTAAATTAAACTTTGGTTATCGGTTTTTATTTTTCAATCTAAGGAAACTTCAAAATTGGAGTAACCGAACCAAGTGTTTTCAAAACTTGGCTTGGATTTACAGTATTTTCAGAGTAAAAAAAAAACTATTTTGTTTTGCCATAGGTTACACAATCCCCCCCCCCCATCCCCCTATGACCTATTGATATCAGCATCTATGCTGCCAGTATGGGGTCAAATTAGGGTAAGAGGGGGCAGAATGCCATTATAACCAATTATCACATATTCTCACCAATTTCACATAATTTTACTCGTTGTAGCTTCCTGTTAAAACAATCATAAATAATTATTCTAGCTCGTAATGGTGCACTTATTAACAAATTCTGAGAGTATGCAGCGAGTCTCATATCAATTTTGGCCATTTGGTTTCCAGGAAAACCGTGTTGCCTGGGACAACTTTAATGTGATGTTTCTGCAGTAGCTGATGAATTAATTGAATTTGAACCAAGGCTGATTGAGATCTTTTGTCCTAGGAGAGATGCCGAACATTGTAATAGAACAAAGTTCTACCAAACTGACTGGAAATCAAGATTGGCACAAGACTTTGTCTCATAAATGAAGGTGTTCCCATTAGAGAGACAAGACAGGAATTCAGAGGAATTGCTTTTGAAGTTGAAGACTCTTCATCTCTAATTAACCTTAGATCTAGTGATCAAACCTTGCAGAATGATCAGGCACCTGTGCTTAGCAGGTAAAGTTATAATCCAGCCTCCCTTGTTGAAGGACTGGACACTTTCTAGAAGTGTGGGAAATTACCTTATGGCTGTGGTATATCTGAAGAACTGCTGAAATCTGCTTGGCAGACTGGAAGAATGACAGTCGTTCCTATTTGGAAATGGCAAGGGGTTCACCAGGATTTAACACAATTATCTCTGGGTTACTCTGTTCAGGGTGCCAGGCAGTCTTTGCTCATAAAATACTAATTAACATTAAAAGACCACCTGCTAAATAACAAATGCTCTAACTTTCCAACTCTAGCTCTTCCCAAGCTTTTTGGCATCTAGCTTAAAACCTCTCCAACAATTTAACTTCCTTGCCTTTTCCTCCCCTCTTCCACTCTGACAGTACCACCGTCACTTCTACCTCTGACAAAGCTGAACTCTTCGCTCAAACTTTCGCTAAAAACTCCACCTTGGATGATTCCGGTGCTATTCCTCCCTCTCCACCCCACTAGGGGCTCAATTACTTATGCTCAATATCATAATCTCCTCTAAAAATTTACTCTCGGCCATCTCTGGACTTAGTACTAAGAAGGCGTACGGACCGGATGGTGTTCCTCCTGTTGTACTAAAAAACTGTTCTTCTGTGCTGACTCCCTCCCTAGGCAAAGTCTTTCGGCTCTGTCTATCCTCTAACATCTTTCCTTCATGCTGGAAGTTTGCTCTTATTCAACCTGTCCCAAAGAAGGGTGACTGCTCTCAATCCTCCAACTATCATCCAATTGCTCTCATATCTTGCATCCCTAAAGTTTTTGAAACTATTCTTAACTCAAAATTTCTTAAGCATTTATCTTCCCATAATCTACTTTCAGATCGCCAGTACGGTTTCCTTAACCCTTAAAGATCGGGGTCGGACTTAAGTCCGGTTCCAATTTGGAGCAAGTTAGGAGCATTATTAAGGCTTTTAAAGGGTTAAAATCGAGTGCAAATGGCCGGGAGCGCAGCGGGCCAGACAGCCGACTCCCAGGGTTTAACGCCGCCCATTAACTCATGTTCCCTGTGTTCTCGAGAGGCCGGCGGTGTAGCCAGTAGTGAGCATAGCTGGGAAAAATATGCCGCTATACGCTAAACTCCCATGTTACTGGTATCACTGTATGAGAACCACGAGAGCTACGTAGCTCGTTCTAGTCTCATTTTGAAGCTTTTAGCGCCTAGTATTTTGCTAAATACATTTTGTTTCATGCAGATACTTGATTTATCATGCAGGAGGGCCTGAATATGCCCAAATAAGCCCAAAACCCCCCGCTAGACAAGGGTTAAGGGCCGCTCTACTGGTGATCTTCTTTCCTATCTTACTAACTCCTGGTCATCCTCCTTTCGGGACTTCGTTAAGACTTTTTCTATTGCTCTAGATATATCGAAAGCCTTCGATAGATTCTGGCACAAATCTTTAATTTCCAAACTATCCTCCTTCGGTTTCTAGCCCTCTATCTGTGCCTTTGTCTCCAATTTCCTTTCAGACCGCTCCATAGCTGTAGTTGTGGACGGCCATCATTCACTTCCTCAACCTATCAACTCCGGTGTTCTCCAGGGTTCTGGCCTATCTCCAATTATCTTTTTAATATTTATCAATGATCTCCTCAACTGTAGGGTCAGGTGGGGTTAGACCGTACGTGGTGATTTACCATACGACAGCCCTAAATCGCTAGAAATTAGGTGTAGCAGAAAATCCTGCTAGCACTGGCAACACTGCATGCATAGCAATCGGTGGACTGAGTGACGCCAAACGGAGCATTGAAATTAGTATGTGAGGTCATTATATTGCTTTTTGTCATGTCTGATGTAATTTTATGCCTTTCTATGTATATTTATGATAATCTTAAGGTATTGTAGATCACAGAGATATGGGTAAGTAGAGTTAATATAAGCACTAAGGCATGTTATAGGCCAGGTTTGAAAGACTTATTTCTGTTAATAAAATGTCCCCAAATGTTTTCCCCAAAACCTAGTGTAGGTGTTGTTCCGTACATGGAAATTTCCTTGTATGGTAGGTTACCCTTGGGTCTGTAAAAGATCTTTTTAACATGACTTATACATCCATCCATACAATTATATAAGCAGCAAATGTAATTTCTTATAATATATGCCTTCTTTTTATTTATATGATTATTTGAAGTATTATTTGCTTAATACTTGGCCTCCAGCCAAATATTTTGCCCAATTATAGTAGGGTATTTTACTATTTAAGTATAAGGGCTAAAATAATATATATACAAGTGTCCATTTAATCTGTAAGCAATTTTTTGGTGGTCTGTATGGTACATCACCCCCTGAGTGATGGTCCGTACAAATTGTACCCCCCCTTGAATTTATTTTCCAGTGTTGCAAGCATCCTTTATTTCGTAATTATCTGCATGCCAAAGGATGTGCAACTAATGAAAGTTTCATCCACATAATTTTAATGTTCTCTCATTTTCAGCCTTCATGTGATTTTAGATAAATATTTTTCCACTAGTAGTACGGTTCAACCCCACCTCACCCCTCTAGTCCTATCCACTCATATGCTGATGACTCTACCTTACGCTATTCAACTATTTTTCCCATCAACCCAGCATGCAAGCACTCCTAATCAAACGTGACGAGGCCATAGAATGCCTATGTTCTGATCTTTCAATTATTTCCGATTTTGGCAGAGAAAATCTTGTTACTTTAAATGCCTCCAAGACCCAGTTTCTCCCTCTTTCTCTCCATTACAATCTTCCACAAGACTATAAACTATTCTTCAACAACACACAACTCAACCCTTCATCCTCTCTCAACATTCTAGGTGTATTTTTTTTCATCTGACCTTTCATGGAAAGATCATATTACCACTCTTGCTAAAACAGTTTCCCAAAAGTTAGGTGTGCTCAACCGTCTCCGTGGGTTCTTCACCGCCGCACAGTTTCTTGCTCTGTATCGGGGCACAGTGCGCCCCTGTATTGAGTATTGTTCACATGTGTGGGGAGGCTCCACCCATACCGCACTTCTTGAAAGAGTAGAATCAAAAGCATTTTGCCTCATCAACTCGCCTCCTCTTACTAGTTCCCTACAATCTCTTTCTACATGCCGCAATGTTGCATCTCTTTCACTCTTATATCGCTATGTTAATACAACAATCAGTGTTCTTCAGAGCTCTCTCAGTGTATACCCCCTCCCTTGCGGCGAGTGCGAGGCACCCGCCTTTCAACACAGTCCCAGTCCTATTCTGTCCAGCTCTCCAACCCCAAGAAGTGGCAAATTTCTGCCTTTCTTCTGCCCAACAAGTAAACTCTGGATTTCTTTCCCTCAATCAATTTGTCCTTCATCCTATGACTGCTTTAAACTTTGTGTGTCCAGGCATTTTGACTACAACGTCCCTTAAATTTGGTTCTGTCACTCTTTTAACTTTGGGGGAGACACTTGCTAGAGGCAACCTGCCTTTTGTCTCCTCCATACACATAGAATAACAACAAATTTGTTTAGATACCTGAGCAAAGAGAGAGTAGGAAACGATGTCAGCATGTCATTGTTGATGGTTGAGTGCATACTTTAAGAGGAGCTATAGTAAGGAGTCCCATGGTATAATATCTCAGCCTGAAGTCAGATGGTTGCACCAATGTGCTATTGAAGCATATGCCACCACTCTTTGATATATAATTTTAAGTTTGGCTTCCCTGTTTTAGTAGAGGAATTTAGGTGGTTAGCGTATACATGTGATGATGTTGTTCTCCATGTGTCAGGAGTGGTGGTGGACATCCAGGAGAAGGTGAAGATGAACCCCCTGGCTGAGTTATCAACTGAGGACTTGACAGCCTGGCTGGAGACTCACGGACCTCTACCGGACAGGGCCGTGGTTTTAGTCAGAACTGGTTGGGCCGACAAGTAGGTTACAGATTATATAGTTACAATCCAGAATATACACGACGATTGACCCATATGAACACGTATCAATGCAAATGTGGCAATACAATTCTTCAGAAACTGGCTTTAAAGGTTCTAAAAGTTGAATTGGCGTAACCTTATGTACAGTTGCCAAGATATGAAAGTGGTACATATGCTGTGAAAATAATGTTCAAAGAGGGCAAGACATTCATTCCACATTAACACTATACAGTTAACGATATGAAGCATAATTTCAGCTAATCCTCTCAGCATTTGTACCATGTTTATGTGTTGGCAACTGTACTTTATTGTTAGATGGGTGACAGACGAACTAAGACTATAATCCTAGACTACATTTTACTACAAGGCAGTATAATGGAGCCTGCCAATTGAATATTAAGGGGAGGTATATATTTTGCCCCATAACCTCCATAAAAAAGACCCCCCTTCGAGATAAATGTGTACATAAACAAAATTCGGTAGACAAATGTCCCTGCTAAAGGCCGATTTCGCCCATATTACAGGCTCGCTATCGCTCGCCAGGAAAAAATGACACTTAAATGACATGAAAGGTCTTAAAATTGACAAATGGGGCGAAAGGTCTTAATATTGCGAAACTAATGGGGCGAACGTCTAAAAATATCAAAACTAATGGGACTAAACATGAGGGAAAAGGAGGTCCAGAAAAAAACTTAAGTGAAAATTTCCCCTTAATGGAGCCCACCTCTTTTTTTTCTCTTTCTCTCCCTCTCCCTTTGACTTTTATCCATTCGGCCCCATTCAGCCTACTGTTTTAAGACGTTTTCCCCTATCCAGGCGTCAATATTTTCCTGGCGAGCGGTAGCGAGCCAGCATATATATATTTTTGTTTTGACAGCAAGCTACATTAGTACATTTTTCGATAGAAAAATTTCTCCGGCAAAGCCGGATTTCTCCTTACAATGCTGGCTCGCTATTGCTTGCCAGGATTAGTCAGGTCGATATATGGAAAATACCCCCTCAACCCCCAAAACATTGCTACAAAAGGTTTCTCAACTGATTCTGGTAGGGTTTAGTGTACTTTATAACATACTAAAAGTTTACCAAAGTAGGACCCCCGGAAAAGTTTTGTTTTCAAGATGGCGTCCAAGATGGCCGCCGAAACCTCTTAATGATCATAACTATGTAACTATCAACTCAAATTTGATGATCTTGGTGTCTATCCCTAGGTTTATGGGGGCAAAGAACACATTAAGATCATAAAAAATGATGTTGGCCTATTATGTAACACAAACATCCAATATGGCGTCAAAAATGGCCGCCAACACCTCCAAATGACCGCAAGTCCATAACTATTGACTCAAATTTGATGATCTTGATGTCTATCCCCAGGTTTTTGGGGGCAAGGAACACATTAAGACCATTAACAATGAAAGTGGGCCATTATCTAACAAGTAAGTCCAATAATATGGTGTCCAACATGGCACTACCATGTGACCAACGTTTCAGTCTAATTTGATTAAACTTGGGTCTAGATCTATCCCCTGGTTTGGGGGGACAAGGAACACATTCTAACCATTTTTTATATCACATAGCTGAAAAAACTGGAAACTGGGTAAGTGATCTTGTCATTGAACAAACGTTGATGAGGTCTCTAAAGAGCACTGGTGGTCTAACTCGCGGCAGTGGGATGACTGAGGACATGCGAAACCTTTGGACCTTATCTGCACCTGTAACATCTGAGTACAACAGTGCGATGCAGGATTTCACAAACCTAACCTATACTACAAGTCCGCAACACAAAGACTCAACTGAGGCGCGCATCAAAAGAGATGCATCTGATCTCGAGAAAATTTGGATAAAGCTTGCAGCCTGCTCACCCTTCACATCTGATCCTACTCTGAGAAACATTGTCAACGGGATAGTGGCTGGGCCAGATGCGAATGTACATGTCTTTGAATCGGTTGGGAACAAGATCATTGAAGATATAATCGGAAAGTCGGCATTTAAGAACATAAGAACATAAGAAAATGGGAGTCTGCAGAAAGCCGATTGGCCTAAGCAAGGCAGATCCCTGTCCCACACAACCCCAATTACAAAGCCCAATTATAGGCTCAACACTCTAATACCCTGAGGATCATCTTACCAAACCGGTTAGAGATTAACGCAGGATTACGGGGGTCTGCAGAGCGCTGATTGGCCCAACCCGGCTGATCCCCCTTCACACCCAACCCTTCTCGTCCATATGCTTATCCAATTTTTTCTTAAAGCTCCCTATCGTTCTTGATCCCACTATATCACTTGGTAGCCTATTCCACCCATCTACAACTCTGTTACCAAACCAATATTTGCCTATATCTTTTCTGAAACGAAATTTATCTAATTTGAAACCATTGGTACGAGTTCTTTCGCTATCACTGAGCTTTAGTACATTTGTCATGTCCCCTTTGTTAATCCCACTAACCCACTTGAACACCTCTATCATATCCTCTCTAACTCTGCGTCTCTCTAACGAATGTAAACCTAATTTCTTCAACCTTTCTTCATACGGAAAATTTCTAATATTATGGATCATTTTTGTCATTCTACGCTGAATTCTCTCCAATGAATCTATGTCCATTCTGTAATAAGGACACCAAAATTGGACAGCATAATCCATATGGGGTCTCACTAATGACAAGTAAAGTTTTAAGATAACATCAGCAGTTCTGTTACTCACACTCCTAGAGATGAACCCGAGAATCCTGTTTGCCTTATTACGAACGCTTATACACTGTTTTCTAGGCTTCAAATCATTGCTAACAAACACACCTAGATCTTTCTCGCAGTCTGAATTTTCTAATTCTAAATTAGCTAGTTTATATTTAACATTTGTTTGCATCTTCCCTATCTTTAATACCTTGCATTTGTCAATGTTAAACTTCATCTGCCAATTTACTGACCATTCATGTAAGGTATCTAGATCCCTTTGGAGGCACTCTATATCGCTATCTGAATCAATTGATCTCCCCATTTTAGTATCGTCTGCGAATTTACTTATCCTACTAGTTATACCTAAATCTAGGTCATTTATGTATATAAGAAACAACAGGGGACCTAATACCGATCCCTGGGGGACACCACTTTTGACTGCTCCCCACTCTGACTTGGTACCATTTATGCTGACTCTCTGTTTCCTACCAATTAGCCATGACCTAATCCATCCCAACAACGACCCTCCTATTCCATGTGCCTCAACCTTTCTCATCAATCTCTCATGAGGGACTCTGTCGAAAGCTTTACTGAAATCTAAATATATAATATCATATGACTTGTCACTATCTACTGCTTCATATACCTCTGAGAAAAAGCTAAGCAAATTAGTAAGGCACGAACGTCCCTGAGTGAATCCATGCTGAGAAGAATTTATTAAGTTAAATTTTACTAAGTGGCTTCTAATTTTCCTAGCAATAATAGACTCTAGCAACTTTCCTATGATTGATGTGAGACTAATGGGACGGTAATTGGATGCTATCGATTTATCACCTTTTTTGAAGATCGGAACTACATTTGCAAGCTTCCAAGCTTCTGGAACTAAACCTGTTTCTAATGACTTGTTAAATATAAATGCTAATGGACTACTTAACTCATCTCTGCATTCTTTTAATACTCTAGCATATACCTCGTCAGGACCAGGCGATTTTTGAGGTTTCAGTCTGTCAATTTCCTTAAGCACATCATTTCTACTTATACTAACTGTACTTAACATATTTTCTATACTATCACTATATACCATATTGACTTCTGGAATCTGTGCCAAATTTTCATTAGTGAAAACGGAAAGAAACTGACTATTTAATGTACTGCACATTTCTAAATCATTTTCTGTTATTTCTCCTATTGAAGTTTTTAGGGGGCCTATTACATCTCTAACTTTAGATTTATATAGTTGGTAAAAAGCTTTAGGGTTATTTTTTGAGTCGCTGGCTATCCTTATTTCATAATTTCTTTTTGCTTTCCTGATTTCCTTTGACCTGTCTTGATAGAGTCTGATAGTATATATGTAAATGATTTTCACCTTTCTTTATTTTTCGATATATTCCTTTCTTTTTTCCTATAAGATCTATTAGCTTATTAGTCATCCATTTTGGTTGGTTCTGCGTCGATCTAAATCTTCTTTTAGGGATATATTTATTTTGAGCATTGTGGAGTGAAGCAATAAACTGGTTATATGTAGGTGGCAAGTTTAACTCTGGCATATCCTGACTTAATCGCTTAACAATTGGGTCCACCCTTAAGTCTCTTCTTAGCCCACCATAATCGGCTTTTCTGAAATCTGGGATAAGTGTCGTATTCTCTTTAGCATTCCCTGTCCATTGTATATTAAAATAAATAGATTTATGATCGCTATTTCCTAGGTGGTCACCAATCTCTACATTATTTATCATATGTTCATTGTTACTGAAAACTAAATCAAGAATATTAATACCTCTAGTCGGCGTATCTATGAATTGAAATAAAAAACTATCTTGTACTACCTCTATAAACTCTACTGAATCGGAGTCGCCTATTTGGTGCTGCCAATCAATGTTCGGAAAATTAAAATCCCCCATAATGCACACATTGCTAAACCTTGATGCTATTTTAATTTCCTCCCATAACGATTTTCCGCCATTTCTACTCATATTAGGCGGTCTATATATAACTCCAATAACTATGGTCTCACTACCTTCGTTAACCTCTACCCAAACACTTTCATTATCATTATTTAGTCTAATACCTGATTTAATACAGCTTTTTAATGTACTCCTGACAAACACTGCTATACCCCCGCCCCTCCTACTTGTTCGGTCATATTTAAACAAACTATATCCTGGAATATCAAATTCTGCTAAAAAATGCCTAGATTCTGTATTAATCCACGTTTCAGTTAGCGCTATTATGTCTATATTTTCTGTGCTAACGAGTGCTCTAAGTTCGTTCATTTTGTTACATAAACTCCTACAATTTGTATAATATACCCTCAACCTATTACTTTTATTTGCAACTAATTTTCTATTGTGTTTAGCTAACTTATTATTTCCTGTTGAACTACTAGCTCTAGACGGAAATTCTACTCTATCAGTATTCTCATCTTTACTATCAGTTACATGTGTAGTGTTATCGATACTACTATTACACATCACTATATCCGCACTATCTTGACTGATTATTTCTATTTTACTCACTGGTTTGTCACATGAAGTACCTGCTCCATATGGAGACAGTATTTTACTTACACACCCAGGTTTTTTTAACGAAACCCCGCAACAATCTTGTCGAGTGAGCTGGCCAAGGTCGAAACTCCTAGTCGAGAGAGATGTACTCCATCCTGGGCATACAGTTCATCCTTACCATAAAAGAGGGACCAGTTATCCAGGAATGGAATAGTATTTGCCTTACAATACTTCTCCAGCCGGCTATTTACACCAATAGCCCTGGAGGACCATTCCTTCCTTACCCCTCTTCTAGGCAGGATACTGTTTACCACAGGAACTCCACCTTTTCCCTTGATCCTCTCCAACATTTCCTGATACTTGGAGAGCAACTCCTCAGTCCTGCATCTCCATATGTCGTTGCTCCCTGCGTTGAGGAAGATGATGGGGTCCTCCCCACTCACTTCCATGACAGCATATATCTTCTCAGCCACCCTCCCGACTCCGGCACCAGGCACGCAGACAACTTTACCAACCTGAGTGTTTGTTACCTTGCCAAGGTATCTAACCAATGAATCACCGACAATGAAAACAGACTTAGCTTTTTCCTTTTGTCGGCGTGTAGCAGCAGTTGTTGCAGCAACAGCAGCAGACTTCCCCCCCTCTGTCTTACAAATTCAAGCGGAAAGACAGAGCCCAAACCCTTGGGAATATCTCTGCTGTGAAGATTGCTCCTGATCGTACCATTGATCCTGCCCTTCTGTTCCAGCGTTTCCTTGTGGTGTCAAGGTCAGGAGATCTTTCCCTTGAAGAGGTTTTGACGTATGAACTAAGCCCCTACCCTCCAGCCCTCTTTGAGACCAGGAACATTCTTCGAAAAGCAGACAAACCTCAGCTTGCTCAGGCAATTCGAGACCATGCTGCAGACTTATCAAATGAGGCTGTGATGAACTCTATTCCTAAAACAGATTGTTACGTGCTTGATGGTGGCTCTTTGCTCCATCGTTTACCGTGGAAGAAAGGCGACTCATATAATGCAATAGCTGAGTCTTATGCAGACTTCACTGTGAGACATTACGGACAAGCGACAGTGGTGTTCGATGGCTATGGTGAAGGTCCCTCCATAAAAGACAACACACATCAGAGACGAGGAAAAAACCTGCACCCTATTGTTAGTTTCACTGCAGAAACAGAGTTTTTAGGCAAAAAGGAGGACTTTTTGTCTCGTGACAAAAACAAGGCAGACATGATTGCTCTCATCAACACAGCACTAACTAAAAGCGGATGCCATGTCATTCAGTCACCAGGGGATGCAGACGTTGATATCGTTAAGGCAACTGTTGAACGATCCCGTCATTGCACCACAACGTTGGTCGGTGAGGATACAGATTTGCTGATCTTGCTCCTTCATTACTCCAGAACAGACAATGAGATCATCTAGTTCCATTCTGACGCAAACAAGCAGTCAAAAGAACACAGAGTGTATAACATTAACCTGTTGAAAGAAACTTTAGGAGACGATGTGTGCAATGAGTTGCTCTTTGTACATGCCTACTCAGGCTGTGATTCAACTTCAAGGATTTTCGGCATTGGAAAAAAGTCAGCCTTCAGAAATTAGTGAAATCTGATCCTGTCATGAAGTCCTGTGCTAGTGCATTCATCCTTCAAAACAAATCTCAGGAGGACATATCAGATCTTGGCAAAGACCTGATGGTTGATCTCTTTGGTGGCAAGTCTAATGATATGCTATCATCACTGCGCCATATCATTTTCACCAAGAAAGTGGCAACTGCTCAAGCATTTGTCACTCCTGAACGGCTTCCCCCAACATCACCTGCAACAAGATTCCATAGCCAACGTGTGTACTTTCAAATTATGGTATGGATGGGGATGGCAAATGAAATGAACCCAACTGAATGGGGATGGAAACAGGAAAATGATCAGTTAATTCCAATTATGACCCAAAACAATGCTGCGCCTGACGAACTCTTGAAAATTATCCATTGCAACTGTTCGGGGGGATGCAAATCCTCTCGATGCAGCTGCAGACGCTATGGACTCCCCTGCACTGCTGCATGTGGCCCTTGCCAAACTGAAAACTGTGACAATCCAAACAATACTCAAGAGGTCGATACTGAGGAGGAGGATGACACTCAAAACTGAACGCTCTGAAACTTATTCTATGGACAAAGGTGTTTGTGCATTAGGTGATAGTGGACAGCTGAAGGTCATGAATTCAATTTCATAATGATTCAACAGCTCAGTGATATCCAAAGTTGTCTTAATGTGTTCCTTGCCCCCAAAAACCTGGGGATAGACATCAAGATCATCAAATTTGAGTCAATAGTTATGGACTTGCGGTCATTTGGAGGTGTTGGCGGCCATTTTTGACGCCATATTGGATTTTTGTGTTACATAATAGGCCAACATAATTTTTTATGATCTTAATGTGTTCTTTGCCCCCAAAAACCTAGGGATAGACACCAAGATCATCAAATTTGAGTTGATAGTTACATAGTTATGATCATTAAGAGGTTTCGGCGGCCATCTTGGACGCCATCTTGAAAGAAAAAAACTTTTCCGGGGGTCCTACTTTGGTAAACTTTTAGTATGTTTATAAAGTACACTAAACCCTACCAGAATCAGTTGAGAAACCTTTTGTAGCTATTTTTTGGGGGTTAAACTGTATTTTGACCTGACTAGATGGGGATAAACGATTTAAAACAGTTGGCTGAGTGGGGCTGAATGAATACAAGCCAAAGAGAGAGGGAGAGAAAGAAAAAAAAAAAACGAGGTGGGCTCCCTTAATCCACTCGTAATGATTGACATTGGTATTTGTTGGCAGTAAATCAACCCCGTAGTGTAAATAGGCCTACTGTATTTTTTATTTTATTGTGTCTTTATTAATATATCTTTGTGTATAATTATTATCTGTGCTCTGACGAGAAGTGTATGTGATATGGACCATTAGGTCGTACTGTATTTATACTGTATCTATCTTATGTGTCTGGAATAAAGAATTATTATTATTATTATTATAGTATCTACTCTACAGGTTCAGTCAGGAGGGGTTAATATGCGTACTATACCCTGTTCCAAGTCAGTAGGCCAAAACTCTACATTATCTCTATAAATCACAAACGACTAGAGTAATGGAGCTAATATGTCTACCATTTGGGAAGGGTCAGCCAGGGTATGGATGTGGAGATTTACAGCCCATTTGCTCTACCTTTTTTTAGATATCGTTACGTTTGAAGTCCAGTCCATTCATTATAAGGTGGCCTGAAATGTTGAACCCTAAGCTCTGTAAATAAGAATAGGCTAGAGCAAACGGGCTGTACATTTTCACACCTATTCCTGGGCGGACACATCCTAAATGGTAGAGCTATTAGCTTGATTACTGGAATAGTCGTTTTTGAGTTATAGAGGTTAGTATTCAAGAATTGTGGTCTGCTTATAATGAATAAACTATAGTTGTCTGTTAACCCTTTCATTACCGGCAACGTCCTTTTAACTTTATTCTGGCTACTATTAGACGATTTTATTTAGTTTAAAAAGGGCCTCCATCAATTAACAGACTACGAGCTATCTCACTTAACCCTTTTTACTACCACAGACTCTTCTTAAACTGCACAAAATCCTCTAAATATAGCCAGCATAAGATTAAAAAGACGTCGCCGGTACGGAAGGGGTTAATGCGGCTTACTCTATAAGGAAGAGTTTATAAGTATATGAAAAGTGGGATGCCGCGGGATTCCCTTCAAAGGGAAGCTTGGGGCATCAACAACAACAACAACAACAGAACAGTGGGACAGACATAGTACAACAAAACAGCACCAGTTACGTCCCAGAGAAACCAAACATTAAATTTTGTAAGGGAGAGGTAGTGGCTTTTTATGGACCCCCTTCTGCATCATGTTTAGCCCCATTAGTTTTGAGACTTTATGACGATCACCCCATTAGTTTGTAGATATTATGACCTTTCGCCAAATTTCTTTGTCAATACAAAGACCTTTCGTGTCATTTAAGTGTCGATATTTTTCCTGGCGAGCGATAACGAGTCTGTAATTTTGGAAGAACCGTCCTTAGGCTGCGACATTTTTCGAACAAAATGTTTACAAATTAATCTCGAAGGGAGATTTTGAGGATGTTCTTTTTAAGCTTGATGGAGGCCTAGGGAGTAAACTAAAATAACGATAAATATATATAACTAGCAGGGGTATCCGGCGTTGCCCGGGTAATCACCATAATCACCATCACTACTACCACCACTACTACTACCATAATCACCATCATCAATCACTACTACCACAATCATCACAATACTACTACTACCATAATCACTGGCCTCGACCTCCCTGTGCCTCATTAAACGGCGACCTCGATTTCGGCCGCTAAATGACCTCCGATTTTGGATCAGACCTCATACGTTCCCCCATTTGGGGGGGCTGCGAACAACTTTCGTTCCATACACCTTTTCGATCGGAGGCCTCCTTCTGCCCCAAACGGCCATTTTTTTGTAAACAAAATTCATTTTTTTTTTCAATTTCGGCCTCGAAACGACCTCCGATCGTGGCCTCGCCCCCTCTATGACCTGACCCAGGTTAATTGACACCCACATGCAAAGTTTCAGCTCCCCAGGTCCAAAACTGCGGCCGCCTATTTAGAACACACACACACACAGACAGACAATCGAAAATATTATATAGATTATACAAGTATGTATTTATGTATATACTCAGGAACATATCCCATAGCTTGGGGTGGCTGACTCGAGACAGAGCTCAAACAGAAACAACAAAATAAAATTAACAATATTTTTTGTTTACACCTACAGTAGGTAGGTCCCCCAGGAGAAGACCCAGAGACCAAGGCCAATTTGGGGGCCCCAGCAAACGATTCCCAGGTCCCAGACCTCCTGGAGAGGTTCCAGTCTCAGTATGAAGACACGCAGCGAAACCGATCACAAAAATGCCCGTTCACATCAATTCCAGGCATGACCCTTCATATACCCGGGCCCGGCGCGTGACGGACTATTATCTAGTCCATCTGGCGCCAGACCCCCACTTCCTATCACCGTGTTTTCACTCATTTATTCACAATAATTCTTCATTCATTCCTATTCATCACAACTTCTCTTGCCTGTTCTTCAGTCATCTCTCTTATCTTCCAATGTTTTTATTACACCATCTCTCCATCTTCTCCGAGGTCTTCCTCTTGTTTCTGACTCATATATTTTATTTGTAAGTCTTTCATCTCCCATTTGTTCAACATATAAGTACCGGTAAATAAATACATAAGTAAATAAACAAATAAATATCACCTACTCCCTTAAGTGAAACCATTTTAAGTGAAACTAGTATTTTCATATTGTTTGCATTTTGTCTCTATATTTTCTCTTTTACAACTTCATTATTATATTTAACAGCTTTAAGGGGAGATGGGCCGGTTTTCTGGACCACTTTCTCCTTCGTGTTTAGCCCCATTAGTTTTTAAATTTCCATTAGCTTGACGTTTTTAACACCTTTCGCCCCATTTTGTTGTAAATTTTAAGACCTTTTGTGCCATTTAGGTGTCGATTTTTTTCCTGGCAAGTGATAGCGAGTCTATAATTTTAACAGGAACCGGCCTTTGGCCGGGCCATTTTTCTACCGAAAAGTTCAAATTTATCTTGAAGGGGAATCTATGTGTTTTTTTTGTTTAAGCTTGATGGAGGTCTAGCGAGGAAACTATAATATATATGAATAACTGAATAAATAGACCAAAACAACAGCCACTATCCCCTTAAATGAATAGTTTTTCTTGATAAGGAATATATTAATGAAACCACTATAATGCCGGAATTTAGGGAAGGAATACCTGTAAATGCGTTACTTGTATAGGCCTATTATATTAGAAGTGAACCCTTTGTACAGTTGACCAAATGGATTCGTACCCATTCCTTGATTTTATGTTAGGCAGCGCAATTAATATGATTTCCTTGGAAGAATAAGTTGGCATAATTCCGTTAAGGGGCATCACCGGCTTTTTTTTAATCTTTCTCTCCTTTTCTTTCCTTCCCTGGCTTGTAGCCTTTCGGCCCCATTCAGCCAACTGTTTTAAGACGTTTATCCCCGTCCAGGTGTCGATCTCTTCCTGGCGAGCGATAGCGAATCAGCATTGTATGGAGAAATTCGGCTTCGCCGGTGAAATTTTTCTGTCGAAAGATGTACAAATTTAGCTTGCTGTCAAAACAAAAATATATATATGCTGTCTCGCTTCCGCTCGCCAGGAAAATATTGTCACCTGGGGGGGAGGAGGAAGTCAGGGAGGAGTACAGGAGAACAGTGGAAAGACGACTAGGTGGGTTCGACCTGGAAGTTATGGAGGAAGTGGAGGAGATGAGCAAGGTGTTTAAGGATGAGATCTGTGCAGCATGTGAGGATGTGTGTGGAGTGAGGAGAAGAGGGAGGGGAGTGAAAGGTACAGCATGGTGGACAGAAGAGGTAAGAATAGCTGTGGAAGAAAAGAAGAAAGCATATAGAGAGTGGTTGGGTAGTAGAGGGAATGAAGATTCCGAGAGACAGAAACGAGCGAGGTACGTGGAGAGTAAGAGGGTGGTGAAGAGAGTAGTGAAGGAAAGTAAGAGAAGAGTAGATGAGGAATTTGGAAGGAATCTGAGTGTAAAATGGAGGGAGTAAGAAACTGTTCTGGAAAGAAGTCAAGAAAGTTAGGGAAGGTAGCAAGGGAAACAGTAAGGGTGTGAAAGATAAGAATGGGAGAATGCTAGCCGAGAAGCAAGAGAGAGTCGAAAGATGGAGGGAGTACTTCAGTGAGTTGCTAAATGAATGGAATGAAGAGCCAGCAAACATAGCTGGATATGGTATGGGAGGGAGAAGAAGAGAAGTAGTGGAGGAGGAGGTGGGGATCAGGAGGTCAGAAGTGTGGGAAGCCATGAAAAGAGTGAAGTTGGGGAAAGCACCAGGAACAGATGGAGTGTGTGGGGAAATGTTGAGGTATGGTGGTGAGATAGTGATAGAATGGGTATGGAAAATGTGCAAACTAGCATGGGAGAAGGGGAGTGCACCCGATGACTGGAAGACTGGCATAATAGTCCCCCTATATAAGGGCAAAGGGGAAAGAGGAGTGTGTGGTAACCACCGAGGAATATGTCTTCTAAGCGTAGTAGGGAAGGTATACAGTAGGGTAGTGATTGAGAGAGTGAGAGTGAGAACGGAGAAATGGATAGGCGACGAGCAGGGAGGTTTTAGGAAGGGAAGAGGATGTGTAGATCAGATTTTTACCCTGAATTGTGTTGTGGAGAAGTATCTGGAGAAGAAACAAAAGGTGTATGTTGCCTTTATGGACTTGGAGAAGGCCTATGACAGAGTGGATAGAGAAGGTTTGTGGAAAGTACTTAGAATATACGGAGTAGAGGGCAAGTTGCTGAAAGCAGTGAAGAGCATGTATGAGGGTGCAAAGGCGGCAGTACGTGTGGAGAGTGAGCAGAGCGAGTTCTTTGACCTGAATGTTGGTTTGAAACAGGGGTGTGTGATGTCCCCGTGGTTGTTTACTGTATATATGGATGGAGTTATGAAAGAAATACTATCAAGAGCAGTGGATGTTGGTGTATCGCTGAAAAGGGAGGGAATTGAGTGGAAGCTACCTATACTGCTGTTTGCGGATGATACAGTTCTGATGAGTGATAATGAATGGGAGTTGCAGGGTCTGGTAAATGAGTTTGGAACAGTGTGCGAAAAACGGAATTTGAAGGTAAATACGGGGAAGAGCAAGGTTATGGTCTTCGAAAGGGGTGAAGTCACAGAGTGTGAGGTGAAGCTGAACGGTCAGGCTATGGAGATCGTCAACTCTTTTAAGTATCTGGGCAGTGTGTTGAGTAAAGATGGGACTATGGATGAAGAGGTGCGGGAGAGGGTACAACAGGGGAATAGGGTTGTAGGAACGCTAAAAGCAGTAACAAGAAATAGGGTGGTCAGTATGGAAGTGAAGAAGTCCTTGCATGACAGTGTGGTAATCCCGACACTGACTTACGGAAGCGAAGCATGGACGTTGGTTGAGAGACTCAGACCAAGAGTGAGAGCAGTGGAAATGAATTACTTAAGGAGTGCGTGCGGAGTTACATGGAGGGATAGACAGACTAATGAGGAAGTAAGAAGGAGGTGTGGTGTGGAGGTAGATGTGCTGGAAAGTGTGAAAAGGAACAACTTGAGATGGTTCGGCCATATGGAACGTATGGAAAGCGAGAGAATGACTAAGAGGGTGTACGAGAGCGAGGTGGAGGGACAGAGGGGGAGAGGTAGACCGAATATGAGGTGGAAGGATGGAGTGAGGAACTACATGAACGAAGGCGGTGCTGGTTGGGGGGAGGGGCGTCGACTGACTGGGGACAGAGGTGCATGGGGGCGGTTCGTTCGTGGCCACCCCTTCGGGGATCACGGCATCAGGCAATAGATAGATAGATAGATAGATGGGGGTAAACGTCTTAAAACAGTTGGCTGAATGGGGCCAAATGGATACAAGCCAAAGAGAGACGGAGAGAACGAGAAAGAAAGCGAGGTGGGCTCGCTTAATTGAGTATATGAGTTAAATATTGCTAAGGAAACTACATTCATAATTCAATCATGCTATTCATTAGTGGCCCCTCCATCATTGACGATATGCCTATTAATATAATAGCCTCCATTCAAGCGCTCGCGGTAGCCAGTATGAATCTACCGCCGCGGGGAAGAACGGAGTATCCGTCATAAGGGTAAAGCTTATTCTCTTATGGAATCGTCTTATGATTGGGTACTCTCTACGAAAAAACCTTCGTAAAATATAAAAACAAAAAATATACTTAATAATTGTTATACTATAGCTTTCCATCTCGTGGATTTCTTGTGTGGGGATCCTTGCCGCTGCTCTCCGAGCCGCCATTCTTTCTTCCTCTTCCCGCGGTCGTCCCAAGTGGTTGGGTGCCAGTGTGCTCCGCTTCATTCTTCGTTTGCTCCCTTTTCGTGAGTCCTTACTCATTTGTATATATCTGAGTTGTATTGAACAAGGTTTTAGATTAGCTAGCACATGCTACCCCATTGGTACACCCGCAGGAAGTGTTAAAATAGAGTACTTTGTACAGGCGCTTCGTGTCCACCAGGATCTGCGCATCATGTATTTTTATGTTATTGTCATATGCGCCTTAGCTTTTGCTTAACTAATTAGTTAGGAGGCTACTTCGACGCAGGATTATGCTTCAGGCCGTCTCTATGAGGCAGTTGCATTATTGTTTTTAGCAGACGTTCTGGTTTAAGGGTTGCCACACGTGGTGTGGAACCTTCCAGAGTCCGGGTCTGTGCGTGGGCCCCTTTCATGGGCCTCATCACCATGTGCTGCTGCTGCTGGGTCTTCAGGGGTTGGAGAGCTGCCGTTTTCTGCTGTTTCTACAAGCCTCGTGGCCAGCCTCAGTAGGGGTCTCCGGGTAGGGCTAGGGGTCATTATTTGATGAATAACATTATTCCATGTATGTCATAGCCTAATGTGTTTCCCTGAGTTTTCATGTGAGTTTTTACATGTTTAGAGGGAATCAGGAGACGTCCTGTTGGTGTGGGGTTTTTGGGGGTGTCTGACTTTCACAGATAAGTCAACACCTCTGAAAATTTTTGGTTCGTTTTTCCGGCGGCTTTCGAAGCCAGCTGCCTGTTTCTCGTCCTGTGGACGAGTAAGGAACTTACCAAATGTCCCGGCGTGGTATGCTAAACCATGAACTTCCCGACGGAAATGCGATTTCCTCAGGGAATAACTCGGCCCGCCGAGTGAACTCGCCCTGACCGATAGCCTCACGCGGCAACTTAGTACGCCCGGCGCACAGTTCATTGGTAACACTGACTAAATAGTCAACTTACAAGAATCTGTGATCTTTTACTATCTCTCTAGTCCAAATAGTAATTGATAGTAAAATGCTTAAGGTCGTCAAGGGCCAGTGACACCTTTGTCACAGGTAAGCAGTTCAAAGAATCAGAGAAACCTAATAGATTCTCTGAGTCAAGTCCAGCGGAAGGTTAGAGTAGCAGTGGCTATAGCTAATTTTCCGGCGGACTTGAGGTAGGATGTGTTAACACCTCTCAGGTTATCCTTATGAGCATTGATTCCTGGAAATTTCTATTTTCAGATATCAACACTTCAGTAGCAGTACCGGCGGCAGTTGGGTGAGCCGATTACGGCACAGGGGGCGGTCCTAACTCCATTATGCCTCGGTTTGACTTTAGCGCTACTCCTACCTGTTCTCTCCTACCAGTTTTTGCACACAAATTATGTATAAAATGCGTTAAGTGCCTCGATCGTTCATGAGGATTATGGGTGTCTTAAGAGATGCACCGTGTGCTCAGAACTAAGAGCGGCGCTCTTCGACAAGAGAGACCTTTCATGCCTTGCGACTTTAAAAGAGATCAACAACTTATTTAATGGGTACGCAAAGGACGTAGCCCATAAAGCATTACACTGTGACGATGAGGCCCTGTGGGATCATCTAGTAATAAAATCTCCTTTAGTAAAATCAACTCCGGCCAAGTCAACTAAACTAAAATCGAAAACTAAAGTCTTATCTAAAGCACTGGTGAGTAGTGATAGTAGCGACAGTGAGAGTGCCGAGGAGACCCCCCCTGACCGGTCAAAAAGAAGACGGTCCCCTTCCCCGAGTACTAAGTCTCGGTCGAGATCACGGTCCCCCCCATAGACAATCCCGTCATTCTTCAGTTGAATCTTCTAGGTCGACGAAACGACGGAGGGAGGATTCAGATTCTTCGACTAAACAATCTAGTTCAGGACATAGTAGTACAGGACATAAAAGTGCCCGCATGGATGTCACAAAGCCGCGTCACCAGCCTACGCCGGGGTCGCGGCCACTTCCCTCCGCCTCTACCTCCACATTACAAAGATCGGAGGTAGGAGCGGAGGGGACTGAGTCGAATCCTAGGGAGGTGAATAGTCAGTCCTTAAGTGAACCTCATGACTTTACTTTTGCTATACCTAAGCTAAATTATGTAGCACGTAGAGCTCCACCGACTGTGTCGAATAGGGTATTAGCCGAGAACTATGGGGGCTCTCAAACCTGCTCACGTCAAAGTTATGATGACTCTCAGGTAATACCGAACTTCCAACCACCTGCAGGACAGGACCGGGGAGTCTGGAGACAATTGCCCTCACAGCTAAATCCCTCTAGTGATAATCAGGCCATGATGGGGGGAGAATACTAACTTAGACACACTCCCCTCGTCTGTCCCAGATCTAATTTGGCCACCGGATAACCAGGTACCTGAAAACCGGCAACAAACGCCGGAAGTGATAGACTTACCCGGAGAGCAGGAGGACATTGATCTGTCCTCGGCTCAACAAGTGAACAATGAGGAGGAATCTGAAGGGAGCTCTCAATCCTCTAGGGGGTCCCACAGTAAATGTGTGACTACAGACGAACTGAATGATATTTTACATAAAATTATGCAACAATATGTTCCTACTACCTTAGGTCCTTCCACCAGTACCCCGGTAGCTCCCCCGATTGATTCCACGGTAAGACCTTTAGAACCTACCAGCATTAAAACTCCCCAAGCTTCTTTTCCTCCTCTTAACATAAATCCGGCATCAGCCACGGCATGTAGCACGATAGTGCCTGCCTCCTTGACTACCTCTAAAGTCTGTGTAATCACGGATCTTACTCCTCCCCCTCTTGATAAACTCCCACAGAGGAGAGGCCCTATGCCCCTCCTGTATGGGCCAGATTGCTCATGGATTCCGGCAATAGCACAGAAACCACATATGGCACAGCAGACCTTGTCGGGGGAGCTTCCGGTCCCTAGTAATTGGACCATTGAGGTAAGTAAGAGTAAGAAACTCAGAGCCAAAGATGTAAAAGGAAAGTTTTTGGATGTTACTATTAAGGCAATACCCAATGTATACAGTGCTTATTTCTTCGTATACTCTGCATCACCGGCTTTACCTCCCGCCTCAGCTGCACGACTTTTCGCAGACTGGGCACGATCGGACGGCATGAACGACATAAAATCCCTCAATGCACTGACACCGGAACTGGATACAGTTCCGGCGCTCGATCTAGGCCACAGTCCAGTCCTGCAGGTGGGGCAGGTAGGTACGGGTACAAAGGAGTACAAAGGAGTACAAAGGAAATCAAGCAACAACAGATCTAGTGACCCTTCTAGGCTGCTTGTCCTCCAAAACACTGAGGATCAAGTGTCCAAACAGTGGTTTAGAGTGGGTAAGGGAACATTGGAAAGGGAACTACTGCCCGGGAACTAATGTCCGTGGCAGGACTAGGAAGTTAGAAGGGGACATATGTGTTAGTAACTGAGGGGAGGATAAAATAAAGTTATTCATTTACAAACGCAGTCAGTCGCGGGTTTGATGCGAGATATTTGTCTAGGCGGAGTTTAAATGAATCAACGGTGCTGCAGTCTATAACGTCTCGGGGAAGCCCATTCCACAAATTGACAACTCGATTGAAGAAGAAATTCTTAGATTCGTGTGAGTTCAAAGATTTACCAATAATTTTGCAACCGTTTCCCCGCGTGTAATTAGATTGGTCGATAGTGAAGTACTTACTATAGTTCATATTGTCGATACCTTTGATGATTTTGAACACTTGAATTAAGTCACCTCTTAATCTGCGCTGGGTTAAAGGAAATAGATTTAATTCTCTAAGACGCTCTTCGTATGGTTTGTTCTTTAGGCTAGGTATCATTTTGGTAACTCTACGTTGAACTCGTTCTAGCTTGTTTATGTCTTTTTGGTAATAAGGGCACCAGGATTGAACGCAGTATTCCAGGAGAGGGCGGACTAAGGAATTGTAAAGGGTTAGGATAACGTCTTTGGATTTATGCTCAAATGACCTGCCTATAAAGCCAATTATTTTGTTTGCCTTCTTAACAACTTCTGAACATTGTTGACTCGGTTTTAGGTTACTCGATATTGTTACTCCCAGATCGGTTTCTCTGTTTACATTCTTAAGCTGAGTGCCATTCATCGAATAGTTTGCTTTCTCATTTAGGTATCCGATATGTAGTACTTTACATTTATCCGCATTGAAACTCATTTGCCAAATTTGGGCCCAATGTGACAATTTATCTAGATTGTGTTGCATATCGTCAACTTGTTCTTTTGAAAGTACGCTATTTGCAATTTTTGTATCGTCAGCAAATTTTGAGATTGTACAGGTGAGACCCTCATCTATGTCGTTGATGTAAATTAGAAAGAGAATTGGTCCTAGTACCGATCCCTGGGGTACCCCGCTACTTACATTGGTCCATTTAGATGCCTTACCATTTATGACTACTCTTTGCTTTCTGTCGCTGAGCCAATTTTCTATCCATTTCAACACACCGTCTTGTATTCCATGCGCTTTTAGTTTTAGCAGTAAACGTTTGTGGGGAACTTTGTCAAAGGCCTTTTGAAAATCAAGGTATATAATATCTACAGCTTTACTCTCATCGTAGAGGTTGAGGATATCGTGGAAGAAGTCTAAGAGGTTTGTTAAACAGGAACGTTTTTTACGAAAGCCATGTTGAGTATCTTTAAGTATGTTATTTTCCTCTAAGTGATTTACGAGTCTGTCTCTTATGACCGTTTCTAGCATTTTACATACAACTGAGGTTAAGCTAATTGGACGATAGTTACTGGGTAGGGATTTGCTGCCTTTTTTGAATATCGGTGTTACGTTGGCTATCTTCCACTGATCAGGCATAGTTCCAGACTGCAAGGATTTATTGAATAGTAAAGTCAGTGGTTTGGAGAGCTCATCCTTAGCTTCCTTTAGAACTCTAGGCGAGATTGTATCAGGTCCAGGCGTTTTATTTACCTTGAGTTTATCTAAACAATTCAATACTTCTCTCTCTGTAACGGTGATATTGCTTAGAACATCTGAATTATCAATCTCAATCGGCGATGGTGTAGGGATATCACTGAGGTCTTCTGTTGTAAAAACTGATGCAAAGAAGGTATTGAGGGCATTACTCATTTGTACTTCGTCTTTGGTGTATTCTCCATTTTCATCGACTAACGGTCCAACAGTTGAAGTAACTACTTTTTTCTTTCTGATATAACTATAGAATTCTTTCGGGTTTGTTTTACTTTGATTCGCAATATGTAACTCTAGGGTCTTTTTACTTTGCTTAATTAACTTTTTGGCTTTGCGTCGTAGCTCTACAAATTTCACCCGTTCTTCGTCATTTTGTGAGGATTTTAATCTATCATTAGCAAAATTTTTAGCAAGCAGGCAGTTTGAAATATCTTTATTCCACCATTTGGGCTTATTATTATGGCCTGGACGCCGTATTTTCGATGGTATGCAGTCTTGCACTGCTTTTAGGTAAGTGGTTTCGAATAACTTCCAAGATGTATTTATGTCGTTATTGTTAATTAAAAAGCTCCGGGGGTTGACTGGGAAATAGAGGCACAACAATTCGCAGCCACAATTACCTCGAAATCCTCCCATCAGATCCCCCAAGAGAACCACTTATGGGCCTCACTATCAGTTAATAAGGCCGGAGGGGTGTCGCCGGCTTTGTTTGACTTCTTAGCGGCCCCCAAACTCGTACTTTACGAATTGAACGACCCCTTTTGTACTCCCCCTCCGGCCCACTTTGACAGAGATTTCAAGTTATGCAGTAAAGCACTTAGACTATTTTCCCAATATTTAGTAAGTCGCCAAATTGCCCAGTCACTCACGAGAACCATTACGGCCATCTCGGATCAGAATGTACGGAAGGCCACGGAACTATCACGGAGGCTTCTGCTACAAAACTCCATTCAGTCCTTAGGTGATATAAGAATAGCTATCATGGAGGCGGTCAGAACACGCCAGGACTTAAGAGTTTACCTAGTAAAAAGTTGCCGGAAGATGTAGGTCACCGGGCAACACTTTCCCCAGTATTAACTGCCTCACTACTTAATAAGGATACGTGGAGTGCAGTATTCAATATGGTAGACGTTCTAAGGCAGAGTACCTCCCAGCCTAGGAAGGAGCCTTTTAAGAAACCGTACTCTAAACCTAAAGGCGGTAATAAGCCTCAAGCTCCTAGTGCTAAAGAGTCCTTTCGGGACCCCAGAGCTCCCCAACAGCAGGGAGGTACTCAGCACAAACACAGGCAGGGTAAACACTCAGGCAAGTTGGATAACAAAGGTAAGTCTCACAACAAGCCACATCAGGGCTCGACGTCTGCTAAAACCAGCCAGCCGTCTCGTTCCACTACACCACCACCAAATAACTAGTCAGTCACACTCTCTCCCTACCGGGGCCTATCGCGGGCGAGTTGGATCTGAGAGCAGTCCCGGCGAACAGACCCAGTACAGAAACTGGGTCGTTCCAGGCATGCCGCAGGGCCGACGAACGTGGGCCCGAACAGTGGTAAGCAAGGGCATCACTTGGCGGTGGCTCCGACGACCTCGTTTACGTCAAACTCAAGAGTTCAATCATGTTTCTTTAGAGGTGGAGTCACTTGTCCAAGAAATGATCACCAAGCATGTCATTGTCTGGTAAATCCAACTTGCCATGTTTTCACCTCCAGACTTTTTCTCGTGCCAAAGAGGGACAGTGTGCAGATGCCACCAGTAGTAGATCTCTCGTATCTGAACACTCATATTCACAATTCACACTTCAGGATTCATACAGTGAATCAAATCAGGCTCACACTTCCGCCGCAAGGTTGGATGTGCTCCCTAGACCTGAAAGATGCCTATTGGCATGTCCCCATAAACAAACGGTTCCAAAAATTCCTCGCCTTGAGGATCAGACAAGAGACTTACGTCTTTCAGAGACGTCTTTCAACCCTTCGGGTTGAACCTGACACCGAGAATCTTTACAAAATTAGTCCGGCAAGCCCTTATACCTTTATTAGCTCAAGGGATCAAGGTGATGTGGTATCTAGACGACTGGCTGGTAGTGGCAGAGTCAGAGAGTTTGTCAGATTCATGTAAACATAGTCATAAATCATGTACAGACCCTAGGGTTCAAGGTCAACTTGGCAAAGTCTCTCCTTGTACCCACACGGGAAATCAAATGGATAGGGCTGGTCTGGGACACGGCCAATCTGACTCTCACTCAGAGTGTGGACAATCACAACAGATTTCGCAGGAAACTGTTTGGTTTTCTCCACAGTCTGAATACGACAAGAACGACATGGGAGTCCCTGGTCGGTTCTCTCAATTGGATCCAATTAACTGTGAAGTTGGGCTGGCTGAAAGTAAAGAAGTTGATCATGGAAGGCAACAAATTCTTCCCGCTTTTGCCGGCGGGAAAATTATGGACCATTCCTCCATTAATTCACAACTTACTGTCGGTTTGGGCGAAGAAGGAAATGTTGCACTCAATAATGACGTGGGTTTCTCCTCCGCCTACGGTATGGGTAGACACAGATGCTTCAGGGACAATAGGCTGGGGTTATCAGTCAAGCCTAGGCCACCAGGGCCAAGTCTTTGGTCCCCAGACATGAACTTTCATATAAAACAACAAGAGCCCTTAGTCCCACTATTTTTCCTTCAAACTCACGGCTCTTCATTACAGGGGAAGTCAATTGCGTTTCGAATGGACAACTTGAATGCGGTACACTGCATTCAAAAGCAAGGGTCAACAAGGTCACGGAGGTTGCTGGAATTGTCAGAACAGATTTTTGCTCTAGCCGAATCGCTGAGCATTCATCTGCATGCATCTTATCTCCCGGGCGTAGCAAACGTCTGGGCAGACGCCCTGTCCCGGAGACAGAGCACCTCAGTAGAATGGGCAATCAGACGAAACATCTTCAACAAGATGATTGCAGAGCCATACCGTCCACAAGTGGATCTATTTGCGTCAGAAGGGAACCACAGACTTCCTCTCCAGGTTGTGAACGTTTTCCAATGTGATTGGTACTGTCTCCTGGTGGACATAGTATACTGATTAAGAAAATTGTTTGTAACACTCTCCATACTGGGTTAGCCATTTGGCATTTTGAATATCCATAAGGCAAAAGTCAGCGAGGTCTTTAGGTTGCCAATTGTTTCCAAGTGGAAGGACGAGACCGGGAGTATTACCGGGTTCTCGCACCATGTTTTCAATTGGTGATACCACAACTGAGCCGGCCATAGTGGCGCGATCATCGAGACTAGGCCTCGGTAACCCCGTAGATTGTGAACTACTTGACACATGAGTGAAGCATCTGGAGGAGGAAAAAGATAGATGGAAGTCCACTTGTTCCAGTCCTCTGATAATGCGTTGGGACCTCCCGCCGAGGTTATGTTCCGGCAGGTTAGGTACATATTCTTATTCCCTTTCAAACAGGTACTGACCTATAATTCTTTGGATAATATACTGGCCTTAAAACTATTTGTACATTCTATAATTGTTTGTACATCTTGTTTATACTATATAGTTGTACTAAGATATATATCAAAATAAAATAAAATCTTGAGCTGTAGAACCAGCTCGACTATTAAGTATCACAGCTCGTGAACTTATCACAATATCCGGCGGAGGGTTCTAGGGGGTCTGAGCTATCTAGCACCCCCCCCCCCCTTTTCACCTTTTAAGATTAACACTTAATTAGTAATAGCACATGGACTACTAGACCCGTTGCCATAACGCCACACAGGTTAGTTTTGGTTTATCCAGGGCCACCGACAGGTATCGCGTCAAGAAAGTATTGTTGGATGCCCACAGCTTTGTGTTAGCTATGTCGTCCACTGAATAATTTTGCATGAATCTAAGAGAAACCGCCCACTTTCTTATATCATGAGCTCTGCCCAATACGCCGGGATTACTTTCCCTGATTACATCTACGAGTAAAGAGGCTAATTTCCGTCTCGTGATGCGATTCCCTGTTCGGTTGACCCATAGGAAGCTTGGTTGTCGAGGTTGTGCTACCCTCATAAACTTAAGTAAAGCTTGTACCGGGCATAAAAGATGGTGTGTGTGTCCTCTTTTAAGCGCCGGGACAGTAAATTCTGAGAATACATGATCACAATGTTCATTCTTTGCAATGAACGTGGGAGACGGAGCGATTTGTACATGTTCGTTCAGTCTCCCAAACCTAAGGCAGTTGGGTTCGTTGCTCATCGCCGCCAGCTCAGATACTCTGTTTCCTGTCGCTAAAGCCATCAGGAACACAGCCTTCTTTAATACCGAATCAAAATCTGGTGCATGGTTTTATTTGCGTGAGTGAAGCAACGATAAGGCATGTTTCAAGCTACGCCCACCACCACGCCAGCTCATGCCTACCTGGTCGCTTGACAAAGCCTTATCGTTGCTTCACTCACGCAAATATAACCATGCACCAGATTTTGATTCGGTATTAAAGAAGGCTGTGTTCCTGATGGCTTTAGCGACAGGAAACAGAGTATCTGAGCTGGCGGCGATGAGCAACGAACCCAACTGCCTTAGGTTTGGGAGACTGAACGAACATGTACAAATCGCTCCGTCTCCCACGTTCATTGCAAAGAATGAACATTGTGATCATGTATTCTCAGAATTTACTGTCCCGGCGCTTAAAAGAGGACACACACACCATCTTTTATGCCCGGTACAAGCTTTACTTAAGTTTATGAGGGTAGTACATCCTCGACAACCAAGCTTCCTATGGGTCAACCGAACAGGGAATCGCATCACGAGACGGATTTTAGCCTCTTTACTCGTAGATGTAATCAGGGAAAGTAATCCCGGCGTATTGGGCAGAGCTCATGATAGTAAGAAAGTGGGTGGTTTCTCTTAGATTCATGCAAAATTATTCAGTGGACGACATAGCTAACACAAAGCTGTGGGCATCCAACAATACTTTCTTGACGCGATACCTGTCGGTGGCCCTGGATAAACCAAAACTAACCAGTGTGGCGTTATGGCAACGGGTCTAGTAGTCCATGTGCTATTACTAATTAAGTGTTAATCGTAAAAGGTGAAAAGGAGGGGGGGGGGGGTGGTGCTAGATAGCTCAGACCCCCTAGAACCCTCCGCCGGATATTGTGATAAGTTCACGAGCTGTGATACTTAATAGTCGAGCTGGTTCTACAGCTCAAGATTTTATTTTATTTTGATATATATCTTAGTACAACTATATAGTATAAACAAGATGTACAAACAATTATAGAATGTACAAATAGTTTTAAGGCCAGTATATAATCCAAAGAATTATAGGTCAGTACCTGTTTGAAAGGGAATAAGAATATGCCCCTAAACAATCTTTTAGACGGATCGCAGAGTGCAAATCCAGTCAACTATAAGCAGATCTTCTTTGAAGTAACGCACTGCTTCCCTTTTCCATTTTTTATAAACATTGTATGTAAACAATAAACATTTAAATTGTTATACGGATTCTTTGTCTCTACCTGAGGTAATTTGTTAGTGTGTTGATATTGTCACGAATGTCCCCCTCCAGTCTTAAGATATCAGGCATATCGTCAATGTGGAGGGACCACTAATATATTATAGGTTTGATTCCCGGAGGGAAGAAAGAAAACCTAATATTTAGTAGGGGCCCCATAATCATTGACGATGTAGGGCCCTCCCGTCCATCCTCTTCTCATTCGCTTGATGTCTTGAGGTGAATCTTAATATGTCAGTGAAGAAAGAATGGCGGCTCGGGGAGCAGCGGCAAGGAACCCCACACAAGAAATCCACGAGATGGAAAGCTGTAGTATAACAATTATTAAGTATATTTTTCTCTTTTATATTTTAGGAAGGTTTTTTCGTAGAGAGTACCCAATCATAAGACGATTCCATAAGAGAATAAGCGTTACCCTTATGACGGATACTCCGTTCTTCCCCGCGGCGGTAGATTTAAAGTGGCTACCGCGGGCGCTTGAATGGAGGCTATTATATTAATAGGCATATCGTCATGATTACGGGGCCCCTACTAAATATTAGGTTTTCTTTCTTCCCTCCGGGAATCAAACCTATAATTAATAATTTGATGCTTAGAATTACGGAGTGGATACCCATTCAAAACGGTAACTGTACTGTATATCCTTTTATCTTAGCTACATGATATATACAATTTTTTGTAATAATAATAAATTATATATACATATGTAATGCATGTATGTAGTTATATACAGTGGTGGGTGCGCTCCGGTGGGACCGGTAATGCGGCAGCGCTCAGCGCTCCTCAGACATAAGGTAATGCGGCAGCGCTCACGCGCTCTTTTGGTCAGCCGACCCGATGCGCTTCCTGCTCTGCGCTCCTGCGCTCCGCGCTCCCAAAAATAGGTATATAATAAAAAAAAGTAAAAAACAGCTTCTAGAAGTTATTTAATTATTTACCTAAATTAATACAATCCTTTGTCTTTCACTTCATTAAATAAACAAAAATAAAAAAATTAAAAAAAACTCAAGTCATGGTGTCTTTCTGAAGTTTAAGTTTCTCACATTCTCAGTTTTTGTAATTCTTTATGTCATATCAATGATATGATTGATATCATTGTGACATTGTGACTGTCCATTGCTATCTATGATATGACATAAAGAATTACAGAAACTGTCCAAACTGAGAAACTTAAACAGTTAAACTTATCAAGCTAACAAGCCTAACAATACAATAACAACATGATTAGTTGATTACATGATTAAACGATTAATAATTTAATATCATAATATGATATGATTGATATGATGATATCATTAATAATTTATTAAAATAGGCCCCTTCGTAAGCCGTAACTTGCCCGTAAGGTTTACTTAGCGTTAGCAAAAGCCAAAAAAAGTCAGTAACAAGTTAACAACTGTAACACTGTCAGTCTGTCACTATCATAGTATCACTGTATCACAGTTCACTAACACCGTGAGTAACACCGTACGATGACTGTACACGATAATGACGTTCTTGAACCTGTTGTTGACAGGAAAAATCGCTTCCGGAGCGCCAGAAAGGAGCGCGAAATTCAAGCTGCGCTCCGCGCCTGCACTCCGAGTTCAGATTTTTGCCGCTCCTCGCTCCGCGCTCCTCTATATTGGTAGTGCGCACCGGATCACAGAGCGCATAGCGCCAAATCGGCGCGCCCACGCCCACCACTGGTTATATATGTATGTATATAGAAGCACTTCTATACCATAAAGCACTTCTGTTTAAGTTACAGCTCATTGGTATTGGTGGCAATTTTTTAAGGATTTTTGAAGATTTTTTGACGAAAAGATCTCAGTCTGTGGTCATTGATGGGTGTCATTCCCCTTCTGTTACTGTTGTTTCTGGTGTTCCACAAGGCAGTGTCCTTGGGCCTTTGCTTTTTATTATTTTTACTGCTGACCTGTGTTCCGATATTGAAAATAAACTAATCTCCTATGCTGATGATACAACTTTATATGCGTCAATTGCATCACCAATAGATCGACACGTAATTGCTACTGCTCTGAATAGGGATTTAGCCAAAATTACATCATGGTGTGAACATTGGGGCATGAAACTTAATGCTAGTAAAACACACTCCATTATCATCAGCAGATCTCGTACCTTGGATCCTCCCCATCCTTATCTACAAGTTTCTGGCGAGCAAATTGAGAATGTGGATACTCTACGTTTGTTAGGAGTTACTCTTGATCCCAAACTTACTTTTGAAAAGCATATTCGTTCTTTCTCCTCTTCCATTTCCCAAAAAATTGGTCTGCTTCGCAAGGTTTATAAAACATTTGCTTGTGACGCCACAGTTATCAAGTCTTTTTATGCTTTTATTTTGCCACATTTCGAGTACTGCTCACCTGTCTGGTTGTCAGCAGCTGACTGCCATCTCAAGTTGCTTGACAGGTCGCTAAATTCCATCAGTTTTATTCTACCTAATTTGTCTCTTGATCTGTGTCATCGACGTAAAGTTGGTGCCCTTAGTCTTTTATTTAAAGTTTTTAACAACCCTCAGCATCCCTTACATGGGGTTCTGCCTGGGCCCTATGTCCGGGCTCGTGCAACTAGATTCACAAGCAATCTTAATTATCTTGCCATGAGCCGTGTTAATTTTTCTACTACACAGTTTTCACGGTGTTTTGTGCCGGCCATGGTTGACTTGTGGAATAAGTTGCCAAATGAGCTAGTCAATTCAGCTAATATCTCCATTTTTAAGTCTAGAGTTAATGCTTTTTTGCAGCATTAATTCTAATTTTTAAACTTATTTTATTCTATTTTATTGTATTATATTTAAGCTTGATATCCTCCACTGCATAATCTGTTATCTGTGTTTAATATGTGTATGTGTACGGTACAGTATACAGTGTATGTTTTTATTTTTTCCTAAGTTGCCATAGTCTCTCTCGAGTGCCTCCGGGTGTTTTGTGTGGATTGATCTTGATGGTGTTTCTGCACCCTGGTTGGAGACTTCGGCATCTCATATAATAATAATAATAATAATAATGTACAGTATGTATGTATGTATGTATGTATGTATGTATGTGTTTATATATTTATTTATTTATGTATGTGAGGGTGGGGGCTGGTCCTATCCAGAGTGAGGTTTGGCATCCTCTACCCAACCTTAGCCGTTTCTGTCTGTCTCTTTTACTGTCCTACTTTTACTTCTAGGTGCAGGGGGCTAGGAAACCTCCTCCCCTTGTAAAATCCACCTACTAGAGGAGAGTAAGGGGCGAGGGAATGCGAAGGTGGTCCCGGACCCTAAGAATTGGAATTGTTTCTGTTTGGGCTCTGTCTCGAGTCAGCCTCCCCCATCTATGGGTCATGTGCCTGAGTATATACATACTTACCTGTACATACATGCATTAATGTATTTAATTATCTATTTATATATTTGGACAGGTATGGCAACGCAACAGCTTACTTCGGGAAAGCCACTACCGACCCCACTGACCCTAACTTGGTATTCCCAGGTGAGGTCCAGGTCTTGTTATGAGAGAGAGAGGGGGGGGGGGGAGGGAGAGGGAGAGGAGATGGGGGAGGGAGAGGGGGAGGGGGAGGGAAAAATATTATTTGAAACAGAATTATCGATGAACTACATCTATCTACTGTACATAGCAATTTTCTATTGATTTGAGTATCTAAAAATATACAACAAATCGGAATAGTCTTATCCACATGACACCTGATTCCCAACAACAACAAGAACTAGAGCCGCAAGGACAATCATTCATAGAACTTAAAGCAAGTAATTATACTATGAATAATAATTGAAAATAGTAAACCTTAGAGTATGGATGATGTCTTTTTCATTATAATATGGCTAATATTAGACGATTCTTTGTTCAGATTAGGAAGAAGTTTGATATTCAAGAGGATTAAAACAACCTCTATAGTATTTTCCGTACAATTAACCTTGATGTCTTGTCTTCTGAGGAACATTCAACGATATTATGCCCAGAGCATGCCTACCGTAATCAAAGGGTTAATGATTAACCCTTTCAGTAATGATGCCGTCCTTTTAACTTTATTGTGGATACTATTAGATGATTTTCAGTTTAAAAAGGTCCAGCAGCAATTAACAGGCTTTGAACTATCTAACTTAACCCTTTTTATTACCACAGATCCTTCTTAAACTATAAAAAATCGTCTAAAGATAGCTAGAATAAAATAAGAAAAACAATGCAGGTACATTAACACCTTACGAGCGGCCTAGGCGGTAATTTATATGTACCGCCCAGCGGGGTATTTTTACCCTAAATAGGGTTGTTTACGTGATCATTTTCATGCCTAAATAAGACCCAGAGCGTAAAACAAGTATCTATCCCTGAAAGGGCATAAACAGAGCTTTCCAATGACACCCCAACCATCCTTGTACGACCACTGGTTTTCTTGCAACGATCGCGCAACACGAGTGCAAAAACCATGTAATTAGGTACTTTCCCTACATAATTCCCTGTGTAGCGAGTGTGAGGGGGGATGGAAGGGTGGTTTTCACTTCAGTTGGCCCACCGCGGTGGTGTGCGGCGGTCATAGCCTTACTACGCTCCTCACACTGCTCAGCTCTCTCTCTCTGCAACATTACGTGCTGAAAATGGCACACGACATAAGTTGTGAACCGCCACTTAGTCCAAATTTATTTCACACTACATAAGTTGCGCACCGCCAAAGAAGGGTTAAGAGTTAATTAATACTAATAATGATAAATACTTATAATTTCAGGCATTAGTGTGGAGGCAGCCCGATTCCTGACGCGGTATTATGAGACTGAGGGTCGGAGGGTGGTTGGGGTGGGACTGGACACGCCTTCCTTGGACTACGGGGCCTCTACTACCTTTCCTACACATGTTGAGCTATTCACCCACAATCTATATGGCCTCGAAAACATTAAGGATATGTCGGTAAGTGAGTGAGATAGGCAGATAATCTCTCTTTGGACTCTTGTTATCCTTGCCAAACACATTGAGCTATTAACCCACATTGTCTATGGCCTCGAAACCCTTAATGATATGACGGTAAGTGAGTGAGATAGGCAGATAATCTCTCTTTGGGCTCCGGTGTCTCCATACTCACATATGTAGAGTTATTCTCCCACAATGTCTATTATTTCAAGAATGATAACCCATGGAGCGCCTGCGGCATATCACACATGCTGACAAAGACAGTGCACCACCGTCATTTGCAGCATATCTCGTATGCCCTTCCTACTTTACTGATTATGTGAAACAAATAATGGAGCCCCCCTCCCCCCCTTACTCTCTCACCCTTCTTAACCTTTTGAAGTTTAGGAAACATTATGACAGTATATTCTGGCTATCATTAGACAATGTTATACAGCTTAGGAAGGATCTGTGGGAATTATGAGGGTGAAGACTGACTTTTATATACCTTTCCTAATCTGAATAAAATAGTCTAATAATATCAAGAAAACAGAAAAGAAATGAGTCACCGGATCTTCCAAGAGTTAACTATCTTTCACTCTCCCTAACCTCCCCCCCCCCCCCCCTTTCTTCTTCAAGGTCAAGGTTGAATTAATAAACCAGTCCAGCCTCTATTATATTCTGTCTTGATGGTGTAATGGTTAGGGTGTTTAAGATCTGTATGTGGTAACCCAGGGAAATCCCGGGAAAATTGCAGGTTTTCATTCATTTCATTTGGAGGTGTTTGGTGTTGGGAGTGAAATTTAAAAAGTAGATAATTCATATATTTCTTGTTTTATGTCTAATTCAATTCTCCTTCCTGACTTCATATTAATGTTGTACTTCAATTGCCTCCCTGATTTATGATTCTGTTTGTATTCCCAAGGTGCATGGAGGCAAAATAATATAATTTTAGTACCTGTTTCTTTCCTCAAGCTTCTAGTAAATATGTTTTCGGTTACATTAAAAAAAGTCTTCTCAGACCCCCTTCAAACTAAAACAATTGCTCCCCGCATCCCATTTCAAGATAATTATGTACATCATTTGTTAGAGAAATGTCCCAGCCGAAGGCCGATTTCTCCTAAATTGCAGACTCGCTTTAGAAAGGCATTTTGGAAGTCAGATGGTTAACTAAGGTACTTTTTACCCCTATGATTCCTACAGATTCTTCCTAAACTACATACAATCGTATAATGGTAGCCACGGTAAACTGTCAAAACGTGTCCCGAATGAGTTAGTTGTACGCATTGACGTTATCTACATTACTCAATATATTAAGATTCCCCGCATATTGTCAGTTATTCAAGATCAACACATCCTAATATGATTCGAATTGTGGTCACGTGTGCCAGCCACATTAGTTCCATACATAATATATTTATGCACCGCTTACACAATATAATGTGACTAGGTTATACATTATATACAATATAGGAGTATTAATACTACTCTCTTATAGGTTTAGATAGTATAATACAATATAATTACTATTGGCACATGTATATAATAAAACTAGTGGCTGGTTCCTGATCTATTATTTTCTCATTTCCTAATATTATTGGTTATCTACAAGCAGATACTATACACAACCAACAGTCTGTGTTATAGATATATCTTATAATTACCAATTCTGATGCTCTAAATGACATTGCAATAACAGAAAGGAACTTGCTAGGTTTTTCTTCCTTTGTATAAGAATAAGACTATAGACAAAGCTGCCTATATAGGGAGTGTCCCTTCAAGTTGAAAACGAGTGATAGAGCACCAAATTCAAGGCACGTTGGAGTCAAAGTCTCTGGACACATGAAGCTTGAAGGAATTTAAAGTCTGGCATATATTTACATTAAATGACACTCAGTGGACAATTCAGTAACTTCATTTAAATCTTCTGCAAGGATAGCCAAAACCTACATTACTGTATGTCTACAAATATCTCTTTAATGTAAGCATGTATTTCCTTGTTTTTTGTTTGTTATATGACTGTGTATTTAAAACTTTATTTAGAATTTTAATTTTATTTCATTTTACATTTCCTTAATACTGTACAGTATATAATATAGCTCTACTGTATGCCTCTGCTACCTTTACCATTTCTCTCTTCCCCTCCAGGCGCTTCCGGCAAAAGGGTTCCATCTGACGGTGATGCCCATTAAGCTAAAGGGTGGGAGTGGTGGCCCTGCCAGAATCATAGCAACCATCCCTCACAACAACAACAACAACAACAACCCCAGCTCTGCCACAGTCCAGGACTCCACCTACAGTTCGGCCTATAACTCGCCCCCTCTGCCTTTCTTCCTCCTGGCCTTCCTCGGTGCTGTCCTTAGGCAGTGACGTCACCAGGGGTAAAAAAAAATTTGGGGGGGCTGTAGCCCTGGCATAGATAGGTGGGTGGGTGGCGAGCGAAGCGAGCCTGAGCAGCTGGGGGGTCCGGGGGGGCGCTGTAAGGCCCCCCCCCCCCCCCGGATTTTTTTAAAATTTGAGCAGTTTCTGGGGCCTTTTTGAGGCCTAAAAATGTGTATAAGTAAGAAACATATGACACATAAATATTGATGAGCCTGATACCACACAACTGATACCAGCCACAGTTCAGGCACTGCTCAACGTAAACAATCCGATTCTCCGAACATTCGAAAATGCATAATATAATATTAATATACCGGTATATTTTTAGACTAAATAATTAAAATGAACCAATTTTAAAGCCCTGCGATTAATATAAATAATATATTATATTGTAAATATATAATAAGTCTCATAAAAACAATACATATTGCATTTATATTTCCAATAATTTCAATAAATATAACGGCTCAAGCTTCAAAGAAAACCAAGCTTGGTGAAAATATAGGGGCGGGTGCCCGACCCCGAAAGGGGTTGAAATAGGGGAGCTATCCCCCCGCCAAAGGTGGCTTTCTAGGGCCTTTCCTAGCTGATGCTGAGAGGATTGGGTTCTAGTCATGTGGTGATGGGCTGGTCTATCAGAGTGAGAACTGAGCGATCTCTGCTATACCCATAGCTTACTCTGACTGTTCCTTTAACTTATATATTTTCTAGATCTCAAGTGACGGCGTCTTTTCCGTGGATTGACCTCCCAATCTACCAAGATTGGAAGCCAAAGCGTCACATTTTTCCCTTGCCCCTCAACTTTCTCTTCATAATTGCTGAGGGGCACAGGGCCCTGGGTGGGGCTTTGGTTTCCCGGGCGTTTCTGCACCCTCCTCAGCTCCTCGCCATGGAGTGGCTTCGGTCACCCAGGCTTTATTGTGGTCGGCAGGGAGGGTTCTGTGGGGGCGCTCGGTTATGGCCTTGGAATTGCTCGGGGCCTTAGGGCTGTTCGGCCAGGCAGCTTGGGGAACAACAACAACAACAACAACAACAACAACTATTATGATTTGAGTCATAGCCATAGGTTTAAGTAAATTGTGAATAAATATTCACATTACATAAACAATTCGTATTTAACCTATATGGATCAATTAATAAAAAGTAGATTTGGGGGGGGGGGGGGGGGGGGTTGGATGCAGGGCTGATGAATGTGGTGAACTGGTTATGCATTATTTATTATTTAATTTTTATTTATTTATTTTAATTACTTTTGGCAGTTTTGGGGTTTGCATTTTTTGGGGGGCTGAGTCCTTGATTTGGGGCGGCTAAGCCCCCCCCAAGCCCCCCCCCCCTGGTGACGCCACTGTCCTTAGGGTTTAGTTAAACCCTCTGCAGAGTATGACGCATTTTGAGAGTTTATCCTGGCAATCATTAGAAGATTCTTTTCAAGTTAAGAAGGACCTGTGGGAGTTATAAGGTAAAGACTATCTCAATTAACTCTCTGACTGTAAGTAGCGGGGTACCCCAGGGATCGGTACTAGGACCAATTATCTTTCTAATTTACATCAACGACATAGATGAGGGTCTCACCTGTACAATCTCAAAATTTGCTGACGATACAAAAATTGCAAATAGCGTACTCTCAAAAGATCAAGTTGACGATATGCAACACAATCTAGATAAATTGTCACATTGGGCCCAAATTTGGCAAATGAGTTTCAATGCGGATAAATGTAAAGTACTACATATCGGATACCTAAATGAGAAAGCAAACTATTCGATGAATGGCACTCAGCTTAAGAATGTAAACAGAGAAACCGATCTGGGAGTAACAATATCGAGTAACCTAAAACCGAGTCAACAATGTTCAGAAGTTGTTAAGAAGGCAAACAAAATAATTGGCTTTATAGGCAGATCATTTGAGCATAAATCCAAAGACGTTATCCTAACCCTTTACAATTCCTTAGTCTGCCCTCTTCTGGAATACTGCGTTCAATGCTGGTGCCCTTATTACCAAAAAGACATAAACAAGCTAGAACGAGTTCAACGTAGAGTTACCATAATGATACCTAGCCTAAAGAACAAACCATACGAAGAGCGTCTTAGAGAATTCAATCTATTTCCTTTAACCCAGCGCAGATTAAGAGGTGACTTAATTCAAGTGTTCAAAATCATCAAAGGCATCGACAATATGAACTGTAGTAAGTACTTCACTATCGACCAATCTAATCACACGCGGGGAAACGGTTGCAAAATTATTGGTAAATCTTTTAACTCACACGAATCTAAGAATTTCTTCTTCAATCGACTTGTCAACTTGTGGAATGGGCTTCCCCGAGACGTTATAGACTGCAGCACCGTTGATTCATTTAAACTCCGCTTAGACAAATATCTCGCATCAAACCCGCGACTGACTGCGTTTGTAAATGAATAACTTTATTTTATCCTCCCCTCAGTTACTAACCCATATGTCCCCTACTAACTTCCTAGTCCTGCCACGGACATTAGTTCCAGGGCAGTAGTTCCCTTTCCAATGTTCCCTTACCCACTCTAAACCACTGTTTGGACACTTGATCCTCAGTGTTTTGGAGGACAAGCAGCCTAGAAGGGTCACTAGACCTGTTGTTGCTTGATTTCCTTTGTACTCCTTTGTACTTCCATATCTGAATAAAATTGATTAATAATAGCTAGAAAACTGAAATGTCATCGGATCTTCTAAGAGTTAACCCTTGCAGTGTTCGAGGATGTGTTTCTTCTTTATATTTTGGCTATCATTATAGTGAAGTGATGCACACAAGCCGACTTGTTAGACTTGGACACGTTAAGAGAATGGATGATCATTACTGTAAACTTGGGGGGAGCTGCGCATAGGGGTAGACCTAGAAAGATGTGGGATCAGGTACTCCGGCCCGATCTCAAAATAAAGAACTTGATAACAAAGACAGCCTTAGACAGGGTCACCCGGAAAGCCGCCATTTAGCATGCGAGACTGTAACCACACTCTCTGTTGACAAAGCAGTCTTTAAACTTGTATATTATAATGTAAAACTTGCAAAATAAACAAACCAAAACGTATACGAACACAGTAAAAAGACAAAACAACAAATCAAAATCGCTATGTGGAAACAAGGCTTAAGTAAAATAATTATTTATAAATAAAAGAACACAATCCACCACATAGGGTGTACATCACTACATGAGCAAGTTAATCTGGTTCCCAATCAAACAAATCGCACACATAACAACGCACTGTAGTCACGTTCAAGGAATTAGTCAATTTGGGAAGTCGGGGACGTTCTGGTAAATTTTACTAAACTCTGCATGAATAAAGAAACTACATTAAGTGTCAAATGTTATATTAAAATCAAATTTGCAACTTGACAAGATAATAACAATAGTACAAAATACAAATATAACTCACTAACGATAGTGCTATCGGGTAGGTACCTGTAAGCATAGCATGCTTCAAGTGACCCCTAACAATTACTACCCTACAAATAACCTACATTTATTGTACAAATAAACTAAGGAAATCGCAAAAGAAAGCAATTAATCCTATCGACAATGATTATATATAATATAATAAATATAAATATTTTAAAATTTGAAGAAGGCACAATAGATTTAAACAATAGAGTACCGGTACTCTTTTAACAATTACAATCAATTATAAAAAAAAAATAATAATAACAATAGAAAATGATAAACAATTAATATATAGGCCTACAGACAAAAAGTAAGCAAAGGCTTCAAGCGAAACTTCAAGTTAATAATGCTTGATTAAAATTATTGATATCAAATTTTAAAATACAGTCACAATAATTGACCTTAAAAAGATTAAATTTATGCAACAATTTACTTGCAACAAAACCTCTGTTTACTAAGAGTCTGTATAGTAACCTAGCTCTATCCCAAAAGTCTTCTACTCTGGTACAACTTTTACAAAATCTTATTAGCTGGGAATAAAAACAATTATAAGTTATTTTGCTATCAATACTACTATTAGGGAAAGGAAAGTTTATTACGTTAAAATTAAAATCGTCAACTTTGTGGTATATTTTAAGTGTGCAGTGTTCATTAACAATCTGTATATTTATATCTAAAACATTTTCAACTTAATAATTTACGTTACCTTGTGTGAGGGGGATGGAATTTGGATAAATTTGTTTAGCGACTTGATTAAAATTTAACATATTACAAACAAGAATATCATCAATATATCTACTATTATTACTTAACAATTTAGCTAGTGCTAATTTTTCTGGGATGTTATTTTTCTTGCTACTGTCAACTAAGTTTTTCATAAATTTAAATTCTAAAGCAAGCTAGAATAAGTCTGCAATTAAAGGGCTAGCATTTCTACCCATAGGAATTCCTAATATTTGTTTGAAAATGTAGGGCCCGATTCTAACATAAGTATTGAAAAGGAGGAATTTAAGGGCATCTTTAAGTTTAGTTCTATCAAAATAAACTGAACTAGTGGGATTAAAGCTAAGTGACGCATTATTAAAATATGAATTAGCATTTATGTAACGTTTACGACTACTTTCAAATCTGTCAAAATGCAAATCTATCATAAAGCAAAGTTCTGAAAGTACTAAATCTAAAGGCAAATTGGTATACAAAGTTGAAAAGTCGAAGCTATGTTCTGAGGTAACTTTCCGCAAGGTATTAAGTTTATCAATAACTTCTACTGAATTGTCAACACTCCAATAATAGTTAATGCCAGTTCTATTCTTGATGGTATCACAATATCGTTTATGAGTACTTTTAATATATTTTAAGCAATGTACGACTTGTTTTGACAAAGTTTTAGTGGTAGCAAATTTTGCTCCGGCAATAAAGCGATATTTATAAGGTCTTTTATGAAATTTGAGTAACATGTATAATTTAGCAATGCATTTATTCTTATCAGAAAGTTTAATATCAAAGGTTATATTTTATTAGTATGTTCATTAATTAAGTTATCAACAATTAAATTTTCTTGAATTTCATAAACAGAATTACCGCAAATATTTTTATGTAATATATTACCTTTAATGCCTAGTTCTTTTTTCATGTTTTCTAGATAAAATTTCTTACATATGAAGCTATAGTTATTACTGGCTTTATCTACTGTAGTGATTACAAAATGTTTATGCAAATTTATTAAATCAATTTTAAGCTTATCATAATTATAGTTTACAAAATCAGAAAGATTAAATTTATTTTTTAAAGAGAACACTTTATTTCTAATTAATTTAATTAATAATTTTGACCATGCTTCTAGCTTCCTCGCATCGCAGCGCTTTGATTTTAACAATTTCTCTTTTAATCTATTAACTGAAAAAACAATATCTTTTACAATTTTGTCAAATGTTACTTTATCATTCCCTATTCTATATTTAAAACTGTTTTGACATAGCTCCGCTACTTTGTCGTTTGCAAAATGTTTAACTATTTCTACATCACCTGTTAATATATGACCTATCGGACTATAAATGAAATTTCTTAATGCATGACGTCTAATAGCTGGCATGTCCATGACTCTTTGACATACGCATTTATTATTATTGAAAATATCATTTTCTGAAAGATTCTCTAAAACTTTATTATAATTACAAATAATAGACCCAACAGGTCGCTCATATGAATGAACTATTATTGGTTTGAAATCTTTATATCCATCCGTCAACTTGGACTTAACTTTTTTAGAATTTATTAGACTGTTAACATTAATTTTGTCTAACATTTTAGAGGAATAAGTCAAAGTGGATATAAATTTATCTTTACTAGGGTTATCTATGGATTTTTTAGAATTAGCTCTAATACATCCCATAAAAGCAAATATTGTATTTTTAAATTTATTTGTGAAATTAGTTTTTATTGTTTAGAATATTTTCTATCAAAGAAGCAACACTTTTCTTTTGTAGGCCTTTTAATGAATCTTTTAATTTTTTAATTCCGAAATTTAGATATAATGAATACAAATTATTAACAATCAGGTTAATATCAGACCTATTATTCTTTTTGTTTAATGAATTTAGCTTTTTATTACCATGTCTACATGGTCTTCTGTTTCTAACGGGGAAGTTAAAGTAAGGGTTATTAAAATCGTATTTAAAAAAATCTTTATACAATATGTTGCCTACCCCTTTAATTTGATTATTAAGTCCAAATGGATAGATAGTAATTAATTTTCCAATCCAATAATTTTCTCTATCTAAAAGATCTTGATCTTCTTTAACAATTTCAATAATTTTGTATTTATAATCTAATTTGGTACAATCTGTGTTGAAATGCTTGTATAAAGAATCTTGGAGTCAATGCCGTTCTTTACTCCAGCTCTATGTCCATAGGCTCTTTCTCTCAACTCATTCTTCGTCTGTCCAACATACTGTATACCACATTTATCACATGTTATCAAATATATAACTCTCTTTACTTTACATGGAGAAGTTACATTATCTAAAGAATTTAGGAACAACATTTTTGTATTCGTAATGTAACTTTTAATAAAATTGTGATGTTTAAAATCAAATTTGTTCGTGCAGAGTTTACATTTACAATCATCAACAAAAGGACGCCGGTTATATTCTTTATTTGTACTTATTTGAATTTAGTTTTTGTTGATCGGGTGCAGAGGTATTAAAGGGTTAATAAAATATCAAAAGTTCGTGGCCGGTCCGGGTTCGTCAACAATACAAGTACAGGAAGGGACAGTAGCACAGGTCATATACCAATGTTTCCATCGGTACAGACAATTTCCTTCAGTCAGTGGCGTCACCAGGGGTAAAATTTTTTTGGGGGGGCTGTAGCCCTGGCATAGATAGGTGGGTGGGTGGCGAGCGAAGCGAGCCTGAGCAGCTGGGGGGTCCGGGGGGGCGCTGTAAGCCCCCCCCGGAAAAATTTGAAATTTGAGCAGTTTCTGGGGCCTTTTTGAGGCCTAAAAATGTGTATAATTAAGAAAAATATGACACATAAATATTGATGAGCCTGATACCACACAACTGATACCAGCCACAGTTCAAGCACTTCTCAACGTAAACAATCCGATTCTCCGAACATTCGAAAATGCATAATATAATATTAATATACCGGTATATTTTTAGACTAAATAATTAAAATAAACCAATTTTAAAGCCCTGCGAATAATATAAATAATATATTATATTGTAAATATACAATAAGTCTCATAAAAACAATACATATTGCATTCATATTTCCAATAATTTCAATAAATATAACGGCTCAAGCTTCAAAGAAAACCAAGCTTGGTGAAAATATAGGGGCGGGTGCCCGACCCCGAAAGGGGTTGAAATAGGGGAGCTATCCCCCCGCCAAAGGCGGCTTTCTAGGGCCTTTCCTAGCTGATGCTGAGAGGATTGGGTTCTAGTCATGTGGTGATGGGCTGGTCTATCAGAGTGAGAACTGAGCGATCTCTGCCATACCCATAGCTTACTCTGACTGTTCCTTTAACTTATATATTTTCTAGATCTCAAGTGACGTCGTCTTTTCCGTGGATTGACCTCCCAATCTACCAAGATTGGAAGCCAAAGCGTCACATTTTTCCCTTGCCCCTCAACTTTCTCTTCATAATTGCTGAGGGGCACAGGGCCCTGGGTGGGGCTTTGGTTTCCCGGGCGTTTCTGCACCCTCCTCAGCTCCTCGCCATGGAGTGGCTTCGGTCACCCAGGCTTTATTGTGGTCGGCAGGGAGGGTTCTGTGGGGGCGCTCGGTTATGGCCTTGGAATTGCTCGGGGCCTTGGGGCTGTTCGGCCAGGCAGCTTGGGGAACAACAACAACAACTATTATGATTTGAGTCATAGCCATAGGTTTATGTATATTGTGAATAAATATTCACATTACATAAACAATTCGTATTTAACCTATATGGATCAATTAATAAAAAGTAGATGGGGGGGGGGGTTGGATGCAGGGCTGGTGAATGTGGTGAACTGGTTATGCATTATTTATTATTTAATTTTTATTTATTTATTTTAATTACTTTTGGCAGTTTTGGGGTTTGCATTTTTTGGGAGGCTGAGTCCTTGATTTGGGGGGGCTAAGCCCCCCCAAGCCCCCCCCTGGTGACGCCACTGCCTTCAGTTTAGGAAGGTACTTTGGAAGTCAGAGGGTTAAATAGTACGAGAGCGAGGTGGAAGGACAGAGAGGGAGAGGTAAACCGAAAGAGAGAGGTGGAAGGATGGAGTGAAGAAGTATATGGATGAAGGCGGTGCTGTTTGGGAGGAGGGGCGTCGACTGACTGGGGACAGAGGTGCATGGGGGCGTTTCGTTATGGCCACCCCTTCGGGGATCATGGCTTCAGGCAATAGATAGATAGATAGACTTCCTAAAATGCATACAAGTCTAGCAGTAGTCGACTGTTGTATAATGAAGAAACACATCATCGTACCCTGAAGGGGTTCATAAAAGTGGCAGCACTCCTCTTCTTGCCGGTTATTGTCGTTTCTCGCATGTTCTTTTCTTTGCACTTGTTACTTCAGTCCTGCTCGCAATGCCCTCACAATACCCCTACCAATCTTCTTCTTGCCGTTTTTTGGTATAATTCTTAGGTCAGCATTCATAGACAAACTCACCATCGTTTGTGGTCATTAATATATTTTTGCTGTATTCCATGCCAGTCAGTATGGTATGCTAGTTACTTTAACCCTTTGAGGATTATGAAGCATTTTGACAGTTTATTCTAGCTATCATTAGGCAATTTTTGGCAGCTTAGGAAGGACTTGAGGGAATTATAAGAGTAAATACCTATTTCATAAAATGTGTATTTATTATCCCTTTGTGTAGATAAAACACAGCTGCGGTTGTGGATGGCCATCGTTCACTTCCTCAACCAATCAACTCTAGTGTTCCTCAGGACTCTGTCCTATCTCCTATTCTCTTTCTAATTTTCATAAATGATCTTCTCAACTGTACCTCCAGTCCCATCCATTCATACGCAGACGACTCTACCTTACACTACTCAATTAGTTTTCCAGAACACCCCAGCCAGCAACCACTCAAAAAAAAATGTAATGAAGCCATACAACACTTATCTTCTGATCTAACTACTATTTCCAATTGGGGCAGAGAAAACCTTGTTGCCTTTAATGGTTCCAAAACCCAATTTATCCATTTATCCTTTAATGCTTCCAAAACCCAATTTATATTACTACCTGTCCGGAACTCCCAAGGGACTATCCTTTATTCTTCAACAATACAATAATAAATTCTTCATCTTCTCTCAATATTCTTGGTGTCTTGTTTTCTTCTGCTCTCACATGGAAGGAACATATTACCACTCTTGCTAAGGCAGCCTCCCAGAAGCTGGGTGTGCTCAACCGCCTCAAGGGGTTCTTTACCCCTGCACAGCTTCTTGCTCTGTACAGGGGCAAAGTGTGTCCTTGTATTGTTCACATGTGTGGGGAGGATCCTCTCACACCGCACTCCTAGACAAAGTAGAAAGGATGGCCTTTCGTATCATTAATTCCCATCCACTCACCAACTCTCTGCAATCTCTCTCTCTCTTCGCCGCAATGTTGCATCTCTCTCGCTATTCTATCGCTACTACAATTATCAGTGCTCCTCAGAGCTCTCCCAGTCTATACCACCTCCTCTACTTAGGGTACGTGGTACCCGTCTTGCAACACAATCCCACCCTTTCTCTTAGTAACTCTCTAACCCAAGAGTGAAACGTTACTGTCAGACTTTCTTCTATTCAACAGCTGAGCTCTGGAACTCTCTCCCAGAATCAGTCTTTCCCTCCTCTGTGTGTTCAGACATTTTGGCTCGAACGTCCCTTGATTTTGGCCCTGTCACTCTTTCAACTATTGGGGAGGCACTCACTACAGGCAGTTCTGTTTTTGTCTCCTTCCCTCACATAGAAAAAAAAAGAAAAAAAAAGACAGCTTCACATTTTGTCTCCATACATACACACACACACACACACACACACACACATATATATATACATATATATATATATATATATATATATATATACCGGTATTTACATATATATACAGTATAATTATATAAAGATAAATATATATATTTTTTTTGGGGCGAAATATTGAATTTGACTGTACACTAGGACATTAATTATGGCTTTACATTTTCGAATCTATCCCGAGCTCAATTTGTTTTTCTTCTATATTCCAACTACTCCCTCTCGGGCATAGGTTGAAAGCCTGTACATTCAACCATACTGTACTGTACATTGAACGGCTAAGCCTATGAGGTCTTGTTCCAGTCTAGGGAGTGAGACATGTGAAGCACTTTGGGATAAACCAGCCCCCTATATCTTGCCTTGGCAAGATGCAGAGTTGCCCACCCACAGCTCGAAGCAGCCACATCTCTGAAGCTGCTTCGCTCCAGTGCTTCACTGTCTCACCACCTAAACTCGGACCCTCACTCTCAGAACGCCACCTATTGAGCAATGAACTCACTAGGCATTGCCCCCCTGTAGCATATTTTAAATATGGGAATATTCATACAGTGCTATTTAACCCACAAAATTCCAGGGACGCATAACGTGCGTCGCCTATGTATGTAACCCTAAACCCCAGCTTTGCAATGATTGTGAACTACTTTAGGATCCCACGGAACAATACCGATGGTTGGCAACCCCCCAAGTCCAGCTGTGTGCGTGTGGGCACATGTGAGAGTAATTTTCCAGTATTTTGCCTACCCATCACCTCACGTTAATTGTGATTTTCCCCTGCCCCCCAGGACCACCATATGGCCTAGATGAGTGGTTTTATGTTGTTTTTCCTTCATTACTAACCCAACCCATGTGTTAAAAAACAAAAAACAAAAAAACATTGACTAGTGGCTGGTCCCTCGTAAATTTATTATAAATTAGCCGGTGCTCTGTGGGTTAATCAGGGAACAATGAGGGCATTATTTAATAGTTCATCATTGACGACATTGCCTATTAGTATAATAGTCTCCATTCAACACCCACGTCAGTCGTTTAAATCAACCGCCGCGAGGAAGAAAGAGATTCATCTTCATAAGTGCAACGCAACTTCTCTTATGGTGTCGTCATATTGATCGGGTACCTACTACGAAATAACTTCGTAAAAAATAAGAGAACAAAAAAGGAAAAAGAATTTTCCACTTTAACACTGTTATTCACAAGCTTCCCACATTCGGTGGATTTTCTTGCGTTTTGGCTTCTTACCGCCTCTCGCCAAGCGCAACAATTCCTCCTTCTCTTCCTCGCGGGCCAACCGTCAACACATGTGCCCCCGAGCTCCGGCTTCATTCGACGTTCTCTTTCCTCTAGTGAGTCCCTACTCATATGTATATATCTGGGGGATAGTGAGCAAGGGTTTAGATTAGCTAGCACGGGTTGTGTATTGTTGGCCCGCAGGAAGTGTTAAATTAGGGTACTTTCAGGCGTTTACTTGTTGTGCTCATTCTTGTTACCACACGCGTGGTTTTAATTGTTGCTATGCGCCTTAGTTTTTGCTTTTCCTTTAGTTAGGAGGCTCTTTTATTCATCGCCAGTTGTTCCTTTGTCCAGCTTTGGGTCTTGGGACCCCGTCTTTGTCTTGTTAGCAGACGCGTCGGGTTAAAGTTGTCACACGTGGTTGTGGGACCTTCCGGCGTTCCGTGTCTGCCGGGAAGTCCCATTTGGGGGCTTTTCCTGAGCCTTTGTTAGTTCTTTTGCTTTCCCTTTAGTTAGGAGGCTTTTATTCATCGATAGCTGTTCCTTAGTTCAGCTTTGGGTCTTGGGACCCCGTCTTTGTTTTTTAGGAGACGCGCTGGGTAACGGTTGTCACACGTGGTTGTGGGACCTTCTGGCGTCCGTGTCTGCTGAGAGGTCCCGTTTGGGGGCTTTCTCTGAGCCTTTTGCTCTGCTTTCGCTGCTCTTTCGTGTTTACTAATTTTGAAATTATTTTCTCATGTTTAAGCCTTTAGGTTAGTTTTTGGGGGGTATATTTAATTTTTCTCTATGTGTGAATTATTTTGTGTCCCCTTTTTTTGTGCTCCCTGTGGGTTAGTGTTGCACACTTCCGGGAGTCCAAGGAGACGTCCTTATTATGTTCCTTCCAACAACCAACCATACTCCTAAAATCGATTAATGAAATTTACAAACACATGTGGCAGTCCGTGGACTCGAACCCAGGATGCTCACATCGAAAATCAACACCTTATACATCGCACCACGAAGACAGTTAAAGGTTGGTGGACACTGCCTACGATTTATTATGCAACTTCGAATCCTGCATATCAATCTAAGCATGTACACACATCCCAACTGCAACTCATGTAGGCTATGCATATGTGAAAGGAAAGAGCAATTAATGGGGCCTTAACCACTTACGGAAGTCCTCTCGATAAATTACTCCTGAACCAATATCAATTATTATGTTCCTTCCAACAACCAACCATACTCCTAAAATCGATTAATGAAATTTACAAACACATGTGGCAGTCCGTGGACTCGAACCCAGGATGCTCACACCGAAAATCAACACCTTATACATCGCACCACGAAGACAGTTAAAGGTTGGTGGACACTGCCTACGATTTATTATGCAACTTCGAATCCTGCATATCAATCTAAGCATGTACACACATCCCAACTGAAACTCACGTAGGCTATGCATATGTGAAAGGAAAGAGAAATTAATGGGGCCTTAACCACTTAGGGAAGTCCTCTCGATAAATTACTCCTGAACCAATATCAATTATTATGTTCCTTCCAACAACCAACCATACTCCTAAAATCGATTAATGAAATTTACAAACACATGTGGCAGTCCGTGGACTCGAACCCAGGATGCTCACACCGAAAATCAACACCTTATACATCGCACCACGAAGACAGTTAAAGATTGGTGGACACTGCCTACGATTTATTATGCAACTTCGAATCCTGCATATCAATCTAAGCATGTACACACATCCCAACTGCAACTCACGTAGGCTATGCATATGTGAAAGGAAAGAGCAATTAATGGGGCCTTAACCACTTAGGGAAGTCTTCTCGATAAATTACTCCTGAACCAATATCAATTATTATGTTCCTTCCAACAACCAACCATACTCCTAAAATCGATTAATGAAATTTACAAACACATGTGGCAGTCCGTGGACTCGAACCCAGGATGCTCACACCGAAAATCAACACCTTATACATCGCACCACGAAGACAGTTAAAGGTTGGTGGACACTGCCTACGATTTATTATGCAACTTCGAATCCTGCATATCAATCTAAGCATGTACACACATCCCAACTGCAACTCACGTAGGCTATGCATATGTGAAAGGAAAGAGCAATTAATGGGGCCTTAACCACTTAGGGAAGTCCTCTCGATAAATTACTCCTGAACCAATATCAATTATTATGTTCCTTCCAACAACCAACCATACTCCTAAAATCGATTAATGAAATTTACATGTCAGGGTTGGTTTGAGAGTAGGGTGGTTTTCTCTCGTTGTTGTGTTTTTCACCGAGTGAACTCCTCTCTTGACCCGCCGGCCTCGGTTCTGCGACCCTAGTTTCAGTGCCGGCGTGTGGTTGTGTTCCTCTTTCCCTCTGTCTTGTGATCTTTGTGGTGTTTACCTCCTTCCGGCGACCTGGTATGGCCGGCGGAAGGAGATATGTCCGGCAAAGATAAAGATTTTGGCGTGCCGCCCGGCCCATTGTTGTGTTTACCCCGTCTTTCACGGCGGCGAGGTGCATAAACGTTCCGGCGCCTGCTAGCAATTTTTCATAATAGCACGCAGATACCCGCCGCCAACTGGCCTAAACAATGACGACTCATGTCATAGGATGGCACTCCATCTTCTGTGTGAACGTCCCTTTGTTGTGTTTACCCCGTCTTTCACGGCGGCGATGTGTGTAAACGTCCCAGCGCCTGCTAGCAATTTTTCATAATAGCACGCAGATACCCGCCGCAAACTGGCCTAAACAACGATGCCTCATGTCATACATTGGCATTCCGTCTCCTGTGTGAAGTCGCCGCCTCTAGTGAATTTTGGACGGTTTTCCCGGCATTTTTTTCTTAGCATGTCCGCCGGGTTCTATTTTGCAAATGGTTGAAAAACCCTCCGAATGTCCCGGCGTGTGGGCTTTCATACATGCCTCCCGACGGGAAGTGTTACTAAGGGCCCCTGTGCTCGGCCCGCCGAGGGAATTCGCCCTGATTGTTAGCCGAGCGCAATAAGACTTACCCTCTCTGACAATATGACACAAGTTTGAGCCCGTTTCACGGGCAACCTCGGGTGTCATAAAAGGGCTAATCGCTCAGCGATTCCGCCATGGTGAGGGAGTCTATATACCCAGGACCTCCGGCTTCATCGCCCTGCGGCGATACAGTGAAGAAGGACAGATTATATGCTATAATCTACACGGTTCTTGGGCCAGTGACACTAGTCACAGGTAAGCTTTTTCTACACCAATTAATTCCACTAATTGACAGAATCAGGTCCGGTCGAAGGTTAGACTAATAGTGGCTATTTGTCTAACTTTCCGGCGGACTTGCACTAGCATGTTATTATCACCTCTCAGGTTATCCTTATGAGCATTGATTCCTGGAAATTCTTTCCAGATCAGCACGGTAGGGGACCATCCTGTTCCCGATGTGGGGAAGGGAGAAAAAGGGGGGGGGGGTCGGTGGTTCAGTAAAAAAATTCACTTTTGCCTTCACACGGACCTCCCATTTTGAATTTTAACATTTTAATTACTTGCACTCTAAGATTGCGACAGGCTGCGTCTAAGTTGCCGCTGGAATTCCCAGCAATGCCCGGCGGGCATAGATCCTGGTGCGGATTGGGTGAGTTTTTGTATAGATCATTCGGGCCTTGCGGCCATGATCGATAGATACCTAAATGGCCACAGTATGGGAATTGTTTACAGTTGCTAACTTTCAAAACAAAATTTCCCAGAATCAGGGATAACGTTACATCTAGGCAGTCAATCCTCACCACTTAGCTGAGCAATGAGCCATTGGTTATGACTCAGACCCTGTGAGGTAACACCTGACATCCCCCCCATGCACCCCCCTGATACAAGAACCCTCCAGGCTTCGCTAGACATCGTTCTAGATTGACACTCCCGAGTAATGGAACCTACTGTAGGTCTCCAACTAGGGTAAGTACATTTTTCTACCTTCAAAAATCTAAGTTAAGAGAAGTCGATCAATATCTTGGTTAATGGTTCTTGCGATTCATTACGCCAGTCATAAGGCTCATAATTGTCAACCGATTAGGCCGACGAGACGGCTCGGTTGTTTACGCTAAACTTCAGCCGGCGAGACGTCTCTCATCCTACAATGAAGTAAAAAGATGCAAACAAATTTTTACCTTCTTTGGTTCACGAATCTGTGTTAGGTTACGAGATCTTACGGATAACGAATTTGGTTGCATTCAACGGTAACTTAACGACATAACTTTTACAAGTACAAAATGTTATTTTATACTGCCGGGGTATGGACCGTTTTAAAAGCTTATCTATAGACATCAGCTTGCTGGGTATCTCCAGTTTTTTTTTCCTATTATAGGTACTTGAAACTGCACGGCTCCAGGCCTAGTGGGAACGGTTCAGGTTCATCCCAAAACACTATGTATAAGTGGCTGATCCCTGCATCCCGTCGCGGCGGGTTGGAGATCTAGTGTTAGTCTAACCCTTCTGAATTGAGTTGGCAATGGTGTACACGGTATACTTAGTATACCTTTTCTCACTTATTCCATAGATTAAAGTCTCGTTTTGTTTTATCATTCCAGCCCTCCCGGCGCTTTCGCCCCGTGTTAGGCATGATTACAAATAAATCATTACGGACTCAGTAAGGCCAAAGTGGATGTAAAGTTAGAGGCATAAGTTAATTACTCAATGACCTCTAGCTTTCAATCCCACTTGAATGTTGAAATCGAGGAAGGATCCTTATCTATTTCGATTATTTAGGACCGGTAGTGTAAGGGGAATATTTTCTCTCACTATAAACTCTAGGGACTTTGCCCGCCGGTCAACATACCACGAACGGATGGGCGATCTTGGTAGCATCAGTCCCAGTTTTTTTTCTTCTCAGATCGACTCGATAGTAGTACAATCGATCATCTCAGTTTTATCCAATGTTGTTTCCTAAGCCTTAAAATATCTCCCAAAAAATTCTCGACATAACATTATGCCATGTCCCTATGCCGGGAAATAGAAATATTTTCGCTTGGACGCTAGTTGTCAGGATCAGGAAACGGTATTGCGGCGGGACAACACATAGTTCCCCCTCCATTACCGAGTTTGACTGGCTAATACAACATCCGGGAGCGGTCCCCCTCCCTATTTTGATTTTTTCATCGCCCCTCAATTAACTGCAGAGGATTTTCCTTTGCCCCTCATTGCTCCTGAACCTCTTGAACTCCAAAGGTAATTTTCTCGTCAGAGATAAGGCCCACAGGATTTTTAACCACAGTTTTTTAGCTTCCTGTTTCCTAGGGATACGCCTCCACGGCGGAAGGAGGAATTAGCTAAGGCTTCTCAACAATATCTCCTCCCTTCCCCGGCTAGAACTTTCACAGAAATCCGGACAGCCTTATTTGAGGCAGTCAGGTCGCGACATCTCCTCAGACTCGGTATGGCTCAGGGGTACCAATGAATGCTTATTATAGGATTTGGTTCTCTCCGGTCTTCACCGCGAAGCTCATGATTAGCTAGACAGAGAGATGTGAAGGTAATGATAATGTCGAATATAGAGAACACCCATTAGGTCTCCCCGAAGGCTCCAAGCGGCCTACGGACGGTTTTCCCTCCCACTATCTAGTACATTTAAAAAATGCTTTAAGGACTGGTTCGTGTGTACTCCCTCCGTCCTCCTCTCTCCCTCGGCAGTGCTCCTGCAATAGGGTTCCGAGGTTCGACGAGGTGTTAGTTCCTAAGGGTGGCTGTGCCACCTTATCTCTTCTGCGCAACCGGACTGCGCCGGTCACCGCAATGTGCTCGCCAGAAAGGAAGTCACACGACTTTGCCTCAACCGGCGTTGCATAACAGAATGATACAACCCTCTGTATAAGGGATGTGATACCTAATCATTACACAGAAGAGGGAGACACATGATCCCCGGCCCAGGTCTGGTGTGCGAACGCCATTAACCCTGCGGCGGACACACACCAGGAGGGGCCGCCTCTCTCACACTAACTTGGGTTATAAGCCAGACAACCGTCCGCTGGCAAGCGGCTACCAGGGTGTCTTTAGGATGATGTACTACTAGTCAGTAAATCTGGAAGGGTTGGAGGACGGTATCCACAGGGGTCTCTACTACAGTTTCACTTGTCAATTCCCCAGGATGTCCCTCTGTTTACGTTACGTGCGGTACAGCGCGAATAAGTATTCACTCTTGCTAAGCTCACTTCATGATTACCCATTTTTAAGCCCTCAGCAAGCCTTGTTGGGGTTGTCCCTTTTTGGGAAGAGTCCCGCCGTGGGGGGCTGGAAGTTCGTCCCGGCGGGATGTTATTCCCATCTCCAATATTATAGGGGACTTCTTCCTCTTTTCATATGCTTATTCGAGCTGTGCGCACGTACCGAGATGTTTTACCGGGGTCAGGGACGGCTCAGCAGCAGGTCCCAACTTTTACGATAGCCACTTAAGGCCGAATCAGTTATTTACTTTCCCCCCACTTTTCTTCTTAAATGTGATAGACGAAAACCGTTATGGGCTCTCTCGCCCTTATTTTGTTCCATATGAAATTACAGCCAGTAGAGTGGCTTATATTGATCTGGCAAAAGCGTACGCTTTTCGTTACTTAGGCTTATACTTTTAACCTAGCGATAACTTAACACTGTTAGCAGTCCTTACGCACCAGAGAGATCTCTATGTCAGTCTCATCCTTAGCCTTCCAAACATATCAGCTCTTAAAGTTTTCTGTAATTGCCGCGAACAATCACTCTTCAAAGGTGACAGTTTTCCCCTTCAATCCCAGGGTCCTTGTTTTCCCTCCGGCTTAGAGTACAAGCCTGTCCCTCCTTAATATATGGCCAGCCGCGCTGAACCGGAGCTTTCTCTGACCTCTAAGTAATCATGAACTGTTTTTTAGTGGTATGAGACAAAAAGTTCAGACCGAGGTATTTTTACCGCCGGGGGAAGCCGGGGTCGGGGCCATTCAGGTCCTACAGCTCATGTCCCCCAGGTATCTTGCTCGATCCTCTTAGACTAGAAATTTTTTGACATTCCCCGGCGGACTAACTGATATAGCCAGTTGTTTTTCTAGCTCTCTAAGTTTTTTCCAGGATCCTACGGGTCCTCGCTCCACACCAAGTGGGCAGAGGACGTGGTAGTCACAGGAGGCGCCCTCAGTGCAGACTTTTTTCTTTGCATGTGTTTTTTCCCTTTTTTGGTTACAAACTCGGTTTTCTATTACGGCCCAGCCCTTTTTTCTTATGGTCTGCACAAGGGCACACTCCTTCTGTTTGTTTTCCTTGTAATTCCAGCCGTTAGTACTGTGATGTGGATGCCCAATAGGGGCTTAAGAAAAAGAGGGGGGGGGGGTATGCGGATCCCAGTACAAGAGATGAACCCCCTTCCACAGGATTACAAGTTAATGCAGGGCAAGCTAGGCGTTATTTATGCCGGGCCAAGCCCAAATAGATAGGCACGAGCTAAGAAGCTCGGGAAAATTTGTTTAATTATTAAATCTGATGTATTAATTTTAAGTTTGCAAAGCTTAATTAAAGCTCATGTAGTTTACGAATAATAAAAGATTGTGTTACACTGCTGTTCATTATACTGTATTTGTTAATTTCAGGTTTCTTTGTTAGTTGCACTAGATTAAGAAAGGTTGGTGTTGGTCAAGGTGACTCGATATGTTCATTAATTCTATATATGTCAATTGCAGGTTTCTATGCTAGTTGCACTAGATTACGAAAAGTTGGTATTGGTCATAATGACTCCATACATGTTCCAGCCTAGTATGCACTAGATTCACTAAGTTTACTATATATGTCAATTGCAGGTTTCTATGCTAGTTGCACTAGATTACGAAAAGTTGGCATTGGTCCAAATGACTCAATACATGTTCCAGTCTAGTATGCACTAGGTTCACTAAGTTTAGTATTGGTCGAAATGACTCAATAAATGGACCTAAGGACCAAGCTGAGTTCAGCCCAGGTTACGGGTCGAGGTGACAAAGGGTTTTTGCAATTAACTCTCTGTGTCACACGGTACAACAAATACCTCATGGAAGAGGACTCTGTTGTTGGAGCAGGCTTCTTTGAAGCAACCCACTGCTCCCACTCTTTCATATTTTATAATGTTGTATGCACAACAAAACACTTAATATTTCTTTTTCCTGCTATAAGATTTCTTGACTTAACCATGCGGTTATTGAGAGTTTGATATTTACGAATGTCCCCCTCCAGTCTTGGAATTCAGGCAACGTCGTCAATGATGAAGGGGCCACTATTAAATTATAGGTTTGATTCCCGAAGGGAAGTAGAGAAAACCTAATATTTAGTAGGGGCCCCGGAATCATTGACGACAACGTCCCTCCCAGCCATCCCCTTCCCATTCGCTGATATTTTGAGTTTATCTTGGTATATCATTGAAGGAGGAATTGTTGCGCTTGGCGAGAGGCGGTAAGAAGCCACAACGCAAGAAACTCCACCGAATGTTGGAAGCTTGTGAATAACAGTGTTAAAGTGGAAAATTCTTTTTCCTTTTTTGTTCTCTTATTTTTTACGAAGTTTTTTCGTAGTGGGTACCCGATCAATATGACGACACCATAAGAGAAGTAGCGTTGCACTTATGAAGATGAATCTCTTTCTTCCTCGCGGCGATTGATTCAAACGACTGACGTGGGTGTTGAATGGAGACTATTATACTAATAGGCAACGTCGTCAATGATTCCGGGGCCCCTACTAAATATTAGGTTTTCTCTACTTCCCTTTGGGAATCAAACCTATATTTTTGGCATTTCGGTGGGTTTTGTGGTAATGCACTGATACTAGGTACAGCACAAATTCCATCCCAATAATATCTTCCCATTGATACATCAGGATTCGAACCCTGGACTAGTCTAGTGGCATGACCACTCCACCACACCTCCCCTAATTGATTCTTCTCATTCATTTGTGTATCTAATTTATACTTTTCGGTGGTTTGATTGGGCCAGGATTTATATCTTAGAGTTTACATTCCCGGTAGATATTATAATGTAGAGTAAAGAACATAAATCGCGATGCATCCACTGTATCGGACCCAAACGAGACCATACACACCTTGATTTTTATCATAGGTGTTTCATAATAATGTCTTGAAAGGTACAAATGGGTGAATATTTTAGTGCTCAAGATTGTGCATTTTTATTATATAACTGCTTGGGGTAGGAATCGAACCGTACAGGCAGGAGGTCCAGCCACCTATGCCACCATTAAGGTTAAAAGGAGAAATCTGATACTTCTACCAGTATTTCTCCCCAACCTGACTCTGGTGGGGGGCAGAGTCTTTTAATCGTTTTCCGGCACCCCATATCAGTGTGCCTGTATTTTTAATGATAGTAAAACCATATCAATGTATCTGTATATTTAATGATAATAAAACCATATCAATGTATCTGTATATTTAATGATAATAAAACCATATCAATGCACAGTATTTGTATATATTAAACCTAAATCTACAAATATTCTAAAATTAATAAAGTGTAACTAACCTATAGCTTATCAAAGCAACATCAATCATAGCCTATATTTGAGCAAGCATGTATATTTATAGTATATATATATTATTTACAGCTGGCGAAAAATGTGTGCGTCCCATCAAAAATACTCGGCTATTACGTCTATTTTATCCAAATATGTTATTTATTACGAAAACACGGCAATAATGTAACGCAGACATAATACTTTCTGATTTATCCATTAGTTATCGAGAAATGAACGTCTAAGTGAATAAAGATTCTGCAAAAAGAAGAATAAAAAAGTTCTATAATAGCGCTCTAAGCTTGTATATTTATTAGTGGCCGCTCCATCATTGACGACATGCCTTATACAGTAATGGCACTCTTTGAACTCCAAAATCAGCTGTTCAAAACACCGCCCCGGAGCATAGAGACCAATCATCGTAAGCGTACGCTCATAATAACTTACGGACTCGTCCCATGATGCGGAAGCCTCTACGAAAAAACTAATTAAAAAATAATAAAAGAAAACAGTTTAAAACTCTTATCTGTTCTACGCTTCCCATAGTTCAGATGTTTTTCCAGCGTGGGTTTCTAGCGATGCTGCAAATACTCGCTCTTCTGCTCCGGGGCGTCACGCCGAGCAGACGTGTGGTCCCGACCTCTCTTCATTCGTCACTCTTCCGTCCGGATAGTGAGCCTTTTGCTCATTTGTACTAATCTGAGATGTCCGAGAGTAGGATTATATTAGTTAGGTCGGGCATGCTGATAAGCGTGACCGCCAGGAGTTGTGTTTTTTAGGGTGCTTTGTGAGGTGGCGTCCCGTGGTCGTGATAAGGCGGGGACACCATTTTGTGTTTTTTTTTCCTCTAGTTTTATTTAACCTTAACTAGCATAGGTTAGAGGCTTTCATTACTTGAAAAACAGCGCTTTTCGGCCACCTTTTTGGTGGGTTAAGCGTTTTTTGTATTCTTCGGCAGGACGTCTAGTATAGAACTGCTTTACTTAGTAAAGAGCTTTGCTTTTAATTACTGCGTCGCCCCTACGTTCCTGTCTTCAAGTTGGATGGAGTGAGCTGGATCTTCCTAGAGGTAAGAGTAACTCGTCGAATTCGTCGTTCTACTGCTTGCCCTAGGCCACGTGGCCAGCCTCTCAGTAGGGCCTGTTATATGGCTATGTAGGAATAGTTTTTACACCATACCTGAGAGAGGATTTATGGAGCTCCGAACTTACTCTCAACCATCTTAACAATTTTACCAACACACCTAAACTTCGTTAGATGCTGAAATAGCCTCCCCGAAAATATGCCCTGGCCGGGAATTGAACTCGGGACCCTTGGGTTATGAGGCAGTTACTCTACCAGTTAGACCAATAGAGATATCTCACTTGGCTTGGTCGGCTCAAGTTTATTTCCGCATCTTGTTCAGTTTAGGCTAACCTATTTTTACTGACTTTACTCTACTTCACCGTCCGGGAAGCGAAGGCTCCGAACGAACAGAGAGGAACAAGCCTGAGCCGAAACGACCGTGAGTCCGTCAGAGAAACTGGTCGGGAGAGGTGAGGCAGCCAACTGAGCAGTGTTACACAGGCACACACAAATGGCCCAGTTGGCAACTCGCGGGAGCGCTGGCAACTCCACAACCAAAGCCTTGTTTGCGAGTCTCACTACACTCCCTGTTCGTGACTGGGGAATTCTGGACGTGCTACCGGGCATGGCCTTGGCAAACTTGGGCCAGGACAGTGGTACGCAAGGGCACAACTTGGCAGTGGCTCCGGCGGCCTCGTTTACGTCTAATATCAGACATAAACAATGTTTCATTAGAGGTGGAGTCACTAGTCAAGGAAATGATCACCAAGCGTATCATTGTCCCGGTCAGTCCAACTCGCCCAGTTTATTCCTAGTGCCAAAAAGGGACAGCGTTCAAATGAGACCGGTCGTAGACATGTCCCAACTGAACCACTACATTCACAACCCATCGTTCAGGATGCTGACTGTGAATCAGATCAGGTTTAACACTTCCGCCAAAAGGTTGGATATGTTCTTTAGACCTGACAGAAGCCTATTGGCATGTCCCAGTAAACAAACGGTTCCAAAGTTTCCTCGCTCTGAGGATCAAGCATCATACTTTTGTTTTTCAAAGAATGCCTTTCGGTCTGAACCTGGCACCTCGGATCTTTACCAAATTAGTCCGGCAGACCCTGTTACCACTACTACGGCAAGGGATCACGATCATGTGGTACTTAGACCACTAGCTACTGGTAGCGGAGTCCGAGGTATTATGCCTCCAACATGTCAACACAGTATTATGTCATGTGAAATCCCTCGGGTTCAAGGTCAACTTGGCAAAGTTGCATCTTCTCCCAATGAGGGTAATCCAGTGGGTGGGTCTGCTGTGGGACACAGCACACTTGACTATCAGTCAGAGCGTGGACAATCGCAACAGATTTCGTAGGAAACTGTTCCGGTTTCTCCACAGTCTACTTACTACAAGGAAGGTGCGGGAGTCCCTGGTAGGCTCTTTCAACGGGATTCAACTAATGGTACCGTTGGGCCGGTTGATAGTAAAGAATTTAATCTTGGAAGGAAACAGACAATTTGCGCTTTTGTTGGTGGACAAGTCATGCAATATCCCGAAATTAAAACCATAACTTACTGGTGGTCTGGGCGAGGCCAGAAACATTACACTCAATTATGACATGGGCATCTCCTCCACCTACGGTAGGGGTAGACACAGAGGCTTCAGGTACTCTGGGATGGAGTTACCAGTCAAACCTTGGACACCAAGGCCAGGGTCTTTGGTCCCGGTTCAAGGAGTCTCATATCAACGTGAAAGAGTTGTTAGTCCCTTTATTTAATCTTCAGGCACACAGTTCGACTCTAGTGGGAAAATCAGTGGCCTTCAGAATGGACAATCTGAATGCAGTCATGTGCATTCAGAAGCAAGGGTCAGCGAGTTCTCGAGTGTTACTATAGTTGTCGAAAAGGATATTTGTGTTGGCGGAAAAGCTAGACATTTATCTTCACGCATCATATCTGACAGGCGTGGCGAACGTATGGGCAGATGCTCTGTCACGGTGGCAGAGCACACAAGTAGAATGGGCTCTGAAGCAAACCGTCTTTCAACGGATGATTGCAGAGCCTTACCATCCACAAGTGGATTTGTTCGTGTCTGAGGAGAACCACAGACTTCCTCTCTTCCTGACTCGCCGGGGGAGGACCCCGGCGGGGGGACCAGATGCATTGTTGGAGGATTGGAACAAATGGAACTCCATTTATATGTTTCCACCACCAGACGCTTCACTCATGTGTCAAGTAGTTCACAAACTACGGGATAATGGGATTATCGGGGCTTGGTCTCGATGATCGCGCCCCTGTGGCCGGCTCAGGCGTGGTACGCGCAATTGAAGACGTGGCGCGAGAACCCGGTGTCACTCCCGATCTCGTATTTCCACTTAGCGATAATTGGAAACCTCAAGGCCTTGCTAACTTTTGCCTTGTGGACATTCAGAAGGCCAAGTGGTTAGTCCACTATGGGGAGGGTGTTACCAATAAATTGATTAATCAAAATACTATCTCTACTAGACACCAGTACCAATCTCACTGGAGAGCTTTTATTACTTGGATCGCTGAGACTGACCAGACCGTGGCCTCGGTGTCCTTAATTTTCCAATATTTAGATTACCTGTTTGAACATAAGGGATTGTCAGTAGTCATGCTAAAAAATCACATGACTGCGATTAGAATTACCTTTTATGACTTAACGGGGCTTTCACTACCGCAGCCGGAGGAGAAATCATTCATGCGTGCATGTTTCAAGCTTCGTCCACCACCACGCCTGCTCATGCCTACCTGGAGTGCGTTCAGTCTACCCTATCACGCAATAATGTTTCTGTTTGAGCAATCCTGTTTAAGTTTGCGCAGGCTGAACGACATTGATAGCCAAACATTGATTCTTGTCGCTGATTGGTCAGTGGCTGTGAGCGCGAAATTCAAATTTTTGTTGGCGATGTCTGCGAAGGTTTTAGGCCCGGTAACATGTGTTTTTTCTGTCTATTCATTTCAATCAATACATTTAAATATATAATATCCATCAATATAGGCTATTGGCTAAGGTAGTCACACTGTCAGCTACAGTCAGCATCCTTGTTCAAGCTCAAGACAGACGGTAGGCTACCATCAGGCTATTATATCTTATAATCTATTATCAGGAAAAGTTGACAAAGTTATTACGGTCCATATCTGGCAAAGGTAGCTATTTATTCCCTGTGCAATTTTCAAACAATTCTCCGTTAGTCTATTGGGGAATTAAAAAGTATATATTCTTTTCCTGGCGATGTATGAATAGGCTAAATTATATAGTTTATATATATTGTTCTTTCCCTGACGATGTAGCCTATGTGGAGGCTGAATTAAATAGTAGCCTATAGCCTATAGGCCTATATATTATCTCTTCCTGGCGATGTATGTATAGGCATATTTTCTTTTCCTGACGATCTACGTGTAGGCTATAGGCTATGTGTAAGCCTATATTAATGGAAGGTTCATTAATAGTAGGCTATATTTTAACCATTAGATTACATTTGAAAATTTAACTATAGCGTGGGTAGGCTACCTTACTAAACATAGCTTAACTTAACTAACTTTGATGCAATTATGCCTCATAAATTGTTTTTAAGAAGTGTAATAGAGTAATCGATCAACAATATAGACAAGCGCCGAAAAACCTGTACATCAAGTGAGGCTATAACCAGTTAAAATATAGGCTATCATTGGTAAAATACCACAGGAACGCTGTGGTACGAAAAACCTGAGAGCGAAACCTCCAACCCTAACGAGCCACAGGAACGAAAATCCTGAGAGCGAAACTCCCATCCCCAACGAGATCCCAGGCCCCTTTTCCTTTTCCGATTTGGTCTCTCTCCCTCTCTCTCAATTCATTCCACATATTATACGTCTCTCAATCACAGTCTTCTAATATACAAACCACAATAATTTACTCACTGATATTCTTGATGTACCACCTAAGTATGTATTTAATTACGTAACCGCCATACAGGCTATAATACTTTCATTGTGTAGGTTCGAGGCGATCTAAGACACCTTAGCTTCCATTTAACACCAAATCAGATCGTGATTACGTCAGCCCTGTATTTAGTTATATAACAATCATAGCCCCCCAATTCTAAGTCTCTAACCTCCCGTGGTTTTATCCACTAACTATAGATTCCCAACCTTTAACCACGACTCTATACACCCGATAACCCTATGCCAGTTATTGTATTGATTTAGGCCTGTTAATTCGGATAAACTCACTATGACCAATCTGCAGACGATTATCAAGAGAGATGCAGGAAAGCTACTATATAATATTAACCGAGTATGCCACCAGCATTGATACGACATAGCGGCACTGTCCTTGTGTCGTATTGTGCCACGTGCAGACCAACCAGGTTTCATCATCTTATTAGGACGACGGCTATAATGTCGTCATTCATGCATGTATTCAATCCTTAGGTTAGTTATTAATATCAACATACCCTAAAATACCTTGTCTTGCCAGACTAAGTTTCTGAAGACCAATCGCCCCCATAAATCTATGTATTCAATCCTTAGGTTAGTTATCTTTATCCGCCATTGTGTTCATCTCTTCCATTTACTTTTCCACAATTGTTATACGTCTTCCAATCACCTCCTTCGTATCCACAGTCCACACTACTCCATTTTGCTTCGTGTCTTACACCTCTTACCCGCCAGACTCTACCTACATGATGATGAACAGGAATACACCTTCATATTAAAACACCCATGCCCTGTCCCTAGGTTGAGCCAATGCCAACCAGTCAGACAGCCATAAATCTATGTATGTTCTTCCATCAGAGAAATTATATGTGCACCCCTTAACCCCTAAAAGTCGGCGCGCAACTTAAGTCGAGTTAAATAAAGCTGGACTATGTGGCGGCGCTCGACATAACTCGAGTGGCAATTTCAGCACGTAATGTTGCTGAGAGAGAGAGACAAGTGGTGGCAGGAGAGTAGCGAGTGTATGACTGCTCCAGACCACCGCGGCGAACCTACTGACACGAATCTCACCTCCCTCCTACCTCTCTCACTCGCTATATACGGAATTGTATCGGGAAAGTGGCTAATTACATGCTTTTTGCACTCGCGTTGCACGGTTATTGCAAGAAAACTAGCCATCATAAAAGGATCGTTATGGTGTCATTCGAAAGCTCTGTTTATGCCCTTTCAGGGATAGATACTTGTTTTACATTCTGGGTCTTATTTAGGCATGAAAATGATCACGTATACAGCCCTATTTTGGCTAAAAACACCCCGCTGGGCGGTACATATAAATAAACCGCATAGGCCGCTCGTAAAGGGTTAAAATACCTTGTCTTGCCAGACTAAGTTTCTGAAGACCAACCGCCCCCATAAATCTATGTATGTTCTCCCATCCGAGAAATAATATGTTCACCCCTTAAAATACCTTGTCTTGCCAGACTAAGTTTCTGAAGACCAACCGCCCCATAAATCTATGTATGTTCTTCCATCCGAGAAGTAGAATGTTAAAAAAACCCATGTCCTAATTGATAAGAAACTAAGATACCAACGGGTACACCAGTGTATATAGAACCATTGCTCCCGTAAGACCTAGACAGCCATGACTGAAGATGTTAGCCACCATGCTATAACTCAATGCTTACCCCAACCAGAGATTGTATAGATAACCTTTTTTTTTCATTGTCTATCATAGTACACCAAAACAATAACGAAGTACCCCTACGAACTGCCGCTTTTCTTTGGTCTATATTTCATAGAAAACGCAGTTCCCAGGGACAACTAGACCAGCAAGAAATCGTGTCAAATAATAGTGTCCATAACCCCTTGTATTGACGAGTAATAATACACCATGTTTTTCTCTACTTTTATCCACAGTCAAGCACACACCTACAGTTAACCTCCCCTTCTCCCCCACAGCCCACAGTCCACATGATTCTATCTTTTCCAGACTCATATACCAGCCAGTATTTGCATCCCCCGGTAGCATTTGGCTAACGTCTTTTCACTGTCCTTTTAAACTTCAATATCAACTGTAGCCTAATGCCACCCCCACGCCCGGAGACCTTAGGGTCAAATTTCCACGTAGCCCCCCTGAACTCTCTCCCTCTCATTAACACCCCGCGCTCCTCGACTCTTTTCCGACCTAGCCTCTCCCTCATACCTCTTGAAGATCCTTGATTTTTCCGTTGCTAACGCTCTCCAACCTTTTATATATATACTCCTATCCAGCCTACCTTCCCTTAGTAGGCCGGAACAACATTAGACCTTTACTAACCCTTTGCATGCCATCTATTCCCTCACAACCCATTCACAACCCTGCACCCAATGATCGGCAGTGCGAGGCTAGCCGCCTCGCCAGTGACTAACTTCTATTGCCATACTTCCAGATAAATGTGGCAGAGTTAGCAACCCAGTCTCCACCACATCCAGCAAGCCATACAATTAACAACCAACCGATTAAACCAGCTAGTCAAGGTGTTACGTCCTGGGATATATAAACACTGGGCTCTTTCTATTGGACTAGGTATGCGGCAAAAAGCAACAACGGAAAACGCTAGATCCCACCCTTATCTATAAACCCAGGCAACAAACCACCCTAAACCGTCAAGAGTCCTGCCTGGACAACAAGGTATCCAATGACTCAGTTACAGGGTGCACGCACTATAGACTGCTGATAGTCAAGCAGGCTATATAAAAGATCACACAATTAAGTTGACTTAAAGCTTCAAGGAAAAGATAGATAACGGAATTAAATTGCAGAAACAATTTAATAACAACTAGAAGAAAGTACATTTAACGTTACGTTAATTAATACAACTAATCACCCCTGCGTGAAAGAAGGTGAAAGCAAACAGTCCTCAAAACATCGTACAGGTAGACAAGATGCAAGTTTCTAAACTGCATGCGGCTACTGTAGGATCTGATGCTTAGCAAAGAAGTAAGTTACGGATTTAGAGAACTCTTAACTCATAAGCAGGAATAAATACTAGTGATAGGCCATGCAGTGTATAATGGCATAGGTATAATTAAATAAAGGCAGCAACTCGCAACATAACCACATACAGGTGTGCTTCTCACTCTTAGTCAGGCAAGCCTGCTCGGACAGAGTCTCTAAGCCACACCATGACTCACAATGCTCACAAAGACGGTAAACTGTGGCACAATAACAAGCATACAGATATAATAAACCGCTAGCTGTTAATCTGCCAGGTGGCAGAGGTCTAGCCGGAAGGATATAGGCTTCGGATACCCGGGCTGAGCCACCTGCTCTAGCCTAGGGACGTTCCCAAGTCTGTGCGCCAAATTACTCTAATTGAAAGGGCGCTCTCTTGAGAGATTCAGATCCCAAGTATCTGACTCTCTCCTGGCGACCCTAAAACAAACGCAAGACGTGCTAGCGCAGTGCTGAGTGGACTAGGCAAGGGCCCTCACACAACACAACACTAGACACACAGGCACACAGACAAGAAAATGCTCCCAGACTCCCACGGGTATCCTAGTAAAGTCGTGCAGGTCCACAGGACTCGCACCAGCAGACTTTACTTAAAGGATCGCAAAAAAACCTCCCCTCCGGTCTAGCCCCTGCTCACCTGCCACAAGAACACACTAGCAAGCATGAAACCACCAAATATGAGACAACAAAAAAGCTCCCTAGGTCTCATTAACAATTACATCTCTGCATAAGGCCCAAAATCCTATCTAATTATCTGAGAGCTCATCGTTAATACAATAATAGATATAAGGTCTATCAAGGGGATTGGATAATTAAATAGATTGGTGAAGTAGTGGAAAGAAGGTATACAAAGTAAGAGAGAAAGTTTCTAAGTGGGGTTGAGAGGGATAGATATCAAGGGGGTCCGAAGGGTACGACAGTGAGGTGAGCTCTGAGTCTTAAATCTGTCTGGACCCCACCCTAGGCATGCGAAATACATCCCATGCTTGGCAACACTCAACACCGTTGCCGGGTCAAAATCGTCTACCCCATGCGTGAGTCGAAACTAAGCCTAACGTTGCGATTAATTGGCAACAATCAGGCTCGTCCCAAGCTACTCTCTCCGCGCCCGCGCGAAGCAACGCCCCCCAGCCGGTCTCTCTCTCCCGCTCGTCTCCTCCCACTCTCACTAGACTTACATCTTATATATAATAATGAAATAATCAACTATCAAGAATAAAATATACTAAGATGTGTTGGTTAAGAATAAGGGCAGCTTCAAGCTGTGAAACAACATAAGAATATCCCAGACATTAGTTACATTGTCGTAGGATATATACTAAGGAAAAGCCGGCCATCCGGCTGCCGCCAGCCGGTTTCTAAACGGCTGGGCAGCCGACACTCGCGCATGTCCGCACGTGGCTACTATGCAGGAGCGTCACAAAGGCACCTTCGGTTTTGGTATTAAGAACACCCACATCTGTCTTATAAACAGAGGGTTATTACAAACACTTGTGATATCGCAAGCCCCTAGCCACAGCCGCCGGACGACCATCCCAGAGAGAGGGCGCACAGCTACCCCTTTTTACCCACCCGAGGAGGGAGACCCCTACCCCTGCGGAGGTATACCTGACCCCTGTTTTGACTTCCGGATCATTGCCAGGTAGCACAGGAATTCTTCCTATCAATGAACTAACCATGCATGACTAACCCCTTTACTAACCTCTATTAACCCACAATAACCCATTCACCTTTTTTGCATACTCGGATAATCAAATTAGCACCTCAGCTATACCATAGAATGAAGACTGAGTAATATAAGAGAGACGCTCCTATCACAGCTGGCCCAGTCCTCCTCGCAAAGTAGACCCAGTCTCCCTCCCCTAAATACTTCCAATATAGCCAAAATAGTACCTCTTACTAAGGCTCAGTTATATCACATTATGAAGGCTCCCTATAGCCATGTGCCACAACAGTACTCACCACCTTACCGAGTCCCCGTATCTATTGAGAACTCAAATAATTCCATAAGACTCGAGATCCCTATGGCCTACAGGGTCCAAAACCGAGCCTATAAACCCAGCCCCCGCCCCCAGTAAAATGAGTTGAAAGATAGACACCAACCCAGGTTGGTCACCAGAGTTAACCTCGAGCTCTATCCTTGTTGGTTGCTGAAGAATTGAGTTCCAGAGCTGACAGGCTCCGTGGCAGATTTGGATAGAAGGACCTGTGCACGTACTTGAGAACTTCCTACATATGGACCACCTGGACGGCCGCGGAACCAGTCGTTAGCCCCCAACATCACGGACGCAAGATAACCAGGACCAGACCAATCAAACACCACCCAAGATTCACTCTATCAGTACTACATTGTTACGGGTGCTATTTAGAGATTCACTTACTATTTCTACGAAGTGGCTATATCTTTGCCCAGTGTAATTCATATATAACCATTCCAGTTGGGAAGTGCTAAGTGTATCAGTGTTTATTAATTAACAGGCGACATTATCTCTCGTAATTACCTTTATCCAGATATTATTACATAGAAGTAAAACCCTAGTGATATCTAACGTTCGCCCACTGATTTGTGTTCTACGTATTTCTGCCATAAGAATATAAAACTTAGATCAGTACCCCCTGAGGTTACTAGAATTCCCGTGCTCTGAAATACGCGTGTCTAATCTAGTCTATGAACTATTGCTTGTGCACCAGAGCTACCAATAATAAATCTAACAGTGAATATGAATCTATAAGTAACATTGATGGTCTCCAGTATATCAACCTGTTAAATAAGCCAGTGATCAGAAGATTAATACCTGAACGTTGGAAGTGGGAGACTAGGCTCCATCCAGATCCACTTATGCTAGTGTTGTTCATTTCTATCATATTGTCTTGCACGAGTATTCAGCAGTGGTATATCAATAAACGTGATCGTGTGTCTTGTTACCGTGTGTTTCTTTTGTGTTTTCTATTCCTCATACCTTGTTTTGTGCATGCAGCCTTCTATACCCAGTCAGTTAGAACTCACATTACCCAAGTTAATCCTGTAGAAAAGCAGGGCATATCATTGGCGACAGCGGTGGTTCTTGATACGGATAAAAGGTTGCATTACACTGCAAGTTTGGAACAGTAGAAGCATGGGAACATCGCAAAAATGGCAGCTCGCTATGACACTCACACACATTCCCAAGTATGATGTAAACACGTATGATATTGCCACTTACTTAGACATAGTAAAGCCAGTGTTAGATGTGGCACTTCAAAATGACCGCGACAAAATCGCCGTTGCATTATTGCACATTATGCAGTTGGGAAAAGCCGTTTCCCAAATTGTTAAACAGGTAACGCCAGAGCTTACCTGGAACCAGTTTCGATCCCTCGTGATCCGGACCTTAGGGCCACTTTTGGGTTCCCTCGTCGCCCCCGAAATAATAAAAAAAGTCGACGAGATCAAGTATGAAGGGGATATCAATGTGACCCTCATACAACTCTACAGATACGTGAGGACCACGTATAGCTCTGAAGATGACGAGCAACAAAATGAACTCTTATTCACCGCATTGTTGGACATCCTCCCACCCCACATCACCGCCCATCTCGACCCGTACGGCTCATTCGAAGAACAGATGCTCTTCATCAGAGAAAAATGCCAACTCAGTTCGATGAATCCCCTATCCAACCCTTCAGCCCCTATCCAAGAAAGTAAACTTATTCCTCCACTGAACACTATCATCGATAAGTCCCTCCATCCCCCTAAAGAAAACTCTGTGCACCCTTCCAAAATGACTTCCGGTGAAAGTCCAACCCCAGTGCACTCTTCCTTGCCTCTATCCTCTCTGACCATCCCTAAATTTTCCCCTGCCCAGCCATCCACCAACGATAATCTTCCATCAAATGTGTTACCCCATCCTTTTTCTATGCCTGCCAACAAACCACAGCACGCAGAAATGGTCACCCCCACCGTAACCAAATTTCTTTCAATGTCACCCCTAAAACATGCTGGTCAGAAAATGAGCCCCCCCTCCACTCTCTCACATGCTCCTGTCACCCAAGACCAACCTTCACCTCAATCCCTCAACAACCTGTCACGCCTCTCACTTCCTCATATTCATCACCTGTCCCCCCCTCAAAACTGTCAACCTCACCCCCCCCACCATCATCTCCCCACATGCCCAACCTCGGTGAACCCCTTCAAACACCCGCATCAACCAAGAATGCTACAGCTCCGCCTACCTCCTATTCCCCCCCTCCCTTGTCACCCTCTCCAACATTACCCGAACCGCTCTTGAATCCACCTCCAGTAACACCCCCGCTCACCAACCTACCTCTGCCCCATAATCCAGCACCAGAACCGGCTCGCTTGGTGTAGTGACTAGCGTCTCGGACTTCCACCCAGAAGGCCCGGGTTCGCGCCCACGCTCGGCGCATTAAAGATTTTTCACAAGCACTGAGTCGTTACCATCCCTCATGAGCAAAGGGATGGGGTAGTAGTACAGGACCCCAATGGAAATACGCCTAATCGGCCTTATTGAGCTATCCTTAGCTAGCTTAGCATGTGCTAGCTTTAAGAACTATTATTATTATTATTATATAACCAAAATCTCCATCAATGTTTCCTTCATCATCCATCCTACCAAATTCCATTGTTGTCCGAGACAAATCTCTCCCGCAACAATCTCTCCAAACTGACCTACTCACCCCATCCCCACAATTTACCTGTCAATCCCCCCATGTTTTCAGGACAGACTCTGATATATGTAACCATAATTCTATCAAATGTTTATGTACACATGTTTCCAGGGAAAATGCCGACCTATGTACCCAACCATGTTTTCCCCATGCCCCCAGAAATGTTCAGCTATTCCACAACCAACAAAATTCCCCTTGTGACAGTTTTCCGTCAGTAGCTCCCTTCCACCCCCACACAATTCACACCCCTAGAAAACTTCACAACCCCACACTTGACTCGCCCTCTCATGACAAACAAACTCACCAGTCCCAGATAACCTCTAACCAGGCCGTGACAGCCACCAAGAAAATTCCCCAAATTCGTCCTGTTAACAACCCCAAATCAATACATCAGTCCTCCACCAATAACCCATGTTCTATGCCTAACTCTTCCCCCACCAATCCTTCCCAGTACCACCAACAAATTCCGTTTCCTAGATCACTCACACCTCACCACTCTGATCCTCCCACACGCGCCATTAATCCCCCCCTCACGCGTGACCCCCACCAAAGTGATTTCCCCCCCCTCATGCATACCGAACACCTGCTCACCAGTCGGTCTCCCACCATCATTAGCCCAGCTAAACTTTCAACCTCCACCAATTCCCACCCTGCCAGCCTAACCTCTCACGACCACATTCAGAACGAAAAATCACCCCCGTACATAACCCCTACCTCCTCTTCCCCCCCTATCTTACCCCCCTCTTCACCGTTACCCCATCCGCCCCAAATTCCACCCCCAAAGATCCCGCTCGACAAAATATCACGCCCCTCAAAACCCAACCACAAAACTTATTCCACCTTGGCTAACCCCCAAAATACTACCCTCTCTCTCGCCCCAAACAACATAATCAACCTCTCAACCTCAAACACTCCTCAAAATCCCATCCACGTCTCTCCCGAAAATAAAATCAGTCCAAATTCAACCCCTCTCAAACCACCACCCTGCCTGCTCAGACCCCCCCCACCATCTCCCTATCAAATCCCCACACTCCAAACCTCCAAACCACCCGATCATCGTAAACTCTTAACCTCTAGCCTTACTCACCCTTCCCCCAACCCCACTCACGACCACAACTCTCTACACAATTCAACCCCTCCCCAGCACCAACCTCTTCCGCAACAACAACCCCGACTCGACCTGCCCGTTTCACCTTTAAACCCCCCCTATCACTACCCCCGACCGCAACCATTTAAACCCCCCCTCCAAAACTGGCCCCGGGCCAGCTCTCACCCAGACCCACATTCCTAACGACAGACCTAACGTATATCCACCCCTCCCTTCCAAAGTGAAAGTGAACCCCCATGGTCAAAGCCACAACCACCACCACCACCACCCCTATCAATAAACCAGACCTTCACCAAGACTAACGGCGACCCTAAATAACCCCCCCCCCCCCTGATGATGATGAGGATATTATTGTACTGGAATTTCCATGGGATTTTGTTTTCTATTGTTCTCAATTCCTAAGCGATTGAGCATGATTCTATAAATTTACATGTTGTCCATATACTGTATATATTATTTTTTTTCCCTTAGTCCTACTTTTCTTGGTAACCTACACTTTTCTGACTATCTTTTAAATTTGTTTTATACCTTGTTAAACACTTTAGCTCTTCTTAATTTTCCTGTGTTCTTAATTATCTGTCCTTTCGTCAAGTTCTTTTATCATCTTTTCTCTCCTTTTCCAACAACTATGTATTTTCTTCCCTCGTTCCCTTCTTTCTTGAATAGTAGCTCTCCTATTAGTTTCCAGTGTCTTAGATATATGGCGTGAGTATTTTTTTTCCTAATTTCATTATATTATTCACATTCCAGGATCAAATGTTTTAAGTTTTTGTCTCTCTTTTCTGAAGTCTGTTGCTAGTCGGGATGACAGTAATCTTCGTCCTCAGCGACAGGCTGCCATTTCCCTCCAACCTAACCCCCTCACCGACCTGACCTGGCCCCCCTAAACAAACCTACGTACTCCAACCTTGAGGTACGAGGTCGTACCTAATATAAAGGCGACGGAAGTAAAATACCACAGGAACGCTGTGGTACGAAAAACCTGAGAGCGAAACCTCCAACCCTAACGAGCCACAGGAACTAAAATCCTGAGAGCGAAACTCCCATCCCCAACGAGATCCCAGGCCCCTTTTCCTTTTCCGATTTGGTCTCTCTCCCTCTCTCTCAATTCATTCCACATATTATACGTCTCTCAATCACAGTCTTCTAATATACAAACCACAATACTTTACTCACTGATATTCTTGATGTACCACCTAAGTATGTATTTAATTACGTAACCACCATACAGGCTATAATACTTTCATTGTCTAGGTTCGAGGCGATCTAAGACACCTTAGCTTCCATTTCACACCAAATCAGATCGTGATTACGTCAGCCCTGTATTTAGTTATATAACAATCATAGCCCCCCAATTCTAAGTCTCTAACCTCCCGTGGTTTTATCCACTAACTATAGATTCCCAACCTTTAACCACGACTCTATACACCCGATAACCCTATGCCAGTTATTGTATTGATTTAGGCCTGTTAATTCGGATAAACTCACTATGACCAATCTGCAGACGATTATCAAGAGAGATGCAGGAAAGCTACTATATATAATATTAACCGGAGTATGCCACCAGCATTGATACGACATAGCGGCACTGTCCTTGTGTCGTATTGTGCCACGTGCAGACCAACCAGGTTTCATCATCTTATTAGGACGACGGCTATAATGTCGTCATTCATGCATGTATTCAATCCTTAGGTTAGTTATTAATATCAACATACCCTAAAATACCTTGTCTTGCCAGACTAAGTTTCTGAAGACCAATCGCCCCCATAAATCTATGTATTCAATCCTTAGGTTAGTTATCTTTATCCGCCATTGTGTTCATCTCTTCCATTTACTTTTCCACAATTGTTATACGTCTTCCAATCACCTCCGCCAGACTCTACCTACATGATGATGAACAGGAATACACCTTCATATTAAAACACCCATGCCCTGTCCCTAGGTTGAGCCAATGCCAACCAGTCAGACAGCCATAAATCTATGTATGTTCATCCATCCGAGAAATGATATGTTCACCCCTTAAAATACCTTGTCTTGCCAGACTAAGTTTCTGAAGACCAACCGCCCCCATAAATCTATGTATGTTCTCCCATCCGAGAAATAATATGTTCACCCCTTAAAATACCTTGTCTTGCCAGACTAAGTTTCTGAAGACCAACCGCCCCCATAAATCTATGTATGTTCTTCCATCCGAGAAGTAGTATGTTAAAAAAAAACATGTCCTAATTGATAAGAAACTAAGATACCCATGGGTACACCAGTGTATATAGAACCATTGCTCCCGTAAGACCTAGACAGCCATGACTGAAGATGTTAGCCACCATGCTATAACTTAATGCTTACCCCAACCAGAAATTGTATAGATAACCTTTTTTTTCATTGTCTATTATAGTACCCCGAAACAATAACGAAGTACCCCTACGAACTGCCGCTTTTCTTTGGTCTATATTTCATAGAAAACGCAGTTCCCAGGGACAGCTAGACCAGCAAGAAATCGTGTCAAATAATAGTGTCCATAACCCCTCGTATTGACGAGTAATAATACACCATGTTTTCTCTACTTTTATCCACAGTCAAGCACACACCTACAGTTAACCTCCCCTTCTCCCCCACAGCCCACAGTCCACATGATTCTATCTTTTCCAGACTCATATACCACCCAGTATTTGCATCCGCCGGTAGCTAGCATTTGGCTAACGTACTTTCACTGTCCTTTCAAACTTCAATATCAACTGTAGCCTAATGCCACCCCCACACCCGGAGACCTTAGGGTCAAATTTCCACGTAGCCCCCCTGAACTCTCTCCCTCTTATTAACACCCCGCGCTCCTCGACTCTTTTCCGACCTAGCCTCTCCCTCATACCTCTTGAAGATCCTTGATTTTTCCGTTGCTAATGCTCTCCAACCTTTTATATATATACTCCTATCCAGCCTACCTTCCCTTAGTAGGCCCGGAACAACATTAGAACTTTACTAACCCTTTGCATGCCATCTATTCCCTCACAACCCATTCACAACCCTGCACCCAATGATCGGCAGTGCGAGGCTAGCCGCCTCGCCAGTGACTAACTTCTATTGCCATACTTCCAGATAAATGTGGCAGAGTTAGCAACCCAGTCTCCACCACATCCAGCAAGCCATACAATTAACAACCAACCGATTAAACCAGCTAGTCAAGGCACCTTCGGTTTTGGTATTAAGAACACCCACATCTGTCTCATAAACAGAGGGTTATTACAAACACTTGTGATATGGCAAGCCCCTAGCCACAGCTGCCGGACGACCATCCCAGAGAGAGGGCGCACAGCTACCCCTTTTTACCCAACAGAGGAGGGAGATCCCCACCCCTGCGGAGGTATACCTGACCCCTGTTTTGACTTCCGGGTCATTTCCAGGTAGCACAGGAAGTCTTCCTATCAATGAACTAACCATGCATGACTAACCCCTTTACTAACCTCTATTAACCCACAATAACCCATTCACCTTTTTTGCATACTCGGATAATCAAATTAGCACCTCAGCTATATCATAAAATGAAGACTGAGTAATATAAGAGAGACGCTCCTATCACAGCTGGCCCAGTCCTCCTCGCAAAGTAGATCCAGTCTCCCTCCCCTAAATACTTCCAATATAGCCAAAATAGTACCTCTTACTAAGGCTCAGTTATATCACATTATGATGGCTCCCTATAGCCATGTGCCACAACAGTACTCACCACCTTACCGAGTCCCCGTATCTATTGAGAACTCAAATTATTCCATAAGACTCGAGATCCCTATGGCCTACAGGGTCCAAAACCGAGCCTATAAACCCAGCCCCCGCCCCCAGTAAAATTAGTTGAAAGATAGACACCAACCCAGGTTGGTCACCAGAGTTAACCTCGAGCTCTATCCTTGTTGGTTGCTGAAGAATTGAGTTCCAGAGCTGACAGACTCCGTGGCAGATTTGGATAGAAGGACCTGTCCACGTACTTGAGAACTTCCTACATATGGACCACCTGGACGGCCGCGGAACCAGTCGTTAGCCCCCAACATCACGGACGCAAGATAACCAGGACCAGACCAATCAAACACCACCCAAGATTCACTCTATCAGTACTACATTGTTACGGGTGCTATTTAGAGATTCACTTATTACTATTTCTACGAAGTGGCTATATCTTTGCCCAGTGTAATTCATATATAACCATTCCAGTTGGGAAGTGCTAAGTGTATCAGTGTTTATTAATTAACAGGCGACATTAACTCTCGTAATTACCTTTATCCAGATATTATTACATAGAAGTAAAACCCTAGTGATATCTAACATTCGCCCACTGATTTGTGTTCTACGTATTTCTGCCATAAGAATATAAAACTTAGATCAGTACCCCCTGAGGTTACTAGAATTCGCGAGCTCTGAAATACGCGTGTCTAATCTAGTCTATGAACTATTGCTTGTGCACCAGAGCTACCAATAATAAATCTAACAGTGAATATGAATCTATAAGTAACATTGATGGTCTCCAGTATATCAACCTGTTAAATAAGCCAGTGATCAGAAGATTAATACCTGAACGTTGGAAGTGGGAGACTAGGCTCCATCCAGATCCACTTATGCTAGTGTTGTTCATTTCTATCATATTGTCTTGCACGAGTATTCAGCAGTGGTATATCAATAAACGTGATCGTGTGTCTTGTTATCGTGCCTTTCTTTTGTGTTCTCTATTTCTCATACCTTGTTTTGTGCATGCAGCCTTCTATACCCAGTCAGTTAGAACTCACATTACCCAAGTTAATCCTGTAGAAAAGCAGGGCATAACAATTGGCATAGTAACAACTGTAACATGACCGATATATAACTGCTGTATAAAAAATAAATACAAACCGCATACAAAACCTAATAATCAATCAATAATATAGACAAACGCCCAAAAACCTGTACAGCAAATTATAACCCATTACAATATATCATTGGCATAGTAACATTACCAATATATAACGATACAAATTAAATAAAAACTGCAAAAAAAAAAACATTAACTCATTGAGCCTCGAACCCTTGCGAGTAGGCTTACGGATTTAAAAGCGAAGTCGTTTACCGCACTGGAGAACTGACGAAGTAGCTGTGAGAGTTGCCCTCCAAGTTGCTTGTTTTATGTTATATATAGAAAAATTGTCATGATAACTATGATTTTTATAGGTGTGCCACCTTATAATTGAAATTGCGACACAAATAACAGGGAGGGAGGCTAATCTATATTATTGAATCAGTTCGTGTGTCTGTTTGTCTGTCTGTGTCAGTGTGTTCTTAATAGGCGGCCGCAGTTTTGGACCTGGGGAGCTGAAACTTTGCATGTGGGTGTCAATTGACCTGGGTCAGGTCATAGAGGGGGCGAGGCCACGATCGGAGGTCGTTTCGAGGCCGAAATTGAAAAACAAATGAAAAAAATTGCCGTTTGGGGCAGAAGGAGGCCTCCGATCGAAAAGGTGTATGGAACAAAAGTTGTTCGCAGCCCCCCAAAATGGGGGTACGGATGAGGTCAGATCCAAAATCGGAGGTCATTCAGCGGCCGAAATCGAGGTCGCCGTTTAATGAGGCACAGGGAGGTCGAGGCCGGTGATTATGGTAGTAGTAGTATTGTGATGATTGTGGTAGTAGTGATTGATGATGGTGATTATGGTAGTATAATTTAAACCCGGGCAACGCCGGGTACCCCTGCTAGTTAAGCTTAATTATGATAGTATAATGTCGAGGTGAGATTTAGGCCTACTGTTCTGATTGCTTCGCTAGTCACCTCCAGGGAATGTTAGCGTGATCGCCGTCTGATTGCAAACAATCACAAACGTGATTCGTCGAATCAGAGGCGATCACGTTCAGTAGAGCTATCCCGTTTGGGTATACTGAACGCACTGTCACTCGACAAAGCTTTGTCTTTACTATATTCTCAGAAATGTAGTCACACTCCTACTTTTGATTCAATTTTAAAGAAGGCAGTGTTCCTGATGGCCTTGGCTACAGGTAACTGGGTATCTGAGCTGGCGGCGATGAGCAACGAACCAAACTGTCTTAGGTTCGCAATGCTAATGTTCAGATTGCACCGTCGCCCACATTTATCACAAAAAATTAACACCAGGATCATGTGTTCACAGATTTTTGGTGGGGTGACCAGACCCCTTTTCCAGTCAAGAAGAATGGACCTGTCTGTAATAAAGCAGCCAGGAGTGCATGTAACCCATGGACCATGGACTCACCCCCAGCTTTCAGCAGTTCTCCATGAATGCCACATGAATGCCGGGAGCCTTCCCACCCTTCAGCTTAGCCACGGCCTCCCTTACCTTGGCAAGGGAAGGTGTTAATTTATTGGTGGAACATGCACCGGTGGTTGGACATCCACTGGAAGCTGTCTGTTGGGAGCACTGGCCATGTACAACTGCTCAATGTACTAAGCCCAGCGGGTTCTGCACTCATCATCATCAGTTGGCCTTCCGAGCTGAACTAGCATGGGGGGTAGGCTTAGAGCGGAGTCTCTTCAGGGCTCAGTAAGCAGGCCGAAGGTTATTTGCAGATAAATGTCCCTCGACCTCCTCATTGATTCCCCTGACATACCTTTCTTTATCTCTCCTCAGAGAAGTTCTCGCTCTGTGATGATCCATATCTCCATCCAATCTGGCAGCACGACTCTCTTCTATCATGCCCAGTGACCCACCCAATAGGAAATCTATCCTTGGCCTCAGTTTGACACCAATGCATTCATCCGCTGCTGACAGGGCTCCACGTTTAAAATATTCCAAAATTCTACAGGATCCTCCAGGCAGCCAAGTGCATAGAAAATTACAAATAAAACTAATAATACAAATGTTTGAGACTTCCACTGCATACTCCATTGGACACTCCTCATCCTTGACCCTCTCAAAATGAAACCCTGGGATATAACATTTTCAGAATTTTCTATTTTTGAGTCGTAGCCTGAGTGTAGCAACAGCAAGTCTGTGGTCGGTAGCAGAGAAATCGGTACTCTTAAAGACTGTAGTTCTGGAGGGTCCTCCAACGAGTGCTTATGAATATGTGATCAATCTCCTTGTCCACACCATCATCATTGGAGCACAAGTCTCTGAAACCAGGATCCCGCAATCCTTAACTTCCTGAACCTTGCAAAGTTTAGGAAGAGAGAACTATTGACATTTCTGGTGCTAGAGCCAAAAGGACCGACACATATCCTATCCAAAGGGGTGAAAACAATCCCTTGCGCCTAACTCCTACTGCAACGCGCAGGGTAAAAAACAAAATCAAGTGGTGTTGTGTGCAGAGGTGTGCCGTGTGCATGAGGCAACAAGACAGACCAGCAGTACGGTTGGATAAAGCCTCAGATAACGGTGAGTTGTTATCTGAATCATAGCGCGTGGTTTGTACCATCACACCATCACGTAGGCGCCACCCTGTCAAAAAAACAAGGGTATAAAAAGGGTGAGGCAAATGTATATAGAATAATTGGGTACATTGACAGTGATTTACCTTTCGATTCTTATATTAGATGGGTATATTACTACCAGTGTGCCTGTATAAGGGTATGTTACTGCAGACACTTCCATTACTCTTTTCATACCTATACTTTCTGACAGTACACTATCAGGACTCTCTTCGAGACAAGGGACATGCTGAAAAAATAAACATATACAGTTGTATAAAATATCAGCTGTTGTTTTTATTTATGTCATAGAGTTACATAGATACACAGACTGCACAGACCTTGTGACCCCTACTAGGTAGTCCAGATTTAATTATAAAACATATTGGTACTAAGTACTTAATTCTAACAAAATGTGCTACAAAGTAAGGCTAGCAAAGTCCAGCACTCCCTCCGGCATGAAATACAGCTGAAAAAGGCCCCTAGTAGAATGAGAATATTTTTACCGAGAAATGTATAATAAAGATCGAATCTGGAAAACAATGTTTACTACTGATATTAAACCTATCTTTTTTACTTCTGTTACATGATTATCCTTTTATAAGTAGTTAAAATAATACAGTCTCTGATAACCTGCTACTTACCTTCTTCTGTTCTATGCTTGTCTTTCACTTTCCTGTGGTTGGGGCTCTGCTATCTCTACTGCACTGTAATCATAAACACATAATTGTAACAAAATGGTACACACATAGAGCGTATTATGCCGTTTATGTGTTCTAATATGAGTAGATAAATCAAAGAACACCACTGTGTATATGTACCAATTTGGTTGCAAGTAAGCCTTTCAAGATACGATGAAGCATCTCTTTCCTGTTTTCTGGCTATTATTGCACGATTTTATTAAGATTATGTAAAACATCAGTCTAAGAACTACTAAATAGGTCACGATAAATACATATTCTATTGAAGTATTCACTATAATTAGGTCAGAAATCTTGACTCCAAACCTCTCTAACTCAAAACGGGCTAGAACAAATGGGTTATAAATTTCCGCATCTACAGTATACTTTGGCTGACTCTTAAATGGTAGACATATTAGCTCGATTACTCAAGTCTTTCTTTATATACAGAGGTTAGGGGTCAAGATTTCTGGGCTTTAATATAATGTACAGACAATAAATGACAAGGAAATAAACTATATAATGACGAAGATAAAGCAGTAGACATCGTCTACCTAGATTTTCAAAAAAACATTCGATAAAGTGCCTCATAACAGACTGATAGAAAAACTTAAAGCTCACGGTATTCACGGGTCTGTTCTTAATTGGATTCAGGATTGGCTAAGTGAACGAAAGCAACGAGTAGTTATTAACAGCAAAGCCTCAAATTGGATAAATGTTACAAGCGGTGTAGGTTACCACAAGGCTCAGTTCTTGGTCCAATTATTTGTCTTATTTATATTAATGATATTAATGACAGGCTATCATGCAGAATCTCAAAATTTGCTGATGACACAAAAAATGCAAGCAAAGTAAACTCGTCATCGCACATGTATACACGAGATTCAGAATGATCTAGACAAGCTATCAAACTGGGCTCTGACATGGCAGATGAATTTCAATATAAATAAAAATGCAAAGTGCTCCACATCGGCAGTAAATATTAAAGCGCAAACTATTCGATTAACGGAATTCAACTAAGGAACGTAAATAAAGAAACAGATCTTGAAGTAACTATAACAAGTAATTTAAAACCTACCCAACAAGTCGCTGAAGTTGTAAAAAAAGCAAATGAATTATTGGCTTCATTGGGAAGCTTTTGAATATATATCCACAAACGTTATACGCACTTTATGTAATTCATTAGTTCGTCCGCATTTGGAATATTGTGTCCAGTTTTAGTCGCCATACTATGTAAAACACATTGAAAAACTAGAGAGAGTGCAACAGAGAGTAACTAAAATTATTCCCCAACTAAGAAACAAACCGTATGAGGAACGACTAAAAGAGTTAAAGCTATTGTATTTACTTTGACAAACCGCAGAATGAGAGGGGACCTAATCCAAGTTTTTAAAATTATCGAAGGCCATGACAACAAGGATACAAGTAAGTACTTCACACTAGATAACTCAAATTACACAAGAAATAATGTTTACAACATTGTTGGAAAGGCGTTTCATCCACACGAAGCGAAGCATTTCTTGTTCAACTGAGTGGTCAACTTGTGGAATAAATTGCCTAGAAGCGTTGTAGAGTGCCATACAGTCCAAACATTCAAACATCAACTTGACAAATATCTTGCCATTAACCCACGACTGACTGTGTTAATTGTGCCCGAGTAATGGGATCATTTAGATCAGTCATTGTGGAGGTGAAAACCTTCAAAGTTTATTTTTTGTTTTAACAAGCAGCCTATTAAGGACCAGTAGGTCTGTTGTTGCTTGCTCTCCTTTGTATTATATTGTATTCCTTTGTATAATGCGTAACAAACTATCCATAACATTAGCAGTAAAATTCCTTAAATTATGACTTTCAAATGCTTTATCCTCAGTATCACGATATCTCAATTGTATCATATCTTTAAGTTACAGTAAAATCAGAAACAAATAAGAAAAAAATATGAAAACAAAATAAATTAAATATATTATAATATATACTATAATCAGTATATACAGTATATACAGTACTGCATATATATATATATATATATATATATATACAGTATATATATATATATATATATATATATATATATATATAAAATATATATATATATATATTATATTGTTACGTATCTTGATCCTCAAGTGGTTAACTTGATGAATCTAGATAGCACAGAGATATATATTAAGGTATCAGTCAGCTGAAGGCAAAACAAAAGTAAAATCTAATAACATAAATTCCTGTTGTTGCTTCCTTTCCTTTTGGATCATAGGACTTGGTATCCTTTATTGACTGATACTCTTTAATTATGAAAAATACTGAAACTAATTAAAGTCATGTAGTATTTATAAAGAATTATTATTTAACCGAAGCTTAGTAGGCTATGGTTATGAACCGAATAAGTTATAGCTAAAGAAGGACTATTAATTTATAAAAAGTCTTGAAAGATAAATATTAAAGTAAGAATATTTCTGTCTCTTACCCTCTTTGAAATGAATAGATAGTTTTCTTCTATGTCCTTTTATTTATATTTAATGTAATTATTCTTGGTTCTTGTCTTACGTTAATAGTATTATATTATTATTATCATCAGGAGTAATATCAAAGTCACATAAAAAGTTAGATATATATTTAATAATTAGTTAAATTTATTTCTTAACCACGTAACATTGAGGTTTGATTATGAGTAAATAAAGTTACAGGATCGTTTCATAGATTCGATTCAGGTCTCACTCAAATAATATGAAAAGCAAAATATAATATTTTGAAGCAAAAGAATTTTCTTCAGCTTAGGAAATCACTAGAAGTAATATTAACACAGCCATGTTAGTCTAAGGCGATATTACTAATAAGAGACAATAGCATCACCGTACTAAGCACCATTAAGCACTGTAAGCTTAATTCAAAGAAAATGAAAGAACTCGTAAGTATTAATATAAAACAATAGTATTACTTTCATCATAACCCAATTACTTAAAGAGTTGCTTTAGTCCACAAGTTAGTCAACTAAAATAGTTAAGTACATAATAATAGCGTTAACGTTAATTCCCAATCAAATAGTTAAGTACATAAATAGTAGCGTTAACGTTAATTCGCAATCAAATAGTTAAACACATAATAGTAGCGTTCACGTTAATTCCCAATTAAATAGTTAAACACATTACACACATCACGTTAATTCCCAATCACATATCTCACTAACCAACATAACGTAAGTGTTTACACCGAACACACTTAACACACATTTATATAATCTGACTGACAGTCACAATCCCATTATAATACTTCACCCCGTCTTCCTCCAGCTGCAAGTTCACCTTCCCCAACTCCAAATGAGACGGATTTGAATGCCCACAACTCGGGTCTTATATACCAAACAATGATGGTGTAGGAACGAATCAGGAGGAGAGTGGTGGTGCGCGCTCCAATCATAGCTCCTCGAATCACATAACAGGTGTCGTCCACTCACAGCTCCTGGCGTCGATCATACGTCATAGCATCGGTCATCGAGGTATGGGGCGAGCTGGTATGGGGCGAGATGGTTTGCCCACTCGCTCGTTCGCTCGCTAGTCTGCTTCACCACTTGGGTAGTTTGGCTCCTTGAACTCTAATTCTAACTCTTAAATTAACATACAGGGCTCCGTATGTCAGACCTCCCCCCTAGAAAAGAGTTTAAGGAGTATAGTACATAATATTAAACATAATACATAAATAGATTCACCACCAGATTGGCAACAGCAAGATTATAATGAGGATATAATAAGGATATCACCCAAAGTAGGCAACGTCTCCAGGTACCACATCAGAACATAGCCGGAACGTAGCTGGAGCGTTATTCGAACTGCAAGGCATCTCACAGCTGAAGGCTTAAAAGCGCACTACAAAAACATGATATTTACCTCGCTACAAGGGAGAGCTAATTGCCAAAATCCTCTCATTAAATTATACTTACTGCTGCATGAGGCCAAACTGGTAAATGCAATCTTTGATCCGTGGCAGTGGGTAGGTATCGTTCTTTGTGACAGCATTGACTTGCCTATAGTCCCTACAAAACCCATGGCTCCCGTCTGGCTTCGGCACAAGTATGACCGGACTACTCCACTGGCTGAAGGCCCTTGTGATCAGCTGGTTTGAAAAAATTAAGTCAAGCTCGACCTGCAGTATACTCCTGCGTTGTGGTGAGACACGGTAGGGGGATAGTTTAATGGGAGTTGCATCCCCTACGTCGATGTCGTGCACGGCCAAAGAAGTGAGCCCTGGAGTATCACGGAACACACTGGGAGACTGAGATAAAACAGAGATTAGTTGGTTCGCTTGATCAGAGGGAAGATGACATAGTTTAGATGGTAATTCCCTCAAAGCCACTGAATTATACTGAAAGTTAGATAGGCTACATGACAAGTCAAAGTCTGCATGGATACCTTCAGGCTCTGGAACAGTCTGTTGCGGGTCAGTAAGCGAACTGAAGACTTTGTCCGCACCAGGCTGCTCACAGGTCCTGACATTCACTGCCACAGTAGGAGAATCTGGAGGAGAGGAATCAGGGGACCTATGGTAGGGCTTCAACATATTTATATGGAATACTTGCGTGGGCTTTCTCCTGTCTGGGGTAGTTACTAGATAATCGGTAATGCTCACCCTCCGAATTATCTTATATGGGCCCCTGAACTTGGCAGATAAAGGTTGGCCAAAAACTAGCTCATTAGGGGAAAAACCCAGGGATTCAGTTGGAACCTCACGAGTAGCAAATAAAAGAAAAGGTACCCCCTTATCCCACTCAACTCCGGTCTCTGTACAATACTTACGTAACATTCCCTTTAATGTCTGATGATATCGTTCGAGAACCCCTTGACTCTCTGGGTGGTAGGTGCTAGACTTTACATGCTCGATACCCAACTCCTTCAGGGACTGCTGGAAAATGTTAGAGGTAAAATTAGTTCCTTGATCACTTTGCACCTCATGGGGGAAACCCATTCTGGTGAAAAATTTGAGCAGTTCCTTGATTACAGTTGGAGCAGAGGTAGTCCTTAAGGGTATAGCCTCTGGGTAGCGAGTTGCCATGTCCATGATAGTTAATAAATAAATGTTACCTTGGGAAGTCTTAGGCAATGGGCCTACAATGTCCACTACCACCCGAGTAAAAGGATTCTCGAAAACGGGCAAGGGCACCAGAGGATGTACAGGCACCTTCTGATTGAGTTTTCCTGTCATCTGGCAAGTGTGACACACTCTACAACACTACTACATCTGCACGCATTCCTGGCCAGTAAAAGTGGGATCTGATTCTGTCTAGAGTTTTTCTCACACCTAGGTGTCCTGCCAATGGTATACAATGTGCCATTTCCATGATATCTTTAAGACAAGGTTTGGGGACTACTACTTGATGGACGTCCCAAGCCCCGTCATCGATTGGTCTGTGTGGCGGTCTCCATCTTTGCCACAATACTCCTCCTTTGAGGTAGAAACATTCACCACCCTCCTTCTCACATTCATCTTCACTCACGGACCTGGCAGCTAACTCCTTGCATTCACTATCATCTCTCTGTAGCTCTACCAGGCCGCTAGGACAATTTGGAGGGGTTTCATGGTCATCGTTAGGGTCAAGATGAGCCATAAAGGTGTCAGATAAATCCACCTCAGTCACATCATCAGGCACAGTTGGAGCATCATTCACACTCTCATCATCCCTTTCATCAACTCTTACATTCGGTACATTTCTGTCTGAGGGAACTGCTACTTGAGACATTGAAAGTTTGTCAGCACACACAGGGAAAACAGTTGGCAACTCCTTGTCGAGCTCACCGGTTAGTGGCTCGTTAACAGGGGAAAGTGACAAAATGGGGTCGGGTCGGACCTTCTCACCTGCTACATCATTCCCCAAAAGGAGTGTTACCCCAGGCACAGGGATATCTTGGGACCTACACAAAGCTATGGTGGCCTCACCCTGTAGTAACTCACATTCAATTTCGCCTTTTACCAAGTATGCATAAAACTGGCCTCCAGCACCTCTCATTACAACTGGTTCGCCTGGTGGGCACTCAGTGTAAGGATTCACCATGAGGGTGCTAGTAGAACCTGAGTCTCTCAGAATTTTTACCTCATGCATGCAACCATTTAATCTCACGTTGCCAGATGAAATAAAGGGACGGTAACTGTCCTGCACTGATGGTGAAATTATTATTGGTTTAACCCTTGTGGGTTGCACCACACATGCTACTACACCCCTGTCTAGATGATTTACGTTAGCTGCTAGGTACTCCTTCTGTCGAGAGTCCTGCATTAAAGGAACTTTTGGTGCTAGGTACTCCTTCTGTCGGGAGTCCTGCATTAAAGGAACATTTGGTGCTAGGTACTCCTGTCGGGAGCCCTGCATTAAAGGCACATTTGGAATTTGAGATACGGCGGCAACTGTCTGCCCCGATCTCTCGGTTTTTTCCTTGGCCCAGCACTGATAAGCTAGGTGGCCTCTCATGCCACAAAAAGTACATACTTTAGGGGATACGGGAAAGTTCCCTCTTTGAGCATTACTATTAGTTTGGGGCCCACCTCTGTTACCATTGCCCTGAGTCGCATTTTTAGTTGGGGAAACATTTCTATTTTGGCTAGCTGGGGAAGACGTTATAGGCTTGTGACTGGGTCGGTCAGATTTGTGATTGGGATACTTAAAATTAGAGCTAGAATTATCGTAGGGCTTCTTTCCACGAAATTTGTTGTTGAGCACGTATGTGTCAGCCATGTCAGCAGCGTCGGCAAGACAATCTACCCTTTTCCCCTTTAAATGATAGGATACAGAAGAATCAATTTTCCATAGGAAATTTTCTAACAGGACCAACTCCTTCAGATCGTTGTAGCTTGTGACTTTCTTACTCTTGACCCAATGATTGAAAGTTTTAGTCATGGTCCTGGCAAATACCTTATGGGTTTCTTCTACTTTCTTCTGGTTTTTACGGAAAGATTGCCTGTAAGCCTCAGGCTGCAATTGATAGGTTTTTAAGATAGCTTCTTTGAGATTGTCATAATCCTGCCTAACTTCTGCTACTTCTGACAAATACGTGGCTCGAGCCTGCCCTGTCAAAACAGTTTGTAACATAAAAGGCCATTGATCTCTTGTCCACTTCATACCTCCAGCAACTTCCTCAAACAAAACAAAGAAATCCTGCACATTATCCTCAGTGAAAGGTGGAATGACACTAGTCATAGTCAATCCCAGAGGGGGAGCAATTTCGGGAGCATTTGTATGGACATTTAGTTGAGCGGTACGATATTGATATTCACATTGTTCGGTCGTTGCACTGGCATTTAGTCTGACTTGTTCGGTAATATTATTTATTCTGGCTAGTTCTATACTTGCGTTGGCTTGTTCGGTCGTTGCTTTTATTCTGGCTAGTTCTATTGTTAGTCTGGCTTGTTCTAGTTCGAATAATTGATCAATGGTAAAACCAGGTGGCAATTGTTCATCAAGTTGGCTAGGTTTACTAGGGATCCCACCAACTGCTCCGTCACCCTCCCCGCCTTCTACAGGGAACAGGTGGGTTTTTATGGTCTGAGCCACCTCTACTTTAGACATGTTTGAGACAGTTAATTGGAGATGTGAGGCAAGCACTTTCAGTTCGGATTTTGACAGACAGTCAATATCAGGGGATGTGGGTTCTGATTCTATGAAAACTCGAGCATCTTCTTCATTAATTAGTTGAGGCATGATTAATATTTGTTTTTTAAGTAGTGAAACGTTAATGAAACTGAGTGAAACTGTATGAAACGAATCCTGGCAAGGTCGCCACTCTTCTGTTACGTATCTTGATCCTCAAGTGGTTAACTTGATGAATCTAGATAGCACAGAGATATATATTAAGGTATCAGTCAGCTGAAGGCAAAACAAAAGTAAAATCTAATAACATAAATTCCTGTTGTTGCTTCCTTTCCTTTTGGATCATAGGACTTGGTATCCTTTATTGACTGATACTCTTTAATTATGAAAAATACTGAAACTAATTAAAGTCATGTAGTATTTATAAAGAATTATTATTTAACCGAAGCTTAGTAGGCTATGGTTATGAACCGAATAAGTTATAGCTAAAGAAGGACTATTAATTTTATAAAAAGTCTTGAAAGATAAATATTAAAGTAAGAATATTTCTGTCTCTTACCCTCTTTGAAATGAATAGATAGTTTTCTTCTATGTCCTTTTATTTATATTTAATGTAATTATTCTTGGTTCTTGTCTTACGTTAATAGTATTATATTATTATTATCATCAGGAGTAATATCAAAGTCACATAAAAAGTTAGATATATATTTAATAATTAGTTAAATTTATTTCTTAACCACGTAACATTGAGGTTTGATTATGAGTAAATAAAGTTACAGGATCGTTTCATAGATTCGATTCAGGTCTCACTCAAATAATATGAAAAGCAAAATATAATATTTTGAAGCAAAAGAATTTTCTTCAGCTTAGGAAATCACTAGAAGTAATATTAACACAGCCATGTTAGTCTAAGGCGATATTACTAATAAGAGACAATAGCATCACCGTACTAAGCACCATTAAGCACTGTAAGCTTAATTCAAAGAAAATGAAAGAACTCGTAAGTATTAATATAAAACAATAGTATTACTTTCATCATAACCCAATTACTTAAAGAGTTGCTTTAGTCCACAAGTTAGTCAACTAAAATAGTTAAGTACATAATAATAGCGTTAACGTTAATTCCCAATCAAATAGTTAAGTACATAAATAGTAGCGTTAACGTTAATTCGCAATCAAATAGTTAAACACATAATAGTAGCGTTCACGTTAATTCCCAATTAAATAGTTAAACACATTACACACATTAAACACATCACGTTAATTCCCAATCACATATCTCACTAACCAACATAACGTAAGTGTTTACACCGAACACACTTAACACACATTTATATAATCTGACTGACAGTCACAATCCCATTATAATACTTCACCCCGTCTTCCTCCAGCTGCAAGTTCACCTTCCCCAACTCCAAATGAGACTGATTTGAATGCCCACAACTCGGGTCTTATATACCAAACAATGATGGTGTAGGAACGAATCAGGAGGAGAGTGGTGGTGCGCGCTCCAATCATAGCTCCTCGAATCACATAACAGGTGTGTCGTCCACTCACAGCTCCTGGCGTCGATCATACGTCATAGCATCGGTCATCGAGGTATGGGGCGAGCTGGTATGGGGCGAGATGGTTTGCCCACTCGCTCGTTCGCTCGCTAGTCTGCTTCACCACTTGGGTAGTTTGGCTCCTTGAACTCTAATTCTAACTCTTAAATTAACATACAGGGCTCCGTATGTCAGAATATATATATATATATATATATATATACAGTATATATATATATATATATATATATATATATATATATATATATATATATATATATATATATATAAAAAGGGTTCGAACCCTCGCTGGGGCATGACACAAAATAATAATTTATTAACCCTATGGCTACGGCCATTTTTGGGCTATTTAGGGCATATTCAGGCACTCCTGAATGATAAATCAAGCATCTGCATTAAATGAAGTGTATTCTTCCGAAAACTAGGCGAGAATAGCTTCAAAATGACACCAGAACGGGCCCCGTATGTGGTCTGGTTCACCTGCAGTGGTGCCAGTGAAACGCGGGAAACCCGCTATTATGTAACACTCGCTCGCTTTGCTACACTGTTGGGAGACACAGAGAGAGACCCGCGCGAGACACAGTCAACCTCAGTGAGCCGCTCGGTGCTCTGAGGGTCGGAGGTGGGCCCCTGACGCTCCCGCCCACTGACACTCGATTTTTACGGTTTTTACAGGCTTTTAAAGCCTGGAAATTGCTGTAACTTGCCAGGACGTTTCAGAACGTCACCCGCAGCAAAAGGGTTAAGGCTCTACTTGTTTATAAGGCCTTCAATTTGAAAGAGCCCCAGATTACTTGTATCCTTCTCTAGTACTTAGTTGCTAGCGTTTGTGTGTGAGGTGTTTGTGTATATTGTACCTAGCTATGTGATCACGAGTTGGAGCCGGTGGTGGTGGATGGGATATAATTCCAAATGAAGCCATTACTTTTAGCTCCTCGGTGGTCTAGTTGGTTAGGTGCTGGAGTGCTGCACTACTGGCCTGGGTTCGAACCCTCGCTGGGGCATGACACAAAATATGAATAGATAAGTAACTAAATATATAAATATAATGTAATTTTGATAGTTTTGTATGCTTGTGACCTTTCAAATTACGGTATTATGTTGGCAATATTGCTGCCTGTCCTGTGACTGTAAAAGCAACGGAATATTTTCAACAGTGTAGGTGTTTTTAAGACTTATTAATCCTGTTATGACCTGTCCAAGGAATTTAATATGATCATGCTATTTATGTTGTATACATAATTGGTTTTACCTGTCTGTAAACAACGTACAGTACACTCAATGACACAGTTAGGGCCTAAGTTTTCGAAGCCATCCCGAACAGAATCGTATCTTCTTACTAATTTGTTTACCTGATATTTACATTTCGGAAATATATTTTGGAGTTCGAGAGTTCATATTGGGCCCGGAATTATGTTGTTGAGTGTACAGTTGCGGTCAACAATACTTGAACACCTAATGGTAAACAAAAAGACTGAGAACATGTATAACCCCTTGAGGATTATGACGCGTTTTGGCAGTTTATTTTGGCTATCAGTAGACGATTTTAATATAAAGGATATGTGGGAATGAATAGGGTAAAGACTATCTCAATTAATCCTTTTACTTCCATATACCCTTCCTAATCTGAATACAATTGTCTAATAACAGCCAGAAAACAGAATAAATTACGTAATTGGATCTTGAGAGGGTTAACTTTAAACTATAGTCAGTTGTTCTTTGCGACTAAAGTAGTTAATACAAAATATTTCGTCAGTTTACAAGGATTTTGCCTCCAAAAGTTGTCCAGAAACTCCTGACCGCGACTGTACAATCGACTTCACATTTATGAATATGATATTCAATATATCAATTATATAACTATATATGCTACTTATTGAAAAGCAAGTTCCATCCGAAAATCAATCCAGGACATTAATTGCATACAGAAAACATAGGAGGTTCATTAATTAATATGAGTTGACTACAGACTATGGCATCTGCGTGTACACAAGTGTATGCTAAACTTGAGGTAGTCAGGAACCGGTTTTTGTCCGGGAATTTTTTCTACTAAAAATTTGTACACATTAATTTCGAAGGGGAGTCTTGGGGGGGGATTTTTTTTTTTTTTTTTTTGTGTGTTTTTTTGTATAGCTTTATTGGGGCATAGGGAGCAAACAAACCACCCCACCCACCCTTAAACTAAAACACATAATATAATAAAGTAAAGTAAACTAAACCAACCTATTCCATAGTAAATGGTAAGTGTGATATAGTGACTCCGAGCCTAATACAGTATTGGATACATGCGCTCGTGTGACGCCACCAACACTAAATAATGCTGGCTAGGAAAAGGCTAAATAAAGTGTCCATAATAATATACCCATTTTAAGGTATATTGTAGGTAATAAACTCATGTAAACAAGGATGGAAAAGACATAATCACAAATAAACCCTTCAGGATTATGACGCATTTTGACAGTTTATTCTGGCTATTATTTGACGATATTATGCAGCTTTATAAAACGTGTTATAATCAAAGGGGTAAGGACTATATTAATTAACCTGACTTATAAATATTTGTTAACCTTCTGACTTCTTATTATCTTTCTTAAGCTGAATAAAATTGCTTACTAATAGACAAGATAGAATATAGAAACGAGTCATCAAATCCTCAAATCGTTAATATAGAGACAAGTAAACTCAGAAAAGCCGACAGAATGAAAATAAACAGCATATAAGGAGGATCACGTTATTGACAACACTTCACATAGAGCTTCACCATTGGCCTCGTGATACTCGATGCAAAACGTTGTTAATAAAGTGATCCTCCTCCTCATAATGGTGTTTATATTCACCATTAATCCTTTAAAGATCCGATTACGCATGTAGTTGCTTTCTGGCTATTATAAGACGATTTTATTCAGATTAGGAAAGGTATACGACATAAGTAACACCTCGTTCTCAACATTAATCAAGTCAGAGGGTTAATAGAGATAGTCTTTACCTTTATTATTCCCACATATCTCTCCTAAACTATCTAAAATCGTTTAATGATGGCCATATTAAACTGTCAAAATGCGTCATTATCTTCAAAGGTTCAATATACCCAACAATAATTCATACCTTTTTCATACTCTTTTCATGGCCTTTAAAGGAGCCCACCTCGCTTTTTTCTCTTTATCTCCCTCTCTCTTTGGCTTGCATCCATTCGGCCCCATTTAGCCTACTGTTTTAAGACGTTTACCCCCATCCAGGTGTCAATATTTTCCTGGCAAGTGGTAGCGAGCCAGCATATACAGTATATATATATTTTTTACAGCAAGCTAAATTTGTAAATTTTTCGATAGAAAAATGTCACCGGCGAAGCCGGATTTCTCCATACAATGCTGGCTCGCTATCGCTCGCCAGGAAAATAAGTGGTTAAACGTCTTAAAACAGTTGGCTGAATGGGGCCAAATGGATACAAGTCAGAGAAAGAGAGAAAAGGAGAGAAAGATAGAAAAAGCCGGTGACCCCCCTTAATCTTTCACAGTGTATGCGAACAAGGATTTAAAATGTGTACGTATGTATACACTGTAACAAATAAAGGGTACGATAAGGGTAAATAATGTGTCCATACTAATCAACCCACTAAAAGGTATATCAGTGCTCATAAACACATCTTATACAGGTAAATCACCTTCATTGTAGTCAATTAGTTTAATTTGCAGTCTCAGAAATTGTAGCTATGCAATAATAATATATTTTCAGAATGATGTAGGAAACAGTATCGCTTATATATTATCTTGATTCATTCCTTTTCTAGTATATATACAGTACACACACACATATATATATATATATATATATATAGGTATATATATATATATATATATATATATATATATATATATATATATGTATATATATTGAGAACATATCACAAATACACGTGAGCCACTAAATGTTTCTAGTCTCTCAGTGGGGATCGAACCATCGACCATCAGGGTGATAGCCGACGCTTTAATCAATTACACCACGGCAGTCTGAAAGACACTCAGCCTTCTATCCTATTTATGTTAGGGAGAAGGGAAACCCACTAGGCGAATATATTTCAATTCAAACCTAGTTGTAGGATCCATATTTCCAGAATACCATACACGGATTTTTGAGTGTCCCGACGCAACTCGGGTAGAAATTGATTTCATTTAATTCTAACCCACAAAGCATGAGAGTTACAAATATTGAGAATATATCACAAATACACGTGAGCCACTAAATGTTTCTAGTCTCTCAGTGGGGATCGAACCATCGACCATCAGGGTGATAGCCGACGCTTTAATCAATTACACCACGGCAGTCTAAAACAGCAGTTGTAACTCTCATGCTTTGTGGGTTAGAATTAAATGAAATCAATTTCTACCCGAGTTGCGTCGGGACACTCAAAAATCCGTGTATGGTATTCTGGAAGTATGGATCCTACAACTAGGTTTGAATTGAAATATATTCGCCTAGTGGGTTTCCCTTCTCCCTAACATAAATAGGCTAGAAGGCTGAGTGTCTTTTAGACTGCCGTGGTGTAATTGATTAAAGCGTCGGCTATCACCCTGATGGTCGATGGTTCGATCCCCACTGAGAGACTAGAAATATATATATTTTTTTTTTTTTTTTTTTTTTTTTTATATATATAATATTATATATATACCTGTATATATATTTAATAGGGCCCCTTCATCATTGACGACTTCGCCTATTAATAATAATAGTCTCCATTCAACATTCTGCGCCAGCATTTTGAATAGCCTGCGCGGAAGTATCATGAAGTACTCGTCATATGTGCACACCTAATTCCCTTATGGGATCTCATTTTGATCGGGTACCCTACAGAAAAAAACACTGTAAAATATAAAAAAGAAAAAAGAACTTAACCCTTAAAGATAGGGGCCGGACTTAAGTCCGACTCCAATTTACAGCAAGTTAGGAGCATTATTAAGGCTTTTAAAGGGTTAAAATCGAGTGCAAATGGCCGGGAGCGCAGCGGGCCAGACAGCCGACTCCCAGGGCTTACCGCCGCCCATTAACTCATGTTCCCTGTGTTCTCGAGAGGCTGGCAGTGTAGCCAGTAGTGAGTATAGCTGGGAAAAATATGCCGCTATACACTAAACTCCCATGTTACTGGTGTCACTGTATGAGAACCACGAGTGCTACGTAGCTCGTTCTGGTCTCATTTTGAAGCTTTTAGCGCCTATTTTTTTGCTAAAATTTTTTTTTTTCATGCAGATACTTGATTTATCATTCAGGAGGGCCTGAATATGCCCAAATAAGCCCAAAACCCCCCGCTAGACAAGGGTTAACATCTGTTATCATATGACTTGCCATATGCGTGGATTTCTCATGTTTTGCTTCTCCAACACCAGGCCCTCTAGCGGCCATCGTCTTCCTTCCACCTTCCGCGTTCATACTGTCAACACGGCTTGCGCCGCGCTTCGCTTCATTCGACGTTCCAGAGCTTCTAGTGAGTCCTTACTCATTTGTATACATCTGTTTTGTAGTAACAAGGTTTAGATTAGCTAGCATGGCTGCCAGATTGGTATGTCCGCAGGAAGTGTGTGTTAAAATAGGGTACTTTTGTAACTGGCGTCTACGGGTCCAGGATCGTCGTACCGCGTGTGTTTTTTGTTGTGATACGCCTATAGCTTTTGTGATTACTTAGCTAGGAGGCTACCACTCTACAAGGCATGATAGAGACTGTCAACATTGAGGAAAGTACATGTCATATTATTATATATCAGCAAATGCTCTGGTTTAAGGGTGCTGCATGTGGTGCTCCACCTTCCAGGGTTTGTGTTTTGCTTTGGGCCCCTTTGGTGGGCCTCCCTCATCTGGGTGCTGTGCTGGGTCTTCGGAGCGTCGTCTGCCTGTGATGTTCGTCGTACCTCGTGGTCAGCCTATAGTAGGGGTTTCCGGCATAGGCTTCAGGTAATTCAGGATGCTAAATTTCTGTATTTTGATTATATGCCTATGTATGCCCCTAGTGTTTTTTACATGCGTGTTGGCATTTTTTGGGGTAAGGGAGACGTCCCTATATATTCTTTATAATGTGTTATGTGTGGGACTTAGGTTAGTTGGGCTGTGCCAACTCCATTCTCCCGTTTTTTTTTTTTTTTCCGGCGGCCCCGTGCGGTGGGCCCAGGTTATCCGTCTTTTAAACGGGTAGGAACAATCAAAAGGTCCCGGCGTCGTTTGGCTTAACCACATTCTCCCGGCGGAACTGCATTCCTAAAGGGGCTGCAAACTCGGCCCGCCGAGTTAACTCGCCCTAACTGACCCAGTTACACGATTAGATTTTCTCGCCCTGCGGCGCCACAAGTCGAGTGTACAAGAGTGATAAGATTAGTTTTGCAAACTTTTTCATTAATGATCAGACACTAAAGGTCAAGGGACCTGTGATGCTTGTCACAGGTTAGTAGTTAAACCCAACTTAGACGAGTTCAGCGGAAGGTTAGAGTAGTGGTGCACTATAGCTAATTTTCCGGCGGACTCGAGTTAGGATGTATAACACCTCGCAGGTTATCCTTATGAGCACTGATTCCTGGAAATTTTATTTTCCAGGCTCCTGAGACTGCTACTCCGGCGGAGGTTGGGCGGCTGATCCCGGCGGGGTGGGGGGCCCTTTATTGGCACCAAGACGAGGTTTGAACTATGCATTACTCCTACCTGCTCTCTGTTGCCAATTTTTGCTCACAAACTATGCATTAAGTGCAATAAGTGCTTGGATCATTCCCGAGGCTTGTGGTTATCTAAACGCTGTTCAATTTGCTCTGATTTGAAAACCGCGTTAGTTACTAACAAAGACTTATCGTGCCTAGCGGTCTTACAAGAAATTAAGAGTACATTTAATTCTTATGCCAAAGACACGGCCCATAAGGCACTTCACTGTGATGATGAAGTTCTATGGGAACAACTTATTATAAAGTCACCCCTTGTGAAACCCGGTTCCTCTAAATCTGTCAGACCCAAAGTCAAGTCGAAAGCCCTCAGCAAAGAGGTAGTGAGTAGTAGCAGTGAGAGTGATGTCACCGAGGTTACCCCCTCCGACCGTGCCAAGAGGAGACGATCACCCTCTCCAAGGCGGAAGTCGAGGTCAAGATCTAGATCCCCCCGCAAACAGTCTAGACACTCTTCCACGGAGTCTTCCCGGTCTACCAAACGCCGGAGAGAGGACTCTGGGGGAGCGACGAGTCAGGCAAGCAGCGGTAGCCGGAGGGACACCCCTCAGCAACCACCCCCTACCCCTACCTCTGACACGCCTCAACAGGAATCTGGGGACTCAGAAGTAGGGTCTGATGTACTGGAATCCACACCTAGTCATGAACAATCCTTGAGTGTGCCTCCCAATGTTACCTTTGCCATACCTAAACTAAATTATGTACTTCGTAGTGTTAGGTCGGCAGGCCCATGTAGGGTTCTGGCCGACCAGTACAGGGGATATCCGTCGGGGTCACAACTGAATTCACAAGTGATTCCAGACTCCCAGCCCTTTGTGGCAGGGGGTTACTGGCGTCAGTCTGAACCATCTCAACCTCTTTTTAACGTCAATCAAGAAAGAACTGAGGAAGGTAGCATAGACATGTTGCCATCATCGGTTCCAGATTTAATGTGGCCCCCGGCGGATCATGAAATAGTGATACAACAGGAGAATCCTGAGCTGAGTGGAGAGCCGGAGGAAGTTATGTTCTCCCCGGCTTCCCAGTCACTCACAGGAGAAGATTCTGAAGCAAGTTCCCATTCATCCAGGGACTCCCACAGTAAGTGTGTTGCTTCAGATCAGATATATGATATATTGCACAAGGTAATGCAACATTATCAACTCCCTGCCTCTTCGAAGCCCCCGGTTTCTAAACCAGCTGTGACCCCTAGTACTTCGGTTGTAAGACCCCTAGATTCCCCGGATTTCCCCGGATTTCCCGGATTCCCCGTAACAAGAAATAGGGTGGTCAGTATGGAAGTGAAGAAGTCCTTGCATGACAGTGTGGTAATCCCGACACTGACTTACGGAAGCGAAGCATGGACGTTGGTTGAGAGACTCAGACCAAGAGTGAGAGCAGTGGAAATGAATTACTTAAGGAGTGCGTGCGGAGTTACATGGAGGGATAGACAGACTAATGAGGAAGTAAGAAGGAGGTGTGGTGTGGAGGTAGATGTGGTGGAAAGTGTGAAAAGGAACAACTTGAGATGGTTCGGCCATATGGAACGTATGGAAAGTGAGAGAATGACTAAGAGGGTGTACGAGAGCGAGGTGGAGGGACAGAGGGGGAGAGGTAGACCGAATATGAGGTGGAAGGATGGAGTGAGGAAGTACATGAACGAAGGCGGTGCTGGTTGGGGGGAGGGGCGTCGACTGACTGGGGACAGAGGTGCATGGGGGCGGTTCGTTCGTGGCCACCCCTTCGGGGATCACGGCGTCAGGCAATAGATAGATAGATAGATAGATTCCCCGGGTTTTCTTCCATCATGTCCTACCCCGGTGGTGGCCGCGGCTCCAGGCACTACAGTGCCGGCGACGCTGGCTACCTCCACTTTGAGGGTTAATGCAGATATTCCTCCCCCTCCTTTAGATAGGGCACCTCTGAAAAAGGGCCCCACGCCCCTCTTCTATGGCCCGGATTGTTCTTGGGTCCCTGTGACACCAGTGAACCCTCAATTAGCTCAACCTTCTGTGTCAGGGGAACTACCAGTCCCCGGCGGGTGGTATATTGAAATCAATAAGAGTAGAAAATTTAGGACGAAAGATGAGGCAGGGAGAGTGAAGGATGTGTCAACTAAGGCTGTACCAAGTTCGTACAACCCGGATTATTTTGTGTATACAGCTGCCCCGGCAATCCCTCCCGCCGCATCTGCACGATTGTTTGCGGATTGGTCAAAAGCTGATGGCATCAATGATGTCAAAGCTTTGAATGCTCTCACGCCGGAATTGGCTACAACTCCGGTCCTAGACCAGACGCATACACCAGTTCTGCAGATGGGGCAGGTTGGGTTAGGCCCCGGGGTAGATTGGGAGATAGAGGCTCAGGTTTTTGCTTCTACAATTACTTCTAAGTCTTCACATCAGGTTTTCAAGAAAATCATGCTTACTTTTCTTTGCCAGTAGCCAAAGCAGAAGGAGTGTCCTCAGATTTACTTACCTTTCTTGCGGCGTCCAAAGTTTCCTTGCACTCCCTTGATGAACCTTTCTCTACTCCCCCGGCTGCTCACCTTGAAAGGGACTTCAAGTTAAGAAATAAGGCCTACCGGATGTTTTCTCAGTACTTGGTTAGTCACCAGATCGCCGCCTCCCTTTCATGTACTATTTCAGCCATTGCTGACCCCCAAATTAGGAAAGCTACTGAATTGTCTAGGAGACTTTTGCTACAAAATTCCATTCAGTCCTTAGGAGACATCAGAATTGCAATCATGGAAGCGGTTCGAGCCCGCCAAGATCTGAGAGTCCATCTGGTTAGGAAGTTGCCGGCGGACATAGGTCGCCGGGTAACTCTCTCGCCGGTACTTACCGCCACCCTACTTAACTCAGAAACCTGGAGTCTAGTGTTTAATATGGTTAATGGTTAGAAGCAGGTTACCTCTCAAGCCCGGAAGGACCCTGCTAAGAAGCCCTTTCATAAATCAAAGGGCGGTAACAAGCCATACCAGCCACAAGCTAAACAGTCACCAAGGGATCCCAGACTTCCTCTGCAGCAAGGAGGTAATCTGCACAAGTCCAAACAAGGTAAACACTCTGGGTATATAGGTGAGGCCCCTCAGAAGGGTAATCAGGGCCAATCATCAGCCAAATCTAGCCAAGCGTCAGATGCCAACCCACCTCCCCTAGCCACCCATACTCTCAACCTCCCAGTACCGTGCTTAAGGACACAGGATTTGAGATTTGCCTTGAAGGTTGGGCCCCGGTTGCACCTGGGTTCGTTCCGTTCATTCCGCTCGGCCTGGCCCAAGAAAACCTGGGCCAGGAAAGTAGTGAGCAAAGGAATCACCTGGCGGTGGGCCGGTGGCTCCGGCGGCCTCGACTGCGTCAGCCGCGGGATTACACCAATGTGTCTCAGGAGGAGGAGACTCTACTTCAGGAAATGATTACCAAACAGGTCCTTATCCCGGTCAATGCCAATCACCCATTATTCACATCAAGACTCTTCTTAGTGCCACAAAGGGACGGTGTGCCGATGTGACCAGTTCTAGATCTCTCGCAACTGAACACATTTATAGAGAATTCACCCTTCAGGATGCTTACAGTTCAGCAACTCAGACTCGCACTTCCACCGCAGGGTTGGATGTGCTCGATTGATCTCAAAGATGCCTATTGGCATGTCCCTATAAACAAACGGTTCCAAAAATTCCTCGCTCTGAGGGTCAGGCAAGAGACTTATGTCTTCCAAAGAATCCTTTTGGTTTGAACCTGGCACCGAGAATTTTCACAAAACTCGTCCGGCAAGCTCTTTTACCCCTGTTAGTCCAGGGCATACAGGTGTTTTGGTATCTAGACGACTGGCTGGTAGTGGCGAACTCTTTGGAATTATGTCAAGATCATGTAACCCAAGTGTTAGCTCATGTACAAACCCTAGGGTTCAAGGTGAAATTGGCGAAGTCTCGCCTTGTCCCCACAAGGACTATTCATTGGATAGGGCTGGTCTGGGACACCGCTAATCTGACTCTTACTCAGAGTGTGGACAACCGAAACAGATTCCGCAAGACACTGTTCTGTTTTCTCCACAGTCTGGATACGATCAGGAAGACGTGGGATTCCCTGATCGGCTCTCTCAACTGGATACAATTAACTGTGAAGTTGGGCCGGTTGAAAGTCAAACGATTAATCGTGGAAGGCAACAAAGTTTTCCCTCTCTCGCCGGAGAAGAAATTATGGTCAATTCCTCCATTAATCCACAGCTTACTCTCGGTCTGAACCAAGCGAGAAGTCCTCCACTCTATCACGACATGGGTTTCTCCCCCTCCTACGGTATGGGTAGACACAGACGCCTCAGGGACACTAGGTTGGGGCTATCAGTCCAACCTGGGCCATCAAGGTCAAGGCACCTGGTCAGAAGACAGTCAGTCACATATCAACAAGCAGGAGCTTTTAGTCCCTCTCTTTTTTCTCCAAACTCACGGCATGACTTTGCAAAACAAATCAATAGCGTTCCGAATGAACAACCAATCTGCAGTTTATTGTATTCAGAAACAGGGCTCAGTGAGGTCGCGAGAGTTGCTGAAGGTTTCCGAACAGATTTTTGCCCTAGCCGAATCGCTAGGCATTTTCCTGCATACAACATATCTCCCCGGCGTGGCGAACGTCTGGGCAGACGCTCTCTCTCGCCGGCGGAGCACTCTAGTAGAATGGACAATCAAACACGCTATCTTCGACAAGATGATTGCAAAGCCGTACCGTCCACAAGTGGACCTGTTTGCATCCACAGAGAACCACAGACTCTCCCTCTTCCTCTCTCGTCAAGGGTTAACCCCGGCGGGGATCCCGATGCATTGTTGGTAGATTGGAACAGGTGGATCTCAATCTATCTGTTTCCTTCACCAGATTCTGTGCTAATGTGCAAAATAATTCACAAGCTGAGGGATTACCGGGGCCGAGTTGCGATGATCGCGCTGCTATGGCCAGCCCAGGTATGGTACCACCAATTGCAACAGTGGTGCAGGACCCCGGTGTCCCTCCAGGTCTCCGCTTTCCACTTGGAAACAATTGGCAACCTTCGGACCTCGCTCAGTTTTGCCTTATGGATATTTACTATGCCAAATGGTTAGCTCAATTTGGGGAAAGTGTCACTAATAAATTAATGAACCAGTAAACTATGTCTACCAGGAGACAATATCAATCCCATTGGAAAACCTTCACAACCTGGATTGTAGAGTCAGGGCAAACTACTGCCTCAGGAGCTTTAATTTTCAAATATTTAGACTATCTATTCGAACAAAAAAACATTTCAGTAACCACTTTAAAACATAATTTGTCTGCCATTAGAGCCCCCTTTTTTTTTTATCTCACTGGCCTTTCCATACCGCAGGCGGAGGAGAAAGGGTTTATGAGGGCGTGCTTCAAGCTACGTTCACCATCCCTTCAGCTCATGCCCACCTGGTCACTTGACAAAGCCTTATCGGTACTTCAATCGCGCAAATATAATAATGCGCCGGATTTTGATTCACTTTTGAAAAAGGCGGTATTCCTCATGGCTCTAGCCACCGGAAACAGGGTGTCTGAGCTGGCGGCGATGAGCAACGACCCTAATTGCCTTAGGTTTGGGAGACTGCACGATCATGGGCAAATCGCGTCGTCTCCCACATTTATAGCTAAGAACGAACATTCTGACCATGTATTTTCTGAATTTTCCATCCCGGCTTTAAAGAGGGGCCTCACTCATCACCTTTTATGTCCTGTGCAAGCACTCACAAAGTTTATGAGGGCTGCGCAGCCTCGCCAACCAGGTGCTTTATGTGTCAACCAGACAGGTAAGCATGTTACAAAACGAAAGTTAGCTTCCTTGCTTGTGGACGTTATTAGGGAAAGTAATCCCGGCGTGATAGGCAGGGCTCACGATATCAGGAAATGGGCAGTCTCTCTCAGATTTCTACAAAATTTCTCAGTAGAAGACATTGCTAATACTCAATCCAATACTTCCAATCATACGTTCCTAACACGCTACCTGTCTGTCGCTCTAGATAAACCAAAGCGTACCTGTGTAGCTTTACGTCAACGGGTACAGTAGGTAATGTTCTATTATGTATAAGTTTTGTTGTTAAAAAGGGGGGGGGGTGCGGAATAGTCCATATCCCCACTGTGCGCCTGAAGATTGTGATGAATCACGAGCTGTGATACGACGGGTTCTACAGTCCAGTATTAGTTTTTTATGTTAATTCTAAGAAGATATCTCGCATAGTTGCAACTATGTATGTTTTTACCAAATTGTACAAATATATGTAATAATAATAATAATAATAATTCTTTAATAATAATAATTCTTTATTCCAGACACATAAGATAGATACAGTATAAATACAGTACGACCTAATGGTCCATATCACATACACTTCTCGTCAGAGCACAGATAATAATTATACACAAAGATATATTAATAAAGACACAATAAAATAAAAAATACAGTAGGCCTATTTACAGAATAGAGCACATATCACATTTTGTCACAATATAACACAGATAGGCTAACTAAGGCTATTGCTCAATGTTGGTTAACACCTATTGCACAGATCATTGCTCATAGTTCAATTAGACCTATATATTACATTACAGTACATACTATGTGTGCAGCAGCTTCTGCCAGTGAGATATAATACGGGATTCATAGATATGATCACTAGACCAAAGAGCTACAATCAGCGTGTTACTGGAGGATTGCAGTCGCTGCGAAAAGCTGTACACCAGTCTCCTGATGACAGCCCGACAGCACTGCACATCCAACAGTGTGCACACCATACTAGTGCTTTCATATTTAGAGAGACCAATGAACATCTTGAGTATATTATGATAGGATGTACACAGACCATTTATGGTGGCTCTCTTATACTTCCACCACAAATGGGCCGTGTACATAGAGGAACAATATGTCCGGAACAAAGTGACTTTAGTTTCCCAATTACACATGTGGAATTTTCTCAAGATGGTGTTACCACGTAAATATAGCTGTCTGCGCTGACGGCCGATATCTGCATCATCTGAGCAATCGTTTGAGATAATGTGTCCCAGATATTTTATTTTGTTTACTTCTTGAATAATTTGATTATTGAGTGAGAAATTTGGCAGTTTACTTTTATACAGTAATTTTGATCTAAATATAAGAACAGCACTTTTCAGTGGGTTGAATTTAACACAATGTTTACTACCAAAAGATTCACATATATCAAGAAGTTTGCTCAGACCCGCAGAAGACGGTGCAATAATGACCAGATCATCAGCATACATGAGATGGTTGATGATTTTATTCCCACCATAACATCCAATCTGCTCTTTATTCAATTTATCACTTAATTCATCCATATATACATTGAATAAGTAAGGTGAGAGAATACTACCCTGTCTCACTCCATTGGTTACTGTAAAGGAATCCGAAACAATGTTACCCCATCTTACATTAAATGTTTGATTGGCGTACCAGTACTTCAAGATTCTCAGTATATAGGATGGCACTCCCCTTGTTGCTAATTTATCAAACAGGATATTGTGGCAGACTCTGTCAAATGCCTTACTAGCATCAAGAAAGCATGCAAAAATAGAGCTGTTCATTTTGATGTACCCATCCACTAGCTCCTTCAGAGTGTAGATGCACTGGTCCGTACCATGATTCTTTTTAAAACCAAATTGATTACTATTAGTTGAGATATACACTGAGATTCTGTCTAAAATGATTAACTCTAGTATCTTACTTACAATACTGGCAAGGGCAATAGGTCTATAGTTGTCTTTTGATGTAATTTTGCCAGCCTTGTCTTTAATTACTGGTATCAAGGTAACGGACATCATAGATTCTGGTAGGAAACCATGGATTAGAAAGCTGGTAAAGCAACTGCTGAGTTTCTCCAAGAGGAGAGTGGAGGAGTACTTCAAATGTTCAGCATATATACCATCAAAACCACAGGATTTGTTAGCATCTAGCCTACTTATTGCAGCCTTGATTTTTTCACTTGTAACTTTAATTGTGTCATATTTTTCTTCTTTGTTACACTCTGTTGTAACAGCAATGGTATTTCCTTGGTGCCCAACAGAGTTAAACAAAGTTTGGTAATGTGTTTTCCAAAGATTGGCTATGTTATTAGTACCAGAGATCCCATCTACACTAACGGGTAGAGGTGTGCAGCTATTATGCATTTTTTTAATATCCTTCCAGAAGGCCAATGTGTCTTTGCTAGCAAAGTTTTTGGCCAATGCTTCTCTTCTTAATACATTTTCATTGTTTTTTATATATCTGATTGCATACTTGCATCTAGCCTTTAGTCTGGTGAACATGTCAAAAATGGGTCCCTGTCTCGGTTTGTTATGATCCAGCCATACACTACGAGCATCTCGGGATGCCTGGTATAGTTCTGAAACATGGTCATTCCACCCAGGTTTGTTAAAAGAGTAATTTTTGTTATGCTTGTGAAATACTATGTCACTAGCCTTAGTAAGACAGATATAATATTATTGTACAGCTTGCTGACTTCTTCTCGATGACTAGCATTAACACAATTGGGGTCTTCACAGGTAATGGCATCCTCACTGCCAGGATCAAGCTCAGAAAGGAGAGTGTGTGTTAAAGTGCAAAATTGCTCACACTCCTCCTCGTCAAGCCCGCCCCATGGCAGTTTTGGATTTACACTATTGTTTGACTGGGTTAATTCTGGCGCTCTTTCCAAACTAGCTGTTAAGGTCAATGATATGATCTTAATTCTAAGAAGATATCTCGCATAGTTGCAACTATGTATGTTTTTACCAAATTGTACAAATATATGTACTGTACAAATAGTTTTAAGAATGGAACGAATAACTACTGCAGAGTTACAGTTCTCGGGAACACATGCGTGTCCCACTTTATCATGCATACGATCTTATGTAAAGATCTGACCATGAGCAAGCAGTTTCTTAATGTCACGCACTGCTTGCAAATCTTTTATACTTTTTTATATATTGTTTGCATACAATAAAACTTTTTTATTTTATTTGGATTCTTCTTCCCTAAGGTTAGGATATTTTACGAATGTCCCGCCTCCAGTCTTGCTAATCAGGCGAAGTCATCAATGATGAAGGGGCCCTATTAAATTATAGGTTTGATTCCCGAAGGGAAATAGAGAAAACCTAATATTAACTGTTTTCGTGGTGCGATGCATAAGGTGTTGATTTTCGGTGTGAGCGTCCTGGGTTCGAATCCACGGACTGCCACATGTGTTTGTAAATTTCATTAATCGATTTTAGGAGTAGAGTTGGTTGTTGGAAGGAACATAATAATTGATATTGGTTCAGGAGTAATTTATCGAGAGGACTTCCCTAGTGGTTAAGGCCCCATTAATTGCTCTTTCCATTCACATATGCATAGCCTACGTGAGTTGCAGTTGGGATGTGTGTACATGTTTGGATTGATATGCAGGATTCGAAGTTGCATAATAAATCGTAGGCAGTGTTTACCATCCTTTAACAGTCTTCGTGGTGAGATGCATAAGGTGTTGATTTTCGGTGTGAGCGTCCTGGGTTCGAATCCACGGACTGCCACATGTGTTTGTAAATTTCATTAATCGATTTTAGGAGTAGAGTTAGTTGTTGGAAGGAACATAATAATTTAGTAGGGCCCCGTAATCATTGATGACACTGTCCCTCCCGACCATCCCACTTCCCATTCGTTGATTTTTATAGTATATTCTTGGTATATCAGTGAAGGAAGACGATGGCCGCTAGAGGGCGTTGTGTTGAGGAAGCAAAACATGAGAAATCCACGCATATGGCAAGTCATATGATAACAGATATTAAGTTATTTTTTCTTTTTTATATTTTACAGAGTTTTTTTCTGTAGGGTACCGATCAAAATGACGATCCCATAAGGGAATTAGGCGTGCACTTATGACGAGTACTCCATGATACTTCTGCGCCGGCTATTCAAAATGCTGGCGCAGAATGTTGAATGGAGACTATTATTATTAATAGGCGAAGTCGTCAGTGATGAAGGGGCCCTACTAAATATTAGGTTTTCTCTACTTCCCTTCGGGAATCAAACCTATAATATATACAGTATATATACTGTATATACAGTATATACTTAACAACTATTCATACATTACCTTTTAAGCTTCTAATAAGCCTAAATAAGATTCTGAGACTGCGAATTAACTGAGTTGACTGTACCCAATGATTGTATATACCTTATCCATACCCTAGACTTGACCACAGTGTATGAGTTCGCCTGGAAGATCCCATTAATGTCCCTTAACCCTTTCAGTACCGGTGACGTTCTTTACATTATATTAAGGCAAATATTAGACGATTTTATTCAGTTTAGAAAGGACGCCTAACAATTACAAGGCTATAACATATCTCGATGAATCCTTTTAGTTACCATATATCCTACCTAAGCTTCATAAATTCGTCTAAATGTAGCTGAAATCCAATAGAAAGGCCGTCACTAGTACTGAAAGGGTTAACCTTACCTTGATTTACCCCTTCGGCAAGATGACGCCTTTTTACCTTTGATCCTGGCTAAGATTAGACGATGTTATACAGCTTAAGAATGACCTAGGTAAGTCAGATGGTTTATTGAGATGGTATGTATCCCTTACAGTCCTAGAGGTAAGTTGTAAGCTAAAGAAAATCGTATAATAGTAACCAGAACATGAAAAACCCCCATCCTGGTGTCGATTTTTTCCTGGCGAGCGATAGCGAGCCAGCATTGTATGGAGAAATCCGGCTTCGCCTGAGAAATTTTTCTATCGAAAAATGTACTAATTTAGCTTGCTGTGAAAACAAAAATATATATAGCCTCTGCTGGCTCGCTACCGCTCGCCAGGAAAATATTGACACCTGGATGTGGGTAAACGTCTTAAAACAGTAGGCTGAATAGGGCCAAAGAGAGAGGGAGAGAAAGAGAAAAAAAAAGCGAGATGGGGTTCTTTAAATACTCTTGATTCTTTACTGTGTACAATGTTTTTTGTTTTGTATTATGCCATCATCAGCTAATCGTGTGCAGCTTAGGAAGGATCTCTTATAACAAGCGTACGAAAGGGGTATATACAATCATTAGGTATATTGATGGTGATTCACCTATCCTTGTACTAGTTTTTCATTACCACTAATATACCTTTAGATAAGTTAAACATTATGGACACTATTTACACATTTATTTACCCTTCTGTTTAGAGTGTAAGTAGAATTTAAGAGTGGAAGTATTATTTGTTTTCGGTGACTTAAATTTGATTAAACTTCAATTTATGAAATATAGTAAAATCCACAAAGAAAACCTATTAGGCCTAATCATTAACTTCAAAAATAGATAACTCTCTGTACTGGTTTTGATGCCAATTTTTTCAAAACGTATTAGTATGAAAAGGGTAATTATTAACATGTTCATTTTAATACACCTTATAAAGGTATATACAATAAGTGCTACAATGCAAATTTAAGGCTATCGTTAATGCACTATTTTTTTTTTTTTTACCTGAACGTAAATGAACACTTACAAATATCTTTACTTGAAAGTTAATGAATATTTAATGATATCATCGTCTATAGACGGGTAGATGGGACTCGTTAGCCTTGGTCGGCAACCCATCTAGGGGAGACAACCTTATAAAAATCCGGGTGGATGGGACTCGTCAGCCTTGGTCGGCAGCCTGTCTAGGGGAGTAAACCTGATACAAATCCGTACTGCTTATCTATGGGTAAGGCAGGTTAGTGGATGGACTAGCCGATCACCACTGTAGAAAAAATAGTGCTAACATAATACACAGAGGGCCTCGGAGTCGGACGGATCCTAAATTGAGTGGTCAATCCTGTAAGTCTTTCAGTAAACTGGCTCGGGTTGTTCCCTCTTACAGGGAATAGGTCTGCTTGGGGGCGTTCTGTGTATGGCCACCCTCATTAAGGGGAGTAAGGCGTCCGGCAATAGATAGATAGATCGTCTATAGAACCAGAAAATACATACAACAGTTAAAATAGTTTTTGTAGTTACTAAAAGGAAATAAGTGTTTCGGAAAAATATAATAATACAAAATATAATCCAACATTATATTACTCCATGGACCACAAGCCAATATTGCATATGAACAGTACTGTGGGATTGGGTATAATTGCTGCATCATCATGTTTACTTGTAACTAGAACTGTTTCCAAGGCAGATCTCAAGTGTGCCCGAACACTTTCAATTATGTAATCCTCTGTGTGTGTGTGTGTGTGTGTGTGTGTGTGTGTGTGTGTGTGTATTTACCTAATTTACCTAATTGTAGTATACAGGAATTGAGCTTTTTAGGCTCGTATTGTCCCGCTTCCTGAGTTACAATTATCTAACTTTGCCTTAAAAATAATGTGTGTGTGTGTGTGTAAAACTACTACTACTACTACTACTACTACTACTACTACTACTACTACTACTACTACTACTACTACTCATATTACTACAACTACTACTACTACTACTATTTTTTTTTTTTTTTTTTTGTTTTTTTGTACACCACTCAGCATGTGCATCCCCCCCTTTGGACCCCAAACAAGGTCGGAACAGTCATCAATACACCCGACTTGGTAGTCGTACCGCTGGGGTTTGCACTCAGACTCATCATCGTGGAATTTTGTTTTCTTTGATTTTGATTTAATATTGTACATTCATTATTTATTACAAACATCAGATATTACTCTATTCCTACTATTCTACTATACTACTACTCTACACTATGCAACTTCAATCCAGTCGCCTCCCTATGCGACCCTCTGCCACCGCTGCCTCGTAGTCTACGTCTGCCACTGTCTGTCGCTGGTTGTGGTGCAGACAGTCTTGTTCCCCGCAGGCATAGTAGTGCTGATCTTAGCAATGAGAAAGATAGGCAGCACCTCATCCTGGCTACAACTTGGCTCCTGGGCTGTTGCTTCTTCTCTGCGATGATCTCTGCTAGCCTTGAATAGAAGCACTGAGCCCTCGGTCCCATCCCTCCAGATGTGGTGAAGACTAGTGGGGTAAAGTTGCCTTGTTCGATATTTAGGATCCTTTCCCCATATGCCCTGATCTTCTCTTGTTCGTTCCTCTTGTGTGCAGCCTCCAGAGACAGCTCGCTGTATCTATGGGCCATTGGGTCGAATATTCTTATGTCGAAGAACACTCGCTGTCTTCTTGTCCAAAAACCTCTTGCACTAACGTCCACTCGTGCTTCATTGGATGCGTTGGCCGTCCTGTGCTACAAGATATATCCGTCCAAGGGAATGATTGATGGTTTGCACGCCACATCACGACACACCTCCCTGAGCATGTTCACCGTTACGCCTCTCACTTCATCATGCCTGATGTTGATGAATCCTCCCTTCTTACATATATGAAATGGTCTGCATCGTTGTCGACTCAACAAATGCATCGATCGGGCAGTCCTTCAATCGGCCAACAATACCTCAGTGCAATGGCATCAAAAAATTCTTAGAGTTGAGGTTGAAACCTTTTGCCTTGATTGGTAGTGTTGTCAGCCAATTTGAGGCATCAATTTCTTGTGCTATTTGTATTTTTCTTACTAGTCTCTGGGAAAGTTGGTGCATCAGTCGTGCCAGGTAATTTTTCTGTGAGTTGTGCCTCTCTGACGTGATGGTCCTTCTGATGTTGTAAGTGTCTGCCTGGTCTACTGCCCCGTCAGAATCTTGTACTACGATACAGTCAGTGAGAGATCCTGTTATCTTTACCACCGAGTTCTGGTGTTCCGTTGTCGCCCTCCTCACCGGATTGATGATTCCAAGCCCTCCCAACCTAGAAGGAAGTGCGAGCAACTCGACCCTCTCTGTAGCACTCGGGGTGTGGGACTTTACCCATGCTGGGATGAGTTTGTCTCTGATGGCATCTTCCAGCACTCACGTTTGGAACGGTATGCATCAAGTAGGTCCAGCGATGTTTGACCCCCTCTGTGAATGCCGAATACGCAGCCTGTGGTTCTGTCTTTGCAATATTGGCCAGTTTTCAATTTCTTTTAGCCACTCCCTGACCTTCTCCTCTGTGTATTGCTTCTTGAACTCTTCCGTGCTGATCACCGTCCCAAGGTGACGCTGTCCGTCCTTTGTTACGACCACTTCACTACCACTGAAAGCTTCTACAGCACTTTCATAATGTTCTGGTTTTACTATTAGTATAGACTTGCACTTTCGATGGTACCCTATTTCTGGGCCTACACTTGATACTTGCTCCCACCAGTGCTTAAGATCGTTGACTTTTCCCGCTACTACTACTTCTACTACTACTACTTTTACTACTACTACTTTTTAATGTGAGTGAAGGAGACAAAAGGCAAAGTTGCCTTTAACAAGTGTAAGAGTGATAGAGAACCTGTTACAGTTAAAATATCTGGACACATAGAGCTTGAAGCAGTTTAAGTCATAGGATGAGAGAAAGACAGATTAAGGGAGAGAGTTCCAAATCTTACTTGTTGAGTAGAAGAACGACAGGGAAAATCGGTTCAGTCTTGGGTAAGAGAGCTGGACAGATTAAGGGTAGAAGTGTGTTGAAAGGGGGGTACCCCCCTGTTGAAAGGGGGACCCCCCGCCCCCCCCACACACTCTCCGAAAGGGAGGAGGTATACACTGGGAAAGCTCTGAGAAACCACAACAACAACAACAACTACTACTACTACTACTACTACTACTAATAATAATAATAATAATAATAATAATAATCATAATAATTATAATAATAATAATAATTATAATAAAAATGAATATAATTATACTAATAAAACAGTTTATTTAGATGTGGAAGTGAAGGCTTAAGATACACAATAGAAAATACCTAATTATGCTAACTTATACTGTATGTTTGTAGAGTGGTATACAATTATCTTACGCTTGTTTCCTCCTAAATTGAATAACTTCTTTCTTGTCGCATATTCTATCTACCCTCCAAGTTTTGTGAACATCGGGTCATAACTTTTTGAGATATCTTGTTTCCAGACAGACAAACAAACAAACGGAGGCAAGAATATAACCTCCGTCCAACTTCGTTGACAGAGATAATGATTAAGGGAGCCCACCTCGCTTTTTTCTCTTTCTCTCCCTCTCTCTCTGGCTTGTATCCATTCGGCCCCATTCAGCCTACTGTTTTAAGACGTTTACCCCCATCCAGGTGTCAATATTTTCCTGGCGAGTGGTAGCGAGCCAGCTTATATATATTTTTGTTTTGAAAGGAAGCTAAATTTGTGCATTTTTCGATAGAAATGTCTCCGGCGAAGCCGAATTTCTCCATACAATGCTGGCTCGCCATCGCTCGCCAGGAAGAAATCGACACCTGGATTGGGATAAACGTCTTAAAACAGTTGGCTAAATGGGGCCGAATGGATACAAGCCAGGGAAAGAGAGAAAAGGAGAGAAAGATAAACAAAACAGTGACCCCCCGCATGAAAGATCTCCACTGTAATTATTTTGCCATTACTCCCTAACAGTAATCGGTGGGTGTTTATCAGTAGACTTGACTGGTGTTATTTATTGAGTGGGTCCGACTGTAACCACTTGTACCTACACCAGATAAAATGGGTTGCCAGGCAACTGATAGGCTCTATACCCTGTTCATGACAGGTAGGCCACAAATCCCGAACCCTAAACTCTATAACTCAAAAAGAACTTGGGTACTTGAGCTATATATGTTTACCATTGGGAAATTGTCCACCAGGGAATAGGTGAGGAAATTTACACCCAATTTGCTCCAGCCCTTCCTGAGTGACAGAGGTTATTGGTCACGATTTCGGGCCTTATTATAATGAATGGACTGCACACCACAATAATCTACTATATTTTTTTCACTTGGCGGACAATTGAATCCCCAAGCATCTGATTTCTCGATAGTTAACCCCTTGAGGATTATGACGCATTTCGACTGTTTACTCTGGCTATTACTAGACGATTTTGATTCAGATTAGGGAAGGGTTGATGGAAGTACGAGGGTTAATCGAGATAATCTTTACCCTTTTATTCTCCACAGATCCTTCCAAAGCTGTATAATATCGTCTAATGATAGCCAGAATAAACATGTTTATATTGGATGTCGACATTTGGCTTATGAAGATATTTTCCCTGACAGGCGTAGCATCCTTTCAGTATACCAAGACGCAATCTCATTGTATTCTGACTATTATTATGTTCCTTCCACCAACCAACTATACTCCTAAAAACGATTAATGAAATTTACAAACACATGTAGCAGTCCGTGGATTCGAACCCAGGATGCTCACACCGAAAATCAACACCTTATGCATCGCACCACGAAGACAGTTAAAGGTTGGTGGACACTGCCTACGATTTATTATGCAACTTCGAATCCTGCATATCAATCTAAGCATGTACACACATCCCAACTGCAACTCACGTAGGCTATGCATATGTGAATGGAAAGAGCAATTAATGGGGCCTTAACCACTAGGGAAGTCCTCTCGATAAATTACCCCTGAATCAATATCAATTATTATGTTCCTTCCAACAACCAACTATACTCCTAAAATCGTAATGAAATTTACAAACACATGTATTAGACGATATTGTTAATGTAAAATGGTTCAGTGAAAGATAGATAAATACTGAAGCAGTTAACCCTTTCAGTGCCGGTGAAATCTAGTCTATTAGATTTCGGCTACATTTAGACGATCTTATGAAGCTTAACCTATTGGCCTGTGAGAGACGTTCTGGAATGCCATGGCAATTTATAGCAATTTACAGGCTTTTATAGCCTGCGGAGATGAGTCCAAGTGAGCGGGAGAGCGGCAGGCCCCCGTTCGCTCTCCAGCCAGGTGGCTGCGGCACTGAGTGATATAAGCCATGTCCCGCTAGATATATGCTGCGCTGTCAAAGGCAAACGTAGCTCGACATTAGCGATATTCGCTCAGTATTAGCGAATATTTGCCGATGTCTATGGTAGCGCTGCGGATGAATCCCACGCGCTACGAAGCTCATTCTGGTGTCATTTTGAAGCTATATTCTTCTAGTTTTTGGCTGAATACATTTCATTTCATTCATACACTTGCTCAATCATTCAGGAGTGCCTGAATGAGCTCTACTATAGCGGAAATACGCCAGCAGCGTAAGTGTTAATGAAGATATACGGTAGCTAAAATGATTAATTGAGATAGTCTGTAACCTTTTAATGGTTAGACGTCCTTCCTAAACTGAATAAAATCATCTAATAGTTACCAGAATATAATTAAAAGATGTCACCATTACTGAAGGGATTGTGAAAATCTCTGTTGTCGTTGTGATGGTGCCTTCCGTAAACAAAACATGGCCCAGCATCGCTGATTACCATGCTGATATGTCCGCTAGAGGGACAGTGTAAACAACTCGATCTAAGCTCTTGATATATCATCGTTGTTTGTAATAAAACAGAGCCCTGCCACCACCACAATGCGCTGAGAGACACAGTAAGATACCTGGAATATCTTTGACTCCTGAAGTGAATTTATATATATTTGAACTCTGTTATTTCTTGACTTTAAAGTGGCGATTCTACCATCAATCCCCTACGTCCAAATTGTTCCTGTTCTGCGCATGCGCAGTGGACCTGTGACGTCAGCAACCATAAATTTCACATATATTCGCTCACCACCAACATGGAGCGAGAAGAAGTACTAGCCCTGCTGGAGGTTCAGAGGAAATGCTACAACGACTCCATAGACCATCTACATCGACAGGTTACTGATGCCTTGAAGGATACCGATAAAAAGGTCAATGATGTCATAACCAGCTTGTAATTTTCCCAAAGTAGTTTGGATGATGCCTTGCCAAGCCTACATAAAATCAACAAGCTTACAGCCGAAAATGAGACTTAAAAATGAGCTAACAGAAATTAAATCTCGTCTAGACTACATCGACGACCAGGGTAGGCGCAATAATTTGAAGTTCTCAGGTGTTTCGGAGCAAGCTGGGGAGAACTGGGAACAGACGCAAATGAAAGTCACCAAATTGTTGCAAGATTAATTAAACATCTCTGTTAAGTCATTTGAGCGTGTTCACCGCATCGGTAGGGGAACCAGTGATCGACCAAGGGATATTGTAGCTAAGTTTTCCAGTTTCCCTGAGCGTGACACTGTATACCGCAACCGGAGGATGCTGAAGGGGACTCACGTGTTCATCTCCGAAGACCTTTGCCCATCAACACTGGAGGTGAGACGTATGCAGCTCGGCGCGCTCACAGAGGCAAAGAACAATGGGAAGCTGGCCTATTTCAGCTATAGAACACTGGTGATAAAAGAAAGGCGTGGAGGTGGGGGTGGACCATTTCATCATCAAGCAACAGCCGGCCAACACCGCCGCTTATCAACTGCCGTACCACCCAACCACCGTCAATCATCAACACCTGTTCAGTCCCCCAGGACTAGAGTACCAGCCACCCCTCCCTACAACAACGACCGGCCCTCCACCTCCCTACCCTCCCCTATGATCAGGCCCCCCGTCACCCCTCCACCAGCTCACCATACCCCAGCCATACAACCACAGCCCGCCCGTCGTGGTTCTATCTCCGCCCTCACGCCACCTCGCCAACGTGAAGTAGAGGATACCAGCCACACCAGAGATGTGACACTACCCCGACCTTTGTCAACACATGAAGAAAATGGAGCAACTGGACTGTCTCAACGGGAAACATCATGGTCAACAGACAAACAGTCTCGGAATAGAAAGAAGCCTGACAGATTCACCTCTCATTGAGACACCTTTTTGGGCTTCTTGATTAAATTTAAGATCATATAAGACGTGCATAATGGATACTTATGGTTGTTTACCTTTTTCAAGTCTCAGTGACGATGAATTATTATTAAACATAAACTGCGATATCTTAATTCAAAACGAAGAAAATATCTCACTTAACATTTTAGAAAATTTAACTTACAATCAATTTACTTTTAATCATGATGTCCACAATACCGACACAGATCCTGATAATTATATGATAAATTCCCTAGGCTATAAGAACCCATTATATAATTACGTTTTTCCTGGCAATCCCGATTCCCACCTTGGAAAAATACCTCTTACAACCCTTTCTTTACTTTATTACAATATTAACAGTATGCCATCACATTTCGAAGATTTTAAAGAACAAACATTAAAACCGCTTAACCTTGACTTCGATATTTTGGGTTTTTGTGAAACCAAATTGACTAAGGATATAGAACATTTATTTCAGCTACCCAATTACACAATGTTTACCAACAGTTTTTCCCGCACCAGTGGCGGTGTAGCATTATACCTCAAGACCGGTTATAGATACATTATGAGAAATGACCTAACTATGCAGCACAACAGTATAGAGACTATAGGTATTGAAATATGTGCGGAGAATGCAGATAACGTAATTGTGATGATTGTATATAGGAGGCCTCATTCTGACTTTAAATATTTTCTAGAGAAATTAAATCATATTATTTCCGTTATTAGCGACGAAAAGAAAATTAGCTACATTGGTGGAGACTTCAATATCAATCTATTAAGACATAAAGATGATAATGCAGTAGCAGATTTCACTAATTCATGTCACTCAAAGATATTTATAATACAATATGCAAACCAACACGAGTCACTCACTCCACAGCAACAATCATTGACCATATTTGGTCTAATAATTATATTAATAACAGATTAAGTGGAATTGTTTACAATAACATCTCTGACCATTTTCCAGTATTTTCGGTGTATAATTCTAATATTTCTAAATCGAAATTTAAAGAGGAAAATGATACAACAATATCTTTCAGAAATTATAATGCTGAAAATCTTGATAATTTTAAGCAATGCATGGAGAGTGTATCATGGGACCTGGTTTATTCTTCTTCCAATCCTAATATTATTTACAGCAACTTCATAAGTATATTAAGTGCGTGTTTCAACAAATATTTTCCCATAATTACGAAACGTATTAAAGCAAATCACATAAATAAGCCATATATATCGAATAATATTAAATCATTGATCAAAGAGAAGAATAAACTGGCACGGAAATACGCTTTAAGGCCCATCACGTTCGGGGAGGAATTCCGCACATTACGCAACAAAGTCTCGCAAGAAATTAGACAAGCAAAAGGAAATTATTACAAAACTAAACTAACAGAAAATTCAGGGAACACTAAGAAAGTCTGGAAAATTATTAATTCTGTTCTCAATAAAGACAAACAAAATAAGATTAACGACACATTTATGCATAATGATGTAGAATTAAATATCCCACAACAGATTGCAAATAAACTAATCTCCTATGCTGATGATACAACTTTATATGCGTCAATTGCATCACCAATAGATCGACACGTAATTGCTACTGCTCTGAATAGGGATTTAGCCAAAATTACATCATGGTGTGAACTTTGGGGCATGAAACTTAATGCTAGTAAAACACACTCCATTATCATCAGCAGATCTCGTACCTTGGATCCTCCCCATCCTTATCTACAAGTTTCTGGCGAGCAAATTTAGAATGTGGATACTCTGCGTTTGTTAGGAGTTACTCTTGATCCCAAACTTACTTTTGAAAAGCATATTCGTTCTTTCTCCTCTTCCATTTCCCCAAAAATTGTCTGCTTCGCAAGGTTTATAAAACATTTGCTTGTGACGCCACAGTTATCAAGTCTTTTTATGCTTTTATTTTGCCACATTTCGAGTACTGCTCACCTGTCTGGTTGTCAGCAGCTGACTGCCATCTCAAGTTGCTTGACAGGTCGCTAAATTCCATCAGTTTTATTCTACCTAATTTGTCTCTTGATCTGTGTCATCGACGTAAAGTTGGTGCCCTTAGTCTTTTATTTAAAGTTTTTAACAACCCTCAGCATCCCTTACATGGGGTTCTGCCTGGGCCCTATGTCCGGGCTCGTGCAACTAGATTCACAAGCAATCTTAATTATCTTGCCATGAGCCGTGTTAATTTTTCTACTACACAGTTTTCACGGTGTTTTGTGCCGGCCATGGTTGACTTGTGGAATAAGTTGCCAAATGAGCTAGTCAATTCAGCTAATATCTCCATTTTTAAGTCTAGAGTTAATGCTTTTTTGCAGCATTAATTCTAATTTTTAAACTTATTTTATTGTATTTTATTGTATTATATTTAAGCTTGATATCCTCCACTGCATAATATGTTATCTGTGTTTAATATGTGTATGTGTACGGTACAGTATACAGTGTATGTTTTTATTTTTTCCTAAGTTGCCATAGTCTCTCTCCAGTGCCTCCGGGTGTTTTGTGTGGATTGATCTTGATGGTGTTTCTGCACCCTGGTTGGAGACTTCGGCATCTCATATAATAATAATAATAATAAGTTCAATTCTTACTTTATCAATGTGGGGAAATCTCTTGCAGAAAATATTACTGATGAAAATGTAGATTATAATACTTACTTACTAAACAAGCAAGAAACTGTATTTAATATGTCACCTATTACACAAGATGAATTATTGCATGCCATAGAAAACTTGCGGGATTCTTCTCCGGGTTATGATGACATACCTATGTCTATAGTGAGGAAGGTCATCCATATACTGTCACCTATTATTTTACACTTATGTAATAGTTCATTTGCGACTGGGATTTTCCCTGAGGATCTTAAAGTTGCCAAAATAATACCTATTTTTAAGTCAGGAGATGTAGGTCTTTTTAAAAATCATCGACCAGTATCTGTTTTACCTGCCATAAGTAAAATATTAGAAAAAGTTATGTTTGATAGGCTCATGGCTTATTGCACTACTAATGGTGTTTTGTCAGATGCCCAATATGGATTTAGGAAGGGACGTTCCACTGAATTAGCCTTATCAAAATTCAAAAGTGATATCGTCAGTTCCTTTGACAATAAAGATTATTTAATAAGCATATTTTTAGATCTGTCTAAGGCATTTGATACGGTTCACCATCAGATTTTGTTAGATAAACTCAAACATTATGGAATTAGAGATATTACACATACTTGGTTTCAGTCATACTGAAGTAATCGGAGGCAATATGTGCAATATAAGGACTGCAAATCTGAACAACAGTTTATAACATAATATTATGGAGTCCCACAGGGGTCCATATTGGGCCCACTGCTCTTCATTTTATATATTAATGATTTTATTAACTCTAGCACTATATTTAACTTCCTGTTATTTGCCGATGATAGCACTTTGTATGCCAGACACAGGGATCTACGTTTCCTAATAGATTTAGTCAATAATGAGCTAAATAACATAGCAAGGTGGATACAAGCTAATAAGCTTACTCTTAATATTGACAAAACTAAGTATATAATGTTTAAGAGGAATAAATCTATCGCTCAAAATTTAGCACCAATTAAGATTACTAAAGGAGGAGGAACATATAAAGTTTCTTGGTGTTGTGGTGGATAGCAGGCTGTCGTGGGGCATACATAATTATACATGATTTGAAAAAACAAACTTAATAAGCAATGTGGCATACTCTACCTTACACGACACTGCTTTAATATTAGTGCTCTAAAACAATTATATTATAGTCTTATCTATCCACAGTTGTTATATTGCCAAACAATTTGGGGTGCAACTAGTAAAACCAAATTATTAACTATTGAAAAATCACAAACAAAAATAATTAGAACTATATCACATAAATCAAGATATGCCCACACAAATGAACTTTTTAGTAAACTTGAATTATTTAAATTTAAGGATATCAATACTTATTGCAGTGCGCTTTTCGTAATTAAATGTCTGCATAACCTTGATAGAACTGATTTGTTTACACCTAGTAACAATGGAAGGTACAATTTAAGGGGAGCTGATCTATTAAGAATTCCTCTCATGACTTCTAGTCAAGCTCAGACATGTATAAAATATCATGGAGTTAAGGTGTGGAACGGATTACCTCAAAATTTAAGAAATATACAGGAAATATCTCGGTTTAAGAGACAATTAAAATCTTTTCTATTAACACGATATCAACAGTGAATACTAAAATAAGTATATCACCAATTATACTACCAATAATTACAACATCCCTATCACCTAGATCGACAAATGTATAACCTTTAATAATATTTATGCTGGCTGTGTGTGTATATATATGTAGAGTCACGTAAAGGGTTGAATGAACTTGAATACTATTTTGTAATAAACATGCTTCTATTTTTGTCTGTAAAGGTGTATATAATGTATGTGTAGTTGGCATTTGTATGCATTTTTGTTTTGTTTTTTTGCTTTGTTTTATAGAAATGGATATATTATAGTCTACAGTAAATGATTTACCATGTTCTCATATATAGGTCTAAATGAATGGTGTAAGTGTGTATTCCATGCACAACAAAGTTTATGTCCTTTACTAATTAGGCATATACTGTTAGGGAAGCGTATGTGTCTTTGTGTCGAATTGTGGGTATAATTGCGAGTATGGCCTTTGAACATCAAGTCAATAGTTGTACAATGTATGTTATATATATTCAATTTTTGTAAATGGTATTACATGGGTAATTGTGATAATGAACAATCAGCTGTGAGCTCTGGGAAGTGAGTGTGACCTCAGGGTTAATCACCATTAATTTAATTTGTTTTATGTTATTATATTTTGCCTACATACATCCCTTTTCGAATTTAGAAAAAATCTTTACAACACGTAGTTCCCGGGGCACATAGCTGTGACTAAGTGTATTATATACAATTGCATTTTGATAGATCGAGTTATAGCCAGGTGCCTTTAAGAGAGACATCTCTCAAAAGGCTCAGCCTTATTTTTTTGTATTATTATTATATATTTTTGTTTTTTAACAAATCATTTGTAAGCAAAATTGTATTGTATACTAAAGGCTAAATAAAAAGATTTCAATTTAATTCAAAATTCAACCAAGACCCTGTGCCGTAGGTCTGTGTGGATGAATGCTGTTGGTTGAAGTTTCCATACAATATTATATTAACCCTTCCAAGACTATGGCGCATCTTGACAGCTTAGTTTGGCTATCATTAGACGATTTTATACAGTTTAGGAAGGATTTGTGTGAATTATAAGGGGAAAGACTATCTCATTTAACCCTCTGACTTCCATATACCCTTCCTGATCAGAATATAATCGTTTAATAATAGCTAGAAAGCAGAAATTAAATGCGTAATCGGATCTTGAAAGGGGTTAATGATCATAAAGTTAACCCAATCTTCTACAACTACCATGGCGTAAAGGTCTGGAACCACCTGACTCATGACATACAAAATAAACCCTCCATTTCTAGTTTTATCCTTTACAGTACCAGTGACGTCTCTTTTATTTGATTTCAGCTACATTTAGACCAGCAAGGGACTGGAGTTCTCGAAAAAGGGGCTCCAGTCGGACCAGTCTTGACGTTTACTGGCTTAATAATCCAGAAGCGTTGATAGCTTCTGAAGTCCTATTTTAACTAACTAACTAATTTAGACCAGGGGTCGGCAACCTTTAGTATATAGGGGGCCAACAATAGATATTTCTTTCGACTGGCGGCCCATGAATAAAAAAGAAAAGAAAAAAAGGTATTTAATGTAATTTTTTTATTATTAATACACTTTATTTTGTTGTTAAAAATATTTATCTTACTGAAAGGCTTTCTATCTATTTATCTATTGCCTGACGCCGTGGTCCCCAAAGGTGTGGCCACGCACGAAACGCTCCCATGCACCTCTGTCCCCAGTCAGTCGATGCCCCTCCCTCCCAACCAGCACCGCCTTCATCGATATACTTCTTCACTCCATCCTTCCACCTCTCTTTCGGTTTACCTCTCCCTCTCTGTCCTTCCACCTCGCTCTTGTACACCCTCTTAGGCATTCTCTCGCTTCCCATACGTTCCATATGGCCGAATCATCTCAAGGTGTTCCTTTTCACACTTTCCAGCACATCTTTCTCCACACCACATCTCCCTCTTACTTCCTCATTCGTCTGTCTATCCCTCCATGTAACTCCAGCACGCACTTCTCAAGTAACTCATTTCCACCCCTCTCACGCTAGATCGAATTTCTCCACCAACGTCCATGCTTCGCTTCCGTAAGTTAGTGTCGGGATTACCACACTGTCATGCAAGGCCTTCTTCACTCCCATGCTGACCACCCTATTTCTTGTTACTGCTTTCAACGTTCCTCCAACCCTTTTCCCCTGTTGCACCCTCTCCCGCAATTCTTCATCCATACTGCCATCTTTACTCAGCACACTGTCCAGATACTTAAATGAGCTGACAATCTCCATATTCTGACCGTTCAACTTCACCTCACACTCTGTGGCTTCACCCCTTTTGAAGACCATAACCTTGTTCTTCCCCGTATTTACCTTCAGATTCCGTTTTTCGCACACTGTTCCAAACATATTTACCAGGCCCTGCAACTCCCATTCATTATCGCTCATCAGAACTGTATCATCAGCAAACAGCAGTAAAAGTAGCTTCCACTCGTTTCCCTCCCTTATCAGCGATACACCAACATCCAATGCTCTTCCTTGTATTTCTTTTATGATTCCATCCATATACAGTAAACAACCACGGGGACATCACATACCCCTGTTTCAACCCAACATTCAGATCAAAGAACTCGCTCTGCTCATTCTCCACACGTACTGCTGCCTTTGCACCCTCATACATGCTCTTCACTGCTTTCAGCAACTTGCCATCTACTCCGCATATTCTAAGTACTTTCCACAAACCTTCTCTATCCACTCTGTCATAACCCTTCTCCAAGTCCATAAAGGCAACACACAGCTTTTGTTGCTTCTCCAGATATTTCTCCACAACACATTTCAGGGTAAATATCTGATCTACACATCCTCTTCCCTTCCTAAAACCACCCTGCTCGTAACCTATCCATTTATCCGTTCTCGCTTTCACTCTCTCAATCACTTCCCTACTACGCTTAGAAGACATATTCCTTGGTGTTTGCCACACACTCCTCTTTCCCCTTTACCCATATATAGGGGACTATTATGCCTGTCTTCCAGTCATCAGATGCACTCCCCTTCTCCCATGCTAGTTTGCACATTTTCCATACCCATTCGATCACTATCTCACCACCATACCTCAGCATTTCCCCACACACTGCATCTATTCCTGGTGCTTTCCCCAGCTTCACTATTTTCATGGCTTCACACACTTCTGACCTCCTGATCCCCACCTCCTCCTCCACTACTTCACTTATGTTCTCTCCCATACCATATCCAACTATGTTTGCTGGTACTTCATTCCTTACATTTAGCAATTTGTTGAAGTTCTCCCTCCCTCTTTCGACTCTCTCTTGCTTCTCGGCTAGCACTCGCCCATTCTTCTCTTTCACACCCTTACTGTTTCCCTTGATACCTTCCCTAAGTTTCTTGACTTCTTTCCAGAACAGTTTCTTACACTACCTCCATTTTACACAGAGATTCCTTCCAAATTCCTTATCTACTCTTCTCTTACTTTCCTTTACTACTTTCTTCACCACTCTCCTTTTCTCCAATTACCTCGCTCTTTTCTGTCTCTCCAAATCTTCATTCCATCTACTACCCAACCACTCTCTAAACGCTTTCTTCTTGTCTTCCACAGCTATTTTTACCTCTTCTGTCCACCATGCTGTACCCTTCACTCCCCTCCCTCTTCTCCTTTCTCCACACACCTCCTCTCATGCTGCACAGATCTCTTCCTTAAACACTTTGCTCACCTCCTCCATTTCCTCCATACCTTCCAGGTCAAACCTACCTAGTCATCTTTCTACTGCTCTCCTGAACTCTTCCTTGATTTTCTCCTCCTGCAACCTCTCCACCCTCCTCGCCATTCCACCTTCCTCTCTCCTCCCTCCAGCTCTTCTCACCTATTTCTTTTGTATCCTAATTTTAGCTACTACTACATAATGGTCAGACAGACCCCCTCCAATACCCCTATACATCCTAGCATCCATCACAGATTTCTTCATACGTTCATCCACACATACTGTATATAATCAATCAGTGCCTTTCGTTCCACCACTGTCTCATCTTTTTACCTCCACACCACTTTCCATGTGTACCTGTGTATCATTCTGTGTCGGAAGAAGGTGTTGGCTATCCACAGCCACCTCCCTGCACATGCGTCCACAAGTGCACTACCATTCCCATTCATATCCCCAATCAGAAATATTCTTTCGCTCTTGCCAAACTTATCCAGGTATGCCTCCACATTCACCCAGAACTCCTCTTTCACTCTTACAGTTTTATCCTCTGTCGGAGCATACACACAAACAACCACCCATGTTTGTATTCCTACTTTCATTCTCACCCTCACAATCCTTGAACCCACAGACCCATAGTGTCTTACACGCTCCTTCCATTTGTTACTTGCAAACAAACACACACCTTCTCTCGCTGCTCCCTCACTCACTCCAGCACACACACCCATTCCACACTCCCACTCTCTCACATCTGTACCCCCCCATTTGGTCTCAGTCATTCCACATACATCCTGCCTGGAATTCACTAACACTTCCAGGACCTTTTTCTCTTTTGCGTCATCATTCAAGCCTCTCACTTTCTAAGTCGCTATTCTAAGACTGTCCATGGTAGGTCGGGGTTCGTCAACATTAGGTCCGTCCATATCCGAGGCTATTCGGTCTTTCATCGTTGCAGTAAGTATTTTTTCACGGGTGGGAGGTCGCAAGCCCACCGACCCAACCTCTTTAGTCGCCTCTTACGACACGCAAGAGGCACGTGGGGCATATTCTATTCCCTTATCCCCAGGGGGGGGGGGGTATGTCTGTAAAATATTGAACCTAATCATAACATATTAAAATATAAATGCAAAATATATTGACGTTACTACTTAACCCCTACTGTACCATAGAGTACTACCATAAAAGTCCCCCCCAGTCCCAAGCAATGTGGCCAAAATGGCAAGATATAACAACATCCCACTTCAAAAGATGAAGGAATACTGCCTCTCCCAGCCTGTAGAGGCTTGGATATAAGCTGAGAAGTGTTGCCAACTCTAGAGCATTGCTCAAACAGTCGTGGTACCAGGCACTGCCTGATACTGGCAGTTACAAGGATCATATATTACTGACGGCTCCCTGCCGTCGCTGGGACTGGGGAGTGATTTATCTAGTTACGGCTCTCTGCCGTCGCTGGTACTGTCTGGTAGTGTCTTACACTATTTATGCATTATTATATTACATTATTATATTGTGCATTATTATAATAATGCACTTCTTAAAGAAATATAAACAGTACTATTAGTCTCAAATTAGTACGATACTAGATGTTGTTTTTCTTTTGAAAGCTTTTCTATATCAGACTTCATGCTAGTGGAGGCGAGGTGAAGTATTCCATCCAAATGCGAGATAGTGAGTTGAGTTCTTATTTTACTTTTCGTGAATTACATTTTTTAAAACAGTTGCTCACATACATAAGTACTTACAAACATACAAGCCATTATTTTTTGCATGATCTTCTAAGTTTGGATAAATCCCCGCTTCCATAACATACTTTTGATAGAAGTCCAACAAGGAGACCCCAGCTGCATTGAATTTTTATTTAATTATATCACTGCTTTGAAACTCAGTGAGTTCCATCTGATACTTTTCTGAAACACTGTCCACCTCAACATCAAAAGGTGTAGCAAACAACTTAAAATCACCTTTTTGTGACCGAAGGTCTGCAAAACGTTAGGAGAATTGAGCTTTTAGTTCACAAATAACTGACACACACAAAGAAGTGTCCTATGGTTAACATTCCTGAAACATTGGGAAGTGAGCAAACTTAAACTCAGATTCCCAGATCCAAAGCTTCATCTCAAATTCCAAAAGCACCAGGACAAAAGAAAGAACACTGAGGTGCAAGGAATGCGCACTGAACGACACCCAACAACAACTCCTGTCACCGCGCCGCCAAGGCAAGAGGACACAAGAGCCTCTTCACCACGTCAGACCCGGGTTGTTAGCATTGCCTCGCTACTTCCCCCGACCCCAGGAAAGAACCTAACAGTGAGGTTATCCACTTACACCACCAGGGAAATATCAGAAAGAAGAAATCCTCCATAAACCCCAAACCAACACGCGCCCATCTTGCCCGGAGACGCACCACCGCCATGGCGCGAATCCTAAGAAGGGCTACCGCTGTCGACATAGACCTTCCTCCAAGCATATCCGCCCTTCTAACACCGAGATGCGCAACCGGAAGGAACGACGAAACTGGTAAGACCTCTCTAGCCAAAGCCATCATCAGTACAGTTGGAACGATACTCTAGAGTCTAGACCATACTGACTGGCTAGATATCTGGAAAACTTGGGATTATAACCGAGAAAAGTGCGTTGAGGGAGTAAGATATCAAGGATTTACACGTATCCTTGTTGGGCCACACTGGTGCAACCCAACATCGAGCACTTTGCCTTGATATAGGAATTACTATAACTCGAGTATGCAGCACTGGCCACGCGCTTTCATTGTTGTAAATCTACCCCCTCAGTAAGACTTGGTTGGAAGAGCTTAAGACACTGGTGAGATGGCTTCCCTCTAAGTCAGGACTTTAGTAGTGGAGGGTGTAAGACACTGGTGAAACAACTCCCTATTTAGTCCTTACGATATTAGTCTAGTCATTCTGGCGCAAAGTTGGCCAAACCCGTCACTAATTGCAAAAGAAACGAGACCAGTTTTATTTGGTGGACTGAGGAGTTAGTAATAACATATAAAAAATCCCACTTAGTCCAAATATTGGAACATGCTAAATTTTACCATTGAAAATTGTATATCTATGAGCCAGTTTTCCTGCATACATCATGACGCAACTCGGCTAATTTTGACAGTAGGAATCAAAAATTGGTACCTACACCTATGTTTTCATAGCTAATCTTTCATAAAAACGTGATTTCGAATGGATGCAGTCATATTTAAGGCCACTTTTAGAGGTAAGCCCATGGGTTTAACCCTTTACCCACCAGCATGATAACCTAAGTCAACATGTCAGATGAGTGGCTTCATCACTAGCCCTTAGAATAAGAATTACTCCCCTGAGACATTTATCAACAGGTGGCAGCATCCTTTAATGGTTGCCTGGTGAGCCTGAATCAAAATCATCAGGAGTCTGAAAGCGAGACACCTAGAGCTGAGCGTGAAGTAGTCAGTGTTAGCGAGCGAGCAAGACAGTCGTGCACATAGTGAAGTGTGAGTGGTATCCCAGAGTTATTGTATTATTATTGTATTGTTATTGTATTGTTATTGTATTGTTATTGACACTACTTTTTGTTCAGGGCTGGTATGGCTGAGTGTGTCTCCTGTAGTGAACCACTATCTAATGGATCCCCGGTAGTGATGCTGACGGAGAAAGGTTGTGAAGGAATTGCTAGTGCAGGAGCCGATGACAATGTACAGGTCGTGCCAGGTCAGCAGGTGCATACAAACTGCCGAAGAGACTACAACAGAGATGGTGGCAGATGTAACATATCTCATCAGCTGACAGACGTCCTAGTCTCCGCTCAACTGATCCAAAATTTAGTTATACACTGTTTGTTCTGTGGAAATGGTGACCGATACCAAGGACGGCAGAAAGATAATGTCCTCGTGCCTCTCCGCACGTTCGACTTTCAGGACACTGTTAGGAAGAAATGCGGAGAACGTAATGATGAATGGGGAGAAACTGTGTTGTCAAGAATAAACTTTGTCCAAGATCTACATGCTGCCGATGCTATGTATCATCAGTCTTGTAATGTGAACTTTAGAACAATGAAACAAGTCCCTGAATGTTTTCGAAGTGACGCTGATCAATCCTCCAAGAGAAGGAAGGTTGGGCGGCCCATTGCTAGCGAAAGGGAGCAGGCTTTCTTGAAAGTGGTTGACAACCTTGAAGCGAATGATGAAGAACTTACCACTGTTCAAGATCACATTTCACAAATGGCCAATGTCCTACAGAATTCTGAGATTGAGCCATATGGACAAACGCACATGAAAGAGAAACTCAAAGAACATTTTGGAGACAAAATTGTCATCACCGAGATTAATGGGAAGAAAAACATAGTCACATTTCGACAAAAGGCTGCTTCAATTATCAGTGACTTTTTTAGTCAACCCAAAACTTCTGATACTGAGGCTGAAAAACTTTGGTTGATCGAGACAGCGGCAAAACTGGTAAAGTCTGACATAAAGACAGTAGTTCAAGACAAGGACATTTACCCTACCTCCATGGAAATGTCTTCTGTTGATATGACTTGTGCATTCTTGCCCAACTCTTTGTAACATTTATTGGACTGTCTCTTGGTCGGAACGGACAAGGATCTCAAGTCTCTAAGAGTGTCTTCAATTGGACAAGCAGTAATGCAGGCAACTAGGCCCAGAGTTCTTATAGCCCCATTGCAGTTAGGCCTAGGTGTGCAATTGCACTCACACTTTGCTTCTCGTTATCTCGTAGACACATTATATAAGCATGGCTTTTGCAGTAGCTATAGTGAAATTCAGAAGTATGAAAGGTGTGCTGCTACTCAGAGTGGGACGGATATACCAGGCCATTTCATCCAATATGCTGCAGATAACGTGAACCACAATGTGCGAACCCTAGATGGTAGTGGTACGTTTCACGGCATGGGCATAGTTTGCCAACATTACCCCAAAGGTTTTAACCTTTGGGGTAATGTTGGCAAACTATGCCCATGCCGTGAAACGTGAAGCGCATCTATAATAAGACGGATAACTGTGACTGCAAATGATATATCCCAGGTTGGGAAGATTGATATTCGACACTATGTGGCCCCAACGAATGGAATGAAAAAGCTCGAGTACTGGAAAATCCTGTTATCTGGGATGAAGTCACAAGAGGAACTGGCTCATGTGGATCTGTTGTGGAAAACAACCTTTCCAGTCAGACCACAGAGACCAGGCTGGTCAGGTTTCATGCAACTAGTCTCCAAAGGAGACCATCCTGGTGTATCATCGGTAAGGTTATTGCCAATGATTGACATGAATCCCGGAGACCTGACGTGCATATACTCCACTTTGTGTTTTGTGCTTGAGCATTCCAGTCGTTATGATGTTATTCCAGTGACCACCTTCGATCAGCCACTCTGGTGGAAGGCTACTACCATCCTGGAAAACGAGAGGGAAGGAAGTCCACTCCAATCAATTATACTGAGACTCGGAGGCTTCCACACGCTCATGAGCTTCTTGGGCTGCATTGGCCATCTGATGGAGGGATCTGGATTGAAGGAAATCCTGGAACAAGTGTTTGCCAGCAACACTGTCACTCACATCATGAGTGGTAAAGCTGTTGCCAGGACTTTGAGGGGACATTTCCTTGTGGATACTGCCCTCCATGCTGGCAGATTCACTTGGCTTCAAACTGACTTCAAGCTCCCTTTCCATGGTACCTCTAGAGACCGAGGATGAATGTGGCAATGATCAGGAATTGGACGAGGAGGGACCCCTGCCATCAGTGGTCACAGACGATTCACAGGCGGAGGAATCAGCTGATAGTGATCAAGCTGAGGAATCAGCTGATACGGATCAAGGGGTACATGTCCCAGACATCATGCAGGACGTTGCGAAGATGCTCGATCAACTGATTTCAGGAGAGATATCCATGTCGGAGGTTGAATCGTCACCAACACTGAATGAAATACAAGCCTTGATTTCCAATGCGACCGACACACCCAAAGAAAGAAGGAACACTTGTCAGCTGTGGATGATGTACATGATGATGTTTGACATAATTCGAAAGTTTCTACGATCAGAAAGAACTGGGAACTGGGCTCTCCATCTTGAAGCAATGAAGGAGATGTTACCATACCTTGCAGCTTTGGGACACAGCTTGTACACAAAGTCATTGCATATCTACTTGCAGAAGATGTCTGACCTTGAGACCAGAAATGAGGGACTTTTTCATACGTTCAAAGATGGAATTCATGTTGTTCGAAGGTCTGACAGATTCTGGGGTGGGTTGTCCCCTGACCTAGTAATAGAACAGGTCCTAATGAGAAGCCTCAAAACAACAGAGGGTCTTACCAGAGGACGCGGATTGACAGAAACACAAAGGAATGTGTGTTGCATGTCCAGTCCGGTGTGTGCAGAAGTGACCCAAGCTATGCAGGACCTTACCAATGTAGCATTTGTCAGTAGTGAACAGCACAAAGATCTGTCCACAGCCCGTCAGAAGAAGGATTCTGCTGATGTGAACAAACTGATTGAATTCCTCCAAGATAGGAGACCATTTGAGAAAGAAGGTGGTCTGAGGAATCTGGTGACTGGTGTACTTGCAGCAGAGAATGTGAATGTGACTTAGGCGAAAGAAGTTGGGGAGAGCATTCTGGATGGGATGTGTGGGAAACAGGTTTGCAACTACACATATCGGAAGAAAAATAGAGCAGTTACTATGGAATCCAAGTCAAAAGTCAAGATTGATGGTGATGACGTGCATATTGACCCACAACTACTATTCCAAAGGCTGGTTATTATTGGTACGCATAAGGACAAACTCAATGAGGCGTTTTGTTATGAACTGTGTGGATTCCCTCCAGCTCTTTTTGATAGACAGGACGTCCTCTTGAAGGCCAATAAGCCAGCGCTGGCAAATGCCATTTGGGAATTAGCACCTACGATCTCTGATAAAGAGCAAGAGGAACTCAAATCTAGCTATATTACACATGTCATCGACGGAGGCGCGTTGCTACATAGGATCATTTGGGGGAATGGAGAGACATATGATGCCATCTGTCAAAGAAATGCGGCATGCGTAAAGCGGAAATACAAACAACCTGTCATTGTCTTTGACGGGTATGACGGTGGACCAGCGCAAAAGGATGGCACCCAATTCAGAAGAACAGGATCGGCAGTAGTCAGAGATGTTCATGTGTCCCCGGGTATGCAACTCCAAATGAAGAAAGATGACTTCTTGGCCAGCAAAACCAACAAAAAAAGTTCATTAACATGCTGGGTAGTACCCTGGAGAAATCAGGTTGTGTAGTTCACCATGCAGATGGCGATGCTGACATAGTTATTGTTTCCCATGCTCTGAAGCTTGCTGAGACATGTGACACTATCGTTGTTGGAGATGACACTGACCTTATGATACTATTGTGCCATTATGCCACTAGGAACCACAGGAGACTCTACTTCCATCCAGAGGCAAAGTCCGGACAACAGCAAAGGTACATGGACATCCATAAGGCAAGATCGGAGCTGGGAGAACAGGTGTGTCGAGACTTGCTGTTTGTCCATGCCATGTTAGGCTGCGACACTACTTCGAGAGTGTTTGGTATTGGTAAAGCTGTAGGATTGAAGCTGATCCATACAAATGAGACATTCATCCAGCAGGCAGTTGTCTTTAACAGAACAGGATGCACACAGAGTGAGATTGCTGCTGTTGGAGAAAAAGCTATCATCTGTGTGTACAAGGCAAATGCCAAGATCAGTGACTTGAATGAACTGCGGCATCAGACGTTCCTTCAACTGGTGAAGACAAGTAAAAAGGCAGTCCAACCTAAAAGTTTACCACCGACTTCAGCAGCCGCACAGTACCACAGTCACTGTGTATATCATCAGGTCCAAGCATGGAAAGAAGTACAGCTGGATGCTGATGAGTGGGGTTGGAAAATAGTTGACAGGCGAATGATACCAGTTCAAACTAGTCAGAATATTGCACCCAAGGAACTACTGGAGTTTGTCAGATGCCAGTGCAAGACTGGATGCAGCACCAATCACTGTGGGTGCAAAAAAGGCGGGGTTACCATGCACTACTGCATGTGGAGAGTGCAGAGGTGTGTGTGAGAATGGAGGAGATGGTGAAGGGACTGAAATGAGTGCAGCTGAGAATGACACCCAGTAGTGAGGACAACTGGGAAAAAACTATGGTCTGAACGTCGGTCTCAATGTCTCATGGTATGGGTGATAACTTGATCAGTCTGTTGTAAACCTGGTGTCCTACGATATTTTGAGGTTAATGATGTATCTCTGTATGTCCTGTCTCACGAGGTTGGCAGATATTTATTCAACAGAAAGGACCAAACACATTCAAATGAAGGTAGAAACTGTGGGTGACATTAGAGGTCAATGGACGGGGTAGGCCTATTCATGGTACTAGTGATTATCAACTGAAAACATAAACTTTTTCCCTCCTATTAAGGAGAAACTGTAATACCACATCAGCAATTCAACAATTTATGTCGTTAGTTACAGATTTATAGTAATTATATGTACTTTTATATGTGTGTCCTAATGTCGCCAGGGCCATAACTGTGAAATATGTTTGAATGCAAAATAAACACTGTTCCAATACTTTGATTAATTGGGATTTTTTAATATGTTATTTAGTACAGACCAAGCCCGTAAATAAAGTTGGTTTTGTTTCTTTTGCAATTAGTGGTGGGTGAAACCCTAAGTTGACTGGACTATATGAGAGCGTAAGACACTGGTGTAACGGCTCGTACTTGTAAAATCCCAAAATTCCAACAAATAAGTTACTCCAAAGACTCGCATAGAAGTCTAGGTCTGGATTGTAAGAGAGAGCGTAAGACACTGGTGAAACAGCTCCTTACTTTAATCCCATGATACGAGAGCATAAGACACTGGTGAAACGGCTCGTTTTCATGTAAGACCCTAACATCTACAGTCTTCAGAAGATCTACAAGGAAGTCTTCCCCTGCCTTTTGTCACTGTCACATGACAGGACCACCACCACGGACCAGGACGTCGTAGGGAATACCAGGCAGCCACGTCTTCAGTGATCGTCGGAACCTGCCTATATCTTCCCCTTGAGACACCTAGAGGATCCTCGATCGTGCTGTTATATATAACCTATCCATGTCTTATCTAACATTGCACCTTTATCTATATGATTTGTGTGAATAAGAATAATATATGTTTGTACTTTGTGTTATATTATCCTCTATTGCCTTCGTGCTTGTGTTCTTGTGTTCTCATCTTCTCCAGTCGATTAACCCGTACAGCCCCAGCGACGCATCTGACGCGTCGGCGATGTATGTAACGCACAGCCCCAGAGACGCGTCTGACGCGCCACCCTAATTGCGCCGACCGTAACCTCAGATGTAGCCACTCAAGAGGGCTCAGATTTGTATGGGAACTGTGTACGTATCCCACGCAACCGTGCCGATTGTTGAAAACTCTCAAAGTCCACGTGCGTGCGCATGAGCGCGCAATAACCTGGTTTTTTGGGGTAATTGCCTTCAATTTTTTACTCTTGTAAAATACGTTTTCGGGGGCTCTGTAGGACCATTATTTAAGCTTTTTGAGCGTTTTTTCGTGGTTTTTCCTTCATTCCTAACCCATTCGCTATTGTTTCTGGAATAAAACAATTTTTTGAAAACCGGCCGGGTTCTGGTGAACAAACATTACAAAACTAGCCAGGGCTCCACGGGTTAAGAACCTACCTATAAAGTCAATACAACCCCAGTAAAACCTGGTAAAACATGTTCATACAGGACATTTACTAGTTGACTGCCTCCTTGCAACTGCATATTCAGTTTATTTAAGTGAGAGGTGATATCCACTAAAAATGCAAGTTTTGAGAGCCACTCTGGATCACGGAAAGTATCAGATGCACTCAAGTTTTTACTCTCCAAAAACACCATGAAACACGTGTAATATGATTTTATTATATTCCCCTTCTACGATTATGTATTTTTTTCAGTCTGATTAAAAGTCGACGATATTAGACAGATCTGTTCGAACATTCATGGCCATTACTTTGAAACTCGCGTGTTTGGGTATTATTTACCCTTTTAGTATGATTATGTATTCATTTTTTTTTTTAAAGTTGCTATTATATTTAGTTTAACCCGTCCAGTACTGGTGACATATTTTCTGTTTTATTTCAGCTACATGTAGACGATTTTATAAGGGTTAGATTAGAAGGATGCATGATAGCTAAATATATTAATTGAGATAGTTTGTAGCCTTTCAATTGGTAGACGTCCCTCCTAAGCTTTTTACTCAAAGGGATAATTGCTAGTGAGTGGTTTGTGATCAACGGGCCGGTATCTTGTATACAGTATTTGCGGGAGGTAAGGGCGGGTCGGTCAAAATTGTGTTGGGGCCGGGTCTGGCACGCGGGCCGTAGGTTGCCTTAACCCATAAACAGAGACCGTCCTCTAATGAGGTTTTTGTGGTGTAATGCGACCGTCCTCAATAGATCCAGAGCAAAACAAACAAAAACTCTAAAAACACACCAGTGGCACTCAAAACATAGCAAATCGTAATTAGGCGAGATAATTCCCCTCCATCACTTGCTACCATTCCTCCATATGTCCCGGATTGCTTCGGAGATCGGCCTAACATTCTTGACTTATTTCTGACTTCTAACCCTTCCTCTTATACTGTCAATCTTTTCTCTCCTTTGGGCTCCTCCGGCCATAAACCTATCTCTGTTTTCTGTCCTATCTCTCTAGTACATCCACCCAATCCTCCCAGCCGGCGGCGCTTGTGGCACTTTGGCGCTGCCGACTGGAGGCTCTTCGGCAGTACTTCTTTGATTTCTCATGGAATGACTTCTGCTTCCGTGGCCGAGGACCCCCGGAGAGTGCTGAACGCATTACCGAGGTAATCCTCTCGGGCATGGAAGCATACATTCCATTTTCTTTCTCTCAGTCTAATGCAAAAAATCTTGGTTTACTCACGCTTGTTCTACTGCTCTCCACAACAAGGAGGAAGCATTCAAATGGTACCGATGCCTTAAAACTCAAGAATCTCATTCTCCCTTTGTTTCTGCCAGGAATCAAGCCAAATCTGTTCTTCGACTTGCCAAGCACTCTTTCATCAATAATAAATGCACTGAACTATCCAACTCTAGCTCTTCCCAAGCTTTCTGGCATCTAGCCAAACTATTCTTGCTTCCAAATTTCTTAAGCATTTCACTTCTCATAATCTGCTCTCAGATCACCAGTATGGCTTCCTTAAGGATTGCTCTACTGGTGATCTTCTTTCATATCTTACTAACTCTTGGTCATCCTCCTTTCGGGACTTCGGTGAGACCTTTTCTATTGCACTAGAGTCTAGTGCAATAGAAAAGGTCTCACCGAAGTGACTAGACATATCGAAGGCCTTCGATAGAGTCTGGCACAAATCTTTAATTTCTAAAATACCCTCCTTCGGTTTCTAACCCTCCATCTGTGCCTTTGTCTCTAATTTCCTTTCCGGCCGTTCCATAGCTGCGGTTGTGGATGGCCATTGCTCACTTTCTCATCCTATTAACTCCGGTGTTCCTCAGGGCTCTGTCCTATCTCCTATTATCTTTCTAATTTTTTATAAATGATCTTCTCAACTGTACATCCATTCATACGCAGATGACTCTACCTTGCACTACTCAATTAGTTTTCCAGAACGCCCCAGCCAGCAATCCCTCAAAGATAAACTTAATGAGGCCATAGAACACTTATCTTCTGATCTAACTACTATTTCCAATTGGGGCAGAGAAAACCTTGTTGCCTTTAACCCTCCTGGCCCGGGTGTGATTTTAAAATGACACCACGAAATAAGGGCCGGTGCCCGGGTGTCATTTTAAAATCCGTAAGCTTGAAAGCCTATTCAGCTTGGTTTGAACGCCGTGCGTCCGACGCATGTAAACAAAGCCGATCGTTACGTCACCGCACCTCCGAAAACAAGAAAGAGAAGACTCGTTTGTTATTGTATGTCTGTATGTCGTTGTTTCAGTAGTGAAAAGATCGTCGTATTGCTAACATCGCCTGAAAGTGCTCTCCACTGAAATCGTCATCACAACTGAACCAGTTGACTTAGAGAGCTCTACTCAATGCCAGTCTACAGATTGGAAACCGCACTACATTTATAGATGATTGGGAAATTTCTAGCAGTTAAACTAAACAAAAATACGGTAGCCTAGGCCTAGACGTTTTTCGGCCAGATCGCGCGGGTAGCCCACACTGTCATTGTGAGAGCCTGCCCGGGCCAGGGGAGTCAATGCTTCCAAAACCCAATTTATCCATCTATCTACCCGTTCGGAACTCCCAGAGGACTATCCCTTATTCTTCAACAATACAAAAATCAATCCTTCATCTTCTCTCAATATTCTCGGTGTCTCTTTTTCTTCTGCTCTCACTTGGAAGGACCATATTACCAGTCGTGCTAAGGCAGCCTCCCAGAAGCTGGGTGTGCTCAACCGCCTCAAGGGGTTCTTTACCCCTGTGCAGCTTCTTGTTCTGTACAGGGGCACACCGGCACAGTGTGTCCTTGTATTGAGTATTGTTCACATGTGTGGGGAGGATCTTCTCACACCGCACTCCTAGACAAAGTAGAAAGGAAGTCCTTTCGCATCGCTAATTCTCGCCCACTCACCAACTCTCTGCAAACTCTCTCTCTTCGCCGCAATATTGCATCTCTCTCTCTATTCAATTGCTACTACAGTAATCAGTGCTCCTCAGAGCTCTCCCAGTGTATACCACCTCCTTTACGTAGGGTACGTGGTACCCATCTTGCAACACAATCCCACCCCTACTCTGTGCAACTCTCCAACCCAAGAGTGAAATGTTATTCTCAGTCTTTCTTCTACTCAACAGCTGAGCTCTGGAACTCTCTCCCAGAATCAGTCTTTCCCTCCTCTTATGACTTAAATTGCTTCAAACTCTGTGTGTCCAGGCATTTTTGCTCGAACGTCCCTTGATTTTGGTCCTGTCACTCTTTAAACTATGGGGGAGGCACTCGTTGCAGGCAGTTCTGCCTTTTGTCTCCTTCACTCACATAGAAAACAAAAAACAAAAAATGTGTCCCAACCCCCACCTTCCCCTCTTTTCTCCTCTTCCCCCCTCCTCAATTATCTGCTATTTTCCCTATTATTCCCAATATTTATCGAGTATTTTTGCGCGATGATGGCAGGGAAAGAGGGGGGAAGATGGGGGAGTCTTTCTCCAACCCTCTAAGCCTGTCTCAAACCTCCCCTTGTCTCTCAGTGCCATGCGAGACAGGAGAGAGGGAGGGTGTCTCTCTCTCTCGCTGGTCGGATCAGATTACGACCGCGGGGCTAAAATATACATTTTTTACTAGCCAATTGCTGTTACCACTTGTTTTATTGTTTTTTAATGTTCATATCTTCTTATTAACACCTTACGAGCGGCCTATGCGGTTTATTTATGTGTACCGCCCAGCGGGGTGTTTTTAGCCAAAATAGGGCTGTTTACGTGATCATTTTCATGCCTAAATAAGACCCAGAACGTAAAACAAGTATCTATCCCTGAAAGGGCATAAACAGAGCTTTCGAATGACACCATAACGATCCTTGTATGATGGATAGTTTTCTTGCAATAACCGTGCAACGCGAGTGCAAAAAGCAGGTAATTCGGTACTTTCGGTACATAATTGAGTATATAGCGAGTGAGAGAGGGAGGAGGGAGCTGAGATTTGTGTCAGTAGGTTCGCCGCGGTGGTCTGGAGCAGTCATACGCTCGCTAGTCTCCTGCCACCACTTGTCTCTCTCTCTCAGCCACATTACGTGCTGAAATTGCCACTCGATCTATGTCGAGCGCCGCCACATAGTCCAGCTTTATTTAACTCGACTTAAGTGGTGAGCCGCTTTTTAAGGGTTAAAAGTAAAATAGGCACATATGGATAAGTATTAATTTTATATACATGTCTCCCTCGATTTACGATTGGGTTACATTCCTGTAAAACCCGATCTTAACACCTTACGAGCGGCCTATGCGGTTTATTTATGTGTACCGCCCAGCGGGGTGTTTTTAGCCAAAATAGGGCTGTTTACGTGATCATTTTCATGCCTAAATAAGACCCAGAACGTAAAACAAGTATCTATCCCTGAAAGGGCATAAACAGAGCTTTCGAATGACACCATAACGATCCTTGTATGATGGATAGTTTTCTTGCAATAACCGTGCAACGCGAGTGCAAAAAGCAGGTAATTCGGTACTTTCGGTACATAATTGAGTATGTAGCGAGTGAGAGAGGGAGGAGGGAGCTGAGATTTGTGTCAGTAGGTTCGCCGCGGTGGTCTGGAGCAGTCATACGCTCGCTAGTCTCCTGCCACCACTTGTCTCTCTCTCTCAGCCACATTACGTGCTGAAATTGCCACTCGAGTTATGTCGAGCGCCGCCACATAGTCCAGCTTTATTAAATACGACTTAAGTGGTGAGCCGCTAATAAAGGGTTAAATAGAAAAATCATATAACAAACCCTAAAATTATTGGGGTAAATGGGGATGCGTTCTCAGACCAGCCAAAACCCCTACACAAACCCATAAAAACCAATAATAATATCATAAATCAAGGCATCGAATAGTGAGGGAGACCTGTATGGTAAATATGACGATTTTCGTCAGAATTGAATCAAATACCTTCGCATGCCGGTACCCTTTGTACTACCACAGCTTCGCCGTTTAAAGGTTAAGCTGTGTTTGCCAGCACATCCTGCAAATTGCTGGCAACCCAAAGCTGTATTTCAGCACATCCAGTAAATTGCTGGCTACTCAAAAGCTGTATTACATATTATTAATGTCTTGTATCTTCCAGCCAACCCCAAGTTTTGTACCAGCATGTTCTGTAAATTGTAGAAACCAACAAAGCTGTGGAATAGCATGCCCAATAATATTGGACGTTGCCAACAATATATTACTGTATATTGTTGGTACCTCTGAACCTATGCCTGCACCTGCCCTGACAGTGCCTTACATCTCCACACCTGCCATGAGGTTTGTGAACCATATCTTGTGGAGGAGTCCCACAGAGAAAGAATAAAAAACCGAATGGTTGGTTGGTTGATCAGGCACCCAGTGATCAATTTTCTACAGTGTAGGGGAGGTGTGGCAGAGTGCTCTTGCCACTGGGCTGGTAATCCAATGGACCCGGGTTCGAATCCCAATATGTCAAAGGGTAGATATTATTGGGATGGAATTTGTGCTGTACCTAGTTTCAGTGCATTACCACAGCACACCGAAATGCCCAAAAAAATACCCTCATTGTTCCCTGATTAAATAGCATTGTATGAATATTCCCATATTCAAAATATGTTACAAGGGGGGCAATGCCTAGTGAGTTAATTGCTCAATAGGTGGCGTTCTGAGATTGAGGGTCCGAGTGTGGGGGATGAGACGGTGAAGCGCAGAGGCGAAGCGGCTTCAGATATGGAGTTGCTTCGAGCCGGGGTGCTTCGCATGTCTCACTCCCTAGACTGGAACAAGACCTCACGGGCCTCACCGTGTTCAGCGGTGTAGTGTAAAGGCTCTCAGCCTATGCTCGAGAGGGAGTAGATGGAATATAGAAAAAGAAAAAAAAAAACATGTCCTGTGCACTTACCTTCGCCGCCTTCATCACCAACCCCAGAATCGATGCCTGCACCACCGTCTCCCTCACCTAGAGGCCCAAGGAGTTTTGTTAACGCTATATCCCTTGATCTGTGGTGGGACTGGAAACTTAACCTATTTGATCCTATTACATTACCACTCATTAAATATGTGTAACAATACTGTAGACTATGACCCCTCACCAATGTTTAACTTGAACCCGTGCATGCCTATATATATCCCCCCACCCCCTCCCTAAAAAATAAATATAAAACAATAAAAACTAATAAATAAATCTATCTATCTATCTATTGCCTGACGCCGTGATCCCCGAAAGGGTGGCCACGAACGAACCGCCCCCATGCACCTCTGTCCCCAGTCAGTCGACGCTCCTCCTCCCAACCAGCACCGCCTTCATCGATATACTTCCTCACTCCATTCTTCCACATCTCCTTCGGTGCACCTCTCCCTCTCTGTCCTTCCACCTCGCTCTCGTACACCCTCTTAGTCATTCTCTCGCTTTCCATACGTTCCATATGGCCGAACCATCTCAAGTTGTCCCTTTTCACTCTTTCCAGCACATCTATCTCCACACCACACCTCTTTCTTACTTCTTCATTCGTCTGTCTATCCCCCCATGTAACTCCAGACGCACTTCTCAAGTAACTCATTTCCACCGCTCTCACTATTGGTCTAAGTCTCTTCCCGAACGTCCATGCTTCGCTTCCGTAAGTTAGTGTCGGTGCTACCACACTGTCATGCAAGGACTTCTTCACTTCCATACTGACCACCCTATTTCTTTTTACTGCTTTCAACGTTCCTACAACCCTCTTCCCCTGTTGCACCCTCTCCCGCACTTCTTCATCCATAGTCCCAACTTTACTCAACACACTGCCCAGATATTTAAAAGAGCTGACGATCTCCATAGCCTGACCGTTCAACTTCACCTCACACTCTGTGACTTCACCCCTTTTGAAGACCATAACCTTGCTCTTCCCCTCATTTACCTTCAAATTCCGTTTTTTGCACACTGTTCCAAACTCATTTACCAGATCCTGGAACTCCCATTCATTATCGCTCATCAGAACTGTATCATTCACAAACAGCAGTATAGGCAGCTTCCACTCATTTCCCTCCCTTTTCAGCGATACACCAACATCCACTGCTCTTCCTAGTATTTCTTTCATGACTCCATCCATATATACAGTAAACAACCACGGGGACATCACAGTACATCCCTGTTTCAACCCAACATTCAGGTCAAAGAACTCGCTCTGCTCATTCTCCACACGTACTGCCGCCTTTGCACCCTCATACATGCTCTTCACTGCTTTCAGCAACTTGCCATCTACTCAGTATATTCTAAGTACTTTCAACATACCTTCTCTATCCACTCTGTCATAACCCTTCTCCAAGTCCATAAAGACAACATACACCTTTTGTTGCTTCTCCAGATATTTCTTCACAACACAATTTAGGGTAAAATTCTGATCTACACATCCTCTTCCCTTCCTAAAATCTCCATGCTCGTCGCCTATCCATTTCTCCGTTCTCACTCTCACTCTCTCAATCACTATCCTACTGTACACCTTCCCTACTATGCTTAGAAGACATATTCCTCGGTGGTTACCACACACTCCTCTTTCCCCTTTGCCCTTATATAGGGGGACTATTATGCCAGTCTTCCAGTCATCGGGTGCACTCCCCTTCTCCCATGCTAGTTTGCACATTTTCCACACCCATTCGATCACTGTCTCACCACCATACCTCAACATTTCCCCACACACTCCTTCTGTTCCTGGTGCTTTCCCCAACTTCACTCTTTTCATGGCTTCCCACACTTCTGACCTCCTGATCCTCACCTCCTCCTCCACTACTTCTCCTCTTCTCCCTCCCATACCATATCCAACTATGTTTGCTGGCTCTTCATTCCTTACATTTAGCAACTCGTTGAAGTACTACCTCCATCTTTCGACTCTCTCTTGCTTCTCATCTAGCATACTCCCATTCTTAGCTTTCACACCCGTACTGTTTCCCTTGCTACCTTCCCTAACTTTCTTGACTTCTTTCCAGAACAGTTTCTTACACTCCATCCATTTTACACTCAGATTCCTTCCAAATTCCTCATCTACTCTTCTCTTATTTTCCTTTATTACTCTTTTCACCACTCTCTTTCTCTCCACGTACCTTGCTCGTTTCTGCCTCTCCAAATCTTCATTCCCTCTATTACCCAACCAATCTCTATATGCTTTCTTCTTGTCTTCCACAGCTATTTTTACCTCTTCTGTCCACCATGCTGTACCTTTCACTACCCTCCCTCTTCTCCTCACTCCACACACCTCCTCACATGCTGCAAAGATCTCTTCCTTAAACACGTTGCTCATCTCCTCCACTTCCTTCATATCTTCCCGGTCGAACCCACCTAGTTGTCTTTCTACTGCTCTCCTGTACTCCTCCCTGATTTCCTTCTCCTGTAGCCTCTCCACCCTCCTCACCATTCCACCTTCCTCTCGCCTCCTTCCAGCTCTCCTCACCCACTTCTTTTGTATCCTAATTTTAGCTACTACTACATAATGATCAGACAGACCCCCTCCAATACCCCTATACACCCTAGCATCCAGCACAGATTTCTTCATTCGTTCATCCACACATACTGTATATAATCAATCAGTGACTTTCGTTCCACCACTGTCTTATCCTTCATCGTCCACACCACTTTCCATGTGTACCTGTGTATCATTCTGTGTCGGAAGAAGGTGTTGGCTATCCACAGCCTCCTCCCCACACATACGTCCACAAGTGCACTACCATTCCCATTCACCTCTGACGGTACCCCCCTCCCACCACTTCATCAACTTTCCCATAACCCACCTTACCATTCATATCCCCAATCAGAAATATTCTCTCGTTCTTGCCAAACTTATCCAGGCACGCCTCCATATTCACCCAGAACTCTCTTTTCTCTCCTACAAGTTTATCCTCTGTCGGAGCATACACACACACAATCACCCACGTTTGTATTCCTACTTTCATTCTCACCCACACAATCCTTGAACCCACAGACCCATATTCTCTTACACGCTCCTTCCATTTGTTACTTACAAACAAACACGCACCTTCTCTCGTTGCTCCCTCACTCAATCCAGCACACACACCCATTCCACACTCCCACTCTCTCTCATCTGTACCCTTCCATTTGGTCTCTGTCATTCCACATACATCCAGCCTGGCATTCACTAACACTTCCAAAACCTCTCTCTCTTTTGTGCCATCATTCATGCCACTCACGTTTCATGTAGCTATTCTAAGATTGTCCGTAAGATTGTTCATAGTCGGTCGGGGTTTGTCAACACAGCGTCCGTCCGCATCCGAGGCTGATTGTTCGTTTTTCGTTGCTTCATTATTTTTCACGGGTGGGGGTCGCAAGCCCACCGACCCAACCTCTTTAGTCGCCTCTTACGGACACGCAGAAGGCACTTGGGGCATATTCTAATCCCTTACCCCCATTGATATTTAATAAATCAAGTAATATATTTATATATAAATAAATAATGAAATAAAATGAAATTAAAATTAATAAATATATTTATAAACATATAATAATAATAGTATTATTAATTATATACAACAAATATCAATAATAATTAAACTTGCAAGTAATTGTCTGGGGTTCAAGTGGATTTGCATGCAGGGTATTGTGTTGGATACAAGGGCTGTACCACATACTGTATATTAAAAGAACATTCAACTTATCGGGCATGGAGAAACTACAGAAGGAACAGATTAATTGTAGCCATTTTGGCTGTTGCCATTTAGAAGTGTAGCTCTTTTGGTTGTGGCCATTTATGATTGTGGCTGTTTTTGGTTGTGACCGTGTATGAGTGTGGCCATTTAAGTTGTGTTTTTTGTTATCATTCTGAGTTTTGCTTCAGCCTTTGTGGCATTGTTTTTATATAATAAGGTTATTACTTCAGCAATACAAAATACAAAAACGTACAGTGATAAGTGATAGTGTAAATAAGTTTTCAAGTTTGATCACTGACAATCCATGAAAGATTGTATAGCTGCTAGCAGAAGATAAGGTCTTGCGTCAGAAGTCTACCCTAGCAGATTATAGGTTTAGTCCAGCTAGTCTGTCTGAATAGGGGAGTTGGCCCAGGCCTACAATTTGCTTGGTCCACCTGCGTTGGACAGACTCCAACAACTTAAGGTCGCCTAGATACCCAGTGTTCCACACAGGAGATGTAAAGTGTTTGAGAGGTCTGATATCACTAATCAAAATAGACTGCATAAATTGGTTAGAACGACACATGATTGATTTGAGTAAGTTGGTGGCAACACCCCCAGCCTTGGCAACTGCCTGTCTGATGTGGGAATGAAATTTGAGATCTTTATCAACTGTTACACCTAAATCTTTCTGGGCAGCAATGGTTTTGATTGGGTTATTATTGAGAAGGTATAGGTGGTCATAGCCGAGGAGAGTCCGGAAGCAGGAAAATCATAAATGGGAGCATTTGCTGGGTGAGAACTTCAGCTCCCAGGACAGAGAAGTGGCATGGAGGGTGTTAATGTTGTTGTAGTTTAAGTGAAGCAATGTTTGGGTTTAAGGTTGAGGACAAGTAAGTAAAGGTTAACCCTCTCCGACATATGACGCGATTTTGAGCCTATTGGGGATACTTTAAAGCCTTTGTTACCATCAGGGGTATTCAGAAACCTTTAGTTTAGTTACTTCAACCTCTGCAGTTGTCTTTGAGTTAGCTGTGGGCAGAACACTAATTTTGGAGAGGTAATTATAAGAGTGAGAGAACTCTATTTCTTATTGCTAATCTGGCAACCTCTGCGTCATAAATGCGTGAAAGGGTAAGGTCGTCGGCAAACATCTTGTAATTGCAGGTAATTTGAGATGCTACAAACTTGATGAAGATTAAGAATAGGAGTGGGCCAAGAACAGAACCTTGGGGTACACTACTAAATACAAGTATAGACTTGTTAGTATGACCGTGAATGGGTCATACTCACCCCTCGTGACTTATTAAAATCAGCATCTATTTTGCCATTTGGGGGCTTAATTAGAGAATTACCTCATAATTTTGGCAATGCCGCCGTCGAAAAGGGGAATTATAGGGAGAGTTTGTTTTACAGTGCTTTCATAGAGTGCCCATATAATGCATTTCCAATTGTAATTATATAATAGCAATGATTGATACTTATTTACGAGATGACCATCAATTTTATCTCCATATTTGAAGGCTATTATCGAATAATAATGTTGCAAAGATCATATTGAAGTTTGTTTCAACCACCGGAAATGCATTTAACCCCTGTCCAACGGGGATGTTTGTATCTTCTGCTACCTGGTATGCGGGCATATTTACCCTAAACGAGCTTCATTCCATGCAGTTTTTCATGCATAAACAAGAGCCAGAGCGTAATATAATGATGTATCCGTGAAAGGGCTATAATAGAGCTTTCCAATGACACCTGAATCACCATTGTACGACCACGGGTTCTCTTGCAACAATCGTGCAACACGAGGAAAAAAACCCTAAAATACGGTAATTTTCCGAGTTTTTTCCTGGTCTCGCGAGGCCGTGGATATGGAATGTTGTGGTGGGGACCTCAGTCGCGGCACTGGGTCCGTGCCGAGCGGTCAGAGCCCGCCAATAGTCCTCCCAACGCGTGGACTCTCTCTCAGAGCCGATAATGTGCTCAACATCCCTTCCGACATATGTCGGGCCCCGCAGGGGTGGCCATGGTTCTCTGGCCCGACATATGTCGGCCCCGCGGCTTGAGTGTTAATGTGCACTATATAAAGCACTGTAAAAAAAACTTCTCCCTATTGACGGTGGTAAAACTCTTATTGAGCCCCTTACTGGCAAATTAGATGCTGATTTCAATAAGTCATGGGGTGGTGATCTGGGGCAAAACCCCCCTCAACCCATCCTGTATCCCGAGGCAAATTGTATTTATATATATAGCCTATATATATATATATATATATATATATTTTGTTTTTAATTTACTCTGAAAATTATGTACATCATCCAAGTGTTGTAAGATCGTTGGATAATGTTTTTTTTTTCCTCCGGGGGTTGAAACTAATTTCAATTGCTGTATATTGATGAAAATTACCTAAAATTAACACAAGCGTTTTTTCCACAACACTGGCCTGGCATTTTATGGAACACACTTCCGTAAGAACTCTATCCAGGTTCTTTTTAAGCTTTCTCCTTTAATCCTTCTCCTTTTTTCTACTTGACGTTCTTTTTTCCCTTATTTCTACTTGGTGTTCTTTTATTTCCTTTGTTTCTACTTGATGTTCTTTTTTCCCCTATATTTTTACTTTATGTACTTTTTTCCCTGTATTTCTACCTGACGTCTTTTTCCCCTTTATTTCTTCTTGATGTCTTTTGTCCCTTTATATCTACTTGATGTCCTTTTTGTATCCTTTATTTCTACTTAGTGTCCTTTTTCCCTTTATTTCTACTTGATGTCCTTTGTCCCTTTATTTCTACTTGATGTCCTTTTTTCCTTTATTTTCCTGAATTTTCGAAGGCGTGGCTGAGATGGAATTACCCCAACCCGAGAAGAAGAAGAAGAAGAAGAAGCCCCTAAAGTAAGACCTTTCACCGTGAGACCCCACGATATCTTCAAAGGGACCGATACACCGATACCACCTTAGCAACAGATAGGGAGAGAGAAACAGTTAAATCACACACCTGACATACATAAGATAAACAACACTGATGACACGTATGATAAACACCTTTTGTACAATCACCCTAAGAAGTGATGACTCGTTTTTGTTTAACTCTCGGACAAAAGTCCCCAAATTTGGCTACAACTGGCATATCTCCACTGCCACTCGGAGCCCAATCTTTTCCTAATTTAAAAATATAGGTCTTTGGTTATTCCCAATAATTGGCCTACTGAAAAAATGAACCTACTTATGCCTTCTAAATTTGATCTATGATGTAGTTTGAATAAATATAAGTAAGTTTGTTTTCAATTTCTTTATAGAATAATGAAAATAAAAATGTGTAGGTTATACGCTATCTAGCATGTTGCACTCTCAGGGCCTGAAGACTGCTGAGCTGCTCAGCGAGCAAGTCGGTCATTGTCAGGATATGAGGGGGAGTGTTTCTCTTCTGCTTTTATATCCATCTTTGTCCTTTACCACTTGCCTTTCCTTCTTCCGTTCTTATATGAGAGTCTTTATGGGTTATTATACATTTTATAAGTTAAATGTCATCATCTGTCTATACAAATTACAAGCTGTTCTCGAGTATTAATACTTCCACAAAATGTACTGGAAATAGGTTGTTTTCTAGGCAGAATGTCGTCCCACTTAGAGAATTAAATGTGGAAAAAATACTGTTATTTGTTTATTTACGTGATTTATTGAGATTCATGATATGAATAATACTTTTAACTGTTGATTTTAATATTATGAGGTACTTTTCTCCCAGTATTGTTGGTTTAAAGAGTAATACAAGCATTAACCTTTAAACGACGAAGCTATGGTATTTAAAAGTGCCCGCCAGGCGAACGTATTGAGGCTCATTCCTGACAAAAATCGTCATTATCCGATAAATATCGTTATTACTTATTCAAGGGGTTTGGGTTTGGATATATGTGGAGGAGTGATAGAAGGTATGGGGGGGGGGGGGGGAATTAGTCACTTAATCACATATTCCTTTGTTTTGAGTGCCACTGGAATTTTTTAAATGGCTTTTTTTAGGCCTTGGACCTTAACCTGACAAGCGCGAAATAGACCTAGGGGCTAGGGTAGTTATTTGTGCATTTCTAGCCTTGGATTCTGACAGAATTCGTTATATTTACAATATAGAGCATTATTTGTTTTCGGTATGCTTTTATTTTACATATATGATGTATATATGAACCTTCAAGAGTGCTAAAATAAGTGGGAAAAGCATTTGGGTGGTGAAAAACGAAGATATTGGCCACCCGGTCATAATCTCAGGCGAGAGAGAGCCACAGGCAACCCTCCTCTCTCGCTGTCTGTGAGGTAACTGAGACGAGCGGGGCGGTGTGGGCCGGTGTCTGGGTGTTACATAACGATCTTTTCTGCAACCCACTTGTGCTACATTATCGCGGGAGAGAAAAATAACCGATAAATGATGATAATAAGAGGAAAAATAGGTGATAATTGAGGAGGGGAGGGAGGGGGGAATAAGGTGGGGAAGGAGGGGAGGGGGGTGGGTGAGATTTACATGGATGAGTACTGGAGGGGAATTATCTCACCTAGAGACAAATTCCTTTGTTTTGATAGGCCCTTTTTTTTTTGGAAGGTTTTTTTTATGGTCTTGCTTCCGTGAGGCCCATCGCGTTCCCTATAGGAAGCCTTCCGTGAGGCCTATCGCGCTTGCCGGGTTAAGAGTCCCGTCGCCTTCGCCCAGTAAAGCCTCTTAAGAGGAGCGTCCGCCATGTTCTTTGCAATAGTCCGATAATTTTATTTTTTATATAGGTGATAGATAACACTTCTAGGAACAACATATCCAAAAATAAATACAATCAGACTAATAGTTTTTTCGCTACCTCGGATTTTTGCAATTTCGGCTAATTTGCCAATCCCTATAAAAAGTTTATTTTTGGTCCAATTTTAATAAGTAAGATACCATTGGAAAGAAGGAGAAAAATGCAATAAATCGGGTTGGCGGATTTTGATAAACGCTATAGTTTTGCCGCAAGATTTTTTTTTTTTTTTTTTTTTAAGTTTTAAAAGGTTGCAAGCCTCCTGTCAAAAACGTTTATTGGTTTATCAAAAATCCGCCAAACAGATTTATTGCATTTTTACTCCTCTTTCTAATGATATCTTAGTTATTCAAAGTGGACCACATATATACTTGTTATAGGGAAAAGTGTAACACAAACCATAGTTTTGAGAAAAAGGCGAAAAACAAAATTTTTCCATTACCCAACGATTCCTCTCTCAAATGACGATTTATTGCAACTGTTTGCTATTGATTAATTTAATACATGCTCTAGCACTAAAATAAAGTGCAATTTACTAGGTCTAAGTCAATAATATGCCACCTGGACCACCCAAAAGGTATTTTATTCATTTGGCGCCAATGGCGTCATGAACCGCGCACCTCATTTATGCCAAGTTAGGTAATTTTTGATTACTCTAGGTTGTGTTATGGTTGGTTTGGATGGGTTAGATCTGTTTAGTGTTGAATATATAATATGTTTGTGCATGTCTTGGCATCTGGATGATGATGATGGCTTGGATGATGATGATGATGTCTTGGATGATGATGATGGCTTAGATGATGAGGTCTAGTGACTCATCCTCACTCTCCCAAGTTCAGTTTAGGTGTCAGATAACTCGGTTAACTGTAATTTGTCTATATTTGTGCATAATAATGCGATACTACATATATGTCGTGAGTGCGGGGGGGGGGGGGGGACCCTGTATTTAGGGTATTTTTTATTTTACAACTCTAAAACGTTGCCACATTACTCCTACAGTGTTCCCATCACCTCTGCAAAAAAATGTCAATTTCAGATTTTCGAATCCTCACCAGTTTGGGCCATGGCGGATGCTCCCCTTAAGAGTCTTGGTGACTTTCCCGGGTTAAGAGCATTCTGCACATTTTAATCCTGAATCTAGTGAGCTAAATACTACGAGTTTCACATTATTTCACTTGGCTTAGTCTCAACTTTCGTATTATTTGGTTTCCTCTCACATAATGAGAGAAATATATGGCAACAATTCTTATATATTGTTTTTTTGTTTATGTTTTCCTTAAGTAAAGGTATATAGTAGAGCATCAATAGTTGCCAGGTAGCGCTTTCTGAATGAAAGGTACTGGAAATTGAGTTATCACTTAGTAGCGAGATTGTACATAACTTGACTTTGTTTAGCTTTAATTCTAGTCTTAACAGATTTTACTAAATAATAATAGAATCCTATGATCTACAAAATAATAATTACTGAGATGGGGGATAAAAGCACCAAAGAAAAGAAAGGGAGCAACGAAGCCCCACCAACAACAACAACTACCACGCCGCCAAGGCAAGAGAGCACAAGAGCCTTCTCACCACGTCCTGCCCGGGTCACCAGCATCCCTTCGCCTCTTCCCCCGACCCCAGGAAAAGACATACGGATAAGAGTCTCCACGAACAACCACATAACAACGAGAGATATCCATCTTAAACACCAGGAAGTAGAAATTATCCATAGACAAAGACACACCACGCGCCCATCTTGCTCGGAGACGCACCACTGCCGTGGCGCGAATTCCGAGAAGGGCTACCGACGTCGACCGAGATCCTTCTCCAAGTACATCCACCCTTCTAGCAGCGAGATGTCTAAACGGGGGGAACGACGGAATTGGTAAGACCTCTCCAGCCCACCTCACCATCAACACAGTTGGAATGATATCCTTGACCGCACAGTCAGGCTAGGTATCTGGAAGACTTGGGCCAATTACCGAGAAAATCGCCTTGAGGGAGTAAGACACTGGTGGAACTACTCGACGCATTTTCTCGAAGATACCTTGGATTTACACGTATCCTTGTTGGGCCACACTGGTGCAACCCAACATCGAGAACATTGCCTTGGTATAGGAATTACTATAGCTAGAGTATGCAGCACTGGCCACGCGCTTTAGCTTTAGTAAACCTACAAACACAGTAAAGCTGGTTGGAAGAGCGTAAGACACTGATGAAATGGCTTCCTTCTAAGTCAGGACTTGTAATGGAGGGTGGAACAACTCCCTACTAAGTCCTTACGATACGAGAGCATAAGACACTGGTGGAACGGCTCGTACTTGTAAAAGACCCCAAATTCCAACATATAAAGTTCTTCCCAAGACTCCTACAGAAGTCTAGGTCAAAATTGTAGTGGAGGGCATTAGACACTGTTGAAACGACTCCCTACTTAGAGTCACATGATACGAGAGCATTAGACACTGGTGGAACGGCTCGTTTTCATGTAAGACCTCAACATCAAAGTCTTTAGAAGATCATCAAGGAAGTCTTCCCTACCTTCTGTCACCATCACACAACAGGACCACCACCACAGACTAGGACGTCGTCGGTAGTGCCACGCAGCCGCATTGGAATCTGCTCAAAATCTTCCCCTCGAGACGCCTAGAGGATCCTTGATCGTGCTGTTATAATATTGCCTATCCATGTCTAATGTAATTCTGTATCTCTATACACATGATCAATGTTAAATAAGAATAATCTAGGTTTGTACTCTGTGTTATATTATCCTCTATTACCTCCGTGCTTGTGTTCTTGTGTGGTCTCATCTTCTCCAGTCGAGTAAGAACCTACCTATTAGTCAATACAACCCCGGTAAAAACCTGGAATAACAATTACCTTTATATATTTATATATATGTATATATTTATATATACAGTATATATATACACTAGTATATGATTGATTATATATGTGTGGATGAAAGAATGAAGAAATCTGTGCTGGATGCTAGGGTGTATAGGGGTATTGGAGGGGGTCTGTCTGATCATTATTTAGTAGTAGCTAAAATTAGGATACAAAAGAAGTGGGTGAGGAGAGCTGGAGGGAGCCGAGAGGAAGGTGGAATGGCGAGGAGGGTGGAGAGGCTACAGGAGGAGGAAATCAGGGAAGAGTGCAGGAGAGCAGTAGAAAGACGACTAGGTGGGTTCGACCTGGAAGATATGGAGGAAGTGGAGGAAATGAGCAAGGTGTTTAAGGAAGAGATCTGTACAGCATGTGAGGAGGTGAGTGGAGTAAGGAGAAGAGGGAGGGCAGCATGGTGGACAGAAGAGGTAAAAATAGCTGTGGAAGACAAGAAGAAAGCGTATAGAGAGTGGTTGGGTAATAGAGGGAATGAAGATTTGGAAAGTCAGAAACGAGCGAGGTACGTGGAGAGAAAGAGAGGTGTGAAGAGAGTAGTGAAGGAAAGTAAGAGAAGAGTAGATGAGGAATTTGGAAGGAATCTGAGTGTAAAATGGAGGGAGTGTAAGAAACTGTTCTGGAAATTAGTAAAGAAAGTTAGGGAAGGTAGCAAGGGAACAGTAAGGGTGTGACAGATAAGAATGGGAGAATGCTAGCCGAGAAGCAAGAGAGAGTCGAAAGATGGAGGGAGTACTTCAACGAGTTGCTAAATGTAAGGAATGAAGCGCCAGCAAACATAGTTGGATGGGGTATGGGAGGGAGAAGAAGAGAACTAGTGGAGGAGGAGGTGGGGATCAGGAGGTCAGAAGTGTGTGAAGCCATGAAAAGAGTGAAGTTGGGGAAAGCACCAGGAATAGATGGAGTGTAATGGAGCGTGTGGAGAATGAGCAGAGCGAGTTCTTTGACCTGAATGTTGGGTTGAAACAGGGGTGTGTGATGTCCCTGTGGTTGTTTACTGTATATATGGATGGAGTCATGAAAGAAATACAAGGAAGAGCAATGGATGTTGGTGTATCGCAACAGGGGAAGAGGGTTGTAGGAATGCTGAAAGCAGTAACAAGAAATAGGGTGGTCAGTATGGAAGTGAAGAAGTCCTTGCATGACAGTGTGGTAATCCCGACACTGATTTACGGAAGCGAAGCATGGACGTTTGAGAAGAGACTCAGACCAAGAGTGAGAGCGGTGGAAATGAGTTACTTGAGAAGTGCGTGCGGAGTTACATGGAGGGATAGACAGACGAATGAGGAAGTAAGAAGGAGGTGTGGTGTGGAGGTAGATGTGCTGGAAAGTGTGAAAAGGAACACCTTGAGATGGTTCGGCCATATGGAACGTATGGGAAGCGAGAGAATGACTAAGAAAGTGTACGAGAGCGAGGTGGAAGGACAGAGAGGGAGAGGTGGACCAAAAGAGAGGTGGAAGGATGGAGTGAGGAAGTATATGGATGAAGGCGGTGCTGGTAGGGAGGAGGGGCGTCAACTGACTGGGAACAGAGGTGCATGGGGTGGTTCATTTGTGGCCACCCCTTCGGAGATCACAGCATCAGGCAATAGATAGATTGTTCGTTTCAGGTGTTCCTTCAAGCTACGTCTGAAGGAGTACAATCTGGTAGGTTGTTCCAGTCTTTGATGGAGGTGAAGAAGAATGTCAGTTTGCCCTGCCCTTGGATTCTCGGAACATTAAAATTATACTTCTTATTCCGTGTATGCTGTCCATTCCTTTCATTTGCTTAAACAAAATTACACTTTAGATACTTGGGAGCCCTGTCGTAAAATATCTTGAAGGCATTGATGAGTCTGATTTGCTTGGCCCTGTCTGAAACATTGAGCATGACAAGTGAATGAAGTTGTTCCTGACCAACATGAGATGTAGGGCCTAGGTTCAGCATAAATCTTACCATTTTATTTTGAGTGACCTGAAGCTTACATTTTGCTGCTTGAGATAATGCAGAGTACCAGTATGAACCAGAATATTCAAAATGACAAATACATATTATTATGAGCAAAAAAAAATGTATATACTCCCAGCCGAACTCGAACCTCCAACATTCAGAACGAGTGTCCAAGTCTTTCTTCCACTACACCACGGCGTGATAAAAGAATCTTAGCCACCCAGTCAGCAGTGCCAAAGTGCCACAAGCTCCGTCGGCTGGGAGGATCGATTGGCCGCACTGGAGAGATAGCACAGGTGATAGAGATAAGTTTATGGTTGGAGGAGCCCAAAGGAGAGGAAAGATCGACAGTATAAACGGAAAGGTTTATAGTTAGAAACAAGTCAAGAATGTTGGGCCGATCTCCGAAGCGATCCAGGATACTGGTGGGTTGCTGAACCAACTGCTCTAGGTCATTTAGGATAGAAAAAATGTAGGCTTGTTCACCAGGTTGATAAGTGGAATGAGAGGAGAGCCATGGGTAGTGGTGAACATTGAAATATCCTACGATGGAGATTTCTGAGAAAGGAGAGATGGATCGTATGTGTTCCACTTTAGAGTTTAGATAGTCAAAGAATTTGGGGAAGTCAGTAGAGTTGGGGGACAGATAGACAGCAAAGAAATATTTAGTATGAGAATGACAGGATAGTTTGAGTCATAAAGTTGAGAAGTAAGAGGAGTCGAAGTCGGGTACACAAGAGCAAGTGAGTTTGTTGTGTATGTATACACAACATCCGCCTTTGGCTTTGAAACTAGGATAGAGATAGTAGGAGGGTACAGAGAAGAGTTTGCTGTCAGTAGTCCCAGACAACTGAGTTTCGGTGAGAAAGAGAAGATCAGGGTTGGCAGAGGAGAGGTGGTGTTCAACAGAGTAGAAGTTAGAAGAAAAGCCACGAATGTTGCAAAAGTTGATAGTGAGAGTGTCAGGCCGCGGTCCAAGACATTTTGCTTGCTGGGTCGTTAGGTGGGTGTCCAGCCTGTATTGTGTAGCTCCCCCCCTGGACTCTGAGGCTGGGCCAGGTTGTGTCATCATAGTTTTGTTTTAAATTATTTTGGTGTATTGGAAAGAAGTAAAGTGTGCTTCTTCGGTGTAGTGTTTAAGAGAGAGAGAGAGAGAGTGTTTTGTGAGAGCTAGCTGGATTACTCTCATTGTAAGTGAGGCACAAATAAAATCAGTAGGAGAGGCCCAGTAGATGAAACAGGAGTTCCAGCAACTCCTTACAATTGGTGCTATATATATATATATATATATATATATATATATATATATATATATATATATATATATATATATATATATATATATAATATATATATATATATATATATATATATATATATATATATATATAAATATATATATATATATACAGTATATACAGTATACTGTATATCATAGACTACAGTAGATCTGGACTGGACACGAAAAAGGAACTTTGCAGTAAGGGACCCCAAAATCGGAGAACGAGCCCCCAAGTTCGAACCTCGGAACCGCGGAAATATCACATTTTCGCAGTTTCGAGGTTCGAAATTGGGGGTTCGTTCTCCGAATTTGGGGCCTTACTGCAAAATTCCATTTTCGTGTCCAGTCCAGATCTACTGTAGTCTATGTATATACTGTATATATATATTTATTATAATACTCTCAGTCGGGCTCGAATCACCGATAGTCAGGATGATTGTCCATGTTTTATCCAACTCTTCCATGGTTCACACCGTGGTAGAGTTGGTTAAGGCATGAATAATCGTCCTGATTGTTGGTTGTTCGAGCCCGGCTGAGAGTTTATATAAAACATTGATAACCTCTGTAAGGCCTTGATTGGGTATCTGGACAGTTCAACCAGTAGATCATTTCAACTATGCCCTGTTCCAAATATGTAAGCTAAAACTTGTGAACATTAACCTCTATAGCTCACAGACGATTAGAATAGTCGAGCTAATATTTCTACCATTTGGGAAGGATCAGCCAGGGAATAGGTGTGGACATTTACAGCCTTTTATGAGTTTTAGAAGTTAAGGTTAACGATTTTTGGCCTACCTATTAGGAATAGGGTATAGCAGATCTTTACCGGTACCACCTCATATTAAGGCAACAATCCAAATGAGTTATTTATGACAAGTTAAAACATGTGACTCCAAGCATCTCGTAACGCGGGAGTCGAGAGGCTGGAGCAAACAGGTTATAAGTTGCCACACCTATGACTATGAACTACCTAAGGACACCATTGAGTTTGCCACTCTTCTAGTGGCACCAAGGAGTGCGCCGCCCCTCTTTCTGGGTGGTGATTTGGTGCAACAGACTGTTCAAAGGGGCAGCACACTCTCCTGCGAAGATGGACTCGTCTGGCACTTATTGCAGTTCGACATCGAGGGCTATCTTGAAATTGTCTAATGAGATGACCCTCATGTCTCTTACTTGCCGTGGGAGTTTGTTCAAGAGACGCGGTCCTCTGTGTGATAACCAACCCTCTCACAGAGAGCCCATAGCACCCCAGTTATTCATCCGGGTGACATCGCATTCCCAGCCTCTCCTATCACTGAATTTCAGGACTATCGGGGTATGTAGGTTTGGTACTAAACTCTCTGCGGTTTTCCATATGTATATTATTTAGTAACATTCGCTTCTACGCTTCAACGAGTACAGTTACAGTGATATTAAACGCTCCCAATAGTATAGCTGTTTTACAGAGTTTATATGGGAGGTGAAATTCCTTTGTACACTCTCTAAGTCATTTATTTCGCCTTCTTTGTATGGGATGTTAATACGTCACAGCATTCAAGCCGCGGTAGCACTAGGAATTTGAAGAGCGTAATTATAGGCAAGTCACTGGGTGTTTTAAATGTATGTAGAATCCAACTTGTTAGCCGTTTCACAGCTGCAACTTTGACCTGGTTATGTTCTTTGAATCCCGTATTTTCAGACATTAAGGTCCTTCACACTGTCTTATGTTCTATAATGTGGTTGGATTCTGTTTTGTAATTTGTGTTCCCTTTAACAACATTATCATCTCCGTATTGTATTAGTTGGAGATTTTCTTCATTAAACTCCATGTTGTTTTCCTTGGTTCACTGGAACACCACATTTATGTGTGCCTGTAGCCGACCCGTGTTTTCCTGTGTCTTTACTGTCATACTTAGTTTTGTATCATCAGCAAAGAAAGACATTGTACTGTGTCTTGTGTTGGCATCTACAGTATGTCATTAATTAGAATGAGGAAAAGAAGGGGCGCTAGCACTGTTCCTTGGGGAACAGAGCTTTCGTCATCCGAAGGCTCAGATGTGACTTGGTTTACTGCTACTGATTGTTTCTGGTTTATGAAGAAGTTGTATATCCACCTTCCAATTTTACTGTCATCCCTTTTGCTTTAAGTTTGTTTATACCATGGTCACATTAAACAAATGCTTTTGCAAAATTGGTGTAAATGACATCCACGTTTTTCTTTTCTTCTAAGTATTTAAGAATTTTGTCATAATGTTCCAAAGTTTGTGAGAGACACGATCTTCCGACTCTGAACCCTATTTGACCGGTGTTGTGGAATTTGTTTGCTTCCAAAAATATTGAGATTTTGCCTTGCAGGACTCACTCGAAAATGTTAATGATGTGGGAAGTTAGGGCTACCGGGTGATAGTATTTAGGAGGTGCTTTACTCCTTTCTTTATGCAGTGGGTAAATTTTTGCTTTTTTTAAGCTATCTGGTATTTCTCCAGTGTCTAGACTTTTCCTCTACAGCATAGCCAAGGGTTTTGAGATGTTTTCCTTACATTTCTTTATTAGGATCAAATTTCATGAGTCTATGCTTGGTGCTGAGTGGGATGACATGTTGATAATAGCCTTCTCTATGTCTTTTGGCCCAAAATATATATCAATAATCAATGGGGTTTCCGTAGGGGGAATATCCATGAAAAATTAGTTTTGGTTTCTGATGCCTTTCGTTTCGTCGGGTTCACTGAAGACCGTTTCATACTGCTGACGTAAGAGTTCGCTCATTTCCTTTTAGTCATCCCTTTTGCTTAGCAGGCCAATGCTTGATGCTGTTTTAGCCTTTTGTTTGGCATATGAAAAGAAGTACTTGGAATTTTCCTTTATACCTGCAATAGCTTTCATCTCATCTTCTATTTGTCGTAGTTCATAAGAGATTCTTAATCTTTGTTCAATTTCTAAAATTCTCCATCTATTTTGACCTTTTTTCTGTCCTGTAGATTATGTTGTGTGCTTCGCTGTGTTGGTAACTTTCTTTTTCTTTACAGCTTCCTTCTTTCCCATTCTTGTTTGCTTCTTCGTCTTGTTTGTCTTTCAGGTATATGGTGGCTACAGATTTGGGTCATCGTTTCTGTTATCAGTACTAGACATTCTGATGGTATCAGGTTATTAATAAAATTGCACCTTTGATGTTAATTCACATGCTCTATAATGGTCTACATATATATTAATGGCCACCAGTGAATATATACAGACTTAGCTGGCTAGTTGAGCATGTTGATGAATGGCAGGTGCTGGGATGGTGAAGTTACAGAGTGATAAGTACGGCCAACATGTGTTGTCGGCTGGTGTTGTTAAGGAGTGGCGCCTTTTATAGGGAAGAAGTTTCGAACGTTCATTTAAGGGTACATCACACAGTCAGGAGTGCGAGATAGAGTCACTAGCAGTAGGGGACAATTCGGACTCGCGGGCCTATTCGCGGTGAAAATCGATGACTCCAAGTGACTCTAGCGACTCCTAGCGACTTCTGTTAGACTCCAACTCGCTCGCGGTGAAAATTGATAACTCCTAGTGACTCCTGTTAGACTCCCACTAGCTCGCACTCCTGACTGTGTGATGTACCCTTTAGTAAACAAATGAAGCTAGTGTAAACATGCACAATCATTCTTGATCCCATTAAACATCGTCCATATTATTTATTGAATTATTGAATCCTTTTTTATCCAATCCCAACTTAAATTAGAAAGGTCTCTATCGTGGATACTCGTAAGTCGTATTCCCGGCCACCAAATATTTATAAAATTTAAAATTTCGACTTAAGCTAATGTGGACATTTTTAAGGCTCCACTACTTATCATTGATTGCCAGAGTTGCGTGGAACCTAAAGCAGACTGCCACCGAGGACGAAGATTACTGTCATCCCGACTAGCAGCAGACTGCACTGTTGCGTCCATACCGGCACCAATTTCGCCCACATCCTCTCAGTCCTGTTCAATAGGATGCAATTCATCAATCGGATGAGTGGTAATACCGGAAGCGGTTTTGACCTGTGCAACTCTAACAAGCTGATCAAGGACTGGAAGTAATTGAAAGACGAGACCTAATCGTCAAAACAAACGGGACAATGTCACTCACTTTGGGTCAATATTTACCCTTGTTTCTTATTAAATTCTTATGACTTTCCCTTAGAGACAGTAAGTATTCCGTCGTCCAGCGCTTCCACAAATCATTTTATAATTTACTGACATAAGCATATCGCGCGGAGACATTATTTACATCGTACAATGAGGGATCCGTGATTTCATTGTCGTTCATCGGCTCAGGAAACAGTCTAAGTCTACATCCGCTGGCTAACTGTGAAGGGGTAATAGGTACGGGATCCTCTAAATCTCCCGACACGTATCCTAAGGGTCTGTCATTCACAGCTGCCTCCAGTTCTGTTAGTATCATAGTCAACTCTGTTAGTGTGACTGAGGCACGACCTAGTACCTTTTTCAGTCCTGCCGTAACTGTGCCACTTGTTCTCTCCCAGATTGCTCCAAACCATCATGTAGCTCTAGCTGGGATAAATCTCCAGTCACATTTAAACTTACTGAGATGTTGTTTGAGTTGAGGATCAAGTCTGGATTTTAATAAATTGGCAGAACCGACAAATGGATTGGCATTATCGCTGGGCATTAATTGGGGATAACCTCTACGACTACAGAACCTTCGGAAAATGTGCATGAAGGTTTCACTAGATAAAAGGAGCAACCTCTTAATGAATGGCACACATTACAGCACAAGTGAACAATACAATATAAACCTTTTCGAGAGTATCGCCCCTACCCCTCACAGTCAGCAAGCCGGAGTAGTCGACGCCTGTGACCTGAAATGGTTCCACCCTGTTAACGCGGAAATCAGGTAGTGGAGGAGATCGATGCATCCTATAGTTTTTGCCCTGAAAGCGCTTGCACACGACATACTTCCTAGTTACTGACTTCACTGTTTACCGTATTCTCGGAATCCACCATCTTGCTCTCAGATATGAACAACATATGCCACCCCATAATGCAAGCACAATTTATGAGATTTGTCTATCAGCAGTGAGGTTAATCTGTGTTTGTTTGGAAGAAGGATCGGAAACTTATCATTATAATCTATCTTAGCCTTTTGTAGTCTCCTTTTACATTTTATGATCCCTTGATCCAAAAATAACACCAACTGTTTAATAATCCTACTCCTAACCTTATTGTCAGCGGTGCTAGTGTTGAGTTCCTGTCGCTCCTTCTGGTAAACTTCCCTTTGTGCTACATAGATAAAAGTGACTTCAGTTGCTCTTACTTCCGGTACTGTATGTATGCTGTGGTTCTAATTCAATCTCTTCGATTTGGCTTTCAGATTACCCAAGTAGTGCTTTACCCATGCCATGATGCGTACTAGTTCCACGTACGAACTATAGCGAGGCCAATCTATTACATGGCTTTCGTTCGAGGGAGTGTCCTTAGAGGTGGCAAACATTTGTTGAACTACAGAACCTAATTGTTCCTCCCCATCTGGTCATTGTTCAGGTTGAGATAGCCATGATGGCCCCTCCCACTAAAACCGAGAATAGTGTAGGGAGGAATGGGTGATGCCCCTTGTGAGCAAACCGACTGGATTATCATCGGTAGGGACATACCTAAGCCTAGTGTTTGTAGATGGTGCTAAAATTTCATCAACCCTGTTACGAAGAAACACTGGTAACACCTTTTTACTCGCAAGCCAGCACAAACTTATTTAACTATCACACCAGATGACTGTTTCTTTGATAGACAGCTCAGATGCGTAGGCCTACTTAATGAATGTGGCTAACCTTGATGCAAGTACGACGGCTGTAAATTCAAGTTTAGGAATAGTTAATTGTTTAATCGGGGCATGTGTCCTTGTCATCAGAGAAATACGTGGCGGCTCCGTAAGCGACTGTACTAACATCACTGAAAACGTGTAGTGCCACGTACTTCTAAAAAGTAATCTGTCTGGGCATTTCCATGCAATTCCAGAGATCAGAACTCATTTCACACCAGCATTCCCTAAGCGAGTCCGAAAGAGGTTTATCCCACCCGCAATTTATTCGCCATAGATTCTGTGCAAAAATGCGAGCCCAAATTATGACAGGTAACAAAACCCCCAGCAGATAAAACTTGGTAACAGTGACACTGAGCACTTCCCTATTTGTGCTTGCTTATAAAAACAGCTCCCTCTTCTGAAAAGTCAACATATCAGTCTCAGTTATCCAAGTCATCCAGAGTGTCTTCACCCTATCCTGTACTGTACTTAAGACATTATGTGCGAATAAGGTATCACAGAGATGTGGAATATTTGTGACCCATTCTCTGAGAAAAAGATGTGCCCCCAAGAATATGCGCTGGGCGTCGCTATAAATGTCTAGAAGGTCCTGCTCATTGTCATGAGTCGCCTGCAAATTATCTATGTAAAGCCCACGTCTTAGACTTTGAACAATTTGAGCATCTCTATCTACAAGCGACAAGTGTTTCAAGATCGTTGCAGTTAACAAAAATTGGGAGTAGGTTGCACCAAAGAGGACTATGTGAAACCTATAGACTGATACTAAACAGAAACAGCGTGCAATCCATGTCATCCTCGTATAACTTGAGCATAAGGAAGGCCTTCTCAATGTCATTGAACCAAGCATAGTGGTTCACTCCGAACCTCAACAAGACCTGGGTTAGGTCAGCGACAAGAAAAGGTCCCGTATATAAACAATCATTCAAGCTTATTTGATTTGCGCCTGTTTTTGCTGAACAGTCGAAGACCACCCTCATGGGAGTGGTTTGACTATCCTTATGACCACCATGATGGGCCAGATAGTGAGTCTGGCTAGTGCTGTTAACATCATCTACCGGTACTTTCTCAATGAAACTCCTTGACAATTGATCTTGGATGACATCTCTATACTGCTCGCAGTATTCCGAGGCCCGTATGAATTTACGCTGAAGACCTCTCAGTCTTCCCAAAGCCAGCCCATAATTGGTCGGAAGTGGGTGTTTGTTGTCTCTCTTGGGCAACTGAACAGTATACTGGTTGTTATCACTAGCGTATTGTATGGACTCTTCAAACTTTGACATGACTAGCTTAGCCTCCAAGTCTGCTTCCTTTGAGGCAATACCAATGTGGTCCGGTTCCCATAGTGCTGCAATGTCTTTGTGTTCCCGGTGGACCTCACTGTCCTGTAGGTATGTATCCACTGTTAGCGACTTTGAGAACTGTGACCACTTCGACAGTAGTTTTTGAACCTTGTGTATGGAATGATCCACTCAAAGCGAACCCGTAAATCGTGGGAAGGAGAACTATCTCATTGACTCTCTTAAAACCTGGGTGTACATACTTATAAAAGTTCTCCTCTCCTATCAGCAAATCGAGTTTGTTTGAATGAAGGTCAATGTCGGTTAATTTCAACTTTTGCCTAGTGAGTTTGTCAGTGATATAAGTAAGCCACTTATGGGTACAGTAACTAGGAAGCTGATCGACGGCTATGGCTTTCATCTGGCGTTATTGCCCTTTGTGTCGATAGTTTAGTGCAACAACATCATAAGTTGCATCTTTCAACGAGCCTGTGAACCCCCTTAATTGTAGAGACTCTTTGCCAACTACTGTATGTTGTAGGACTCTAATGAGGACTTCAACTCTAATGAGGACCTCAATATAAAGGACTTTTGTGATCACTGATCAAGGCACAAATCTGTGTAACATAAGTCTACCTACCTTTTATTGGTGCCTTTATCGTGGGGAGTAATGACATTTCTTTTTGAGTAGTAACCGACATAGTGACTGGTTGTTCCAGTTGTGCTTGTGGCGACTCCTGTCCCCTAGTTAGACAAAAACTATGGTAATGTTTACCCTCACAATGTTTGCACGGTTAAACTTTTGGGTTGGTGCAACCATTTCGACCAAGGTCACTGTCCAAACAGCCGACACACACCTTTAATACGTTCGCCCTCCTTACTCTGGCCTGTGCATTAGGGTATGTGAAACATTTAAACCAGCAGTGCCCTGATTTGCCACACAGCTTACAGACCCTATCAGAGCCATTGCTTCCTGCCTTGTAACGTGCTCCCTTATTTTGTTGGATAGTAAAGGCAGCAATAGGTTTATACTTCTCATGTGTAGGCAGCCCTGCCCCCTCCATATTACAAATCTCTTCGTGTAAGCTTCGAGTGACCGCACCAACATCCTACCAGTTATCCTTTAGTTCCCGCCAAATAGACTCTCGCAAGGGAGATGGAATCTTATTGTACAACATTACAGCACAAATCTCTTTTAATGTTACATTACAAGGTTTAAGCGACTTCAGTGTAAATTCAGCGGCCGCATAAAATTGTCTAAGATCCTTCACATCATACCGAGGACTAAGAATATCACAAAAGTCGGTAACATGGGCAGATTTTATGCGGTCAATCTGTCCATAGATCTCGAGAAGAAGTGTTATGGCAGGGGCATAACTCGTGGCCTCTGGACTGAAACCGGCTATGAGCTGCGAGGTCTCTCCCTCTTACTGACCCCTTAAATAGGTGAATTTCTGAATATCAGTTAGGTCATAATGCCCATGAACCTAACACTGGAATAAATCGCAAAATCCGGTCCACAGGGCAGGATCACCACCAAACTTTGGGAGGGTTATGGCTGGTAATTTGACTACTGATTTTTCAGCCTTTTTGTGAGAGAGGATGCATAAGGATGTAGCAGGAGGTCTGTATGTGACAATAACTGCTAAATTAATGGATTATATTATGACCCTATGTATTTCCACCACTTCATTACTGTTATTCAAAAAATCAGTAAAAATCAGTGTGTCATGAATGTACTGTACAGTGCGTTCTATGCATTCTGTCCGCCCTATGTATCTTATAACCCGGAATCCATTCTTCACTGAATTCGTGGTCCATAATGTGAGTTTCTGTAAGGGCCGCAATTATAGCTTTTCCCTCTTCTAGCAGGCTCCTAATAAATGGTACTTTGTTTGTGGTACTATTCTTTAGACCTTGGGTATTTGTAAACAGCAGTGGGGGGAGTCTATTCGGAATATTATGTGTGCTTAATAGTCTATGGATGTAGCCACTCTTTGAAGGCCAGGAGATGCTGTAGGTGTTCTATGTGTTCTTTGAAATCTTTCATTCTGTTCATCTTCATCTGCCAGCGCCCTCCTTGTCTTCTTCCTCTGTCTCGTCCTCACATAACTGGAGAGTTTTTTTGGTTACCATTCATGATGTTTCTAGCATACCTCCATGTACCCTCTAATATGAAAATATTGGCAGTTTATATCATAGTAGGTCTTGCTTTCAGTTGATGACTTGCAGATGAATGGGTTGATGTATATGCATTTTTCACCAAATCTGCATTTTCCATCATTGATCAGTATGTTGCAAAATTTGTGATGAGCAAATGTTCATCTTTCTCCATTAAAATCACCCTTGTGTCCATAGTAACTGAAATACTGGGTGCAAAGGGATTTTAGCCCTGCCCCGTGGCCTGGCGCAGTTTCGAACCCTGGTCAGTAGCCTCAGTAGGTCTACCAGACTCGCGCACTAACCACTATACTACCACGGACATACAATAGAATAGCAACCTTAGTTCTCCTTGAAAGAACCAGGTGATAGTCTCGTAGTAGCTGATCATGTGGTGGGTTTCTTTGACTCTCCACCAACGAATATTTTTACGCTATTCCATACATCAACTCGGGTGCTCAGTAGCTATTAGATCATGTTCTGTGACTGCCACCAATGAAATGCTGGGTGCGAAAGGATTTTAACCATCCCGAAAATCCCCAGGCCTGCCCCATGGCCTGGTGCGGTTTCCAACCCTGGTCAGTAGCCTCAGTAGGTCTAACATACTCGCGTGCTAACCACTGTACTACTACGGACGTACAATAGAATAGCAACCTTAGTTTTCCTTGAAAGAACCAGGTGATATTCTTGAGGTAACTGATCACGTGGTGGGTTTCGTAGACTCTCCACCAACGACTATTTTATGCTATTCCAGACGTCAAGTCAGGTAGTTTTGTGGTTGCGGGATTTTTGCGGATACAGGGTATTACAGTAACACCTTCTTTTCAGATAGTATCTACATTTTAGTGTAGGAGGCCCTTGTAGGTGTACTGGTGTAGGTGGCTGAACGCGGTTCTGTGGTGGGCTATGCGGGGAGTGTAGTTGACGGTGGGTTCTGGGTTTGGGAGGGAGGGGGGGCGGGATATGGGTGTGGTTTGGGGATGGTGTGGTGTTACGAGAAGGTGTGGTGTTACGAGAAGGGGTGGTGTTACGAGAAGGTGTGGAGGGGGGCTGGTTATCTTGTTTCGTCGGCTGTGAGTGAGCAGGTGGCAGAGATAAGGAGGGGGCCGGTGTGGAAGGGTCACATGTGGCGGTGTAGTTGGAGGAGCCTGTTAGGGGAGCTTGTTGCTTCATATTTGTTTCCTGGGAATTTGTTTGGTCACTGTCAGTAGGGTGGTCAATGGCCATAGGTGGCAGTGATGTGGTGGGTTTTGGGGTGGAAAGATTTGGGGGAGAGGTGGCATCCGTGTGTCCTGATGTTGTGGGTGGTTGAGTGGGCTGTTTGGTGGTGGAGGCTAGGCAGTCATTGGGTGCGCACTTTGGGCGGGAAGGTTTGAGTGAAGGGGGTCGGCATTGGGCAGTTGGTGTGGATTTGTGTGAGGGAGAGCTTGTGGATTTGTGGAGTTGGTGATGTGCAGGTGATGTGGGTTGATGTGTGGGAGGTGGTGTGTGTTAGTGTGAGGGAGGCGACGTGAGTGTGTGGGGGGTGGAATATACCACGGTTATGGGCGTTTTATTGGTGGGGGTTTCCCTGTTAACCCCCTTTAGTTCCCATTCCTGATGGAAAATAACCACGTCTTGGCTGTATTCCGATCAATCTTGCCCATCTGTATTTTTATTTCTATCGTCCGAATAATTCGCATTGTGATTTCAAAACAATTGTCACAGAAATGAAGTTTTTTTTCCCTACATTATTGTAAGCTCTATTAATTGGTGATAGGCCTACACACATCCAATGACACGTTCATTTGCATATTTGGCATTCTGTGCCCTTATTCACATGCATATTAAGATTACATCGTTTGCAAATGTCTCTGGTAGCCATTTCTAGGTTTTGGTTTTCATTTGATTACTTCCCACCTCGTTTCTCGACACTGAACGTGGGGGGGGGGGAGATAGTCAGATTGTATACGGAGGTGGGGGTGGAGGGGGGGGGGGAGAGTTTGCCAGGGAGAAGAAATTCTGAGTTTATGTCTAACTATCATCTACAGATTCTACTGTATTATATGATCAGTTAACTAAAGTGTTGTATTTTCGTATTTATTCATAATTTTTATGTATTCATTTATTTTTCCAAAGCATACACTATGGGTGGCTTTTTTGTGTCAAAGTTCGTCAGGAGGGCTGGGAGATTTGACCAGTTTGTGTGGCCAGGTGTTCGAAATTTAGGCCTGCGGTGTTGTGTGTCTGGGGGACGCTGTGGGTAGGTTTCTTGGCACTGGTGTCTGGGTATCAATACGCGGATCTTATGTTTGATTATTTTTTCTCTTCACTTTATCTCTATTTCTCCTTTACAGAGCGGTAATTAATTTCCTACGGTAAATAGGTAGTGTGATGCTACTGCATAATCCACCCATATACACTGCGAGGGATAGCACATAATTCTGACTATTGACGTCTGTGGCAACTAACCAGGTCAGTTTTCTAAGGGCTTGTGCCTGGAGACCCTAGCACCTGCTTGGTTTAGAGCCGTTGGACACTTCACTAAAACAAGCATTTTTATTTTTCCCTTTTGTTGCACTCAATCCATTTAGTATGCCGGAATACACCCGCTTACTGTCTTGCTAAACTGCTTGTGGGACGCTGCCTTTATATAACCCATTCTGTACCAGAGGGTATTATCATAAATGTACCCTCCAGTACCAGGCAGTGTGGCCAAAATGACTTCAGCGGCAAGAGAGAAAACTCTCCCACCTCAAAAAGTTAAAGGAGCACTGACCCAGCTAGCCTGTGGAAGCTTGGAACCAAGCTGAGAAGTGTTGCCAATGCCTCAGAGCAGTGTGTACAAGCCATGGTACCAGGTACCGCTCGATACTAGCAGTTACTAGCAGTTACTAGCAGATACTAGCAGTTACAAGGACCGCATATTACAGACGTACCTCGTCCGTTGCTGGAACTGGCGAGTGACTTTTTTACTGATGGCCATCGTCCGTTGCTGGTATAGTAAGGGTTAACTCGTTCAGTACCAGTTCTGTCCTTTTCATTATATGGTGGCTACTAACAGACGACTATATTCAATTTAGGAAGGGCCTCAGGCTCTACAGGCTTCGAACTTACTTAATTAACCTATTTTATTATCAAAGATCCTTTTTAACCCCTAACTGTCGGCACGCAACATAAGTCGAGTATAATAAATCTGGACTATCTGGCGGCGCGCGACATAGGTCGTGTGGCAATTTCAGCACGTAATGTTGCTGAGAGAGAGAGACAAGTGGTGGCAGGAGAGTAGCGAGCGTATGGCTGCTCCAGACCACCGCGTCGAACCTACTGACACGAATCCCACCTCCTCCCTCCCTCTCTCACTCGCTACATACTGAATTGTATGGGGAAAGTACCGAATTGCATGCTTTTTGCACTCGTGTTGCGCGGTTGTTGCAAGAAAACTAGCTGTCATAAAAGGATCGTTGTGGTGTCATTGGAAAGCTCTGTTTATGCCCTTTCAGGGATAGATACTTGTTTTACGCTCTGGGTCTTATTTAGGCATGAAAATGATCACGTAAACAGCCCTATTTTGGGTAAAAACACCCCGCTGGTGGCTACATATTATATACCGCCTAGGCCGCTCTTAAGGTGTTAAGCTGCACAAAATCGTCTAAATTTAGCTAGAATAAAATATGAAAGACATCGCCGGTGCAGAAGGGGTTAATAATGTATATACAAATGTGGAGAGAGGCAGCGCAAGTGGTCAGTTGTGTTCACTTTTTGTGGAGTTTTGCAAACAATTACATTTTTGGAAACTACATAGCACTACTAATTAGAGCAAAGATTTCGTTAATTTCCAAGATGCCAATATGAATGCCATCTTGGATTTTCAACATTGAGATTTATCAATATCTCAACCTCTCTTTGGCCTAGAATCATGATTCTTGCAGTAAGCCTACATTTTCAGGGTCAAGGAATCCAAAGGTGTTGATTAGATGAATGTACAGGTGAGTACATGCTCACCACCGCATATATATATATATATAGTATGTATATACAGTATATATATATATGTATATATATATATACTGTATACATATATATATATATATATATATACTGTATATATATATACCGGTATATATATATATATATATATATATATACCGTATATGTATATATATATATATATATATATATATATATATAATATATACATATAATATATACTGTATATAACCATCATATATATATATTTATATAATTATATATATATATATATATATATATATATATATATATATATATATATATATATATATATATATATATATATATATATATATATATATGTATATGTATATATACATATACGGTATATATATATTATATATATATATATATATATATATATATATACAGTATATTATATAGAGTATACATAATATATATATATATAATTATATATATATATACATATATATGTATATATATATACATATGCGGTATATATATATATATATATATATATATATATATATATATATATATATATATATATATATATATATATATGTACAGTATATGTAGTACTTATTTTCTTATTCCAAATATACTACTAAGGTGGGGAATAATTCGACAGTCATTTAGAAGTTCGTATACTTTATTTAACAAAACTTACTACTAACCTAGTAACTATATCTCTGTTCGGGCCGAAATGAGTTCATGACACAGATTGAATATTTCGTCGACCCACCATAGGTTGTACATTGGAACGCTAGAGCTCCCGTTACTACTTATTTGGATTCCCGCTATTCAGGTATTGACTCACTTCGACTTCGATCCAAAGGCACGATACTAGTTTCTAAAATAATATAGTTTTACTGGGCCCTGCTGTGTCTACTCAAGAGACCAGGGCATTAATAAATCTGACCTTTATTTCCTTATCTAGAACAAGAGATTTATTCTTAACTAAACTCCAAAATAAGATAACTTTACCGGGCCCTACCGTGTCTACTCAGGATACCAGGGCGTTACTACATATGACACGTTTAGATTATATATTTTCTTAACCCTATACAATATATTTACTCAAAAGACCAGGACGTTACTACACTTGACCTCGATCGCCCTATCTAGAACACTCTTAGATTATATATTCTCTTAACCCTATACAATATATTTACTCAAAAGACCTGGGCGTTACTACACTTGACCTCAATTGCCCTATCAATGTACCATAAATTGTCAGAAATATACATGTTAGCTAATAAGGCCAAAGCTTCAATAATTGCAATTACAGAAACCTGGCTGGACTCGAGTATAAACGATGGTGAAATAAACATTCAAGGTTTCAATATGTGTTCGTAATGATCGCAATAGACAAGGGGGAGGAGTATGTCTGTATGTAAAAAACAACCTCACACACACAACTAGGACCGACCTCCATGTAGAAAACCACGAAGATCTGTGGATCGACATACACCTGTCTAGGGCAAAACCCATCACAATTGGAGTGTACTATAGGCCACCAGACGACCCACAATTCTTGACCAAATTTGAACGAACTTTGTCATTACTAGACCCCCGGAATGAATCCATTATACTAGGGGATTTTAACTGTGTTACAAACAACGAAATAATAGGCTTGTACGAGAATATAGGCACATACTGACAATGCACAATCACAAACAACTCATCACAACCCCCACACGTATCTCTGAGAACACTGCTACAATATTAGACCATATAAATTGTAGCAGAGAGGACACAATATCACAATCAGGGGTTATACAGACTGGGATAAGTGATCACTTCGTCACATATTGCACACGTAAAACTACAAAAATTACCCTAGAGAATCACAAGGTCATCAAAACAAGGTCACTCAGAAACTACAACAAAGAAACATTTCTGGACATTTTATGGAATACAGATTGGTCTCCAGTGTTTGGAAATACAAACGTTAATGAAGCATGGGTTGGCTTCAGAACCATCATCACAAACATCCTAGACGAGATAGCTCCTCTGAAAGACATACGAATTAAAGCAAGGTCAGACCCATGGATCAACAATGACATACTACACCATCTGGAACACAGAGACAATCTGTTAAAAAGGCTAGTGAATCATAGACAGGATCAAGGTCTGAAACATGAGTTCAACAGGGCTAGGAATAAACTAAGTAGGAAAATTAAATCAGCGAAATCTAATTATTTCCACAGTAAGGCAGAGGAATATCAGAATAACCCAAAAAAACTATGGAGGCAGCACTTAAAAACAACAGGCTACAGCAACAAGGCAAGGGATTCGTCTAACACTAATATTGCTCTCAACATTAATGATCAGGTTTGCCACGATAAACGACAAATTTCAACCTACTTCAACTCCTTCTTCACCTCCATAGCAAACACACGTGCACAGAACCTACCGCAACCTCTCAATAATTACACAACAACAACGGCCACCTTTCGAAATTTCTACAGGGATAAAGGCATACACTCGAACACATTTGGATTGCAAAATGTTACACCAAAATACACATTTGACGAGCTCTCTAACCTAAATGTACATAAAAGCACAGGACCAGACAAAATTCCTTCCAAATTTCTACGAGATGGAGCCATTGGTATAGCAGGTCCCCTAACCCACATCATCAACCTGTCAATTAACACCAACACTGTACCTGCTGAACTGAAAGAAGCTATTGTAACCCCTCTATTCAAGAAAGGAAAATATAAACTAGATGTTGGCAACTACAGACCAGTTAGCATATTATGTATTGTATCTAAAATCCTTGAAAGAGCTGTATACACCCAAATTGAACACTACCTCAAAGAAAATTATATATTCTATTAGTTTGAATCAGGTTTCAGATGCATGTACTCGACAGACTCCTGTCTCATCCACTTAACAGATCACATTCGTAAAGAAATGTCTAAAGGTAACTACACCGGTATAGTTCTTCTTGATCTACGAAAAGCGTTTGATACAGTAGACCATGATATCCTCTGTAATAAACTACAAGCAATGGGCATTGGGTCAGTGAACTGGTTTAAATCTTATCTTAGTGGTAGAACACAGAGAGTCAAAATTGATGATAATATATCTGATCCTATGCCAATTAACTGTGGGGTCCCGCAGGGAAGCATCCTTGGTCCCATACTCTTTCTCTGTTATGTGAACATCATGGAACAGAACGTCTCGTGTAAATTATTATTGTATGCTGACGACAGCGTGCTTCTGGTTTCAGGAAAAGACCCAATAAGTATTGCCGCTTCACTTTCCAAAGAACTAGAATCGTGTAGTGATTGGCTAGTGGACAATAGACTATCTCTTCACCTGGGCAAGACGGAAGCCATCTTATGTGGAACAAAACGCAAACTGAAAGACATTGTGGGCATCTCGGTAAACTGTAATGATATTCCTATAACAACAGTGTCACAAGTTAAATATCTTGGACTAAAACTGGACTCGACTCTGTCAGGTGAAACAATTTTGGAATCTATCCTGAGTAAATGTAGAGCACGTATAAAATACCTGTATAGACAGGTGGGATGCTTGCCAGCGGCGACCAAAAAGACCCTTTGCCAAGCGCTTGTTCAATGTCATTTTGATTATTCTGTGTCATCCTGGTACTCTGCATCATCTAAATCAGCACAGCACAAACTTCAGGTCACTCAAAATAAAATGGTTAGGTTCATGCTGAACCTAGGACCCAGATCGCATGTTGGCCAGGAACAACTTCAGTCACTAGGTATGCTCAATGTCTCTGACAGGGCCAAACAAATCAGGCTCACTAATGCCTTCAAGATATTCTATGACAGAGCTCCAGAGTATCAAAAGAGTAATTTTGTTAAAGCAAATGAGAGGAATGGACATAGTACAAGAAATAGGATGCTTAATTTTACGGTCCCGAGAATCCAAGGACAGGGTAAGCTAACATTCTTCTTCACTGCCATCAAAGACTGGAACGACCTACCCCAGTCAGTCCGTGAAAAGAGAACACTGTATTCCTTCAGACGTAGCCTGAAGGAGCACCTGAACCGGACAGCTGCGAGAAGGAAGCACCACGCTTATGTCTACTACTAAATACGACATAAGAGATAGGCAAAACAAACTGAAATGATTACCGATTACGGATTACTGATATTTACTATAGGATGTAAGGTATCTTAAAATAACCCCTTAGAAATACTTTCTCTAAAGTATCTACTTTTTTTATCCTCCCCTGTTTCCCCAGCTAACCTAATCCCACAAGGACCCCAATGGAAATACGCCTAACGGCCTTATTGGGCTATCCTTAGTTGGAATTATGCAAGGCTGGTACATGTCATATTTGTAACATATTATGTGGTACCAACACTGTAAAATGCTAACTGAATGAATATTATTATTATTATTATTATTATTATATTTATTATTATTATTATTATTATTATCTAGAACACTCTTAGAATATATATTCTCTTAACACTATTACCAATAAGTCATATGTCACATATACCACCTATTTCAATAATATATCTCAGTAATTGGCTTAACCCTCTCCGACATATGACGCGATTGTGAGCCTATTGGGGATACTTTAAAGACTTTGTTACCATCAGGGGTATTTAGAAACCTTTAGTTTAGTTACTTCAACCTCTGCAGTTGTCTTTGAGGTAGCTGTGGGCAGAAAACTAATTTTGGAGAGGTAATTATAAGAGTGAGAGAACTCTATTTCGTATTGCTAATCTGGCAACTTCTGCGTCATAAATGCGTGAAAGGGTTAATATGATCAGTACCTCAAAACCCCTACATGATCAAGATTCACCGCTTTAATCCTCTACATAGATTATATGATTACATTATTATCCTGGACTTATTACTCGTAAGTAACGTTTACCACAGAACTGACCGAATATTCCTTCAAACAATATAATTGATAACATTTCCTTTATAACAAAAATATTTCGTTGATCATACGGACTAGTGTCCTCCTTACCTATTTCACAAACTAAAGCTGATCTAATTGCAACTATTCTTTACTCCCCTGAGCCTTATAGTTGCTTATCTATTTAAGAATTATCCCTCTTACTTTAATGTTAATATCTATTTGCTGTCCTACCAGATCCTATACTATTGATAGCTAATCGGCATGGAGCCTTCTCTATCAAGAATAACTATTATCCTATTAACACATCATAATTTTATTTATGTTCATAAGTCTAGTATCTTTCTCTTTAGTTTGTCTTATAAGAACACATCAATTATTATTGGTTGGAACTACTGGGTTTGTCAAGCATTTTCTCTCTTTCTCGAAATCTGGTTCGGGCCCAATATGGGTCCTTTAAAAGGTATGAGACACCTTCACCACCTCTGAGCCGGCCAATAGCTCAACTGGAAATCTTCGCTCCCATCTACTATCTGTCGTCCCTCTTGAATCGCTTGGCTGTAGGTATGCAAGCCAGCGATGTGATGACAGGCGGCCAGATACTGAAGGTGTATCCGCCTAGTAGGGGAGAGCGATGCTAGGCCTGAGGTGGCCTTTACTGGAACAAGTGGTGGGGGCTGGAAGGCTGGAACAAGTGGATCCGAGTTTCCCTGGGTGCCCAAGCGAGAGAGAGAATGTGGGTTGCAAGAAGTTAGCCCAGTGGAGTCCGAGAGGTGAATGACCCCTGCAGAATGAATGAATGAATGAATATAGAAAAGGTGGGTGAGGGTGAAAGAAGGGAAGTTTTTATTGGTTAAGTAGGAGAGACAGTGATAATAGTGGGAGAAATAGGGTGTCGGGGCTTGACCCAACGTGCGTGAGTTGAATAATTGAGCTGGGGTTGAGTTGATTTAGTTGGAGAAGTTACTTTAATGAGATTCAGGATGGCTTGCCAAGAAGGGGGCAAGGGATGGGGAGCAAGTTAATTTTGGGTGGTATAAAATCGAAAGTGCTTGCATGTTTTGGGGTTGTATTTTTGGGTGGTAGTAATTCGAAAATGGTATAAAAGGGGGAGGTAATTTTGGGTGGCATTGAGTCAAAAGGGTACTGCTGGGGAAGTCTGTCGTGGCAGAACCCTGCAGCCTCCCCCATCTCCTTGATATAGTCCCGCCTCCCGCTCTCCGGCGCTGTGATTGGCTGAGCCGCCTGCTCGGCCAGTCAACGGTCTGGCCGCGAGATTTGAATATTTCTTCCCTTCGCTTCAACTCTTCTCTCTCCATAATAAGTTCCTTGGAGCTGGTTGTTAATGTCTTTTAGTAGCTTACAGGAGTATAGGGCAGGCACTGATGCATTAGACCCATTGCAACCAGAGGAAACGGCCTGTGAAGAGAGCGAGAGCGAGTTTAAATGTGAAGCGGTACACGTAGTTGTCAGCTCCGAAAACGGAGGCTTCTGATTGGTCGGCCGGGAAGGCGTGGCATGTTTACCTACCGAGCCCGGAGTGTCGAACTCAGCTGGTTCAAAGGGAAGGTTAAAGGGAGCGCGTTGATTGGCTGGCGGCCTTTTTACCTTTATATATATATATATATATATATATATATATATATACATAATACTGTATATATATTCTGACATACGGAGCCCTGTATGTTAATTTAAGAGTTAGAATTAGAGTTGAAGGAGCCAAACTACCCAAACAGTGAAGCAGACTAGCGAGCGAACGAGCAAACCAGCTCGCCCCATACCAGCAAAATAGCCTTCACACCTCGATGACCGATGCTATGACGTATGATCGACGCCAGGAGCTGTGAGTGGACCACGCACCTGTTATGCGACTCGAGGAGCTATGATTGGAGCAGGCATCAACCCCCGCCTCCTGATTCGTTCCTACACCATCATTGTTTGGTATATAAGACCCGAGTTGTGGGCATTCAAATCAGTCTCATTTGGAGTTGGGGAAGGTGAACTTGCAGCTGGAGGAAGACGGGGTGAAGTATTATAATGGGATTGTGACTGTCAGTCAGATTATATAAATGTGTGTTAAGTGTGTTCGGTGTAAACACTTATGTTATGTTGGTTAGTGAGATATGTGATTGGGAATTAACGTGAACGCTACTATTACGTGCTTAACTATTTAATTGCGAATTAACGTGAACGCTACTATTACGTGCTTAACTATTTAATTGCGAATTAACGTGAACGCTACTATTATGTTTAACTATTTAATTTGACTAACTTGTGGACTAAAGCAACTCTTTAAGTAATTGGGTTATGATGAAAGTAATACTATTGTTTTATATTAATACTTACGAGTTCTTTCATTTTCTTTGAATTAAGCTTACATTGCTTAATGGTGCTTAGTACGGTGATGCTATTGTCTCGTATTAGTAATATCGCCTTAGACTAACATGGCTGTGTTAATATTACTTCTAGTGATTTCCTAAGCTGAAGAAAATTCTTTTGCTTCAAAATATTATATTTTGCTTTTCATATTATTTGAGTGAGACCTGAATCGAATCTATGAAACGATCCTGTAACTTTATTTACTCATAATCAAACCTCAATGTTACGTGGTTAAGAAATACATTTAACTAATTATTAAATATATATCTAACTTTTTATGTGACTTTGATATTACTCCTGATGATAATAATAATATAATATTAACGTAAGACAAGAACCAAGAATAATTACATTAAATATAAATAAAAGGACATATAAGAAAACTATCTATTCATTTCAAAAAGGGTAAGAGACAGAAATATTCTTACTTTAATATTTATCTTTCAAGACTTTTTATAAAATTAATAGTCCTTCTTTAGCTATAACTTATTCGGTTCATAACCATAGCCTACTAAGCTTCGGTTAAATAATAATTCTTTATAAATACTACATGACTTTAATTAGTTTCAGTATTTTTCATAATTAAAGAGTATCAGTCAATAAAGGATACTAAGTCCTAAGATCCAAAAGGAAAGGAAGCAACAACAGGAAATTATTTTATTAGATTTTACTTTTGTTTTGCCTTCAGCTGACTGATACCTTAATATATATCTCTGTGCTATCTAGATTCATCAAGTTAACCACTTGAGGATCAAGATACGTAACAGAAGAGTGGCGACCTTGCCAGGATTCGTTTCATACAGTTTCACTCTGTTTCATTAACGTTTCACTACTTAAAAATCAAATATTAATCATGCCTCAACTAATTAATGACGAAGATGCTCGAGTGTTCATAGAATCAGAACCCACAGCCCCTGATATTGACTGTCTGTCAAAATCCGAACTGAAAGTGCTTGCCTCACATCTCCAATTAACTGTCTCAAACATGTCTAAAGTAGAGGTGGCTCAGACCATAAAAACCCACCTGTTCCCTGTAGAAGGCGGGGAGGGTGACGGAGCAGTTGGTGGGATCCCTAGTAAACCTAGCCAACTTGATATACAATTGCCACCTGGTTTGACCGGTGATCAAATATTCGAACTAGAACAAGCCAAACTAAAAATAGAACTAGCCAGAATAAATGCCGAACAAGCCAGAGCAACTACCGAACAAGCCGGACTAAGTATAGAACTAGCCAGAATAAATGCCAGTGCAACGACCGAACAATGTGAATATCAATATCGTACGGCTCAACTAAATGTCAATACAAATGCTCCCTTAATTGCTCCCCCTCTGGGATTGACTATGACTAGTGTCATTCCACCTTTCACTGAGGATAATGTGCAGGATTTCTTTGTTTTGTTTGAGGAAGTTGCTGGAGGTATGAAGTGGACAAGAGATCAATGGCCTTTTATGTTGCAAACTGTTTTGACAGGGCAGGCTCGAGCCACGTATTTGTCAGAAGTAGCAGAAGTTAGGCAGGATTATGACAATCTCAAAGAAGCTATCTTAAAAACCTATCAATTGCAGCATGAGGCTTACAGGCAATCTTTCCGTAAAAACCAGAAGAAAGTAGAAGAAACCCATAAGGTATTTGCCAGGACCATGACTAAAACTTTCAATCATTGGGTCAAGAGTAAGAAAGTCACAAGCTACAACGATCTGAAGGAGTTGGTCCTGTTAGAAAATTTCCTATGGAAAATTGATTCTTCTGTATCCTATCATTTAAAGGGGAAAAAGGTAGATTGTCTTGCTGACGCCGCTAACATGGCTGACACATACGTGCTCAACAACAAATTTCGTGGAAAGAAGCCCTACGATAATTCTAGTTCTAATTTTAAGTATCCCAATCACAAATCTGACAGACCCAGTCACAAGCCTATAACGTCTTCCCCAGCTAGCCAAAATAGAAATGTTCCCCCAACTAAAAATGCGACTCAGGGCAATGGTAACAGAGGTGGGCCCCAAACTAATAGTAATGCTCAAAGAGGGAACGTTCCCGTATCCCCTAAAGTATGTACTTTTTGTGGCAAGAGAGGCCACCTAGCTTATCAGTGCTGGGCCAAGGAGAGAACCGAGAGATCGGGGCAGACAGTTGCCGCCGTATCTCAAACTCCATATGTGCCTGTAATGCAGGACTCCCGACAGGAGGAGTACCTAGCACCAAAAGTTCCTTTAATGCAGGACTCCCAACAGAAGGAGTACCTAGCAGCTAACGTAAATCATCTAGACAGGGGTGTAGTAGCATGTGTGGTGCAACCCACTAGGGTTAAGCCAATAATAATTTCACCCTCAGTGCAGGACAGTTACCGTCCCTTTATTTCATCTGGCAACGTGAGATTAAATGGTTGTATGCATGAGGTAAAAATTCTGAGAGACACAGGTTCTACTAGCACCCTCATGGTGAATCCTTACACTGAGTGCCCACCTGGCGAACCAGTTGTAATGAGAGGTGCTGGAGGCCAGTTTTATGCATACTTGGTAAAAGGCGAAATTGAATGTGAGTTACTACAGGGTGAGGCCACCATAGCTTTGTGTAGGTCCCAAGATATCCCTGTGCCTGGGGTAACTCTCCTTTTGGGGAATGATGTAGCAGGTGAGAAGGTCCGACCAGACCCCATTTTGTCACTTTCCCCTGTTAACGAGCCACTAACCGGTGAGCTCGAAAAGGAGATGCCAACTGTTTTCCCTGTGTGTGCTGTCACACGTTCAATGTCTCAAGTAGCAGTTCCCTCAGACAGAAATGTACCGAATGTAAGAGTTGATGAAAGGGATGATGAGAGTGTGAATGATGCTCCAACTGTGCCTGATGATGTGACTGAGGTGGATTTATCTGACACCTTTATGGCTCATCTTGACCCTAACGATGACCATGAAACCCCTCCAAATTGTCCTAGCGGCCTGGTAGAGCTACAGAGAGATGATAGTGAATGCAAGGAGTTAGCTGCCAGGTCCGTGAGTGAAGAGGAATGTGAGAAGGAGGGTGGTGAATGTTTCTACCTCAAAGGAGGAGTATTGTGGCGAAGATGGAGACCGCCACACAGACCAATCGATGACGGGGCTTGGGACGTCCATCAAGTAGTAGTCCCCAAACCTTGTCGTAGAGATATAATGGAAATGGCACATTGTATACCATTGGCAGGACACCTAGGTGTGAGAAAAACTCTAGACAGAATCAGAGCCCACTTTTACTGGCCAGGAATGCGTGCAGATGTAGTGGAGTGTTGTAGAGTGTGTCACACTTGCCAGATGACAGGAAAACCCAATCAGAAGGTGCCTGTACATCCTCTGGTGCCCTTGCCCGTTTTAGAGAATCCTTTTACTCGGGTGGTAGTGGACATTGTAGGCCCATTGCCTAAGACTTCCCAAGGTAACATTTATTTATTAACCTGGCAATGGCAACTCGCTACCCAGAGGCTATACCCTTAAGGACTACCTCTGCTCCAACTGTTATCAAGGAACTGCTCAAATTCTTCACCAGAATGGGTTTCCCCCATGAGGTGCAAAGTGATCAAGGAACTAATTTTACCTCTAACATTTTCCAGCAGTCCCTGAAGGAGTTGGGTATCGAGCATGTAAAGTCTAGCACCTACCACCCAGAGAGTCAAGGGGTTCTCGAACGATATCATCAGACATTAAAGGGAATGTTACGTAAGTATTGTACAGAGACCGGAGTTGAGTGGGATAAGGGGGTACCTTTTCTTTTATTTGCTACTCGTGAGGTTCCAACTGAATCCCTGGGTTTTCCCCTAATGAGCTAGTTTTCGGTCACCAGGTAAGAGGTCCTTTGCAACTATTGCAGGATAGCCTAGTTGGCCAGGAGGGGAACCAAAACCTCCTCAAGTATGTTTCAGATTTCAAAACCCGGTTGAGATCCTCATGTGAGTTTGCCGCTCAAAACTTGACAGTGGCTAAAAGCTCCATGAAGAAATGGTATGACAGAAAAGCCCGTGAAAGGGAGTTTAAGCCCGGTGATGAGGTTTTGGTCCTGCTCCCCCTTTTAGGCCAACCTTTATCTGCCAAGTTCAGGGGCCCATATAAGATCATTCGGAGGGTGAGCATTACCGATTATCTAGTAACTACCCCAGACAGGAGAAAGCCCACGCAAGTATTCCATATAAATATGTTGAAGCCCTACCATAGGTCCCCTGATTCCTCTCCTTCAGATTCTCCCACTGTGGCAGTGAATGTCAGGACCTGTGGGCAGCCTGGTGCGGACAAAGTCTTCAGTTCTCTTACTGACGCGCAACAGACTGTTCCAGAGCCTGAAGGTATCCATGCAGACTTTGACTTGTCATGTAGCCTATCCAACTTTCAGTATAATTCAGTGGCTTTGAGGGAATTACCATCTAAACTATGTCATCTTCCCTCTGATCAAGCGAACCAACTAATCTCTGTTTTATCTCAGTCTCCCAATGTGTTCCGTGATACTCCAGGGCTCACTTCTTTGGCCGTGCACGACATCGACGTAGGGGATGCAACTCCCGTTAAACTATCCCCTACCGTGTCTCACCACAACGCAGGAGTATACTGCAGGTCGAGCTTGACTTAATTTTTTCAAACCAGCTGATCACAAGGGCCTTAAGCCAGTGGAGTAGTCCGGTCATACTTGTGCCAAAGCCAGACGGGAGCCATAGGTTTTGTAGGGTCTATAGGCAAGTCAATGCTGTCACAAAGAATGATACCTACCCACTGCCACGGATCAAAGATTGCATTTACTGGGTTGGCCTCATACAGCGGTAAGTTTAATTTAATGAGAGGATTTTGGCAATTAGCTCTCCCTTGTAGCGAGGTAAATATCATGCTTTTGTAGTGCGCTTTCAAGCCTTCAGCTGTGAGATAATGCCTTGCAGTTCGAATAACGCTCCAGCTACGTTCCGGCTATGTTCTGATGTGGTACCTGGAGACGTTGCCTACTTTGGGTGATATCCTTATTATATCCTCATTATAATCTTGCTGTTGCCAATATGGTGGTGAATCTATTTATGTATTATGTTTAATATTATGTACTATACTCCTTAAACTCTTTTCTAGGGGGGAGGTCTGACATACGGAGCCCTGTATGTTAATTTAAGAGTTAGAATTAGAGTTGAAGGAGCCAAACTACCCAAACGGTGAAGCAGACTAGCGAGCGAACGAGCAAACCAGCTCGCCCCATACCAGCAAAATAGCCTTCACACCTCGATGACCGATGCTATGACGTATGATCGACGCCAGGAGCTGTGAGTGGACCACGCACCTGTTATGCGACTCGAGGAGCTATGATTGGAGCAGGCATCAACCCCCGCCTCCTGATTCGTTCCTACACAATCATTGTTTGGTATATAAGACCCGAGTTGTGGGCATTCAAATCAGTCTCATTTGGAGTTGGGGAAGGTGAACTTGCAGCTGGAGGAAGACGGGGTGAAGTATTATAATGGGATTGTGACTGTCAGTCAGATTATATAAATGTGTGTTAAGTGTGTTCGGTGTAAACACTTATGTTATGTTGGTTAGTGAGATATGTGATTGGGAATTAACGTGAACGCTACTATTACGTGCTTAACTATTTAATTGCGAATTAACGTGAACGCTACTATTACGTGCTTAACTATTTAATTGCGAATTAACGTGAACGCTACTATTATGTGTTTAACTATTTAATTTGACTAACTTGTGGACTAAAGCAACTCTTTAAGTAATTGGGTTATGATGAAAGTAATACTATTGTTTTATATTAATACTTACGAGTTCTTTCATTTTCTTTGAATTAAGCTTTCATTGCTTAATGGTGCTTAGTACGGTGATGCTATTGTCTCGTATTAGTAATATCGCCTTAGACTAACATGGCTGTGTTAATATTACTTCTAGTGATTTCCTAAGCTGAAGAAAATTATTTTGCTTCAAAATATTATATTTTGCTTTTCATATTATTTGAGTGAGACCTGAATCGAATCTATGAAACGATCCTGTAACTTTATTTACTCATAATCAAACCTCAATGTTACGTGGTTAAGAAATACATTTAACTAATTATTAAATATATATCTAACTTTTTATGTGACTTTGATATTACTCCTGATGATAATAATAATATAATATTAACGTAAGACAAGAACCAAGAATAATTACATTAAATATAAATAAAAGGACATATAAGAAAACTATCTATTCATTTCAAAAAGGGTAAGAGACAGAAATATTCTTACTTTAATATTTATCTTTCAAGACTTTTTATAAAATTAATAGTCCTTCTTTAGCTATAACTTATTCGGTTCATAACCATAGCCTACTAAGCTTCGGTTAAATAATAATTCTTTATAAATACTACATGACTTTAATTAGTTTCAGTATTTTTCATAATTAAAGAGTATCAGTCAATAAAGGATACTAAGTCCTAAGATCCAAAAGGAAAGGAAGCAACAACAGGAAATTATTTTATTAGATTTTACTTTTGTTTTGCCTTCAGCTGACTGATACCTTAATATATATCTCTGTGCTATCTAGATTCATCAAGTTAACCACTTGAGGATCAAGATACGTAACAATATATATATTATATATATATATATATATATACCGTATATACAGTATACTGTAGATATATATATATATACAGTATACATACAGAGTGGTCGCTAAACATTTCCCCATAGGGAATCCCTGTGTATTTGCAAGAGAGAGCTGAAGAATCTCTTTTTATATATTTCACTCCAACACCAAACACTTCCCAATGAAATTAATGAAAGCAAGCATGTGATCCACCGGGAATCGAACCTGGGTTAACACATACAGATGCAGAGCAAAATAGGAATGCTTATCAAAAAACATGGGAATACCTTATGGGCAATACACAGGAGTTCCCTATGGGGAAATGTTTTGCGACTTCTCTGTATATATACAGTATATATATATATATATATATATATATATATATATATATATATATATATATATATATATATATATATATATATATATATAATATATATATATATATATATATAATATTAATAATATATATATATATATATATATATATATATATATATATATATATATATATATATATATATATATATATATATATATATAACTCGGAGTGCGGTCTTAACGTACACAGAATATACAGGTTTGACACAATCAACAACCAAATACACAATAAATACAATATATCCAGGCGGAGTTGGGAGACAGTGGCGGTTCCTAGTAACTCCTTGTAAATGTCCAGTAGTGTGGTTAGTGTAGGCCAGCTGGTTTTAGCTTTAGCTTTAGCTTGGGGACCCGCAGAGGGCTGCACTCGGGTAGCATGATATATGGGGGTTGTGCGGGGAGTTATGGGAAGGATGAGGATGAGGATGAGGATTAGGAGAAATATGTTTGGTGATCCTAGCTTTAAAACTATCAAGAGGGGGTCTGTTAACTATATGAGATGGAAAGTGATTCCATTCTTTGATGCTGCGGAGAAAAATGAGTACCCAAATATGTCTCGGTGCTTGCTTGGTATGTGTGGTAATTCCGGTTGTGGCTGCCTCTTGTGGATCGTATATTTGTAGGGTGTAAGTATGTGTCTTCGTCTATGTCTACTAGGTTGTTTGTGATTTTGTATAGCATTTGTTGCCTATGTATTTGTCTGTTTGTTGCAAGTGTGTCTAATATATGTCTTGTTTAAGCAAAGTGACCAATGTTGTATGTCTGTAATCACGTCTTGCCGCTATATTTTGTATGGCTTCTAATTTATTAATGCTGTCGTGAGTGTGTGGATCCCAGACGGTGTTGCAGTATTCAATGTATGGTCGAATTATTTGTTTAACGCAATGACTGCGGCACTTGTCATATGACATTGTTTTGTCCCCACTGTACCATACGTGGTTTTTGGACTTAAAATAACCTTCATTCCCTGCACATTTTCATGTATAAACAAGAGGTAGAACGTATTTCAATTATATATCCCTGAAAGCAGAGGAATAGACCTTTCCAATGACACCTGAATCATATCAGTGCGACCACTGGTTGCCGTGCAACAATATTGCACAGGTGACGCTAAATCGGTAAAAATTAGCGAGTTTCTGCGGTTTTTGCTATACCCAAGTCTGTAAGGGAGTTGGAGATGTCTCACTATGACACTAATGTCCGCCCAAACACAGCTGGCGGTGGATGGGATCGTTCTGCGCTGCTTATATTCGCTCGCCTGCCTCCCAGGCCTTGTTCTAGGCAGATATTCGGCAATTGTCATATAAGAAGAGTCGCAGTGATGACTGCATTTTTTTATATAACAGCCAGCAGACTTTGAGTTAAAAACTAAGATTTTGATGAGTGCATTGCACCTCCCTAGGTTCCTGCGCAGGAACCCCAGGGCTTTGTTGGTTTTTGCCCTGATACTACTCATATGTGTACTCCACCTCATGTCTGCTCAGAGGTGGCCTCCCAAATACTTATGTGAATGGACGGTATCAAGGTTGGTATTATGGAGTTTATAGGCAAAGCAGACAGGTTTCTTGGAGTGGGTAAAACATATGTGGTGGCATTTGTCTGGCCTGAAGGTCATCTGCCACTTGGCTTCCAAGTCTTCAAGGGCAGTCAAGTCGTCTTGAAGTCAAAGGCAATCGTCCCTATCAACTATTGGCCGGTAAACTGCAAAAAGTCTAGTAGTAGAAGTTAAAGATGATGGAAGATCATTGATGTATGAAAGAAAGAGAAGTGGACCAAGGACGGTGCCTTGGGGTACCCTCGAAGTTACCAAAACAGAAGATGAGTGGGAGCCATCGAGAACAACGAGCTGTTCTCGATTGGTTAGGAAAGTCTTAATCCAGTGAATAACTGGTCCTCGGATTCCATAGTAATCCAGTTTATCTAACAGTATACAGTGGGGGACTTTGTCCAAGGCTTTGGCAAAGTAAAAAACTATGGTGTCAGCTTGTTGGGTCAGGTCAACTGAGGTATTAATTTGGCCTAACATTACTTGTAGTCTCGGGGCAGATGTGCAGTGGTCATGGCCAGGTGTTTTCTGTCATATAGGTGGCGGTTTCTCCTTGTCTAGGTTGTTGACCTGGGCGAGTCTATTCTTCCAAGATGGAGGAGCCTGTAGGGCAAATACCGTGACGATATCTACTCAGCCATCTATGAGGGAAAGTTATCTCAATTAGGATATTAGCAGGGAATTGCTGTTGGGTTTGGGTTATTCCAAGAGGCTTTGTTATCTGGGTATATGAGGGGAGGGGCTTGGCCTGCCATGACGGCATTCGGGGATCTACTGATGAAGGGATGAATCAAGGGAAATGAGAACTAGGGGTCAGGGGTGGGGGCTGTCTCCTCTGGCCTCGTTGTCGGCGCCTAGGGGCATCATGCCGCTTGTTATCTCGGGAAGGTGGCTTCTCCATATAGCAGCTCGCTCCTCCAGGGCTTTGGCTTCATTGATTTTGGATAGCCTTTCTGCCACTTTTAAATGGTTCTGGGTAACTCCTCTTTCCACTCCCTGCCGAGTTGTTCGAAGTAGCTGTCATGGGTTTGAGCAAGTCTTTTTAGCTCCTGCAGCTCCATGCAGTCTTCACTCAACTAATGCAAATCAGTTGGCGGTGGACTAAAGATGTCTGTATTCTTCCTTTCTCTTAATGGCTTGTCAGGACAGGCCCATCTACAACATTTGTCTTTCCTAGGAGTTCTCTGAACTCCGTAAAGCCTTTTGCTGCAGGGGAGAGTTGGTGCTGCTGAAGGTGCACTAGAGGAGAGGGAGAGGAGTCGGTTCTAAACTCATGTTGAGCGTACAAACTTGTTCTGTCTGGGGAGGATTTCCAGCCCATATAAGGCCCCAACCTGGATTGTGTCGCCTGCCTGGTCTTCCTCACTGGACCAATCACAGGCTAGGGGCAATCAGGGTTTTGGACTTATGATCCATACGGAGAGCAAAGGTTAGGGGATCTTGTGGTGGAGTTTCTGCCACTGGGATATCCGGCCAATCATCGACCGTCTCTTGCTATCCCTTGCTCGGAGCAACTGAGTGGTTGTTAAGGGGCTCCAACCAGAGTGACAGAAGGTTCAGAGGCGTCGTCGTTGTTTAAGAAGGCAATGTGGCTCACATCTACCTCCCTCGGGTCTACCTCCTTCATGAAGTTGGTGATCTGGTAAAATTGGGAGCAGGAGAGCCTCACTCTGGCCTCGGGGGTGGAGGTGGGTGGGTGGGGGTGGGTCAGCAGTGATGCTGCTGAGGGCGTCGAGGGTTTTGGCAAGGTATGCTGGCTTTTATGAATATATATATATATATATATAACCCTTCCTGGGCGTTAGGGAATAGAATATGCCCCACGTGCCTTCTGCGTGTTGTAAGAGGCGACTAAAGAGGTTGGGTCGGTGAGCTTGCGACCCCCACCCGGAAAAAATACCTAAGCAAAGAAAAATGAACGAACAGCCTCGGATGCGGACGGAACCTATGTTGACGAACCACGACCGACTAAGGACATTCCTTCGGACATTCTGAAAATGGCTACATGGAATGTTAGTGGCATGAATGATGGCACAAAAGAGAGAGAGGTTCTGGAAATGCTCGTGAATGCCAGGCTGGATATATGTGGAATGACAGAGACCAAATGGAAAGGTTCAGATGTGAGAGAGTGGGAGTGTGAAATGGGTGTGTGTGCTGGAGTGAGTGAAGGAACAGCGAGAGAAGGTGCATGTTTGTTTGTAAATAGCAAATGGAAGAAATGTGTAAGAGAGTATGGGTCTGTGAGTTCAAAGATTGTGTGGGTGAGAATGAAAGTAGGAATACAAACGTGGGTGATTGTATGCCCCGACAGAGGATAAACTTGAAAGAAAGAAAGAGGAGTTCTGGATGAATGTGGAGGCGTGCCTGGAAAAGTTTGACAAGAACGAAAGAATATTTCTGATTGGGGATGTGAATGGTAAGGTGGGTGATAGGAAAGTTGAGGGAGTGGTGGGAGGGTGGGGGGTACCATCAGAGGTGAATGGGAATGGTAGTGCACTTGTGGACGTATGTGTGGGGAGGAGGCTGTGGATAGCCAACACCTTCTTCCGACACAGAATGATCCACAGGTACACGTGGAAACGGATGTTGACGATAAAGGATAAGACAGTGGTGGAACGAAAGTCATTGATTGATTATGTATGTGTGGATGAACGAATGAATAATCTGTGATGGATGCTAGGCTGTATAGGGGTATTGGAGGGGGTCTGTCTGATCATTATGTAGTGGTAGCTAAGGTTAGGATACAAAAGAAGTGGGTGAGGAGAGCTGGAGGAGGCAAGAGGAGGGTGGAATGGTGAGGAGGGTGGAGAGGTTGCAGGAGGAGGAAGTCAGGGAGGAGTACAGGAGAGCAGTGGAAAGACGACTAGGTGGGTTCGACCTGGAAGTTATGGAGGAAGTGCAGGAGATGAGCAAGGTGTTTATGGATGAGATCTGTGCAGCATGTGAGGAGGTGTGTGGAGTGAGGAGAAGAGAGAGGGGAGTGAAAGGTACAGCATGGTGGACAGAAGAGGTAAGAATAGCTGTGGAAGAAAAGAAGAAAGCATATAGAGAGTGGTTGGGTAGTAGAGGGAATGAAGATTTCGAGAGACAGAAACGAGCGAGGTACGTGGAGAGTAAGAGGGTGGTGAAGAGAGTAGTGAAGGAAAGTAAGAGAAGAGTAGATGAGGAATTTGGAAGGAATCTGAGTGTAAAATGGAGGGAGAGTAAGAAACTGTTCTGGAAAGAAGTAAAGAAAGTTAGGGAAGGTAGCAATGGAACCAGTACGGGTGTGAAAGATAAGAATGGGAATATGCTAGCCGAGAAGCAAGAGAGAGTTAAAAGATGGAGGGAGTACTTCAATGAGTTGCTAAATGTAAGGAATAAAGAGCCAGCAAACATAGCTGGATATGGTATGGGAGGGAGAAGAAGAGAAGTAGTAGAGGAGGAGGTGGGGATCAGGAGGTCAGAAGTGTGGGAAGCCATGAAAAGAGTGAAGTTGGGGAAAGCACCAGGAACAGATGGAGTGTGTGGGGAAATGTTGAGGTATGGTGGTGAGATAGTGATCGAATGGGTATGGAAAATGTGCAAACTAGCATGGGAGAAGGGGAGTGCACCCGATGACTGGAAGACTGGCATAATAGTCCCCCTATATAAGGGCAAAGGGGAAAGAGGAGTGTGTGGTAACCACCGAGGAATATGTCTTATAAGCCTAGTAGGGAAGGTATACAGTAGGGTAGTGATTGAGAGAGTGAGAGTGAGAACGGAGAAATGGATAGGCGATGAGCAGGGAGGTTTTAGGAAGGGAAGAGGATGTGTAGATCAGATTTTTACCCTGAATTGTGTCGTGGAGAAATATCTGGAGAAGAAACAAAAGGTGTACGTTGCCTTTATGGACTTGGAGAAGGCCTATGACAGAGTGGATAGAGAAGGTTTGTGGCAAGTACTTAGAATATACGGAGTATTTGGCAAGTTGCTGAAAGCAGTGAGGATCACGTATGAGGGTGCAAAGGCGGCAGTACGTGTGGAGAGTGAGGAGAGCGAGTTCTTTGACCTGAATGTTGGTTTGAAACAGGGGTGTGTGATGTCCCCGTGGTTGTTTACTGTATATATGGATGGAGTCATGAAAGAAATACTATCAAGAGCAGTGGATGTTGGTGTATCGCTGAAAAGGGAGGGAATTGAGTGGAAGCTACCTATACTGCTGTTTGCGGATGATGCAATTTTGATGAGTGATAATTAATGGGAGTTGCAGGGTCTGGTAAATGAGTTTGGAACAGTGTGCGAAAAAAGGAATTTGAAGGTAAATGAGGGGAAGAGCAAGGTTATGGTCTTCGAAATGGGTGAAGTCGCAGAGTGTGAGGTGAAGCTGAACGGTCAGGCTATGGAGATCGTCAACTCTTTTAAGTGTCTGGGCAGTGTGTTGAGTAAAGATGGGACTATGGATGAAGAAGTGTGGGAGAGGGTACAACAGGGGAAGAGTACAAAGGAGTACAAAGGAAATCAAGCAACAACAGATCTAGTGACCCTTCTAGGTTGCTTGTCCTCCAAAACACTGAGGATCAAGTGTCCAAACAGTGGTTTAGAGTGGGTAAGGGAACATTGGAAAGGGAATTACTGCCCTGGAACTAATGTCCGTGGCAGGATTAGGAAGTTAGTAGGGGACAGATGGGTTAGTAACTGAGGGGGGGATAAAATAAAGTTATTCATTTACAAACGCAGTCAGTCGCGGGTTTGATGCGAGATATTTGTCTAGGCGGAGTTTAAATGAATCAACGGTGATGCAGTCTATAACGTTTCGGGGAAGCCCATTCCACAAGTTGACAACTCGATTGAAGAAGAAATTCTTAGATTCGTGTGAGTTAAAAGATTTACCAATAATTTTGCAACCGTTTCCCCGCGTGTAATTAGATTGGTCGATAGTGAAGTACTTGTTACAGTTCATATTGTCGATGCCTTTGATGATTTTGAACACTTGAATTAAGTCACCTCTTAATCTGTGCTGGGTTAAAGGAAATAGATTTAATTCTCTAAGACGCTCTTCGTATGGTTTGTTCTTTAGGCTAGGTATCATTTTGGTAACTCTACGTTGAACTCGTTCTAGCTTGTTTATATCTTTTTGGTAATAAGGGCACCAGGATTGAACGCAGTATTCCAGAAGAGGGCGGACTAAGGAATTGTAAAGGGTTAGGATAACTTCTTTGGATTTATGCTCAAATGACCTGCCTATAAAGCCAATTATTTTGTTTGCCTTCTTAACAACTTCTGAACATTGTTGACTCGGTTTTGGGTTACTCGATATTGTTACTCCCAGATCGGTTTCTCTGTTTACATTCTTAAGCTGAGTGCCATTCATCGAATAGTTTGCTTTCTCATTTAGGTATCCGATATGTAGTACTTTACATTTATCCGCATTGAAACTCATTTGCCAAATTTGGGCCCAACATGACAATTTATCTAGATTGTGTTGCATATCGTCAACTTGTTCTTTTGAGAGTACGCTATTTGCAATTTTTGTATCGTCAGCAAATTTTGAGATTGTACAGGTGAGACCCTCATCTATGTCGTTGATGTAAATTAGAAAGAGAATTGGTCCTAGTACCGATCCCTGGGGTACCCCGCTACTTACATTGGTCCATTTTGATGCCTTACCGTTTATGACTACTCTTTGCTTTCTGTCGCTGAGCCAATTTTCTATCCATTTCAACACACCGTCTTGTATTCCATGCGCTTTTAGTTTTAGCAGTAAACGTTTGTGGGGAACTTTGTCAAAGGCCTTTTGAAAATCAAGGTATATAATATCTACAGCTTTACTCTCATCGTAGAGGTTGAGGATATCGTGGAAGAAGTCTAAGAGGTTTGTTAAACAGGAACGTTTTTTACGAAAGCCGTGTTGAGTATCTTTAAGTATGTTATTTTCCTCTAAGTGATTTACGAGTCTGTCTCGTATGACCGTTTCTAGCATTTTACATACAACTGAGGTTAAGCTAATTGGACGATAGTTACTGGGTAGGGATTTGCTGCCTTTTTTGAATATCGGTGTTACGTTGGCTATCTTCCACTGATCGGGCATAGTTCCAGACTGCAAAGATTTATTGAATAGTAATGTCAGTGGTTTGGAGAGCTCATCCTTAGCTTCCTTTAGAACTCTAGGCGAGATTGTATCAGGTCCAGGCGTTTTATTTACCTTGAGTTTATCTAAACAATTCAATACTTCTCTCTCTGTAACGGTGATATTGCTTAGAACATCTGAATTATCAATCTGAATCGGCGATGGTGTAGGGATATCACTGAGGTCTTCTGTTGTAAAAACTGATGCAAAGAAGGTATTGAGGGCATTACTCATTTGTACTTCGTCTTTGGTGTATTCTCCATTTTCATCGACTAACGGTCCAACAGTTGAAGTAACTACTTTTTTCTTTCTGATATAACTATAGAATTCTTTCGGGTTTGTTTTACTTTGATTCGCAATATGTAACTCTAAGGTCTTTTTACTTTGCTTAATTAACTTTTTGGCTTTGCGTCGTAGCTCTACAAATTTCACCCGTTCTTCGTCATTTTGTGAGGATTTTAATCTATCATTAGCAAATTTTTTAGCAAGCAGGCAGTTTGAAATATCTTTATTCCACCATTTGGGCTTATTATTATGGCCTGGATGCCTTATTTTCGATGGTATGCAGTCTTGCACTGCTTTTAGGTAAGTGGCTTCGAATAACTTCCAAGATGTATTTATGTCGTTATTGTGAATTAAAAAGCTCCAGTCAGTTTCTTTAAACATAGCTCTAAGTTTATGGAAGTTTGCTTTCTTGAAATTAGGGACTTTTTCGATGCTACTATTTGGTTCGTTACTAGTAAACTTTAAAGTGAAAGTTATCGTACGATGGTCGCTGTTACTGAATTCATCACCAACATTCAAATTCTCTATTAATTCTTCTTTTGTTGCAAGTACAATGTCAAGAACGTTATTACCACGGGTCGGCGTTCGAACAAATTGATAAAGCGAACTCTCTTGCAAGTTCGTATACAAGTCATGTCCGGAGTGTGAAGTAAGAGTATCGCCCCACTTGGTCACAGGTAAATTAAAGTCGCCAAAAATTACGGTATCTTGTGAGTTACTTACATCTGCAATTTGTTCGTAAATTTCTCGGTCAGTTTGCACTGATTGAGCTGGAGGTCTGTATATTAATGCAAGTATTATTTTTGTACCTTTATCATTCTTTATTAGCACAAAAGATGCGTCGACATTCACAATTTGAGGTTTTGACAAGAGGGTATGGGAGAAGGGGAGTGCACCCGATGACTGGAAGACTGGCATAATAGTCCCCCTATATAAGGGCAAAGGGGAAAGAGGAGTGTGTGGTAACCACCGAGGAATATGTCTTCTAAGCGTAGTAGGGAAGGTATACAGTAGGGTAGTGATTGAGAGAGTGAGAGTGAGAACGGAGAAATGGATAGGCGACGAGCAGGGAGGTTTTAGGAAGGGAAGAGGATGTGTAGATCAGATTTTTACCCTGAATTGTGTTGTGGAGAAGTATCTGGAGAAGAAACAAAAGGTGTATGTTGCCTTTATGGACTTGGAGAAGGCCTATGACAGAGTGGATAGAGAAGGTTTGTGGAAAGTACTTAGAATATACGGAGTAGAGGGCAAGTTGCTGAAAGCAGTGAAGAGCATGTATGAGGGTGCAAAGGCGGCAGTACGTGTGGAGAGTGAGCAGAGCGAGTTCTTTGACCTGAATGTTGGTTTGAAACAGGGGTGTGTGATGTCCCCGTGGTTGTTTACTGTATATATGGATGGAGTCATGAAAGAAATACTATCAAGCAGTGATGTTGGTGTATCGCTGAAAAGGGAGGGAATTGAGTGGAAGCTACCTATACTGCTGTTTGCGGATGATACAGTTCTGATGAGTGATAATGAATGGGAGTTGCAGGGTCTGGTAAATGAGTTTGGAACAGTGTGCGAAAAACGGAATTTGAAGGTAAATACGGGGAAGAGCAAGGTTATGGTCTTCGAAAGGGGTGAAGTCACAGAGTGTGAGGTGAAGCTGAACGGTCAGGCTATGGAGATCGTCAACTCTTTTAAGTATCTGGGCAGTGTGTTGAGTAAAGATGGGACTATGGATGAAGAGGTGCGGGAGAGGGTACAACAGGGGAAGAGGGTTGTAGGAACGCTAAAAGCAGTAACAAGAAATAGGGTGGTCAGTATGGAAGTGAAGAAGTCCTTGCATGACAGTGTGGTAATCCCGACACTGACTTACGGAAGCGAAGCATGGACGTTGGTTGAGAGACTCAGACCAAGAGTGAGAGCAGTGGAAATGAATTACTTAAGGAGTGCGTGCGGAGTTACATGGAGGGATAGACAGACTAATGAGGAAGTAAGAAGGAGGTGTGGTGTGGAGGTAGATGTGCTGGAAAGTGTGAAAAGGAACAACTTGAGATGGTTCGGCCATATGGAACGTATGGAAAGCGAGAGAATGACTAAGAGGGTGTACGAGAGCGAGGTGGAGGGACAGAGGGGGAGAGGTAGACCGAATATGAGGTGGAAGGATGGAGTGAGGAACTACATGAACGAAGGCGGTGCTGGTTGGGGGGAGGGGCGTCGACTGACTGGGGACAGAGGTGCATGGGGGCGGTTCGTTCGTGGCCACCCCTTCGGGGATCACGGCGTCAGGCAATAGATAGATAGACAAGAGGGTAGGGTTAAGACTTTCTTTGACATGAAGTAAAACGCCACCTCCATTTCGATTTATTCGGCTTTTCTCAAACATTACATAACCGGGAAGTGAATACTCTGCTAAAAAGTCTCTATCTTCTGTATTGAGCCAAGATTCTGTTATGCCAATCACATCATAATTTTCTGTAAACACTAGCTCCTCTAAATCTGAAAATTTATTGCGTATGCTACGAGCGTTTGCATAGAACACCTTTAAATTTGTTATTTTAGAACTCACGGAACGCTCTTTAATAATATATTTGGTTCTTGTCGGATCTACATTTATGTTCATGGCTGTCCTCGGTCCTTGCTGTCTTCGGTCCTTATCGCTGAGGGTTGTAGGAACGCTGAAAGCAGTAACAAGAAATTGGGTGGTCAGTATGGAAGTGAAGAAGTCCTTGCATGACAGTGTGGTAATCCCGACACTGACTTACGGAAGCGAAACATGGACGTTGGTTGAGAGACTCAGACCAAGAGTGAGAGCAGTGGAAATGAATTACTTAAGAAGTGCGTGCGGAGTTACATGGAGGGATAGACAGACTAATGAGGAAGTAAGAAGGAGGTGTGGTGTGGAGGTAGATGTGCTGGAAAGTGTGAAAAGGAACAACTTGAGATGGTTCGGCCATATGGAACGTATGGAAAGCGAGAGAATGACTAAGAAGGTGTACGAGAGCGAGGTGGAGAGACAGAGAGGGAGAGGTAGACCGAATTAGAGGTGGAAGGATGGAGTGAGGAAGTACATGAACGAAGGCGGTGCTGGTTGGGGGGAGGGGCGTCGACTGACTGGGGACAGAGGTGCATGGGGGCGGTTCGTTCGTGGCCACCCCTTCGGGGATCACGGCGTCAGGCAATAGATAGATAGATAGATATATACAGTATATATATATTTATATATATATATATAGAGAGAGAGAAAGGTGTACATAATAGAGATACTTCTATATCTGGATATATATGCAGTAGATGTGTGTGTAAGTATAAAAAGGTGTACATAATAGAGATACTTCTATATCTGGATATATATACAGTAGATGTGTGTGTAAGTATAAAAAGGGCTACTTAAAACACCAGTTAGTATGTCAGAAGGGCAGGAGTGAAGGGGAAACGTGACCAGACGTAAGAGGAGGTGTTTTTTTCTGGACTCCCATTTCTCTAATGTTCAGCCCCATTAGTTAAGAGATTGTAACACGTTAGCTCCATTAGTTTGGCGCTGTTAAGACGTTTTGTGCCATTGAAGTGTCGGGTTTGTCCTGGCGAGCGAAAGCGAGCCTGCAATTTAGGGGGAATCGGCCTTCGGCTGGGACATTTTTCTACCGACAAATTTACAAATTTATCTTGATGGGGGTCTTGAGGTTAATTTAAAAGCTGGATGAAGATATTGGGAGGAATCTAAAGAAAATACTAAATTAATTAATAATGAACAAACATATACAAATCTCGGCTTAACCCTTCCTGTACCAGCGACGTCTGATATTTTTTTTATTCTAGCTACATTTAGACGCTTTTATGCAGCTTAGAAAGAATCTGTGGTAGTTAAAGGGTTATTGAGAGAGTTCGAAGCCGTATAATGGCTAGATATCCTTCCTAAGCTAAATAAGATCGATTAGTAGTAGCCAGATTATAATTAAAAGAATGTCGATGGTACAGTAGGGTTTAAGAGGGATGGTTCACTTTTTTTGGGAGATTTTTGCATTTATTCATTATTTTTCTAGTTTCCTCCCTAGACCTCCATCAAATTTAAAAACACATCCATTAGATCCCCCTTGTAGATCAATTTGTACATTTTTCGGTAGAAAAATTTCCCGGCCGAAGGCCGGTTCTTCCAACATTACAGGCTCATTATCGTTCGCCAGGGGAAAAATCGACACCTAAATAGCACGATAGGTCTAAATATTGACGAAGAAATGGGGCGAAAGGTCTTAAAATCTACTAACTAATGGGGCAAACATCATAACATCTGAAAACTAATGGGGCTAAACATGAGGGAGAAAGTGGTCCAGAAAACCGGCCCATTAAGGAACATCATATGGTTTGACCCAGGGAGGTAGAGGGCTTGGGTGTCATCGTTATTAACCCTTTTCAAGATTAGGACGCATTTATTGACAGTATATTCTAGCTATCATTAGACGATTGTATACAATTTAGGAAGGACATGTAGGCATTAGCAGGGTAAAGACTATCTCACTTAACCCTCTGATTTCCATCCCGCTTTCCAAATCTGAATAAAGTCGTCTATTAACAGCCAGAAAGCAGAAAAGGAAATGTGTCACCGCATTTTCTAAGGGTTAACCCATTCACCACGATTACGATTTTTTCTCATATTCTGGTTACCATTAGACGATTTCTTTTGTTTATAATCTACTTCTACGACTCAAATGGGTAAATAGGATCTCCATAAACCCTCTTACTAACATAGGTCCTCCTTAACCTGCACAACATCATCTAATTGTAGCCAGAATCAAAGGTAAAAAAGGTGTCCTAGTGCTAAAGGGGTTAAGGGTTATGACGGGTTGTTACTCTATCTGGTCCGAGGTGGGGTATTTTTGGACCTTCCCTGCGCTACTTCATTAGTTTGGATGGGATTTTAAGGCGTTTCACTTCAATAGTTTGGCGATTAAATGACACTTCACCCCATTCAGATGCCAATTTTATTTGGGCGAGCATTCTCGGTGCTTGAATCGGGGCTGGGAAGTGATTTTTAGTTTGAACGTTTTCCCAGACTTCCTTTAAAAAAAAAAAAAAAAAAAAAAAAAACAGACAGACAGACACCCTTCAAACTATATTTGTAAATTTTTCAATAGAAAAATGCCCCGGCCGGTGGCCGATTTCTTCTAAGTTACAGGCTCGCTATCGCTTGGTCAGAATAAGATCGACGCATGAATTTGGTGAAGCGTCTTATTATCGCCAAACTAATGTGGTGAAACGTCTTCAAATCTCCAAACAAATGGAGCGTAACAAAAAGACCCCCTCGGACCAAATAGGGATTCAAGGGCCATCCTGTCTGTTCGGATATCAAAAGAAGTATTGATCAAGTTTCAGTCCAACCCTTCACTCTAAGTTATGTTGAGATAGCCTGCCAAAAAAAAAAAAAAACATAAATAAAAAAACAAAAAAAAAACACACAAACACGCAAAACAGACAAACAAGAAAGCAAAGCAACAACAAAAGCAAACATCATATCAAAAAATATACAAACAAATAAAAACAAACACCAAAACAAACAGCTATACAAGAAAACAAAACAAACATCGTAACACCAGAACAAGCACCAAAACAAATAACAAACAAAATAACAAAACAACAACATAGCAAACCAAATACAACAAACAGACAAATATAACAAACTAAACCAAACAATAACAACAACAACATTCCCTCACTATCTGTACAAGGCTGACCTTGATCTTCAAACTGACTTACTTAACCCTATTTAGTCCGAGGGGAAGCTATGTTTGGACTTCCCCTGTTTCGCTCTATTAGTTTGGATATTTTAAACCGTTTCACTATAATAGTTTGGCGATAACATAAATCTTCACCCCATTCAGGTATCGATTTTTTGTTCTGAGCGAGCGATAGCGAGCCTGTAACTTAGAAAAAATCGGCCTTCAGCCAAGACATTAATCTATTGAACAAAATTACAAATTTAGCTTGAAGGAGTCTAGGTGTGTATTTTTTTTAGCTTGAAGTATGTCTTTTTGTTAGCATGGGTGACAAACAGACATACATTAGTCGAAAAGGGCAAAAACAAGCAAAATATCATAATAATCCACAACACGTCAGAACAGATAGTGTTAATGGTCTTTAACCCTTTCCCTGCGGGAGACGTTCCCAAACGCCATGGCAATTTACAGTAATCTACAGGCTTTAAAGCCTTTTAAAGCCTGTAAAATCAAGTGCAGGGAGCGGGAGCACGACAGGCCACACGTCCTTCTCCCAGCCAGGTGGCCGTGGCACTGAAGGCTCTGAGTCAGACTTGTCTCGATAGATATACAGTGCTGCCAAAGGCAAATGTAGCGAGACATTAGCGAGAATTGCTAATTTTAGCGAATGCCTATGGTATATATAAATATATATATATATATATATGTAATGCCCTCGCAAAAATCCCGCCACCCAAATACTCTGCTACCCGAGTTGACGTTTGGGATAGTGTAAAATAGTCATGATGGTGAGTCCAAGAAACCCATCACGTGAGAAACCTTCCACGAGACTATCAACCTGGTTCTTTCAACCTGAAGGACTAAGGTTACTATCCTATTAACGTCCAAGGTAGCGGAGTGGATTAGAGCACGGTCCTGGGGTGACCGGACCTACTGAGGTCATTAACCAGGGTTCGAATCCCCGCGCAGGCGGGAGATTTTCGGGAGGGTTAAATTCCCTTCGTTCACCCGACATTTCACTGGTGGCAGCGGTGGGATGCGTGATCCGGTAGCTAGATAGAGCACCCATCACGAGAACCTGCGCCAGGCATCTCAGAACCTGGACTATTGAAAATGTTGGGGTGATATGGCTACGTTACCTGAAGACGTTAAATTTCGGCTAGGGTCTAGCCTAGTCAAAGAAGGATTTTGCGTAATGCCCTCGCAAAAATCCCGCCACCCAATACTCTGCTACCCGAGTTGACGTTTGGGATAGTGTAAAATAGTCATGATGGTGAGTCCAAGAAACCCATCACGTGAGAAACCTTCCACGAGACTATCAACCTGGTTCTTTCAACCTGAAGGACTAAGGTTACTATCCTATTAACATCCGAAGTAGCGGAGTGGGTTAGAGCTCGGTCCTGGGGTGACCGGACCTACTGAGGTCACTAACCAGGGTTCGAATGCCCGTGCAGGCGGGAGATTTTCGGGAGCGTTAAATTCCCTTCGTTCACCCGACATTTCAATATATATATACTGTATATATATACATGTATATATACATATATATACAGTATATATAAATATATATATATATAATGTATATATATATATATATATATACAGTATATATATATATATATATATATATATATATAACCGGGTGTATATATATATATATATATATATATATATATATATATATATATATATATATTTAATGTATATATATATATATATATATATATATATGTATATATATATATATATATAATATATATTATATATATATAGTTATATTATATATATATATATATATATATCTATATATATATATAATATACATATATATACCGTATATATATTTAATGTATATATATATATATATATATTGGTAAAGCCAGGTAATAAATTTTCTTTAATACATACCAGGTTGAAAGAAATGCCATTTCTTTCAACCTCGTATGTATTGAAGAAAATATATATATATATAATATATATATATATATCTATATATATATATATATATATATATACAGTACAGTATACTGTATATACAGTATATATATTTTTGTTTCTATGTGAGTGAGGGAGGCAAAAGGCAGAACTGCCTATAGTGAGTGCCTCCCCCATAGTTGAAAGAGTGACAGGGCCAAAATCAAGGGATGTTCGAGCCAAAATGCCTTGACACACGGAGTTTGAAGCAATTTAAGTCATAGGAAGAGGGAAAGACTGATTCTGGGAGAGAGTTCCAGAGCTCAGCTGTTGAATAGAAGAATGTCTGAGAGTAACGTTTCACTCTGGGGTTTGAGAGTTGCACTGAGTAGCGGTGGGATTGTGTTGCAAGACGGGCACCACGTGCCCTACGTAAAGGAGGTGGTATACACTGGGAAAGCTCTGAGGAACACTGATTATTATAGTAGCGATAGAATAACGAGAGAGATGCAACATTGCGGCGAAGAGAGAGAGATTGCAGAGAGTTGGTGAGTGGACGGGAGTTAATGATACGTAAGACCTTCCTTTCAATTTTGTCTAGGAGAGCGGCGTGAGAGGAACCTCCCCACACTTGTGAACAATACTCAATACAAGGATGCACTATGCCCCTCTACAGAGCAAGAAGCTGTGCAGGGGTAAAGAACCCCCTAAGGCGGTTGAGCACACCCAGCTTCTGGGAGGCTGCCTTAGCAAGACTGGTAATATGGTTCTTCCAACCGAGAGCAGAAGAAAAAGAGACACCAAGAATATTGAGAGAAGATGAAGGATTGATTTTTGTATTGTTGAAGAATAAGGGATAGTCCACAGGGAGTTCCTGACGGGTAGATAGATGGAGAAATTGGGTTTTGGAAGCATTAAAGGTAACAAGGTTTTCTCTGCCCCAATTGGAGATAGTAGTTAGATCAGAATTTAAGTGTTTTATGGCTTCATTCCGTTTGTCGTTGAGGAATTGCTGGCTTGGGCGTTCTGAAAAACGAATGGAGTAGTGTAAGGTTGAGTCGTCTGCATATGAATGGATGGGAATTGAGGAACAGTTGAGAAGATCAATTACAAAAATTAGAAAGAGAATAGGAGATAGGACAGAGCCCTGAGGAACACCGGAGTTTATAGGGTGAAGAAGTGAGCGATGGCCGTCCACAACCGCAGCTATGGAACGGCCAGAAAGGAAATTAGAGACAAAGGCACAGATGGAGGGATAGAAACCGAAGGAGGGTAGTTTAGAAATAAAAGATTTGTGCCAGACTCTATCGAAGGCTTTTGATATGTCTAGTGCACTAGAAAAAGTCTCACCGAAGTCCCGAAAGGAGGATGACCAAGAATTAGTAAGATATGAAAGAAGACCACCAGTAGAGCGACCCTTAAGGAAGCCATATACTGACGATCTGAGAGCAGATTATGAGAAGAGAAATGCTTAAGAAATTTGGAAGCAAGGATAGTTTCAAAAACTTTAGAAATACAAGAGATGAGAGCAATTGGACGATAGTTGGAGGGTTGAGAGCAGCCACCCTTCTTTGGGACAGATTGAATGCGAGCAAACTTCCAGCATGAAGGGAAGACGTTAGAGGATAGACAGAGACGAAAGAGTTTGCCTAGTCAGGGAGTCAGCACAGAAGCACAGTTTTTGAGTACAACAGGAGGAACACCGTCTGGACCGTACACCTTCTTAGTATTAACCCTCGTCTAGCGGGGTTTTTTGGGCTATTTTGGGCATATTCAGGCCCTCCTGAATGATCAATCAAGTATCTGCATGAAAAGAAATGTATTCAGCAAAAAATTAGGCGCTACAAGCTTCAAAATGAGACCAGAACGAGCTACGTAGCACTCGTCGTTTTGATGCAGTGGTACCACCAACATGGGAGTTTAGCGTATAGCGTCATATTTTTTCCAGCTACGCTCACTACTGGCTACACTGCCGGCCTCTCGAGAACAGAGGGAGCGTGAGTCAGTGGGCGGCGGTAAGCCCTGGGTGTCGGCGTGTGGCCTGCTGCGCTCCCGGCCATTTGCACTCGATTTTAACCCTTTAAAAGCCTTAATAATGCTCCTAACTTGCTGCTTTTTAGATACAGACTTAAGTCGGGCCCCGCTCTTTAAGTGTTAAGCCCAGAGAGGGTAGAAAGTACATCTTTAGAAGAGATTAGGATATTAGGCATAAATAAGAGAGAGGAGGGTGGAGAGGGAGGAATAGCACCGGAATCATCCAAGGTGGAGTTTCTAGCAAAAGTTTGAGCGAAGAGTTTAGCTTTGTCAGAGGAAGAATATATATATAATATATATATATATATATATATATATATATATATATATATATATATATATATATATATACAGTATATAACAACAGTATTATATGCTTGCAGTTTTTCTCAACTTCCTACTGAATCATTATACCATACCCATAAAGCTCAGTGTAGCTCCAGCCTTGAAGGCGAGCGGGTGTGTGTCCGTGTGTCTCCCTCCATTTAATTTCTTCCTTTATCTTGACATCTCTCCACCCCACCACCACCCAACACTACCTATCCCGCACCACCACCGCCTCTTTATATCACAACCCAACTATACCTATCCCTCACCAACACCACCACCTCCTCTTTACATCACAACCCAACTATATACCTATCCCTCACCAACACCACCACCACCACCTCTTTACATCACAACCCAACTATATACCTATCCTGCAGCAACACCACCACCGCCTCTTTACATCACAATCCAACTATACCTATCCCTCACCAACACCACCACCGCCTCTTTACATCACAACCCAACTATATACATATCCCGCACCACCACCACCACCTCTTTGCATTACAACCCAACTATACCTAGCCCCTACCTACACCACCCCTTTCCTTCACAACCCAACTTGACCTATCCCGCACCAACACCACCACCACCAACAATAACATCACCACACCCCCCCCCACCACCAACAATAACACTATCACACCCCCATCCCCATCACAACTACACCACCACCACCCCTTTCCCTTACTACCCAGCTGCATCTCTCGGACCTCTCTAGCCAAGGTAGGTTGACGTTGGAAAGTTAATAATTATAATCTACTGTCAAGAGGTTTATGTGGGTGAGAGATCTGTCCTGGCAACACTGTTAACAGTAACACACGATCTGTCCTGGTAACACTGTGTAACAAGCTGGTTGTGTTGCGTTCCTGCCATTATTTCCAGCGCCACTCAAGGTTATTCAAGGCACCTGAGGCTATATTTACCTTCCAGATCTCACTAGCATAAACGTTTTATTATTTTGTCAATACTCTGTGTGTCGCCGTAAACGTGAAAGCGCAAGGTACTGTTTTGGAGAGTTTAACTCACATGACAGAGAACACGTTTTTATTGTTATATAGGTCAGGTTACCTGAAGGTGTTGAGGGATAAGCCTTTACAATGGCACCTCGTATAGACACGATAGGTTTTCCCTGCTGTGTGTGTGTGTGTGTATGTGTATTCTCTAAATATCTCGAGAACAATGCATGAATTTCGACGAGATATGTTCATTTCCTTCAGTTGGTCCTCGATAGGATACCATTCATTTGTTGTTAACCCTTAGAAAATCGATGACGCAATATTTTTCCGTTTTCTAGCTATTATTAGACGATTTTATTCAAATTAGGAATGGTTTTATGGAATTCAGAGGGTTGATTGAAATGGCCTCTACCCTCATAGGCCTAATTCCCACAGATCCTTCTTAAGCTGTATAAAATTGTCTAATAATAGCCTGAACAAACTGTCAAAATGCGTCATAATCTTAAAAAGCCCCCCCCCCCCTCTCCTTCTTGGACCGCCCGGATATGGCCATGACAAGTTTTTGCTTGATAATCACGAGAGAGAGAGAGAGAGAGAGAGATTGATTTTGATTTTGCCCCGAGGGGCGAGTTTATTGAGCAGCGCCACCCCATCCTGTGAGGGGACAACCGCTGGTAAGGCGATACATACTGCTCAAAGAGCCATTATTCCACTGAAACAACAGCATCGTCGTCTGCTTACATTCATATCGATGCAGCAAAGAATGGATACGAAGAACAGAAAAGGAAAGTAGTAGGAGGTGAGGAGGGAGGGGGGGAATAATATGACACAGCGACCAATGACTCACCAACAATACAGACAGTGATAACATACCGCTGTTTGCTTGCGACGAGAAAGTCGGAGTACAATATTATCTCTATCTATTTATCGATCTATCTATATCTATCCCTCTCTTATATTTTTTTCTTTTACTCACCCTCACATACTCACTCTCACTCTCTCACACTCACTCTCATTCTCTAAAAACAATTATGGGTTTAAAGGAGGCATTGAAAGGGTAGTTAAAGGGTCCATGATGACCACTTGAGGATTATGACCCGTATTAACAGTTTATTCTGGCTAGCATTAGGCGATTTTATTCAGTTTTGGAAGGCCTTTTAGCAGTCAAAGAGTTAAAAGCTATCTCGATCATCCCTCTGACTCCCACAATTCCTTTCGAAGCTGAATAAAATGGTTGCATGATGGCCAGTATGTTAAAATGCGTGATAATCCTTAAGGTGGTAATATACCCGTATAAAGATATATTGGTAGAGATAAGCCATTATAATATAAGGTTATAAAGGAAAATTACTCTCAATAGACCAACAGATTATATTTACCGTACCCGGTGCCGGTACCTTTTAACCTTTACACTAAATTACTCTCAATAGACTAACAGATTATATTTACCGTACCCGGTACCTTTTAACCTTTACACTAAATTACTCTCAATAGACTAACAGATTATATTTACCGTACCGGTACCTTTTAACCTTTACACTAAATTACTCTCAATAGACTAACAGATTATATTTACCGTACCGGTACCTTTTAACCTTTACACTAAATTACTCTCAATAGACTAACATATTATATTTACCGGTACCTTTTAACCTTTACACTAAATTACTCTCAATAGACCAACAGATTATATTTACCGTACCGGTACCTTTTAACCTTTACACTAAATTACTCTCAATAGACCAACAGATTATATTTACCGTACCCGGTACCGGTACCTTTTAACCTTTACACTAAATTATTTTACAGTTTAAAATGCCCCAGAATGAGAAGCCCACCACAGAAGCCATGAACGAACACCACACAGAAACACCAAAGGAAAGGTCCACAGAACGAAAGGACCAGCCGACCGAGCCAGCCATTTCAGCCAGGCCCAAGCCCGCAGGGCTAAACAGCTCCAGGACACACCCATTTACCTTTTCTAAAACTGACCATTTTCCACATCTCACGTACACTAACCCCCTCGTGTCCTACACTTCTAACTACAAAGATGATGAACAGGAATATACATTCATATTAAAAACACCCATGCCTGTCCCGACGTTGAGCCAATGCCAACACATCAGACAGCCATAATTATATCTATGTATGTTCTTGCATCCGAGAAGTAGATGTTATATCTTAGAAGTTAAAACACCCACGCTGTCCCTAGACCTCGTATATCATTTTCCATGACGAGTATAGATATATGTAACCCATGCCCAGTCGCCCCTTGCACTGTTCCTCTAGTAACTAAGTATTAATATTAATATTCCCTAACATCTTGTCTTGCCAGACTAAGCTTCTGAAGACCCATCGCCCCATAAATCTATGTATGCAATCCTTAGGTTAAGTATTTTTATCCGCCATTGTGTTCACCTTTTTCCATTTACTTTCCACAATTGTCATACGTCTTCCCCTTGCCTCCTTCGTATCCACAGCCCACACTACGCCAATTTATTTCGTGTCTTACACCTCTTACCCCAACCAGAGATTGTATAAGATAACCTGGTTATCAGTATCTGTCATAAGTACCCCGAAACAATAACTAAGTACCCCTACGAACTGCTGCTGTGGTGGTATTTTATATTTAATAGAAAACGCAGTTCCCAGGGCCAACTAATAGTATCCATAACCCTCTGACTGATCACATAACTCTATCTTTTCCAGACTCATATACCACCCCATAGTTGCATTCCCCGGTAGCATTTGGCTAACGTATTCTACTGCCTTTTCAAACTTCCATATAAATTGTAGCCTAATGCCACCCCCACGCCCAGGGACCTTAGGGGCAAAATTTCCCTGTAGCCCTTGAACTCTCCCCCCCCTCTCATTAGGACACCCGCGCTTCTCGACTCTTGTCCGACCTAGCCTCTCTCTCATACCTCTTGAAGATCCTTGAATTGTCCGTTACTAACGCTCTCCAACCTTTTATATATATATACTCCTATCCAGCCTACCTTCACTTAGTAGGCCAGAACAACATTAGAACTTTACTAGCCCCTTGCATGCCATCTATTCTCTTACAACACATTCACAACCCTGCACCCAATGGTCGTCGGTGCGAGGCTAGCCGCCCCGCCAGTAACTAACTTCTATTGTCATACTTCCAGATAAATGTGGCAGAGTTAGCAACCCAGTCTCCACCATATCCAGCAAACCCTACAATTAACAACCAGCCGAGTAAAACCAGCTAGCTAAGGCACCTTCGGTTTTGGTATTAAAGACACTCACATCTGTCTCATACACAGAGGGTTATTACAAACACTGGTGATATGGCAAGCCCCTAGCCACAGCCGCCGGACGAATATATCAGAGAGAGGGCGCCCAGCTCCCCCTTTTTGCCCACCCGAGGAGGGAGACCCCCACCCCCGCGGAGGTATACCTGGCCCTGTTTTGACTTTCGAGTCATTGCCAGGTAGCACAGGAATTCTTCCTATCAATGAACTACCATGAATGACTAACACCTTTACTAACCGCTATTAACTCACAATAAACCATTTACCTTTCTTGCATGCTCTGATCACTAAATCAGCACCTCAGCTATACCATAGAATGAAGATTGAACAATCTAGAGAGACGCTCCTATCACAGCTGTCCCCATCCTCCTCGCAAAGTAGATCCAGTCTCTCTCCCCTAAATACGTCCAGTATAGCCAAAATAGTACCTCTTACTAAGGCTCAGTTATATGAAAATATAAAGGCTTCCTATCGCCCTGTGCCACAACAGTAAATAACATCTTACCTAGTCCCCATATCTATTGAGAGCTCAATTAAGTCCATAAGACTCGAGATCCCTACTGTCTACAGGGTCCAGAACCGAGCCTATAAATCTAACTCCCTCCCCCAGTCAAATCAGTTGAAAGCTAGACACCAACCAGGGGTCACTACCCTGCAGTTAATTTCTAGCTCTGCCCTTGTGTTGTTCCGGAGTGAGATCCCAGAACCGGCAGACTCCGTGGCAGATTTGGATAGAAGGACCTGCCCACGTATTGAAGAACTTCACACATATGGCCCCCCTGGACGGCCGCGGAACCAGTCGTTAGCCCCCAACATCATGGACGCAAGATAACCAGGACCAGACCCATCAGATACTACCCAAGATTCCCTTTAGCAGTACTACATATTACTGTGCTGTTTTAGATTCACTAATTAATATTTCTACGAAGTGGCTAAGACCTTGCCCAGTGTAATTCATACTTAACCATTCCATTTGGGACGTACTAAGCGATCAGTGCTCTTTAATTAACAGGCGACCTTGACTCTCGTAATTACCTTATTCAGATATTAAAACTCTAGTGATATCTAACGTTCGCCCACTGATTTGCGTTCTATGTATTTCTGAGACAAGGATATAAAACTTAGATCAGTACCCCCTGAGGTTACTAGAATTCCCGTGCTCTAAAAATACGTGTGTCTAATCTAGTCTGTGAACTACTTGTGCACCAGAGCTACCAGTAATAAATCTAACAGTGAATATGAATCTATAAGTAACATTGATGGTCTTCGGTATATAAACCTGTGAAATCAAAGCCAGTGATCAGAAGATTAATACCTGAACGTTGGAAGTGGGAGACTAGGCTCCATCCAGATCCACTTATGCTAGTGTTGTTCAATTCTATTATATTGTCTTACACAAGTATTCTGCAGTGGTATAACAATAAACGTGATCATGTAACTTGCTACCATGTGTTTCTTTGTGTTCTCTATTCCTCATATCTTGTATTGTGCATGCAGCCTTATATACCCAGTCAATTTAGAACTCACATTACCCAAGTTAAACCTGTAGAAAAACAGGGCATAACATTGGCGGCAGCGGTGGTTCTTGATTCGGATAAAAGGTTGCATTACACTGCAAGTTTGGAACAGTAGAAGCATGGCAACATCGCGAAATCTTCAGCCACTCACACACATTCCCAAGTATGATGTAAACACATATGATATCACCAGTTACTTAGACATAATAAAGCCAGTGTACGATGTGGTACTTCATAATGACCGCGAAAAAATCGCCATGGCAATTTTGCATGTTGTACAGTTGGGAGAAGCCGTTTCCCAACTTGTTGATAAGCCTACTTTTAAAGAATTTATTCACCAAATGGTGAAACAGAATACGCCAGAGAGTACCTGGAACCAGTTTCGATCCTTCGTGATCCGGACTTTAGATCCACTTTTGGGTTCCCCCGTCGCCCCCAAAATAATAAAAGTCGACGAGATCAAGTATGAAGGGGATATAAATGTGACCCTCATACAACTCTACAGATACGTGAGGACCACGTATAGCTATGAAGATTACGACCAACAAAATGAACTCTTATTCACCGCATTGTTAAACATCCTCCCACCCCACATCACCGCCCATCTCGACCCGTATGGCTTATTCGAAGAACATATGCTCGCCATCAGAGAAGAATGCCTACGCAGTTCGATGAATCCCCTATCCAACCTTTTAGCCCCTATCCAAGACTCCGTGCACCCTTCCAAAATGACTTCCGGTGAAAGTCCAACCCCAGTGAACTCTTCCCCCACCAACCCTCCGCAGCCCCCCCAACAAGCCCCGTATTCTAGCTATGCCTACCTATGTAGGCCTACCACAACATATTTCCCCATGACCCCAGAAATGTTCAGCTATCCCCCCACCAACAAAATTTCCCTTGTGACAGTTTTCCGTCGGTAGCTTGTGACAGTTTTCAGTCAGTAGCTCCCTTCCACCCCCACACAATTCACACCCCTAGAAAACTTCGAAACCCCACACTTGACTCGCCCTCTCATGTCAAACAAACTCACCAGTCCCAGAGAACCTCTAACCAGACCGTGACTGCCACCAAGAAAATTCCCAAATTCGTCCTATTAACAACCCCAAATCAATACATCAGTCCTCTACCAATAACCCCTGTTCTACACCTAACTCTCCCCCCACCAACCCTCCGCAGCCCCCCCAACAAGCTCCGTATTCTAGCTATGCCTACCTATGTAGGCCTACCACAACATATTTTCCCCATGACCCCAGAAATGTTCAGCTATCCCCCCACCAACAAAATTTCCCTTGTGACAGTTTTCCGTCGGTAGCTTGTGACAGTTTTCAGTCAGTAGCTCCCTTCCACCCCCACACAATTCACACCCCTAGAAAACTTCGAAACCCCACACTTGACTCGCCCTCTCATGTCAAACAAACTCACCAGTCCCAGAGAACCTCTAACCAGACCGTGACTGCCACCAAGAAATTCCCAAAATTCGTCCTATTAACAACCCCAAATCAATACATCAGTCCTCTACCAATAACCCCTGTTCTACACCTAACTCTCCCCCCACCAACCCTCCGCAGCCCCCCCAACAGCTCCGTATTCTAGCTATGCCTACCTATGTAGGCCTACCACACATATTTTCCCCATGACCCCAGAAATGTTCAGCTATCCCCCCACCAACAAAATTTCCCTTGTGACAGTTTTCCGTCGGTAGCTTGTGACCGTTTTCAGTCAGTAGCCCCCTTCCACACCCCACACAATTCACACCCCTAGAAAACTTCGAAACCCCACACTTGACTCGTCCTCTCATGTCAAACAACTCACCATCCCAGATAACCTCTAACCAGACCGAGACTGCCACCAAGAAAATTTCCCCAAACTCGGTCCCTGTTAATGTCATACAAACCCCCCAACCCCAGATAACCGCTAACCAGACCGTGACTGCCACCAAGAAGATTCCTAAAATTCGTCCTGTTAACAACCCCAAATCAATAGATCAGTCCTCTACCAATAACCCCTGTTCTACACCTAACTCTTCCCCCACCAACCCCCCCCCGCCCCCCCAACAAACCCTTTCTCCTATCTCCCTCACCTCTCCCCACCCTGTCCCTCCCACACGCGCCGTTAATCCTCCCCTCACGCGTGACGACCTAAGGACCCAACTATGTTCCCCCCCTTCCCCCAGAAATACTCAGCTATTCCCCCACCAACAAAATCTCCCTTGTGACAGTTTTCCGTCAGTAGCTCCCTTCCACCCCCCCACAATTCACACCCCTAATAAACTTCAAAACCCCACACTTGACTCAACCCCCTTATGACAGACAAACCCACCAACCCCAGATAACCTCTAAGCAACCGTCACTGCCACCGACACACCCACCACTCTGATCCTCCCACACGCGCCGTTAATCCCCCCTCACGCGTGACCACCACCAAAGTGATTCCCCCCCCCTCATGCGTACCGAACACCTGCTCACCAGTCGGTCCCCCACCATCATGAGCCCAGCTAAACTTTCAACCTCTCCCTCTTCACCGTTACCCCCCCCCCCCCAAATTCCCCCCCCCAACATCCCCCTCGCCGGAAGAACACTCCCACCCCAATCCAACCACAAAACTTTTTCCACCTTGGCTAAACCCCAAAATACTCTCTCTCTCGCCCCAAACAACATAATCAACCTCTCAACTTCAACCACTCCTCGAAATCCCATCCATGTCTCTCCCGAAATAAAATCAGTCAAATTCAACCCCTCTCAAACCACCCTGCCTGCCCAGACCCTCCCCACCATCTCCCTATCAAATCCCCACACCCCAAACCTCCAAACCCCCCGATCATAGTAAACTCTCAACCTTCAGCCTTACTCACCCTTCCCCAAACCCCACTCACGACCACAACTCTCTACACAATTCAACCCCTCCCCAGCACCAACCTCTTCCGCAACAACAACCCCGACTCGACCTGCCCATTTCATCTTTAAAACCCCCCTATCACTACCCCCGACCGAAACCACTTAGACCCCCTCCAAAACTGGCCCCGGCCAGCTCGCCCCCAGACCCACATTCCTAACGACAAGAACTAACAGTATATCCACCCCGCCCTTCCAAAGTGAAAGTGAACCACCACCCCCTATTACCAGACCGTCACCCACACTAACGGCGACCCTAAAAACCCTCCCCGCCCTGATGATGATGAGGAAAATATTGTACTAAATTGTTTCGAATGTTTTCAATTCCTAAGCGATTGGGCATGATTCTATAAATTTACATGTTTTCCATATACTGTATATATTATTTTTTTCCCTTAGTCATACTACTTTTCTTGTTAACCTACACTTTTCTGACTATGCTTCTTTTTACTTCACCCTTGAGGCTCGAGGACGAGCCTATAATGAAGGAGAGGGAAGTAAAATGCCCCAGAACGAGAAGCCCACCACAGAAGCCATGAACGAACACCACACAGAAACACCAAAGGAAAGGTCCACAGAACGAAAGGACCAGCCGACCGAGCCAGCCATTTCAGCCAGGCCCAAGCCCGCAGGGCTAAACAGCTCCAGGACACACCCATTTACCTTTTCTAAAACTGACCATTTTCCACATCTCACGTACACTAACCCCCTCGTGTCCTACACTTCTAACTACAAAGATGATGAACAGGAATATACATTCATATTAAAAACACCCATGCCTGTCCCGACGTTGAGCCAATGCCAACACATCAGACAGCCATAATTATATCTATGTATGTTCTTGCATCCGAGAAGTAGATGTTATATATCTTAGAAGTTAAAACACCCACGCTGTCCCTAGACCTCGTATATCATTTTCCATGACGAGTATAGATATATGTAACCCGTGCCCAGTCGCCCCTTGCACTGTTCCTCTAGTAACTAAGTATTAATATTAACATTCCCTAACATCTTGTCTTGCCAGACTAAGCTTCTGAAGACCCATCGCCCCATAAATCTATGTATGCAATCCTTAGGTTAAGTATTTTTATCCGCCATTGTGTTCACCTTTTTCCATTTACTTTCCACAATTGTCATACGTCTTCCCCTTGCCTCCTTCGTATCCACAGCCCACACTACGCCAATATATTACGTGTCTTACACCTCTTACCCCAACCAGAGATTGTATAAGATAACCTGGTTATCAGTATCTGTCATAAGTACCCCGAAACAATAACTAAGTACCCCTACGAACTGCTGCTGTGGGTGGTATTTTATATTTAATAGAAAACGCAGTTCCCAGGGCCAACTAATAGTATCCATAACCCTCTGACTGATCACATAACTCTATCTTTCACAGACTCATATACCACCCCATAGTTGCATTCCCCGGTAGCATTTGGCTAACGTATTCTACTGCCTTTTCAAACTTCCATATAAATTGTAGCCTAATGCCACCCCCACGCCCAGGGACATTAGGGGCAAAATTTCCCTGTAGCCCTTGAACTCTCCCCCCCCTCTCATTAGGACACCCGCGCTTCTCGACTCTTGTCCGACCTAGCCTCTCTCTCATACCTCTTGAAGATCCTTGAATTGTCCGTTACTAACGCTCTCCAACCTTTTATATATATACTCCTATCCAGCCTACCTTCACTTAGTAGGCCAGAACAACATTAGAACTTTACTAGCCCCTTGCATGCCATCTATTCTCTTACAACACATTCACAACCCTGCACCCAATGGTCGTCGGTGCGAGGCTAGCCGCCCCGCCAGTAACTAACTTCTATTGTCATACTTCCAGATAAATGTGGCAGAGTTAGCAACCCAGTCTCCACCATATCCAGCAAACCCTACAATTAACAACCAGCCGAGTAAAACCAGCTAGCTAAGGCACCTTCGGTTTTGGTATTAAGACACTCACATCTGTCTCATACACAGAGGGTTATTACAAACACTGGTGATATGGCAAGCCCCTAGCCACAGCCGCCGGACGAATATATCAGAGAGAGGGCGCCCAGCTCCCCCTTTTTGCCCACACGAGGAGGGAGACCCCCACCCCCGCGGAGGTATACCTGGCCCCTGTTTTGACTTTCGAGTCATTGCCAGGTAGCACAGGAATTCTTCCTATCAATGAACTAACCATGAATGACTAACACCTTTACTAACCGCTATTAACTCACAATAAACCATTTACCTTTCTTGCATGCTCTGATCACTAAATCAGCACCTCAGCTATACCATAGAATGAAGATTGAACAATCTAGAGAGACGCTCCTATCACAGCTGTCCCCATCCTCCTCGCAAAGTAGATCCAGTCTCTCTCCCCTAAATACGTCCAGTATAGCCAAAATAGTACCTCTTACTAAGGCTCAGTTATATGAAAATATAAAGGCTTCCTATCGCCCTGTGCCACAACAGTAAATACCATCTTACCTAGTCCCCATATCTATTGAGAGCTCAATTAAGTCCATAAGACTCGAGATCCCTACTGTCTACAGGGTCCAGAACCGAGCCTATAAATCTAACTCCCGCCCCCAGTCAAATCAGTTGAAAGCTAGACACCAACCAGGGGTCACTACCCTGCAGTTAATTTCTAGCTCTGCCCTTGTGTTGTTCCGGAGTGAGATCCCAGAACCGGCAGACTCCGTGGCAGATTTGGATAGAAGGACCTGCCCACGTATTGAAGAACTTCACACATATGGCCCCCCTGGACGGCCGCGGAACCAGTCGTTAGCCCCCAACATCATGGACGCAAGATAACCAGGACCAGACCCATCAGATACTACCCAAGATTCCCTTTAGCAGTACTACATATTACTGTGCTGTTTTAGATTCACTAATTAATATTTCTACGAAGTGGCTAAGACCTTGCCCAGTGTAATTCATACTTAACCATTCCATTTGGGACGTACTAAGCGATCAGTGCTCTTTAATTAACAGGCGACCTTGACTCTCGTAATTACCTTATTCAGATATTAAAACTCTAGTGATATCTAACGTTCGCCCACTGATTTGCGTTCTATGTATTTCTGAGACAAGGATATAAAACTTAGATCAGTACCCCCTGAGGTTACTAGAATTCCCGTGCTCTAAAAATACGTGTCTAATCTAGTCTGTGAAATACTTGTGCACCAGAGCTACCAGTAATAAATCTAACAGTGAATATGAATCTATAAGTAACATTGATGGTCTTCGGTATATAAACCTGTGAAATCAAAGCCAGTGATCAGAAGATTAATACCTGAACGTTGGAAGTGGGAGACTAGGCTCCATCCAGATCCACTTATGCTAGTGTTGTTCAATTCTATTATATTGTCTTACACAAGTATTCTGCAGTGGTATAACAATAAACGTGATCATGTAACTTGCTACCATGTGTTTCTTTGTGTTCTCTATTCCTCATATCTTGTATTGTGCATGCAGCCTTATATACCCAGTCAATTTAGAACTCACATTACCCAAGTTAAACCTGTAGAAAAACAGGGCATAACACAGTTTATTCTGGCTATCATTAGACGATTTTATACAACTTAGGAAGGCTGGTAATTCTAAGATTTAAAACTATCTAGATCAACCCTATTACTTCCATATACCCTTCCTAATCTGAATAATATCGTCTAATAATAGCCAAAACACATAATATAAATGTGTAATCGGATTTTGAAAGGGTTAATGGTGTGTGTTAGCATAGACTGTAATTTGTGTGTATACGAGTGTGTGTTTATGTGTGTATATGCAACATAGTAGTATTAAAAATAGTAGTAGTAGAAAAAAAACGTGTGTGTGCGTGTGTACAACATTAGTGGCAATAGGAGCAACATGTGTATAATTATACAGTATGTGTGTGTGTGTGTGTGTGTGTGTGTGTGTGTTCCAAATAGTAGCAAATATTGTAGTGGTAGTGGTGTGTGTGTGTGTGTGTGTGTGTGTGTGTGTGTGTGTGTGTGTGTGTGTTGCTATGAGAGTGAAGGGACAACAAGGATTATGTTTAATAACAAAGACTATATATCACGATACAGTCGGTGAGCCACCAGCACAAACACACAACACTGTTTAGTCAGCAGATGGATATATTTTTAACCATGGTGTAATCCGGATGTTTCAATTGACGCAACCACATTTACACGCACGCACATTCAAGCCCCTCCCTCCTCCCACTCACACACATCCTCCCCCCCCCCCCCCCACACACACACACATACAGGCACACATACACCTCCCCCCACTAACACATACAGGCATACGTATCCCCCCCACACAAGCAGGCATACCCCTATCTCCTCCGACATCACACATACAGTCACACATACCCCCGCCCCCCTTACACACACACACACATACATACAGACACATATACCCCCACCCCCATACACAACGGCAGGCAAACTCCAAACCCCTACCCCCCCATACAGGCACACTTAAGGAGGGGGGGGGGGGGGATAATGCAACGGGGCATCGACACGAAGCTTGTTCACAATATCTACAAGTCTAAATAAATACAGGCAGTTCTAGGACAACTTTGATTGCAATCTGTACTATTAACACTAATGATCAGCAAATAACTTAACATAAACTATTTTTTGTTTACGTTTTCCTATAATTCGATGATATGCAATTGTTTTAATACAACTCGAACACGTAATTTGTACCGATGAAGTATATTATGAGAGAGAGAGAGAGAGAGAGAGAGAGAGAGAGAGAGAGAGAGTTAGCTAGTTGATAATAATTCAATGTGACACCATCAGACAGCTGGTTGTCAAGGTGAATCTCAGTATAGCAACACTGTTATCAATTCTATACCCTGTTCCAAATAAGTAGGCCAAACCTCTGGAACATTACCCTCTATAACTTACAAACGACAAGAGTAATCGAGCTAAGATTTCTACCATTTGGGAAGGGTCAGCCAGGGAATAGGTGAGAACATAATTATACACCCCACTTGTCCTAGTCCTTTTGAGTTACAGATTTGTGGCCTACCTATCTGGAACAGGGTATAGGGCCTAGCCGTTCAGTGGGGTTTCAGAAGCATACAATAACGTTAGGGAATCATTAACCCATTCTTTACCGGCGACGTCTTTTATATTTTATTCTGGCTACTTTTAGACTATTTTATTCTGGCTACTTTTAGACTATTTTATTCTGGCTATCATTAGACTATTTTATTCTGGCTATCATTAGACTATTTTATTCAGCTTAAAAAGAGCCTCCAGCATTTAACAGGCTTGGAACGACCTCACTTAACCTTTCTACTACCGTACCGCAAATCCTTCTTTAGCTGCACAAAATCGTCTAAAAATAGAAAGAATAAAATATAAAAGACGTTGCCGGTACAGAAGGGGTTAAGGGATTTCTTATTTTTAGCCCCTTCTCCCTTATGTTTAACCCCAATATTTTTGAGATTTTAAGACATTCGCCCCATTAGTTTGGCAATTTTAAGACATTTCGTGCCATATAGGTGTCGATTTTTCCTGGCGGGCGATAGCAACCCTGCAATATAGGAGGAATCGGTCATCGGCCGGGGCATTTTTTTTTTTTACCGAAATATGCACAAATTCATCTCGAAGATTATTCTTTGGGTTTATTTTATTAAGCTTCTTGGAGGTCTAGTGAGGAAAAATAAATAATCAATAAACTCCGCTAAATATTTCATATTACAGATTGTACTGCATATAAAATCACAATTCATTGTTGTTCGATTAAAGCAAGTATATTGGAACATTACATCAACTCCGAAGCAATCATTCAATTATACCAAACGCTTTTCTTGTCATTTATGCCTTTAAACCAGTAACCCTTTCAGTACCGGCGACGTCTGTTTGTCTTTTATTTCAGCTGCATTTAGAAGACTTTATGAAGCTTAAGAAGGATATTTAGTAGCTAAACGAATGCATCGAGATAGTCTGTTGCCTTTAAATCGAGATAGTCTGTTGCCTTTAAATTTGATAGACGTCCTTTTTTAGCTAAATATAATCTTGTAATAGTTGCCATAATATAATGAGATGGCTGTCACCGGTACTGAAGGGTTTAACGCCAAGCTCTAACCATGCCTTACATACCCAACTTAAGGGGAGGTTTCTTTTTCATTTTTCTGGACTCCCTTCTCCCTCATGTTTAGCCCAATTAATATTGAGATTTTAAGATGTTCGTCACATTAGTTTGGCATTCTTAAGATCTCTCGCCCACATTTGTTTTTCTATTTCAAGATTGTTCGTGCCATTTAGGTATCGCGAGCCTGCAATTTAGACGGAAACGACCTTTGATCGGGACATTTTTCTACCAATTTTTTTTACAAATTTATCTCGATGGGAGTCTTGAGGGGATTTATTTTAAGCTTAATGGAGGTATAGGAAGCAAATTACAATCCTCTCCTTAACCGCTTGAGGATTATGATGCATTTTGACAGTTTATTCTGGTTACCATTGGGCGATTTTACTCAGAGTAGGAAGGGTGTATAAAAGTCAAAAGGTTGATTAGGCCAGTCTTTACCATTTTAACTCCCACACATTCAGGGTGGATTGGTTTAAACCACGTTTTTTTTTTTTTTTTAATATCTGTGTGAGACTCTTAAACTTTGACAAGGGTTCAATGAATTTGTTTCCAAAAAGAATGAACTCAATCACTTTACATCAGTTTTGTCAAACATATAAATTAATTAATACAATTTTTAATATTACATATTTATGACGATGATAGCATTCTATAAAATATTCATCTTAAAAAAAAAGCAAGTACCTTTATGACAAAACATTTGATAATCACATCTTCTTGTTTTAATAAATATAAACAAACTAGGAGGGGTACCCGGCGTTGCCATGGTTTAAATTATACTACCATAATCACCATCATCAATCACTACTACCACAATCATCACAATACTACTACTACCATAATCACCATCATCAATCACTACTACCACAATCATCACAATACTACTACTACCATAATCACCATCATCAATCACTACTACCACAATCATCACAATACTACTACTACCATAATCACCATCATCAATCACTACTACCACAATCATCACAATACTACTACTACCATAATCACCATCATCAATCACTACTACCACAATCATCACAATACTACTACTACCATAAACACCATCATCAATCACTACTACCACAATCATCACAATACTACTACTACCATAATCACCATCATCAATCACTACTACCACAATCATCACAATACTACTACTACCATAATCACCATCATCAATCACTACTACCACAATCATCACAATACTACTACTACCATAATCACCGGCCTCGACCTCCCTGTGCCTCATTAAACGGCGATCTCGATTTCGGCCGCTAAATGACCTCCGATTTTGGATCTGACCTCATCCGTACCTCCATTTTGGGGAGCTGCGAACAACTTTCGATCCATACACCTTTTCGATCGGAGGCCTGCTTCTGCCCCAAAAGGCCATTTATTTCGCATTTTTTTCGCTCCCGTATACTACATAAGTTCTGCTGAAAATTTTATTAAACAAAAAGTGTCTCTGATTTCCACTAAACTCGCCTAAAACCATCTCCAAAGCCTGGGCTTTCCAACGGTGCCCCAAACTCCCACCTGGCACCAAAACTGTGGGAGGAGTTTAGTAACAAAGGTCGGGTAACTGACAAACAGACAAACATTGACCTTTATTTATTAAGATATGACGCTGACTCATATATCCGTAAATTATATATTACTTTCTCAATAAATCCAAATATAATTGTCTCTTGGTGTTCCTTAAGAATATATTAAAATTATTGTATTTATATATGTATATACTCAGGCACATACCCCATAGCTGGGGGTGGCCAACTGGAGACAGAGCCCGAACAAGGAAAAAAAAAAAAAAAAAAAAAAAAAAAATATATATATATATACTGTATACTATAAATATTCACACACATCTAAGTAACCCAGGAGAAGACCCAGAGACTAAGGATCACTAAGGGCCTCCAGCACTCCCCCGGCCCCTGACCTAAAGCTCGGTTCACACTTTCCCGTCCTGACCTCCCGTCCTCCCCCGACCACTGAAAACGTATGCAATCGTGCAAGGACTCCGACCTAAACGTGTATGGTCTGTTCATGAACGTACAGTGACGCCACAGCACGGGCCGCGGCGGCGAGGGAGCCGTGCATTATTGACATACCAAAAATAAACGGATCAGAACGGACCAACCGCCAAACTCGGTTCAAGGGCGGATCACCCACGTGCCGGGTCAGCGCATAGGCGCCGTGTAGAAGCGTCTATGCGGCGCCTAGACGCTACCAGACGTAGTCTATGCCCAGACCAAAATATTTGAAAGTTGAGACTGCGACTTGGCAACGTCGCCTCACGTGATCACCCCGTGCGTCCCCGCTAGTCCCCGACCACCAAGCGTCCATAAAAGAGCCAGCCGCGTGTGGTCCTACCTCAGTTCCCAAGCCGCCGTCACTGCAACAACCACCTCGCACAACCTCCAACCTCCACCCTACTCCAACCTCGAGCCTACGTTATGCCTAAGTCTGACTCCAAGAAGAGGCGATGCATCATAATAACAAAACCAAAGAAGCCCAAGGACACCCTAGACAGCCAGGTGATGGAGGTAGTAGAGGAGACACAGGAGTGCCCTGCTGTTGTAGAGCACCAGGGTGCCCCTCAGTCACCCACACTTGTCATCAGCCTGGACAACGAAGCAGTGGTTGTGGATCCGGCCCCCAGTGATTCAGAAGAAGAGCAGCATGAGACAACATCATCCGATGGTGACACCGACGGGGGCGGCGAAGATACCCAGGTGGCTGCTGTGGCTGGTGCTAAAAAGAAGCGTTCCCCATCGACGAAGGCCAACATCAGGCCCCTGCTCCTGGAGGATCATATAGAACTTGATCTGGGGGAATGGTATAAGGAGAATCCCATTCTCTACCAGAAGACCCGCAGGGACTACAGGGACGTCACCAAGAAAAACCGCCTCTACGAGGAGAAGGGTTCTTCCATGACCCCACCCATTCCAGGTTAGTCTATGGTAATTGTTTATTGTGTAGTCTAATAATTGTTTATTGTGTATGGCCTCTTCAAAGAAAATGTATTTGTTTTTCAATTTAACAATTATATTGCTTCTATATATCATATACAAGCAATATAGAATACGTTTATAATAACTAGAAAAAGAGGCCTCCGATTAAACAATTGCGAAGTCTATATAGACTTCAGCTCGCTCACAACTTCCATGAAAGTTAGGACTGTTGAGCACAGTTGTACGTTGCAATCCATGTACAGCTGCACTTGATTCAACAGAGTGGCGTCCATGTTGAGAGTCATTCGGCATGAGAAGTTATATCGGCAGCACGCTGGTTGAGACTGAGGTGTCTCTGTGCCACGCCCAAATATATATGCATGATGGGGGCCATCGCCGACGACACTGCGGCCATCATATTTTGGTCGCAGTGTCGTCGCAGTGCCGTCACAGTGCGTCTCAGACAGGTCGTATTCAGACTTATTAGGTCGCCTTCCAAAGGGACTGGTCGTGGCACCAAGTCGCCGCCCATGCTCCGTCTACCGGGGCGGTCACGTGTTGAGATCTCCGTCCACTAACCGTGCATGCGCCGTCTTCCGGGGCGGTGACGTGTTGAGGTCGCGCATCAGAGCCACACGTGGCCACTCGGGACCACTCGGGACACAAGGTCATCCGTTTGATGCCGTCCAACAGTTTTTGGTGGTCGGGGGAGGACGGGAGGTCAGGACGGGAATGTGTGACTCGAGCTTTACGGAGAGGTTCCGGGTCACACCAGGCAGACACGCAGCAGAGCACATCAGAATGCTTGTCCACCTCGCATCCAGGCATGACCTTTCATATTATACTGCTCCCCGGGGCCAGGCGCTTGACGGACTATTATCTAGTCCAACTGGCACCCGACCCCCTCTCCCAAACGACTGCGTTATCACTCTTCTATTCACAAGCATTTTCCATTCATTCCTAATAATTACCACTTCTCTTGCCTGATCTATAGTCATTTCTCTATTTTCCAACTCTTGTACTGCACAATCTCTTCATATCAATGGAAGTTTTCCTACCCTTCTACCTCCCCTTGTATCTGGCTCACATATTCTCTTTGTAAGCCTTTCATCTTCCATTCGCTCAACATGTCCATACCAGCACAGCACCCTTCTGTCCACTCTGGCCGACAAAGTTTCCTGCTGCCCCACTATCCTACATATCTCTTCATTCCTCAATCTGTCTCTACGAGTCACTCCACATATACAGCATATTCCTCAAGCAGCTCATCTCCATCAAATCCATCTTTCTTCTCTCCTTTGCCTTCAGAGCCCATGTTTCAATCCCATACATCACTGTTGGTACAACTATCCCTTGATACATTGCATTTTTAGCTTTCATTCCGATATTTTTCACCTCCCATATTCTTCCTATTGCTCCGAAAACTTTCCTTCCTTCACATACTTTCTTTTATAACAGTACCTCCATTTCCATACCTGCGTCCCTGCTTATCACTCCTAGATATTTAAAACACTCCACTTGTTCCAGTATTTCCCCATCAGCCGTACATTTAAATTTATCCTACGAGCACCTCTATTACACACCATCACTTTACTTTCATTGACGTTCACCCTCAGCTTCCTCCTCCAACATACCACAGCAAACTCTTTGCCTACTCGCTGCAGTTTCTCCTCATAATCCGCTACCAACGCATCGGGTATCCCTAGCTATGGGGTACTGTATTTGCCTGAGTATATACATACTTACATACATACAATATATATATATATATATATATATATATATATATATATATATATATATATATATATATATATATATATATATACAGTATATATATTATATATACAGTATATATATTATATATATATACAGTATACAGTATATACTGTATATACTATACAGTATATTATCACTTGCATAATTAACCCCTAATTAGCGGGGCCCGACTTAAGTCCGTATCTAAATATCTGGACTATGTGGCGGGGACCGACTTAAGTCTGTGTGCAATTTTGGCGCAATATTGGCTCTGAGAGAGAGACGAGCGATGGGAGGAGTGTAGGTCCGGGTCTGACCGCTCGCCACGGCTCCCGTGGGCCTACTGACATCTACTCCACACAACTCCACCCTCGATCGATCCCTACCTCGCCACACAGGGTTATATAAGGAAATTACCGTATTTTAGGGTTTTTGCACTCGTCTTGCACGATCATTGCAAGAGAACGCGTGGTCGTAGGAGGATGGTTCTGGTGTCATTGGAAAGCTCAATTAACGCCCTTTCAGGGATACAGAATTGTATTACGCTCTGGCTCTTGTTTATGCATAAAAAAGAGCACGGAAACAAGGCCATTTCGGATAAAACCACCCGGTGGGGCGGTACGTAGAAGTTACCGCCTAGGCCACTCGTAAGGTGTTAATGAAATATAATTATATATAAAATAAAATTTAAACCATAAAATACATACAAACCCCCAAAACATGATTTATTTGGTTTATTTAAATAAACCATGGATTTGAGTTAAAAAAACCAATACATGTTTTTTTCCACCCTGCACAAATCCTTCCTAAGCTGTATAAGATCGTTTAATGATAGCCAGAATAAACTGTTAAAATGGTTCATAATGTTCAAGGGGTTAAGTGAGGTATCCTTTTCTGTTATATCGTAGCATAACTTACACTAATTTAATTTAATTTAACCCAAGCTACTATAACTTAACCGAATCCTAATATAATAATAGCGAACTTAAAGGGAAATGTATATTTATTTGTTCGTTTATATATTTATGTAATATTTTCTTTAGTTTCCTCACAAGACCTCTATCAAGGATAAAATATATCCCAAAGACCCCCCATCGAGATAAAATATATCCCAAAGACCCCCCATCGAGATAAAATTGTAAACAAATTTGTAGAAAAAACTCCCGGCCAAAGGCCGCTTACTCCTAAATTAAAGGCTCGCTATCGCCCGCCAGGGAAATCTCGACACCTAAATGGCACAAAAGGTCTTACAATCGCCAAACTAATGGAGCGAACGTCTTAAATTTTCAAAACAAATGGGCCTAAACATGAGTGAGAAGGGGGTCCAGAAAAATACAAACCTCCCCTTAACTTAACCAAAACTGTCATAGGACGAAGGAAAGATTGATTAAGGGAGAGAGTTCCAGAGTTCATTAGTTGAGTAGAAGAAAGATTGAAAAAAAAAATAGTTTAATAGTAGCCAGAATAAAGTTAAAAGGACGTCACCGGTACTGAAAGGATAAACTATGATCCACTAGAACCCTTTGTTATAGTTCATTAATTATAGGTAGGTCGGTAATAGTCACCCATAACACCTGTAACTCAAAAAGGGCTAGAGTACTTTTACTTTTCCATACTTTTTTTTTGTACTTTTCCATATCTATACCCTGACTGACCCTTGCTAAATGGTAGAAATATTGTCTCGATTACTCAATATTAGCTCGATTAGTGCTTAAGATTTTTGGCCTACCTATAATGAACAGGACAAGAATTAAAATGAAATCTCTATAACCCGGGTAATCTTGTAATAATCCCTGTATGGTATCCTGGAATATGGATCGTACGACTTGTGTATGAACTGAAATATGTTATGCCAGGGTTTTTACCGGGATTGTATTGGACAATGATGGTAGGTTCTTACTCGACTTGAAAAATTAAAGCCAAACTACACATGCACAAAAGTCGTAAAGGGTAAATATAATACTGAATACACACATGAATTTCCTTTTAATAATTACTTAAATACACAACACAAATAATTCACCTTACACTGATACATAGAATAATTCACAATATAATATGCCTAGCACGAACGAGGATCCACGACGGACCTATAGAAAACACTTAGCCCCCTTATTCTATCACTTGCATAGATTATAGAGATACACTTGGTTCGCACTGGTGAAGGAATTAATGTAACTCCTTCTGAACTCCTATTCTAACACTGTGTAGATCTGAAGTTGCGGACACTGGTGGATGAAGTGTGAGTTGCTGAGTCCTTTCTCTTGGTTCCGTCGAGCTGCTTAGGTGGTCCTGCCCTGTGGTAAACGGGGTAGGGATACAGATGGACTAGTTGGTTTTGGGTCTAATGTCATGACATAGGGTGCATACCATCGGACGAACGCTAGCATGAACTAGGACATGTCTTTAGTTATGACTGCTCGACTATCCTGACCTTTATATTAGTCGGTGATGAAGTTCCGTTCCTATACTCTTGATGTAAGGTCTTTAATACAAAGTTGCTAGTGTCATGACAGAGCAACGAGGTATCGGGCTAACGTGTGGAATAAGTAAGATCATGACCTTACTAGTTCGCTCAATCTGCCTCTGACCGTTGTAAGAGTGTTCAAAGAGCCCAGGGGTCGGTTATTAAGCCTTTTTAAAGCATATGTCCTTGACTATGGTGTTAAGGCGCGTTTTTGCGAGCTTTTTGGCCTAAGCCCGGCTTCCCCTTTTGGCTTAAGCAAGAGCAGCCGCGCGAAAATGGTTTGGCTCGACTTCGACCACAAGTCACGTGACATAAACACAAACACTGAAAATGGCGGAACAACAAGACGACCTAGTGGTCGGTCTGGTGCCGTTGTAAAGGCTTTTCCCTCAAATGTTCGGGGAGATTACCTTTTCAACGGCCCCCCCTTATTTGTTATTGATTAAGCTTTTGATTATTTACTGATATTTCAACTTCTTTTGTCTTTTTGTCTATTTTCTGCTTTATTGTTCTCTGAATAGTATGTCGGCTATTTTATTATTTGTGTAAAGCCTATCAAATAGTTTGCTATAGGCCTAGGCCTAGTCCGTACATTATAGGCCTACTGTAGGTTGGGCAGAATTCGTAAACCCCAACCTCTCATAACTCCAAAAGGATTACAGTAATCGAGCTAATATTTCTACCAACTAGGCAGACTTGGCTAGGGAATATGTGAATAATTTGACGACTCATTTGCTTAAGCCCTTTTTGAGTTACAGAGGTTAGAGGTTAGGATTTCTGCCCAACCTAGAATGAACGGACTATAGTGTTTGTATATCTTGGTAACGTTCACAATATAGTACAAAATAATCCAGTGTTATGACAATACCCCGGCCGGCATCAATAACACGATTTGGGAACTAGAAGGATGTTCTTTACACACAGAACGAGTTTTTTCCAGATCGGCCTGGATGATTCTGCCAATAGCCTACCGTGTTTCCTGTAATAGTGCATAGCAAGCTAACTATAATATAATAGAATATCATTATATAATATAATATATATTACATTACTTATGTATTCATAATAATAGCCTACACTCGATCTAGTCTCTATGGTATTTACCCAATACAAAACAATGAAAACAAAAAATCACAACATGTGATTGTTTACAAACAATTCCCGCTTAAGCCAAGGTCCCAAAGTCAAGCGGCCTTTCAGGGCGGATTGAGAAAAGTCGATCCTGCTTAAGCGCGGCTCGAGTTTTGCTTAAGTTTTGTCCTCGCAAAAACGAATTTCGCTCTTGGATCAAGTCTGGCTTAAGCCAAAACGCTCGCAAAAACGCGCCTTTGGAGAGATGCAGTATGGACTTCTATGTGCTAAGTGCCGTTACTTGGACGGTATCTCGCAAAGCCCGAACTATTATAGTTGTCTTGCCATGGCAAAGACTTCTTTAATAGTTTGTTAGAGTGCTGAATTGATCCTGGAAGTCAGTTTGTGGCATGCCCTTCGGTGCTACTTCCAGTGTCAAATTTGCAGCCTAAAAGAGATCCTATTGTTTTTACTATACCATGGCATGTAAAAACAAAAGTTCACTATTAGGGAAAATAACTCTCAGACCATAAATTAGAACTCAGCCATGGCATGAATACTTTAATGAATGGAAGGGTAATTCTTAGGCTCAAAATCTCACTTGTAAGGTAGATGACCCCTTGAATTGCTGACTCTACCTGGTTCTTGTCGAGATGGTCATGACATTGGCTGCTATGTCCCAGGGCTGGTACTTGGAGGTCATAAGGTCATAGATGCAGGGGGGGGGGGGGGGGGGGTGTTCAGGGGGATGAGGTAGCCCACCAGAAATTCCCGCGCTGGTGGTAGCCGGTAGGACAGCTGTGCGGAAAAGGGGCGCATCTGAAGAGGTGAGATTTGTGTCTGTTCTTCGTTTGTTTGGTGGTATTGTATTTTCTTCTTCAGTTCTCCTGTATTGTTGATGGTGATGCTGATTGTTTTTCCTGGGGTGGGTGGTAGAGTGGGGTTGATGGTGGCAATTCTGGTTTCCCAAGTGTTAGTGTGGGGTGGGGCTAATTTTGATCCTAAGCGGCCATGTTGTTTCTCTTCTACCTTTGTTTTTCTATTTCCTCTGGGTTGTGGTGTTTGTGAGCTGTTCACGTGTTGGGGCGAGTTTTCTTTTTCCTTCTGTTGTTTTTCTTTCTTATTCTTCTTTTCTTCTGCGTTTGTCCGGTGTGTGGTGGTTTTTGGTGTTTTTGTATCTCTTTTTGTTTTACTGGTCTTCTCGTGCTCTCTCGCTGTTTTCTTCAATGGTGCATGTTCTCTGTTGTTCTTTCCTTTCTCCATGGTTTCCCCCTCTGTCTCTAGGCTTCGTTTTCTATTTCGGCTGTTTTGTTGTGACATGGTGGTTATCTGGATTTCGGGTATTTTAGTATACTGTATATATATATTATATATATATTCAGTATATATATATATATATATATATATATATATATATATATATATATATATATATATACAGTATATATACAGTATATATAAGGATAGTTTTGATAGTTTGTTATATATAATTTCCCACACACTAATTCCCACTCCAAGACCCTTTTCAGCCTAAAGAAAACTTTCCTCCAACCCCCACCCCAACGCCTTTTCAAGATAAATTCGACCTTTATAAAGAACTATAAAGTAATTCTTGATTGAAGCACATATGGAGAGCATTTTACTAATAGAATACTACAGCAAAAGCAATGCGAATTGACTTAAAATGGAGAGTTGAAAATCTGGAGGAAATGTTATTGTATTCTGTACTACATTAGACTTTTTTTTACACAGCTTAGGAAGGGCCTCTGTGAATCAATCCAATATTATCTCTCGCAATATTCCAAGTAGACCTAGCGCCATCTGGATCCCGTGGCGGTACTATGTAGAAAGTTACAAAGAAAGACATTTTGGAGATTGAAGTATAGAGGCAATATTACCACTGCTTGTCTAGCATCTCACACTGCAGGTAAATTTAATCGGGAATGTGAGAATTCATTCATCTATAGTAATTCATTCTTTGACGATTATCATAATCAATGTATAGTCAAAGTGAAAGAATTATTAATTATTTTTTACATTTATTCAGAGATACGAAACCTCTCAATGTTGTTTACATACGAACGCCGACAAGAACTACAAACAGAGTAGCATTAGGAGTTGCAGTTGGATCACGGTCGCGGTAGGACGTCCCCGGTGCCCGGCGCAATCTGTGGCTTTATTTGGGGAACTTCAGTCGGTCCGGTGATTGCCTGCCGCGTCGGTGGTTCCGCAGCCTCTCCCCCCCGGGTTCATCCTCTTCCTCCATGCTACCCTGCTCTGCCTTCGTCATCCTCTGATCATCCTACTGTGCCGACTTCTCTCTGCGCCATCTTGACTCCTTTCTGGTTGGTGGGGGCCGGCGATTCCCTGGACCTGTGACACGTGGCTCGCCCGCTGGAGGGACGCGGCGCCCACGGTGGTCGGCTCTGGTATCGGCAAATCTTCGGCTTTCTTCGGGGTTCCATAGTGGGCCCCACCATTCCGTCGGTGACAGGGCCGCCTTAAGCATCTGGGGTTTGTGTTGGCCCCTCCGTCCTCGCCTCTTCACTTCACCACGTGTCTTCTTCCTGCCGGGTGTCATCGTTCATCACTTCATCTTCCCTTTCATCCTCGAGTCCTGGGAGTGTTGTTGCCCTTCTGCAGCCCCTCCTGGATCCCTGACGTTTGAGCCTCCTTGCAGGGAGGCCGCTGCGGCTTTGACCAAGACTGCGTCAGGGTTAATAGGGCTCTGCCCTCAAAGCCCTTAAATCAAGAATCAAGATCAAGAAGAGTAGCATTAATCAAAAGTTTGTTTGGGTTATTGTGGTCGTACAGCGATCTATGGTTAGTTTTTGTACTTTTACATATAATTCTTAAGTATAGTAAACCCTTAAATACAACAACATTTGTTTGTGAAGTGCTCTATATTGACGAGATGAGCACAATATAATCTCTAATGTAATCTTTAATTTATGAGTATTCTTAATATATTAGTATTATTTCAATAATAGGCTCGTTCTATGTTACGTAATAATTCTTGAAAATTTACATGCTTGTGGAGTTTTAAATACAAAATATTTAGAGTGCCGAAATCAGGCTGCTCGTCTTCGTTTGTCATTGATGGATTGTTGGAATAAGGTTGTTATGCCGGGTTGTAATCCAACGAGCTGTATTATGATTCTTATTTCACCCGTAGTTCGGATATTTAGAATTGGATGATGCTCGACAGGAACATATCTCGTTTCATGAATATTGCTTTTAATTGTCTCAATCGCACTCCCAAAAACACAATAAACAGAACATATAGATTACACTCGTATTTATTCAGTAACATAGGTACAATAGATCATATATTAAAATCACTACTATAGAGTAGGATTCTAATCAATACACGGTGACTGGTAAAGAGTTAAAAAGATTTTACTCTCTAGTGAAAATATGGTTGTCCCTTACAAAGTATAATGAATGGGAAATACACAAATAAATACAATACACACATAAATAATAAGCATCAATGACAATACCTATGTGAGCGAAATGTATAACGCAAGGTATATCTACAGCAACTGAGGTCAACAGCTCAGCTGCGCATAAAGCTGCGCGGCGTCAAACACAAACAAGGCCGCGCTCAGGTGGACAATCAAAGGTACCGCTCTTGGGAGTCTAGGTCAGACGGACTGAGGTCAGGTTAAATACACTTCTATTTTAGTGCAATGTTAATTCAGGGGTATATGATATTAACTTCGCTCTAGCATTAGGGGAAAGATAAATTAATTCTGAAATTAACTATCAAAGGGTTTTTGTGAATAATTTCTCACACGATACACAAACAAAATAAATTCGATCGTGAATGAGCTAATGTTTCACGGGTTAAGGAAATCAGATTCACAGTAAATATAGTGAATGAATTATAGCGATACAAATGCTAGGGACAAGTATGTTTGAATGAATTAACAAACTACTGATTGTAACGCAAAACAACGCAGAACGAGGTAGCGCGTATTATAGCTTCAATAAGAGCTTATAATGACTTGAATACAAAACAAAGTAGTATTTAATAAATATCCAAAATTGATGGCATCAGGAGTTTGAATGAATAAAAAAACTGCTGAATGGAACGCAAAACTAAGTAGGCTTTAATATAACTTTAAGATTGTTACATTAATTAAATTACAGAACTAAATAGTAATATATCAATAGCCAAACTTATAGGCTTGATGAATAAAGGAATGTAAAATCTGAATTCCCAAATCGGTGGCAAAAGAATTTCGTTCCATTCAGCAGTTTTTTTAGCCCGGGTAACGTATATGATTAGATTATTCACAAGAACTAATATAACTTAGGTATCTTGAACGTAGATTAATTCTAACTCAACGGACGGGTTCTATACTTTCAATGGTGGCGAATTGATACTATAAGACTAGTACTCTCTGGTTAAAGTTGGACGAATAGGGTCCTGAGGTTAGGAATCAAGTTTAGATTAAATTAGAAGGAATATAGCCTTTGTTATACACTTCACTTCGACTTGGACACGTAATGAATAATAACACAATAGAATAAAATCTGAGAGCATTCACTGAAAAACATGTGAAATATAGATTATATAACGTATGCAAAAATTATTGAATCAAAGCTTGAACACGAATTACATAGATAAAATACCACACTTATATAAAAATCACTGCACGGGTCAAAGTTAGATAAATCACTCACGTGTAATAAATTAACAAGGGAAATCCTAGGAATAGATATCTATTAACAAGTTAAATTGAACACTCGCATATTTTATATTACCTTCACAATAATTCCCAACACTTAGAAAACACAGAGACACTTAGGGTACGGGGTAGAGGAGAAGTAATTTCCATGAGGGAGAATCTGGACGACGTGGAACTCGTAGATCTTCTTCTGGCTGGACGTCAAAGGGAGTTGCCTCTCTCACGGACAATGGAGAAGTTCACTCCTGGCTCCTCTACACTCTCGTTCACCACCCTAGCTGGACTTTACTACAGAGAGAGGCTTGTCCTATAGAAAGTTTACAACACTATCCGCTACCCACTAAAATCTGCTAGAACTAGTGGAGGGAAGGGACCGTAATTACATACCTTCCCTCAATTTCAGTCAGGCTATATTTGGTTTATAATTTGAACTCAATTTGACCTACAGTATTTCAATATAGTAAGGACATGGGGATTTCATTCTTTTCTTTATTTTCTTTATTGTGAAGGCAATCATTATTCTAAAATTATATCTACCCTAATAATACATGTATAAGGTTATTTCCTACATCTTAAAATTATACTCTTTATATAAAAGGTCTGCATGGCTGCATGATAAACGTTTTTCTGTTATTCACACTTCCTGGCTTTTTCTAGTCTGCAGGCCATGTCTTCGTTTCTCTATATTCTTTTTCTGTCACTGCCATTCCTCAAGTGAGGTACTGTAGAGGTGATTCTCTTGATCCCATCGGTAGAGGTATTGCGCTGGCTCCTGGTGCTACATTTGCATAAATTCTTCTTCTCTATACAACACATCCAGCTGCTGTTGATTACTTGCCTTAGGTGCATGTCCCAGGTCCTGCCATTGGTTGGGCAGGTATCCCCGTGATTGGTCAGGGCTTGAACTCCTGGTGGGCCCCGGATGTATGTGCTTTTTATGGGTAAACTGTTCTAACCAGGCAGGAATTAAAGCATGGATAGGCCTTCCTTGCTGGGTAGACTGCATCAATGTGGTAGGTTTTAGAGCATGGGAAACCTGAGGGAATTGTATTTCTGGTTTCCTCTTATGCTGCATTTTCTTCCTGGTTCTTCGGCTCTCTTTCACTGCGGCTATTTTGGCTATGGTATGCTGTTCCCTTTCCTGCATGGGCTAGACCTCTGCAGGGTTTGTGTTGCCCCTACCTTGCAACCCCGTCATCTCAAAGGTTAATAAAAGCTTCGTTTCTCATGGGTCCTTTCAAAACTGAATTGAATTGCTTATTGATAGCCAAAATGGTAAGTAAAAAGGTCACCATCGTGTTATCAAAAGCTATAACCCCCACAATCCCTTAACAAACTAAATCAAATTGACTAATGACAGCCAGATCAAAAGGAAAAAATGTGTCATGGGGGGCCCGTTTCGGGGCAAGAGCGGCGTGTGTGAGCCTCTGGCTTTGGTTTCTGTCAGCGAGCCGGTCGCATTAACATTTGATATGACTTTGGGATTACATGAAGAGGATGTAGGTATTATTTGAAGGTGAAGATGGGGTTGGTATTGGCTCTGAGGGAGATTTAGACCTGATGGGTGAGGTGAGTCTATTATGACTTGGTTGTTCCTTGCTTCATTATTGACATGGTTACTGGGGTTTATCATTGCTGGGGAATAGTTAATTTGTTTCTTCACATTTTCTTTTCTTGGGTTACTAAGCAACACAGGGGCACACTGAAGGGGTTGATGTTCTAATTGCATAGAGTTGCTGTTGTCCACGTGTGTGTCTGGGCGGCTAGGGTAGCCTCCCCTCCGACTGTCGTTTTCCTTCTTCACGCCTGGTGGTTTAATGGAGTTAGCCTTGTTAACTTCGTTTTCTTTGATTCCTCTTCTCCTGTTGTTATGGTTCTTGGATCTTGGGGGGCGCTGATTTGTATTGCACGATGTTATGAAAGCAATGCGCACTGGTGCTTCTGAGGTGGTGGTTGTGGTTGGTCGACGGTTAGGGGGAATAGTGGTGATATTTTTCTCCCGTGGTATCTCAGCCCGTTTTGAGGTTAGTTTGATGAGAGGAGGCTGAAGGAGTGAGTTCTGTGATATTATACAGTAGAAAGGGATGAGGTAACCTTGGCTCCAGTCCGGTCCGGGTATTTCCTAAGTATCTCAACAATGGTGTTTGTAATATATACACCTTCTTTCACCAGTTTATTGTGTCTATCATTAGGCAATTATATTCAGCTTAGGAAGGATCTGTGGGACTCCGAGGCATAATTGAGTTGGGTTTGACCCTTAGACCTCTATCAAGTTTAAACAATACCCCCAATACCCTACTTTGAGATACATTTGTAAATATTTCGGCAGAAGGCAGGTTCTTCCTAAATGCAGCGTCGCTATCGCTCACCAGGACAAAATCGCACCTTAATTGGCACGAAAGGTTTCAAAACTGACAACAAGTCGGGCGAAAGGTCTTAGAATCGCGAAACTAATGGGGCGAACATCATAAAATATCAAAGCTAATGGGGCTAAACATGAAGGAGAAGGGGTTCCATAAAAATATAAACAAAAACCTCCCATTAATGACACTACGTGTAGCCGTCCTGAAAGAACAATGTCTTCTATATAATAGAGGTTGTAAACAAGTAAGTCACAAACTATGAACTCTGTATCTCTACAAATACGGCAACATTTATAATATTTTTTTTCGATTTTAGCAGGGCTAGGTGTGCAGTGTTCTTATTCACCAATTGAAATTGAAATAGGGAAAAGTACTTCCTGTAGCCTACTCGTTATTTTTTGGCTTTCAGATTTCAGTTCATTAAACCTTGTCAAGCGGGGGTTTTTGGGCTTATTTGGGCATATTCAGGCCCTCCTGAATGATAAATCAAGTATCTGCATGAAAATAAATGTATTCAGCAAAAAACTAGGTGCTAAAATCTTCAAAATGAGACCAGAACTAGCTACGTAGCACTCGTCGTTCTCAGGCAGTGTTACCACCAACATGGGAGTTTAGCGTATAGCGGCATATTTGTTCCCACTACGCTCACTACTGGCAACGCTGCTGGCCTCTCGAGAACAGAGGGAACATGAGTCAGTGGGCGGCGGTAAGCCCTGGGAGTCGGCTGTCTGGCCCGCTGCGCTCCCGGCCATTTGCACTCGATTTTAACCCTTTAAAAGCCTTAATAATGCTCCTAACTTGCTGCAAATTGGGGACGGACTTAAGTCCGCCCCCGGTTAACTCATCGATTAACTTAACTTAACTCATCGGTTAACTCATCAAATGCAACTATAAGGCAACGTTGTTTAATCGCCCATATTTGCAGGCTCTGGAATAACGTAAAGAATTCCAGCAAAAAGATAATGAGATCCTTCCTATGACCCATATATATATATATATATATATATATATATATATATATATATATATATATATATATATATATATATATATATATATATATATATACACTATATATATATATATATATATATATATATATATATATACTGTATAATATACAGTATATATATATATATATATATATATATATATATATATATATATATATATATATATATATATATATATATATATATATATATATTCTCTTTTAAACAGACGAGGTTAAAGGCAATAGCAGTTTCAGCATCAGGATTTTATTGTTACAGCTTTCAATAGTTCTAACAATTTTCCTCTGGGGTTCAGAGATGAGGTACAACAGGTTAGCAAAATTCATGGTGGATCCAACGTTTCACAAGTAAACATCTTGCATCTTCAGGGAATGGAGAGGTAATGATTAGATTTTTTTTTTTTTTTTTTTTCTTTTTTTTTTTTTTTTTTTTTAAAGGTAGGGGGGGGGGGGAAGAGAGGCACCTCAGAGTGGGTGGAGGGAAGAGAAAGTAGGAAAGATGAAATACAGTGGAAGAGAAAAGTTAGTGGGCCGTCCACCTTGCTGTTGTTGAGGGATGTTTATTACTTTATTTTGTTTGTCTAGTCATTTTTTTTTTAAACTTTCATTCATGCTTTATTGTTGTACTTAAGTTACTAAAGTGCTGATAAGAATGATTTTAACTTAGGGATGTCTATATCTGATCTGTTGAGTCTTGCTTTCAGTTTGTTTTTTCCTTCATCTGTGAGAGTTCGTTCCAAGTCTTCTTGATTAATATAATAATATGCTTTCCTCATAACGTTGGGATCTTGTTCAAAGACGTCACAGATGAATCCAATACTGCCCAGTGTTAGTTCTGCAAGCTCGATGGTGCCTTCTCCCGATTCCGTCTCCTTGGCGATTTTTGTTATTGTCTCCGGGTTTGTTGGGAGGGGAAGGAGTGGTCCTGGGGATCTCTTTCTGGGCGATTTTGGCTTGGTGTTGGGGGAAGTTGGTGGTGATGATGGTGCTCTGGCTTCCTCGGGTTCCATTTGTGTCTCGTCCTCTTCTTGGTGTTCTTCATGGATGTGAAGAGTTGGAGATTCCTGTAGTTCTGGAACTCGATCTTGTGTCTTGGGGGGCTTTTTCTTTGTTGACGCCCTTTTGATGTTTGCAGGGGTCGCGGAGAAGGCCTTCTGAGGTATGGTGATGGTGGGAAGATTGTTGTGTGACAACAGACAGGGGATTAGCTGGCAGAGTTGGTGTTTGTCTGGGCCAGCAATGGCCATGGCTGACTGAATACAGGCAAAGATCTTGGCCCTCAGTACTTCTTCCAAATCTGTTGTAGTTGTAGGTGGTGTCGACTCTGGTGGAGCATTCCGTGGGGAGAAAGAGGATCCCTTGACTGGAGCTCCTTCAGGGCCTGTGATGTTGGTAGCTTCACGTCCCTGTCTCCCTGTTTTGATGGTAAAAGTCACTGTTTCACCATTTCTTAGTGAGGCTTTCTTCTTGCTGTTGTTGTTGATAATGTTGGTGTGGTGGCAGAAGACATCCTCGTTACTCTTCGTAGTTATGAAGCCATAGCCTGCCTTATAATTGTACCATTTGACAGTACCACAGGTAATATTGTTGGTGGCCATGGTAGTGTGGAGAGGCAGGTGGTGGGGCTGCAAGCTGATTGGCCGATGGAAAGAGCCAATGGTGAAGAGCTGGTGCAGGGGTCCAGTCAGTACGAATAAGGACAAAACAACATATTTATACAAAATTCGAGGATCAAGAATAGGTAGGTGGGCGGAGCTACTGGGTGTGGGGTGGCTGTTCATTGGTGGAAGGCAGTCTATTCGCGAGACGGGCACTAAATCTTATCGGTGGTTGGTTGTTGGCTGTGGGTGGCTGTGATTGGTTGGTGTTGTCAGTTGTGTGCTGAGCGCGGAAAGGTAAGGGAGGGGGGCACAGAGCGAGAGGAAGGGGGGCAGTATGCCTGTAGTGCTTGCCTGAAGGAAGAATTTGAAGGTCTTGTGTTTGGTTGTTGATGCTGGGGTTGAGTGTTTGGATGTATAGAGCTTCTAAAATAGCTAGTCTTCTGGGGTCTGATTCTTTGTCGAGTATGGTAGTTTGTTTGTCTAGGTCGGCGCGAGTTAGGGCAAGATGGTGGGGGGCTTGATAGTGATCTTTTATAGCGCCAGATTGAAGGTGGAGGGTTAGTCGACGGGAAAGGCGAGTCTGTGTCATTCCAACATAGGATAGGGGTCCACAGTCCCCAGAGGTGCAAATATGCTGGTATATCACATGACCGTCTTTCGGTTGGTTGGTGGAAATGGGGCGGTTACGGAGGACAAGGTTGGAGGTCTTAGGAGATTTGTAGTAAATAATGAGTTTTATTTTATTGTCAGGGTTGGTGGGGAGGACGTTTTTGTGAATTATTTCTTTCATAATGGATTCGTCTGTTGTGTGGTCGGAAGATATGTAGTTTCAGTAGAAAAATGTAATGTCATTGGCCGGGTTGGTGCTAGGGGGGTCTTGTTTGTACCATTTTTCTAGGTGGTGGTTGATGGCATTGGTGACGTCAGTGTTGGAATACCCATTGTTGACTAGGACCTGGGTGAGCCTTTCCAATTCATTGTGTGTCTCATTCCAGGTGGTGCAATGGGTGAGGGCTCTCCTGACATAGGCGGCGATGGTGGACTGATGGTATCGTTTAGGGCATTCACTTTCCCCATTAAGACATTGGCCATTGTTAGTAGGTTTGGTGTACACTGTAGTTTTGAAGCCATGGTTGTGGAGGGAGACAAGGAGGTCGAGAAAGGGTAGATGTCCATCAGTGGTTTCTTCGTATGTGAAGTTGAGTCCGGAGGCAGCCATGAAGCGCTGCTGGAGGTCCCTGAGTTCGCCCAGGTCCTTCACCCGCACGAAGATATCATCGATGTACCTGCAGTAGACAGTGGGCCGGTGGGCAGCCAGGAGTTCCTCTTCAATAGTTCCCATGAAGAAATTGGCGAACAGGACCCCCAGGGGGCTTCCCATCGCTACACCGTCGATTTGCTGGTACATATTCCCGCGGGGGCAGAGGAAAGGGGACTCCTTGGTACATAGTTCCAAGAGCGTCTTCAGGGCCTTCTCCGGGATGTCCAGGGCAGTATTAGGGCAGTGGTAAACTCGACGTAGGATAAAATCTATGGTCTTGTCAACGGGCACGTTGGTAAACAAACTCTCTACGTCGAAGGAGGTGATGATGTGGTCGTTAGCAGGGGGGGCATCTCGTAGAATTTCTAGGAAGTCATAAGCAGAGTTGAGGTTGTATTGCCGAGGAACAAAAGGGGTGAGGAGTTTGTTCAGGGCCTTGGTGGTCTGGTAGGTAGCAGTAGGGATCTGTGATATGATGGGGCGGAGGGGGTTCCTGGGTTTGTGGGTTTTTATAGTACCGTAAGCATAACCTGGGGTGAATTCGCCGATGAGTTTCTTCAGGTGTACGCCATCGGCTTTGGCGTTGATAGCAGTGATGGTGGTGTTGGCTTTCCTTTTTATTTCGTCAGTAGGATTGCGAGTGATCCTTTTGAATTTGATTTTATCACTAAGAATGTCGTCCATTTTCCGTAGGTATTCTTCTTTTCCTGGACAGCACTGTTGTCAACACCCCACAACAATTGGTGCAAACTGCAAAAGAATCCAAGATCCCGTTACATGTCCACATGGGCATCGACACCTCTACACCAGCTGATGTTCCTACAACCATGTGGCTGTTGACACTACAACACTTAACCCCCGTTCTGGCTAATACAACAACCCGGGCCTACATTTTGAAATCGCGAGGTCGCGACTTTTTCTTTGCCGAATGTGGTGAAGTTGAGTAAGACCTGTAGGATTGCTAGCCTGCAGGAGAATAGAAAAGACAGAAGAAGCCAACAGATGAAATGGGAATATATACAAGCTTCCTATGCTTTAGAGGAAAACAGAACAGAGGAGTGCCCCATGACCTCAGGTCATTCCTGTTCTCTAAAGACCAGAAATTTAGATCAGTCTCCCATACAAAAGAGTAGGAAGCTGGGCCAATCACCATCGAGCTTTCAAACCATCTCGACCTATCACCAGCCTCCATTCAACCAACAGCCAGACTTGCAGTATAACGAACAAATGCTTATGCAAGTTAGACATCAGAGACCGGAATGTTATAGAAACAAGTGGGGATACTAGGACCTCCCTTGCAGTACCATTCCGGAGAACTCAACATAACCCCAAGAACCTAGAGAAGAACAGAGATATCAACTTAATCATTAATAACCCCTGATTATCATAGCATCACGGAAGTTACAATTATCTCTTACCTAGACCTCGTAACCACCATGAGAGTATTAAATAAAATACTTAAAATAATTATGTACAAACCTATAACCACCATGTATTTTTAGACTAAGTATTACCTTCGAAAATTACATCACAACCATTCACTATATCCTTTTAGAATTGAGTTACTACAAGTTAAACCTAAGAAATAACTTGAACATAGTCTCACTGAAATTAAAGAAAATAAGCACCTCTACTTAAGTAATATTCCTAATGCTGAAAAGCACGGAGTATCTAACTGAAGTAGAAACTGCCTCCCCCTCCCCCTCGAGACTACAGTGAGACCTGCTGTGTTCCTTCTGATGCCAGGACCTAGGATTCCTGTTCGTGAGAGGCAGTTCCCCCTGAAGTCCAGACAGCCGATCTACGATCCACGTCGGCCAGACTTGCACTCGAACTACTATCCTCTTAACCTACCCTAAGTGTCTCTGAGTGTCTTATGTTGTGATTATTGATGTGAAGGTAAGGTAAAATATGCGAGTATTCCAGTGCCAATTCTTATGTAGATCTGTGCCCAAGATCGATATTTATTGCGTTATGTATTAATCCTTCAGAAGCCATATTAATTATTGAGTTAGATCTGTGCCCAAGATCTAGTTTTAACTAGTGTCTAACACCACCTTATAAATCGTATTACGCATACGTTACATGCTCGTGTTAACTGATATCCAAGCCGAATACTCACAGATTTTCCTTGTATATGTCCATTCTATTATGTATGTAACAAGTTGAAGTTGAAGTGTATACCGTATATCTATTCCCTATTCAAATCTAACTTTCACCTAGAACCTACACCCAATTTCATATTTAATTAAACTCAGATTCTCATTCTTTAGAAGAAATATTATTGATTGGAATCATAATTTAAATCTAATTTCTTCGAAAACCCAATTTACGCTTTATGATCCTGTGCGTTAACTTGTTTAGTCATGAATAACTTATTTGCTTATTCTGCTATGAAACAGATAATTTCGATCCATCTCGTCTAGGAATTCTAGCTTTGTATAGATCTGTTATCTAATTATTTCACCATCTCGAATACAACGCCAATTCGTTCTGTATTCCTTATAGGAATCTGTTCAGAACTCCTTCATAACTTACCAGGTATTTCCAACTAGGTGCAACTTCGTCGTGTACGCCATATTTTACTATTAGTGTTTTTACAACTGTTAGTACACACTATTTTATTTATGCGTTCCTTAACCACCTGTAGTCAAAATATCATTTGATTCAAGTCAGGTTGTATTCAACATTTAATTCTTATTCAGTAGATCTATATCATTAACCCCTAACTGTCGGCGCGCAACTTATGTCGTGTGAAATAAATTTGGACTAAGTGGCGGTTCACAACTTATGTCGTGCGCCATTTTCAGCACGTAATGTTGCTGAGAGAGAGAGCTGAGCGGTGTGAGGAGCCTAGCAACAGTATGACCGTTCACCACCACCGCGGTGGACCAACTGAAGTGACTCCCACCCTTCCCTCCCCTCTCTCACTCGCTACACAGGGAATTATGTAGGGAAATTACCTATTTACAGGGTTTTTGCACTCGTGTTGCACGATCGTTGCAAGAGAACCAGCGATCGTACAAGGATAGTTCGGGTGTCATTGGAAACCTCTGTTTACGCCCTTTCAGGGATAAATACTTGTTTTACGCTCTGGGTCTTATTTAGGCATGAAAATGATCACGTAAACAACCCTATTTAGGGTAAAAACACCCCGCTGGACGCTACGGTCCGCTAAACCGCCTAGCCCGCCAATAAGGTGTTAAATCTGAATTCCTCGACCCGTGAAATTATTATTACATATACAAACTTAATAAATTGTATGTTCATAATATTATTTTTCTCGCAACAAACTAACTACGTAATTAATTGTAAAAACAATTCAGCTCCCTTCTCCTTTTTAAATTAAAGTATTCCTCCCATATTCAAGATAAACATCGCATTAACCCTTAAAGATCGGGGTCGGACTTAAGTCCGGTTCCAATTTGCAGCAAGTTAGGAGCATTATTAAGGCTTTTAAAGGGTTAAAATCTAGTGCAAATGGCCGGGAGCGCAGCGGGCCAGACAGGCGACTCCCAGGGCTTACCGCCGCCCATTAACTCATGTTCCCTGTGTTCTCGAGAGGCCGGCAGTGTAGCCAGTAGTGAGCATAGCTGGGAAAAATATGCCGCTATACGCTAAACTCCCATGTTACTGGTATCACTGTATGAGAACCACGAGTGCTACGTAGCTCGTTCTGGTCTCATTTTGAAGCTTTTAGCACCTATTTTTTTTTTAAATTTTTTTTTTTTCATGCAGATACTTGATTTATCATGCAGGAGGGCCTGAATATGCCCATATAAGCCCAAAACTTCCCGCTAGACAAGGGTTAACCGCATAAACTATTTTCCACAGCTCAGTCTAGTAGATGACCTGTTGACTTACGCTGTCATATTTATTTACGCGCGGCCTCTTTCATATATCTTGGACACCTCTCGTCTCGCGCTCCTGAACGATAACTATTGAAATCTTCGTGCGGTTAACCATATTGTTGAATAAACAATTCCCGAGTTCAAATCAATACTTCTTGAACTTATTAGAATACTTCACGATAGATACTCAACTCTCATAATTATTATTATCAAGGAGTTATTCTATGTATATGTATGTCTATATATAATTGCATATTTCCACAGTAATACTATCCATTATTTTATGTTCATTGGTATGTTATTCAGAGACCTTTGTGTGTTCTAAATATATTCAGTGATTTACTTACTATTGCTCATAATAGTTAAGTAAAGTTTAAGTTCACATTTCAGGTCCAGATATACAGTATATGTGATTAAGACACCTATTGTGTTATAACTAACTACACCAGATTCTCTTGCTACTCCCAAATAGTAGCTAAGTGAACCTAATGATCTCTTTCTATGCCATTTAATAAATGAGAGTATATAATTATCTATGTGTGTTTATTGTGTTTATTACAACCTGATTGAGTACATAATTGTGAATAAGAATGTATTCGATGTGTTCCTGTTGAGCATATATTGAGTCTAAAAGTCCATAGTTGGATTTGAGTGAAGACAATAACGAAGCTAAGTTGTATTACAACCCGGCATAACACTGGTGGCAGCGGTGGGATGGTTTGAAAGCTCGGTGGTGATTGGCCCAGCTTCCCACTCTTTTGTATGGGAGACTGACCTAAATTCTTGGTCTTTAGAGAACGGGACTGACCTGAGGTCATGGGGCACTCCTCTGTTCTGTTTTCCTCTAAAGCATGGGAAGCTTGTATATATTCCCATTTATTCTGTTGGCTTCTTCTCCTGTCTTTTCTATTCTCCTGCAGGCTAGCAATCCTACAGGTCTTACTCAACCCCATTACTTCATAATATATATATATATATATACTGTATATATATATATATATATATATATATATATATATATATATATATATATATATATATATACAGTATGTTTCTAATCTCTCAGTGGGCTTCGAACCGCCGACCGTCAGGACGATAGCTGACGCTTTAATCAACTACACCAGGCAGTCGAACCCCACTGAGAGATTAGAAACATTTAGTGGCTCACGTATATTTGTGATATATACTCAATATATATATATATATATATGTATGTTACCGTCAGACTGTGAAACGTAGTCATTTTGTGAAATGACTAAGCATTTCAGTCTATCTGTGAAATGACTGGTTACTAATATAACAGGTTAGGTTAGGTTAGGTTAGGTAAGTTATGTTAGGTTAGGTTAGGTTAGGCAGGTTTGGTTAGGTTAGGTTAGGTAGTTCAGGTTTAGTTAGGTAGGTAGGGCAAACCCCATAGTTGCTTTCAAGCTCGTGAAAAGCATAAATAATCGGTGGAGATCAATATAACCTAACCTAATCTAACTTAACCTAACCTAAGTTAGGTTAGTAACCAGTTAGTAACCAGTCATTTCACAGATTGACTGAAAGGCTTAGTCATTTCATGAAATTACTTGTTTCACAGTCTGACTGTAACATATATATATATATATATATATATATACATACCAGTACGGTTGTCAAAATTCAGGTCAATATCTCAATGAATGCAGTTTTTAACCCTGTGCACTCCCTTGATTGACAGGGCTAGGGCATGCCCTTGGTACAGGGACTAAAGCATGGTTCACACATACAAGAGTCGGTGCCCGAGTCCAGCACGAGTGAATGATGGGTGACACTCTTAGTGGATCTTCGTGACTCTGGCAAGAACCAGCCCGAGTAGGTCACTGTTCCTGATTCACCAAGAGTCAACCAGAGTCAGTACGTTTTCATCCAAGAGTCAGTACGAGTCACTGAGAGTCAACAAGAGTCACAAAGAGTGTAACACGAACCCAACATGAGTTGAGGAAGTTTGAAAAATAACGGAAAAATTCCAGTGTACGAAAACAAAGAGTCGGTACGAGTCAACACAAGTCAACAAGAGTGTAACAAGAGTCAACAAGAATGTAACAAGAGTCAACACGAGTGTAACAAGAGTCAACAAGAGTGTAACAAGAGTCACGAAGAGTGCTCCCAAGAGTAGCCCCCATTGTGCAGGTGCCCGATTCACCCAAGAGTGTAACAAGAGTCAACACGAGTCACGAAGAGTTATGCAGAGTTCAACAAGAGTCAACACTAGTCAACAAGAGTCAACACGTGTCTACACGTGTGTCCTTCGGACTCTTGACGGGGACAAGAAATTTCATGAAGGCATGAAATATCTAAGCCACGGCACGAGTCCCCAGGATACACCCCGATACCAACACGACTCACACGAGTGTAACACGAGTCACGAAGAGTCACGAAGAGTATGCCCGAGTCGTGGCCGAATCTGAAAATGTCCTCACTAGTGCTGGACTCGGGCACCGACTCTTGTAGCCTATATGTGAACCTTGCTTTAACTGGACATTAGCCATGAATCACCAGACCGAGCTGCCCAAACTCTAGCAGTCTACCAATGGCACGGCATGGTTTCGAACTGTAGAACCTTTGATCAGCAATCATACACAATAAATCATTACTGAATTATCCACAGCCCGACGTGGATTCCTCAGGAATGGGCATGCCGTTTTAGCTCCAAAGTGACACAGGACATCATTTTAGTGGGTCATATCTATTTGCATGACGATTTACAGATCAGTATCTCAAAAATACAGCTACAAATCAATTATGTCTCATCCACTGCCGATCTCTAATCCCAACAACAACAACAACAACAACAACAACAACAACAAAAACAACAGCAGCAGCAACAACAACAGCAATATAGAAAGCCGACTATGCATTGGCCAAACAGACAAAAAGTATCTAGTGTAGGTATGTAAAGAAACTTGGGAGATGTGCTTGGGTTGTGATCACTACACAACTTTAACCCCCCCCCTCCTCCCCCTCCCACACACACACACCCCCCTGACCTTCGCTACGCCTGCATACTGTACTCTCTACTCCTCCCTACCACCTCTAACTGTACTCACTACCACACTAACTCCTACCACCTCTAACTGTACTATCTACCACACTAACTCCTACCACCTCTAACTGTACTCCCTACCACACTAACTCCTACCACCTCTAACTGTACTCCCTACCACCTCTAACTGTACTCCCTACCACACTAACTCCTATCACCTCTAACTGTACTATCTACCACACTAACTCCTATCACCTCTAACTGTACTATCTACCACACTACCTACTACACATCTAACTGTACTCCCTACCACACTAACTCCTACCACCTGTAACTGTACTATCTACCACACTAACTACTATCACCTCTAACTGTACTATCTACCACACTAACTTCTTCCACCTCTAACTGTACTCCCTACCACACTAACTCCTACCACCTCTAACTGTACTATCTACCACACTAACTCCTACCACTTCTAACTGTACTATCTACCACACTAACTCCTACCACCTCTAACTGTACTCCCTACCACACTAACTCCTACCACCTCTAACTGTACTCCCTACCACACTAACTCCTACAACCTCTAACTGTAGTATCTACCACACTAACTCCTACCACCTCTAACTGTACTCCCTACCACACTAACTCCTACCACCTCTAACTGTACTCCCTACCACCTCTAACTGTACTATCTACCACACTAACTCCTACAACTTCTAACTGTACTATCTACCACACTAACTCCTACCACATCTAACTGTACTCCCTACCACACTAACTCCTACCACCTCTAACTGTACTATCTACCACACTAACTCCTACAACCTCTAACTGTACTATCTACCACACTAACTCCTACCACCTCTAACTGTACTATCTACCACACTAACTCCTACCGCCTCTAACTGTACTATCTACCACACTAACTTCTACCACCTCTAACTGTACTATCTACCACACTAACTCCTACCACCTCTAACTGTACTATCTACCACACTAACTCCTACCGCCTCTAACTGTACTATCTACCACACTAACTCCTACCACCTCTAACTGTACTATCTACCACACTAACTCCTACCACCTGTAACTGAACTATCTACCATACTAACTCCTACCACCTCTAACTGTACTATCTACCACACTAACTCCTACCACCTGTAACTGAACTATCTACCACACTAACTCCTACCACCTCTATCTGTACTATCTACCACACTAACTCCTACCACCTGTAACTGAACTATCTACCACACTAACTCCTACCACCTCTATCTGTACTATCTACCACACTACTTCCTGCCACACAATTACCTACACCTCCATCAAACTTTAAAAAAAAAAAAAATAAAAAAAAAATAATAATAATAATACAAATATATAAACAATAAATATATAAGAAGACCCACCTTCAAGATAAATTTGAGCATTTTTCGGTTGAAAAATACCCTGGCCGAAGGTTGTTTTCTCCTAATTTGCAGGCTCGCTATCGCTCGTGAGGAAAAAATCAACATCTAAGTGGCACAAAAGATTTAATAATTACTAAACTATTGGGGCGAATGTCTTACAATGTCAAAACTAATGTAGTTACATTTATGGGAGAAGGGGGTCCAGAGAACCCCCCTTAATGTATATAACATTAAATATATATCACCCTACGGTACTTCCATAAACTTATAATATGATTAAAATACCTGAGTTACGGAGTACCACCATGCCAGCTCAACAAAGAACACGTAACAGAGAAACAGAAGGAGATACTAAAGAAAACGGAAGAAAAGGACAGGTCCCGGTGCACCGGTCTTCCGTGCAGATGTCGTCTCACTTCCAGCACGCTAATTCCTACTTAATCCCCCTGGAACGCCACCCCCCCCTTGCACCTATGACCTTCTGACCTTCAAATACCAACCCTGGGACATAGCAGCCGACGTCATGACCATCCCGGCGAGAACCAGGTAGAGTTAGCAATCTAACGGCTCAAATCATCTCACATGTGAGACTTTTGGGCCTAGGATTACCCTCCCATTCAGGAATAACTCGAAACCATGGTCAAGAGTCTTTAAGGTATGAGGAGGTATTTTCCCTATTAGGTGAACTTTTTTTGTTACATGCCATGGCAGAGTGACCACATTAGGATCTCTATTAGGCTGTAATTTTGATATTGGAAGGAGCACCGAAGGGCATGCCACAAACTGACTTCCAGTTTCAATTCCGCACTCTACAAACTGTTAAAGGGACTCTTACCATGGTAAGCCAACTCTAACGGTTGGTTCGGGCTTTGCGAGATACCGTCTAACTAATGGCACTTAGCATACAGAAGTCCATACTCTGCATCTGTCCAACATCATGGTCAAGGACATATGCAGAAAAAAGGTTTAATCACCAAACTTGGGTTCTTTGAACACTCTTAAAACGGTCAGAGACATATAGAGTGAAATAGTAAGTTCATGATTTTATTTATTTCCTCGCATTAGTCCGATACCTGGTCACTGTGTCATGACACTAGAGACTTTGTATTTAAGACCCTACACCAAGAGTACCGGAACAGAACTTCATCACCGATTAGTATAACGGTCAGGACAGACGAGGACATATCCCAGTTCATGCTCGTGTTAGTCTGATGGTATGCACCCCATGTCATGCCATAAAGGAACTACCATTCAAGACCCAACACCAACTAATCCATCTGTATCCCTATCTTCATTAAAACCACACGGCAGGACCACCTGAGCGGCTCGACAGAACTAGACGAAAGGACTCCAACAACTCTCACTTCATTACCCTGTGAATGCAGCTCCAGATCTACCCCAGTGCTAGAATAGGAGTGTTATCACAGTGATATATAATTCTTCACACCAGTGCGACTAAGGTGTATTATTTCAAGATATATATACTCGCGTATGAAGATTAAGTGCATAGCTTCTCTAATTTTCTATACTAGTGTAACTCCAGTGTATCTCCATAATTTAATTCATGAAAGAGAGCTAAAGACAACAGTGATAAGCATTCTTACACCAGTGATCTTAAGGTGTAGAATATAAATACAAGTGATAGAGAGTGAAGTATATTCCTAGTTCCATCGTGGATTCTCGTCCGTGCTAGCAATGTAATTTATGTTTATATGTATAAGTGTTAAAGTTAATTCTTATGTTGTACAATTACGTGAGCATTAAAAGGAAATTCTTGTGTGTACTCAGTATTATATTTACCCTTCACGACTTTCGTGCATGTGCTGTTTTGACTTTAACTTGTCCAGTCTTTGACTTTAACTTGTCCAGTCGAGTAAGAACCGACCAGTGACCAATTAAAACCCGGTAAAATCCTGGCATAACAATAATGATTGAATGTGTCCACACTCCTCCAAGATAACCTTAAGACGGAGGTGTGTGCTCTACGAAACACCTGTGATCTCGATCTCTCTTTCTCTCATTGACGATATATGGGAAATATTTAAAGAAATATTTATGAATGCTAAAACAAAAACATACCCCAATGCGTAAAAGACACAATAAGAAAATAAACAAACCATTTTGGTACGATATAAATATCAGAGTAATGAGGGAAACAAATCGTTTATACAGGTTAAAGAGAGAAACAAATAATAATACCATGTGTAAACAATACCTCACTGCTAGAAGAAAAGTAAAATCACTAATAAAAACGGCAAAGAGGAAATATGAAATAAGCATAGCTAAAGATAATAAGACTAATCCAAAACAATTTTACAGATACATTAACAGTAGTAAACAAATAAAAAGTGGTATAGGACCCATACTTAGCACTCAAGGTGTTCTAGAAACAGATAGCAGAGACATAGCCTCGACTCCTAACGATTAGTTCAGCTCCGTGTTTACCACTGCTACCAACACGAACACTCCACAAGCTACTAATCAAACATGCAACATTTTACTCCCTGACTTCAAAATCAGCCAATCAAATGTCACTAGAAAGCTTGAATTACTGAACATAAATAAATCTCCCGGCCCAGACCTATTCATCCCCAAAATCCTAAAATTGGTCAAAAATTAAGTTGCCGAACCCCTAACAAATGTTTTTAACATGTCACTCCAACATGGACAATTACCCACTGACTGGAAGACAGCGAATATTACACCAATATTTAAAAAGGGAGATAAAAAACTACCAGGTAATTACAGACCCATTAGCTTAACTTCCGTTGATGTAAAACTATTAGAATCAATCACAAGAGACGAACTTGTACTTTTCATAGATAATAACAATCTTATCAGTAATAGTCAACATGGCTTCAGAGCAAAGAAATCATACCTAACGAACCTTATCGAATTCTATGACAGCCTATTTAAGATTTATGATTTTACCAAAAGTCTTGATATAGTGTACTTGGACTTCCAGAAGGTCTTTGACAAGGTCCCTCATAATAAATTACTTCAGAAGCTCGAGAATCTAGAAATACAAGGCAAAACACTCAATTGGATAAGGAATTGGTTAAACGAAAGAAAGCAAAGAGTAATTATTATTGGAGTGGAATCAGATTGGACTCCAGTAACTAGTGGAGTCCTCTAGGGTGCAGAACTGGGTCCATTATTGTTCATAATATATATTAACGATATAGACAACGGCATCAATAATATAATTTCCAAATTCGTTAATGACACTAAGATAGGAAATGCAATAATCTCAGAAAGCGAAAGAACTAGCCTGCAATCAGATTTAAACAAAATATCGGTGTGGTCAGAAAATTGGCAGATGCCCTTTAATGCAAACAAATGCCAGATACTACAAATAGGCTCCCAAAACAACAAATACGAATACCACATGGATGGAGAAACGATAAAGAGTCTATCACATACTGTATAAAAGACCTAAGAGTGCTTATCAATGAAAATCTAAATTCTACAAGCCAATGCACCGCAGCATCTAACAAAGCAAATAGAGCAGTAGGTAAAATAAATGTTTATTGTCATAGTAAAGACATAGTTGTACTGTACCCCTATAATATAAAAATATTGTGAAGCCACATCTGGAGTACGCTGTGCAGAATTTGTTCTCCCTACTTAATAAAAGACATAGAGAAACTCGAATCCATTCAGCGTAGAGCAAAAAAGTTAATCCCTTCCCTTAGAAATAAACCAGACAATGAGAGATTAAGAGAACTCGATCTGTTTTCGCTTAAGAAACGGAGAGTAAGGGGTCAGCTGATAGAGTGTTTTAAGATACTAAAAGGATTTAGTAACGTAAATTCTAATAATATATTTAAGATAGCCAAAGAAGGTTCCACAAGAGGAAACAAATTAAAACTAACAGGCAGGAAAGCGAACCTAGACATCACTAGAAATGTCTTCACCCACAGTATTATTAGTGAGTGGAATAAGCTCCCTAATGAAGTTATTGGCAGTGACTCAATATACACATTTATAAAAAGGTTAGACTCATATCACAGAGAAGTTGGTCTGCAGTAGAAGCTAATCACTGACAAGAGAACCTGGCAGAAATGAACACGTTTTCAGTTGAAGAGAGCAGAAAAAGAAAAAAAAGTGAAGGTGTGCATGCTTTCTCCTTTCCATTTCTAACTATACTACAAAATCCTTCAGGCAATTTCCAAGCCGTGCAAGGTTATTCACTTCTAACTATTTTCATGTACGGCAAATTGCCGGAGGGAGCAGAGGGAGGGGAGAGAGCCTTCATCTTTGCTATCCTTTCCTTCCACTTTCTCTTAGGGTTGCTATCTGTATTAGGATTAAGTCCTGGCCACCTCGCAGGGATCGTAAAATCTGTGTGGCCAGTGTATCTATGTAAATGTATGTAAATATATCTCTCTCTCTCTCTCGGATCCACTAAATAGGACCAATCAGGGCACTGATGGAGCCATCCTTGAGGTAAGCCTACACGCTCATAGATAAAAGGGGGGCATTGGGTCTGTTCGCCCTTCTCCCTAATGTTTAGCCCCTTTAGTTTTGAAATTTTTCAGAAATTCGTCCTATTAATTTGGCAATTTTAAGACCTTTCGTGACATTTAGGTGTCGATTTGTTCTTGGCTAGCGATATCGAGCCTGTAATTTAGAAGAATATGGCCTTCGGGTGGGAAACTTTTCTACCGAAAAAGGCACAAATTGATCTGGAAAGAGAGTCATCTCCCCTAGAAGAGGGTATATAAAAAACCCTTAATACCCCCCCCCCCCCAGTTAAAGGTATATTGGTGGTAATAAACCCTTTGTATACAAGGACAGCGAGGTATATCCCCTTCAATATAACCAATGCCTGTATATACATTGTTATATACTTTTTTATAGCCCAAATCTTTGACATTGCCGTCTGTCATACCCTCCCGATAATTATACGGTATTTCCTTGTATCATTAGCCTACCATGTATTAATGCCTTGTATATATAAAGATGTACTGTACATTATTAACAAACATTCCTAGTACGCTTTATTATTTTGTATTTATTTACCGGTATTATATTTATGTATTTATCAACTCTGCGAAGCAGAGTGGTATCACACACACAGGTCCCGCCCGTATACTGTGCACCACAATTCAGCTTGTCCGTCGTCGTCCGTCGTCGTCGTCCGTCGTCGTGTCGTCGTACTCCTCCTAGACCGTTCGATGGATTTTCACCAAATTTCACAGGTATATTTATTTGATCAATGCGAAGGTCAGTCAAAAAGAAATTTTTAATTTAACTTAAAGGTTAAGGTCAAAGGTCAAGATTAAAAATAAGATCAATATTTCATGTGTCTTAGTTTTTACTCAAATTTCTTCATTTTCACTATACAAGTTACTGGTAACATCGATATCTTATTGACCAAATTTTAGATACATATTCTGAAGGGTAAGGTCAAAGGTCAAGGTCAAAGGTCAAAATATTTGGTTTAGTAGTATTTCTTATATTAACTGTTTGATTCTCACTAAACTTACCATGTATATTCGGAATACTTAGGACAAGGTCATACAAGAAACTATACAATTCCATATGAAAGGCCAAGTTCACAGGTCAAGGTCAAATAAATTGTCAATATGCTAATTTCATTACTTTTCATGCAAACTTCACAACATTTGGCGATATAGTTGCACTTTAAATGGAATGGAAAATAATACATTTTGAGACACATATCATGAAGGTCAAGGTCAAAGGTCAAGGTCAACTATTCTATAAATATATATGAAACTAACTGATGAGTTAGTCTGTAGTCATATTTTTATTTTGATTTTCCTGGGAAATGTCAGTGAAAACAATTGTTTACTCTTACATAAAGGTCAAGGTCACAGGTCATGGTGAAAGGTCAACTTATACTATTAATTTTAGTTTTTATTCAAATGTCTTCATTTTCACTTTGCAAGTTACTGATAACATTGATATCGTATTGCACAAATTTTAGATACATAGGGTAAGGTCAAAAATCAAGGTGAAAGGTCAAAATAGTATTTTTACTAGTATTTCTTATACTAACTGTTAGATTATCACTAGGTTTACTATGTATATTCGGAATACCTAGGCCAACATCACACAATAAACTATTATATTACATATGAAAGGTCAAGGTCACAGGTCAAGGTCAAATAAAAGGTCAATATGCTATTTTCTTTACTTTTCATGCAAACTTCACAAAATTTGGTGAGATAGCTGCACTTTAAGTGAAAAGGAAAATACTAAATGTTGAGACATATAAAGGTCAAGATAAAGGTCATAGGTCAAGGTCAACTATTCTATTAATATATAGGAAACTAGCTGATGTGTTTTAATGAAGTTAGGCATGCTCATGCTTATTTTGATTTTCCTGGGCAATGTCAATGAAAACAATTTTTTACTCTTACATAAAGGTCACGGTGAAAGGTCAACTTATACTATTTATTTTTAGTTTTGATTCAAATATCTTCATTTTCACTTTACAAATTACTGGTAACATTGATATCGTATTGCACAAATTTTAGATACATATTCTAAAAGGTAAGGTCAAAAATCAAGGTCAAAGGTCAAAATAGTATATTTACTAGTATTTCTTATACTAACTGTTAGATTCTCACTAGGCTTACCATGTATATTCGGAATACCTATGCCAAGCTCACACAATAAACTATTCTATTATATATGAAAGGTCAAGGTCACAGGTCAAGGTCAAATATAAGGTCAATATGCTATCTTCTTTACTTTTCATGCAAACTTCACAAAATTTGGTGATAGCTGCACTTTAAGTGAAAAGGAAAATAATAAATGTTGAGACATATAAAGGTCAAGATAAAGGTCATAGGTCAAGGTCAACTATTCTATTAATATATATGAAACTAACTGATGTGTTTTAATGAAATTAGGCATGCTTATTTGATTTTCATGGGCAATGTCAATGCAAACAAAAATGTACTCTTACATATAGGTCACAGGTCAAGGTCAAAGGTCAACTTATATTATTTATTAAAAAAGATTACTCTCATTTTAGAAAACTGGCTGTTATGGCTTATTACTTAAAAATAGCCTAATATATATCAAATTTCACATAAATATTGTAATAGTTAAGGTCAGTGGGCAAGGTCAAAATTAGAGTATTTGTAATTTGCCCTAAACTCCTCCTTGACTGTTTAATGTATTGTCATAACATTATACAGGCAAATTCAGTTGGTCAATGCAACGATAATCCAAATATATGTATTTTATTTTTATCAAAGGTCAAAGGTCAAGGTCACAGTATATGATCACTATTTGTAATCAATAAGTTTTTATACGAATTAGGCTACACCATATTCATTATGTTAGATAATACGAACAATGCTGTTAAGCTAACTAAATCCTTGATAATAAATTCTAAGGTCGAAGGTCAAGGTCAAAGGTCAAGGTTAAAGGTCGATATATGATTTTTACTAGTATTTCTTATTTAATGTAAGATTCTCATTAGGCATATCATGCATTTTCGGAATGCCTAGAGCAAGGTCATACAAGAATAAACATAATTCCATTTGATAGGTCAAGTTCACAGGTCAACATCATATATAAGGTCATTATGCTAATTTCTTTACTATTCATGTAAACTTCACAAAATTTGTTGAGACAGTTGTGCATTAAGGGAAAATTAAAATGTTAAATTTTCAGACGTCATTAAGGTCAAGATGAAGGTCAAAGGTCAAGGTCAAGTATTCCTTTAATACCTCTGAAGCTAACTGATGATCTTTAATGAAATTTGACACTTATTTGATTTTCTAGGGTTACATCAAAGCAAACAAAAATATAATCTTACATAAAGGTCAAGGTCTCAAGCCAAGGTCATAAGTTAACCTTCATCATAAACAAAAATCGATAAGCTGACAACTGTTAGTTGCATTTTACTTAAATGACATATATTTCAGTCATATACAGTATATATATGTATATATATATATATATATATATATATATATATATATATTATAATACTTAAGGTTAAAGGTCAAGGTCAAAGAACAAAAGAAGAGTGTTGATAATTGTCTTTAAACCCTTTGTGTACCGGTGACGTCTTTTTATTGTATTCTAGCTATAATTAGACAATTTTGTGAAGCTTATGAAAGGATCTGTGGTAGTAAAAAGGGTTAATCTAGTTGAAAGCCTGCAAATTTTATGGAGGCCCTTCATAAACTTAATAAAATTGTCTTAGTATCAAGTATGAAATGAAACCGACAGAACTGTACTGAACGGGTTACGTATCGTCCCCAAATTTTGCTGGCAAATTTGGTTGGTCAATGCAACGATTGTCCAAATTTTATGTTTTTGTTATTCAAAGGTCAAGGTGAATGGTAAAGGTCACAGATTATGGTCACTATTTCTTTCTTATATATATGTTATATATTGTGATATATATATATACCGTATATATATATATATATATATATATATATATATATATATATATATATATATATATATATATATATATATATATATAATATATATATATATTATATATATATATATATATATATATATATATATATATATATATATATATATATACATACCGATATGTATATATATATATATATATGTAGTATATATATATATATATATATATATATATATATATATATATATATTATATATATATATATATATATATATATATAGACACACATATATATATATATATATATATATATATATATAATATATATATATATATATATATATATATATATAGATATATACACACATATATATATATATATATATATATATATATATATATATATATATATATATATATATATATATAATATATATATATATCTGTATATACTGTATATACACCTATTTTACCTAAGAGATTCAATACTACTTGCAGAATTATAGGCCGCACAGTTGCGTATGCAGTTTTTATTTTGTATTTATTGTTTGGTAATGCGAAAACTGCACACCTACTTTATTATTATTATTAGGTTTGTTACCTAGACCTATATCAAGCCTAAGAAACACATCCTCAAGACGCCCCATCGCAATAAATTTGGATTTTTTTTTTTCTGGTAGAAAAATGTCCCGAACGAAGGCCGGTTCCTCCTAAATTACAGGCTCGCTATCGATCGCCAGGAAAAACATCGACACCTAAATGGCATGAAAGGTCTTACTATTGACAAAAAAATGGGTCGAAAGGGGTTAAAATAATCAAACTAATGGGGCAAACGTCTTAAAATATCAAAGCAAATTCGGCTAAACATGAGGGAGAAGGGGGTCCAGAAAAAAACAAAGCCTTCCCTTAATAACCCTTCTATTTCGACGGGGTAATTATAATCTTACTCTGGCTACAACTAAGCAATGACATTTAACTTAGAAAAGGCCTCTTGTAATCAAAGGGGTACAACGTATTTCAACCCTTAGAAGGTTATGACGCATTTTTAGCGTTTATTGTAGCTATCATTAGATGTTTTTAGCGTTTATTGTAGCTATCATTAGATGTTTTTAGCGTTTATTGTAGCTATCATTAGATGTATTTAGCGTTTATTGTAGCTATCATTAGATGTTTTTAGCGTTTATTGTAGCTATCATTAGATGTTTTTAGCGTTTATTGTAGCTATCATTAGATGTTTTTAGCGTTTATTGTAGCTATCATTAGATGTTTTTAGCGTTTATTGTAGCTATCATTAGATGTTTTTATGCAATTTAGGAAGGACATGTGGGAATTATAAGGGTGAAGACTATCTCAATTAATCCTCTGACTTCCATATACCCTAATCTGAATAAAATCGTCTGACAATAGCCATAAAATAAATAAGGAGTGCGTAATCAATATAAGGGTTAATCCTCTGACTGACTTACATCGTTTATATTCTGGATAAAATTGTCTAATAAATTCCTAAATATAGAAAAAGGAAGGTGTCATTAAGCATCATGTGTTATAATAATAATAATAATAATAATAGTTCTTAAAGCTAGCGCATGCTAAGCTAGCTAAGGATAGCTCAATAAGGCCGATTAGGCGTATTTCCATTGGGGTCCTGTACTACTATCCCATCCCTTTGCTCATGAGGGATGGTAACGACTCAGTGCTTGTGAAAAATCTTTAATGCGCCGAGCGTGGGCGCGAACCCGGGCCTTCTGGGTGGAAGTCCGAGACGCTAGTCACTACACCAAGCGAGCGCTAACCCATTCAGAGCCGGTGACGTCCTTTTCAGGCAACTATTATTAAAAGGCTACAGACTATCTACATTTATCCTTTTAGCGATCATTTATCCTTCGTAAACTTAATAATATCGCCTAAATGTAGCTGAAATCAAATAATAAGACGTCGCCGGCACTGAAGTTTTGTTTTAATTATATTTGTATTTATTTATTTATTTTTGTTTACCACTGGAAGTCCTATTAACCTATTCAGTACTGGTGACGTCTTTTTATGGATTTCGGCTATATTTAGACTATTTTATTAAGCTTAGGAAATATATATGGTAGATAAAAGGATTACCAGTAATTAAGATAGTTTGTAACCTTTTAATGAGTAGACATCCTTCCTAAGCTGCATAAAATCGTCTAATAGTTGCCAGAATATAGCAAAAAGAGTACACATCTAGGACCTGCCTGACTCGAGTTCATAGTTATTCATTTATTTATTTTTCATATTATATTTGATGTACAGTTGTACCATGGTTTTACATACTAAAGCCGGTATCACACGAGCGCTTTTTCCCTCAACATTTATCCTTAACACTGGTCTGGCAGCTTATGAGGTAAACATTTAATATTTCTGTCATCTAAATTTATCTACCACCAGTTTAGTTTCCGATACCAGTGCAAAATATTCCAGAAATGTTCCCAGAAAAAGGTTGATCATCGAATGTTGACTATAAAAGCTCTCGTGTGATACCGGCTTAAGGACCGTTGCATTTTAGTTTATACTCAGTTTCCAACAATCTTAAAACACGCCCCCCACTAGTAGGGAAGGATCTAATTATGATTGCCTTGGTATACAGAATGAGGTTCGTTATACACTATAGTGTAAACACACACACACTTATATTTTAATTAATGTAATTAAGTGAATAGAAATACCCATAATATATGCTCTTAAAAGATCTAGTTCAACTCTTGTTGATTAATTGTCTCCAAAGGAAATTAATGTATTCACTCTCTCTCACACACACACACACACACACACACACACACACACACACACTTTCTCTCTCTCAATATGAATGTGTGATGTAGATATATAGCCACGCACACCCAGATACTAGTATTTTTCAATAATTGTCCACTTTCAAAATATTTTTTTAACGCACAATTTTACTTTTATTATATCACTCTCACACACACTCTCTCTCTCTCTCTCTCTCTCTCATAATCGGTCTGTACCACTTCACTTAATAGGGCTAACGGATAATATGTCCTTTTCTCGTCAAGTAGAACTTTTAGAAGGGATAGCAGTAGACAAGATAGTTGACTACCTGGAAATCCACAACTTAATTACAGATTCCCAACATGGTTTCAGGCGACACCAATCATGTCTTACTAATTTGTTGAAATTTGTCCTTGAAATGCTGAATGAGTATGACAAAAGTAGAGCCATAGACATAATGTACTTACATTTTCAACAAACTTACAAAGTGGCTCATTGTAGGCTATATCAACATTGAGTAAACTAGGTATCAATATAGAGGTCACAAATTGGATATCAAATTGGGTAACAAGAATATAGCAGTGAGTGGTAATCTCTGGTCTTGCTGTTTATCGTATGTGCCAATGACATCGATATTGGTGTGTTGAGAGTTATTACCAAGTTTGCAAATGACAATGCGTTTTGAGTGAATGTGAAGGACCTTGAAGAAATTGAACAACTCATGGTTAATCTTAACAAACTGAATGAATGGTCTGAGCCAAGGCAGATGATACTAAGCTTGGAAAAGTGCAAGGTGATGCATATCACTTTTCGTTGGAAACACGTAGACTACAAGCTCAACTCAGTGACGTTTTCATAATACGTAATCGGTTTGACATTGTGGATTACAGCAGAATGGTAAACCTCTCAATAAGAATACAACACGCAACCATGGATGGGAGTTGAAGATAAAAAGGTTCAGCACTAGTATGTGTGGAAACATATTCACATATAAGATCTGTTTTACCTGGAACAAACTTCCCTCATAAGTTGTAAATAGTTCTTCAGTAGAGCAGTTCAGGAAGAGAGTAGATAGTATTGTGCAAACTCTCCAGTGAGTGTAATGCACTAAACAGTCTATCTCCTTCCACTTCGAGTATCTCCCTGGAATGGACCGCAAGGTTATCAGATACTAACTATTCCTGTAAATCCTTGTCACAATCACTCGCTCTCTCACATTATACACATAAACACACACACTCTCTCTCTTTCTCTCACACCTACTCACACCCACACAAAATAAAACACTGCAATTTCTCTGAACCAGGACCTTTCTAGAATTAATGGATGGGGACAAAATAATCTAGTTTCCTTTAATGCACAGAAAACCAAGTACATTCAATTTTCTAACCGACAGAATCTGACTGACTCCCATATATTTTTTAATGATGTAAATATTCCCACTTCCCCTATTATTGACATTCTCGGTGTAACATTAACTACTAACTTGAGCTGGACACATTATGTTAGAAGCATTGCTAAGAATGCCTCTAAAAAACTGGGACTCCTGTACAGAGTTCGAGAATTCTTCACTGACGAGCAGTTGGCCGTGATATATAAAAGTCATGTGCGTTTTCAGATGAATTACTGTTCACCTCTGTGGGGTGGAAGTGGAGTGGTTGCATTGAGGCAGTTGGACAAAATTCAAAATAAAGCTATTAGATTAATCAATAACCCTGCAATCACACAGGACCTTCCTACATTATCCATACGAAGAAACGTTGCATCCCTTGCATTATTCTACAGATATTTTCACAGCAATTGTTCCGAGGAACTTGCTTCAATTGTGCCGCCTCTCCACATCTTTCCCCGTAGAACTGGGGCAGCTGAGAGCGCCCATGAATTTACACTTTCTCCTCCACAATGCAGAACTTCTGCTTATCAGAATTCATTTATCCCCAGAGCTACTACTCTTTGGAATTCACTTCCCTCGAATTGCTTTCCACAAACTTACAATCTACAAATGTTTAAATCCAGTTGTTACAAACATTTTATGAATGGAGGATGCCTTTAGGCACATGGACCTTTTTGTTTTATCTGTGTTTTTCCTTCCTCCGTTCATTGTCTCTTAAAAAAAAAAAAACAAAAAAACATACTTCTCTACCTCGCTACTACTTCATTCACTAGGCCTAGTCGTAGATAACATGTACACTCAAAGTACTCTATTACAGCCTATCAAGTGTAGGCTACAGTACTTGATGAGGCCACTCCATCCATGAGGACCAGTGGAAATCCCAGCAATAGACGGATTCCCAGCTTAAATGTCCTTATCTCTCTCTCTCTCTCTCCCCGTTCACAATAGCCCCTCAATAAAAGGCATCAACAGGACATCCTTTGTATTGTCCTTGACCGCTCAGGTTTCACACCCTCATTTACGCTGCACAGTCGCCTTCATAAGTTCTGTTCCTCTCTGTGAAGATATACTAATTTAATACATAAACAAATGATAAATACCTCTCCTTGAAAAATACAAGGCCATCATTTACGCCCTTGAGTGTACAGTCCATTGGCATTATAGGTAGGCCAGAAATCGTGACCCCTAACTTCTACAACTAAAAAACGACGAAAACAATGTACAGTTGCCCACATAAGGTCTGTTCCTCTCCGTGGTCTTATACATGGAAATATACAATTCATATGATTGAATTACGAGGATAGTTTCTCATGCAGTGGTTAACCCATCTGATTAGACAACTGATAATACAAAAATAACCCACACTCGCAATTAATTCCCACTCTCCAACCACCTTTTCCATTCATTCCATCATCTTGATCTTGATTCTTGATTGAAGGCTGTCTGGGCAGGCCCAATAAACCCTGCCACAGTCTCATTCCACCATCTCTAAACGCTAACTCTCTCTCTCTCTCTCTCTCTCTCTCTCAGCTAGGTCACGTGACAATTACAAATCCCGAGCCATGAAAGGAGTCAAAAGGGGAGAGAATTCATAGCCAGTCATGAAGCTTAGTCAGTCAGTCTTTCAGCAGCAGTGAGTGGGGTAACACGTCGCTCCTTCCTCCACTCGGTACTTACGAATACGGGCCTCTAATAATATTCATAACGTACAGGTGTGGTGCATCCGCTGTACAGCTGCCGGCAATATTCAAGAACACGCTTGCGCATTTGTTACTCGTAATTTCGTACAATTGCATGTTCTCTATTGTATTAGGGCCAAACTTGCGTAACGCATAGTAGTTTACCTAACCAATATTTCGTAACTTGAACTTGAACTAACCTATAGCCTACCTAATCTGACATTCGCAACGTTACAGAACTCAATTCACCTATCCTATCTTTCGTATTTTAGCCTAAATCCATTTATCTTAGTGTTACTTAACTTGGAATGAATTAATTTGACCTTCAGTAGTTATCCACATAGTCTATATAGTCACATATAACTATAGTCGTTATTTATCGAAACCCATACTTACCTAGGATAAATTATGAAATTTGCGATGTAAATTTGATTATATTACTGCAGTGTGTCAAACCAGAGACCCTTTCCTTTCTGTTTAGTCAGCATTACTAAATATGCAGAGGTAAATTTTTGCTTCACAGTTGTTATGGTGTCCTTGGAAGTGATAATATGGACCAAACAATGCAACTTTATTGAAGGGGGGATGGGCCGGTTTGCTGTACCAATTTCTCCCTCATGTTTAGCCCCATTAGTTTTCAGATGTTAAGAAGTTTTCCCCATTAGTCGATTTTAAGACCTTTCGCCCCATTTCGTCGTCAATATTTAGACCTTTCGTCCTATTTAGTTGTCGATTTTTTCCCTGGCGAACGATAGTGAGTGAGCCTGTAATGTTGAAATAACCGGCCTTCGGCCGGGAAATTTTTCTCCCGAAAATGTACAAATTAATCTAGAAGGGGGATCTAATGGATGTTTTTTTTAAATTTGATGGAGATCTAGGGAGGAAACTAGAAAAATAATGAATACATGCAAAAATCTCCTAAAAAGTGAACCATCTCCCCTTAACTTTTCTATATTTTTTTTCATATCCATTTCAAACTGTCAACAAAATTATCCCGGGTTTGTTATCCAGGAGCATAGTAATTGACAAGGAGTAATAGTACCGGTACCTCCTAGAATAATTGAGGTATGGTGTGGGATCCCATTTTCATTTTTAACACAATTAATATGTTCAAGTATTACACTAATCTACAACCTGAAACTAAAATAATACAATGATAGTTCACACCTCCTGAAATTCTAATGCCTTTAAATTAACCCTTTTAAGATACGATGGCGCATTTCTGTTCTGCTTTCTGGCTGTTATTTGACGATTTTATTCAGATTGCGAAGGGTATATGGAAGGCAGAAGGTTAACTGAGATAGTCTTTACTCATTTAATTAGCACATAATCCTTCCTAAGATGTATAAATCGTCTAATGATAGCCAGAATAAACTGTCAGAATACGACATAATCTTCTAAGGGTTAAGCCATGTTACGTTTTCAAGATATCGTAGTCTAAAGCTAGAAAAAACATTCATGTTTGTAATGTTTGTAATATTCTCAGTACCCGTATATATACAATATAGAAGTGGATAATATTCAAGGACACTAGTGCGACGTTATGAGAAACAATTTATTAGGGAAAATAGGCACCAATAGAGTCGCCATATTTTCCTCCATATCTTGGAGGATTTTCGTTATCAACAAATTGAAAAATACCCACTTCACAGAAAAATACACCAAAAATTTAAGTCAAAGCGGGGGTGTGGGGGCGGCAGCCCCCACCTATAATACTAGGATAGGTTAGGTAAGGTTGTTAGGTTAGGCTAATGTCCTTTCAAAGGGGTATAGGCTAGTAAACACTAGGATAGCCTATACCCGGTCAGAGGTAAGAAGAAGAAGAAGAGTCCTGCAGTAGTCTCCTTGAATGCTACCTAGAAGAAGAGTCCTGCAGTAGTCTCCTTGAATGCTACCTAGAAGAAGAGTCCTGCAGTAGTCTCCTTGAATGCTACCTAGAAGAAGAGTCCTGCAGTAGTCTCCTTGAATGCTACCTAGAAGAAGAGTCCTGCAGTAGTCTCCTTGAATGCTACCTAGAAGAAGAGTCTTGCAGTAGTCTCCTTGAATGCTACCTAGAAGAAGAGTCCTGCAGTAGTCTCCTTGAATGCTACCTAGAAGAAGAGTCCTGCAGTAGTCTCCTTGAATGCTACCTAGAAGAAGAGTCCTGCAGTAGTCTCCTTGAATGCTACCTAGAAGTGTACTTGTGAAAGTTTAACCCATTCACTACCGGTGACGTCATTTTCATTATATTCTGGCAGCTATTATATGATTGTATCAAGCTTAAGAAGGACCTCTAACCATTATAAGGCTACAAACTATCTCAATTAATCCTTTTAGCTACCGTAACACAGATCCTTCCAAAACTGAATGAAATCGCCTAATAGCTGCCAGAATATAATGAAAAGGACGTCCCTGTACTGAAAGGGTTATTGCACAAATTATGACTACTAACGGTGTGACAAGTGTCTTAGAATATTAGACAGACGTGAGACGAAACAAGTTTGGTAATTACTCATACTCTGTAAAGTATGTATGTGCACTACAAAATCCTGACTGGAATGAAACTGGTACACAGGACACTGGTACACGTGAAACTAGTACACTTGAAACTGGTACACATGAAACTGGTACACATGAAACTGGTACACATGAAACTAGTACACTTGAAACTGGTACACATGAAACTGGTACACATGAAACTAGTACACTTGAAACTGGTACACATGAAACTGGTACACATGAAGCTGGTACACATGAAACTGGTACACATGAACAACGCGTACCGGTAATGATTATCCATTGGTGTACCGGTAACAATTAACCCTTTCGAAATACTATTACGTGTTTCTTCTCTGTGTTCTGGCTACCATTAGACTATTAGATTAGTATGTGGAAGTCGGAGGGTTAAATGAGATGGGCTTTACCCTTTTAATTCCCAATTCCTAAGTTGTGTACAATCCTCTAATGATAGCCAGAATAATTTGTCAAAATGCGTCATAATCTTTAAAGCGTTAACACATATTTGATGGCTATAACTAATTTCAGACTGGCAAACAAGAGACTTTTCATATACAGTCTCAAAACTATGTCTGTTGTTTTAGTAAATTTGAATTAATATACACAATTGAAGTTAGGCTCCCAGAGTTCACTTTCCCCGGTAGTAATTACCTAGCCACAAAATGCAGCTTCATGCTCATGTTCCTGTAGTCCCTCTCACACTCAACTCAGTCTTGGCACAATATTGTCCTGGTTTGCTATACTGAATTATAATGTTTTGTAATAGATGCCAAATGTGTGAAGCTTTCTAAAGCTCAAAATTGAGCCTACGTGGAGCAGGGGTAGCACGCCTAATTGGCCTGCATGAAGCTACGAGTTCGATTCCCTCTGGTTGAATGGATATTCATTCCCTTAGCCTCCCAAACCCGCTCTGCAATGGCAGACATCAGATGCACAGTAGACCAGTCTCGCGTGTATGTGAATGCTAGCACGTGATCAGCAAGCTGATTACACTGGTTACAGAACTTACAGATAACACTCCCAACCAGAGCCACTCCAACAGTACAGTAGCTTCACATTTATATACATGCACTTGACACAGCACACAACAAGGGGAGGCGTTACATTAGGCATTAATCCCCGACAATCACCTCACCTCAACACCTGATAGTCTTAACCCTTTGGGGATCATGACGCATCTTGACATTTAATTCCGGCAATAATTAGACGATTTTAAACCGCTTAAGAGAGAACTGTGGGGACTAAAAGGGTATAGACTATGTCAACTAAACCTCTGGCTTCCTTATACCCTTCCTACACTGAATATAATCGTCTACCGATAGACAGAATAAACTGTCAAAATGCGTCATGATATTCAAGGGGTTAATGTGTACGGGTGCTATTTTTGCTACAGACTGTTCTATAATGTATCCTACACATAATTATTGGAGTGAAAGAGCTAAAGGTAGCACTTGATTGATCCCTTGAGGATTGTGAGGCGTTGTTTTGACTATTATTAGACGATTGTATTTATATTAGAAAGGGTATATGGAAGTCAGAGGATTAATTGAGACGGTTTTACCCTTTTAATTCCCACAGATCTTTCCTAAGCTGTATAATATAGTCTAATGATAGCCATAATAGATTGTCAAAACGCGTCATGATCCGTAAGGGGTGAAAAATGGTTACGGTAATGTAAGAAAACAAGAACAAATCAACTTTTATTATTGTATGGACACTTAATCCGTAGTAAGTTTGGCAACGTCATAGAATTTAACAAGTGGGACAGAAACGAATGATCTTGGCTTCAAATAAGTTTCGGAACTATATCGAGATTAACCCTGTGGTTTTCTGGTTATATTCTGGCAACGGTTAGATAATTGTATTCAGCTTAGAAAGGACCTCTAGCAATTAAGAAGCTATAGACTATCTCATGTAATCCTTTGAGCTACCAGTACCACAGATCCTTTCTAAGCCGAATAAAATCGTCTAATAGTGTCCAGAATAGGATAAAAGGACGTGACCGATACTGAATGGGTTAATAAAGACCACGACCTGCAGAGCGAATTATCGAAAACCTCTTGAGCGTTCTCGGGATGCCGGACACAGCCATTCCTCTCCAACGGGTAAGTCACTTCCTATATAATGTGTCACGCAGGGTGGAGACTTATGAATATGAAAAGGAATACAAGTACAATGAAAATTAAATAGTTAAACATGTATTTATTCATTATTGTTTCGGCCATATTATATCACGTTCAAAGACTTAATTTGGACTATTATTATAAACCATAATTATATCTTGACTTATGCAATAATGAAGACTAAAAATAATGGACTGTGCTTTCGTTAGACATCCTGAATGTTTGGTATATGTGAAGGGCACAGTTAAGCTGGTAAACTATTGATACTAAATTCAAAGCTATTGCTAAAACTTATTTTATTTTAGGTTTTATTATTAAATATACAACACTGAGATTCTGATTTACAGTTAGTATGGTTGTGGGACTCATAAAATTGTAAAAAAAAAAAAAAAAAAAAATCTCATATTCATTCCAGTCTTAAATCCATATTCTCTCTTCTTAAAACCATATTCATCCGATTACGCATTTATTTTCTGTTTTCTGGGTATTATTAGACGTAGGCCTATTTATTCAGATTAGGAAGGGTATATGGAAGTCAGAGGGTTAATTTTAATAGTATTTACCCTTATAATGCTTAAAAATCCTTCATAAACTGTATAAAATCATCTAATGATTGTCAGAACAACTGTCAACATGCGTCGTAATTTTCAAAGGGTTTCTTGGAATTTAGGGTTTATTGGAATTATGTAGTTTCCCGGTTATGTTCCTTATATGCTGAGTGACTGAAGTAACTGTTGAACATACAAATAAATAAATGACAAATAACCATATCAAAAGCTTCAAAAGTCGGTTTATATCAAGGTAGGATTGAAACATGCTTGAAGACCACCCGAGCGCCCTACCGGTACCAACTCCACAAGACCACCCGAGCGCCCTACCGGTACCAACCCCACAAGACCACCCGAGCGCCCTACCGGTACCAACTCCACAAGACCACCCGAGCGCCCTACCGGTACCAACTCCACAAGACCACCCGAGCGCCCTACCGGTACCAACTCCACAAGACCACCCGAGCGCCCTACCGGTACCAACTCCACAAGACCACCCGAGCGCCCTACCGGTACCAACTCCACAAGACCACCCGAGCGCCCTACCGGCACCAACCCCACAAGACCACCCGAGCGCCCTACCGGTACCAACTCCACAAGACCACCCGAGCGCCCTACCGGTACCAACCCCACAAGACCACCCGAGCGCCCTACCGGTACCAACTCCACAAGACCACCCGAGCGCCCTACCGGTACCAACTCCACAAGACCACCCGAGCGCCCTACCGGTACCAACTCCACAAGACCACCCGAGCGCCCTACCGGTACCAACCCCACAAGACCACCCGAGCGCCCTACCGGTACCAACCCCACAAGACCACCCGAGCGCCCTACCGGTACCAACCCCACAAGACCACCCGAGCGCCCTACCGGTACCAACCCCACAAGACCACCCGAGCGCCCTACCGGTACCAACTCCACAAGACCACCCGAGCGCCCTACCGGTACCAACCCCACAAGACCACCCGAGCACCCTACCGGTACCAACCCCACAAGACCACCCGAGCGCCCTACCGGTACCAACCCCACAAGACCACCCGAGCACCCTACCGGTACCAACTCCACAAGACCACCCGAGCGCCCTACCGGTACCAACCCCACAAGACCACCCGAGCGCCCTATCGGTACCAATCCCACAAGACCACCCGAGCGCCCTGCCGGTACCAACCCCACAAGACCACCCTACCGGTACCAACCCCACAAGACCACCCGAGCGCCCTGCCGGTACCAACCCCACAAGACCACCCGAGCACCCTACCGGTACCAACTCCACAAGACCACCCGAGCGCCCTACCGGTACCAACCCCACAAGACCACCCGAGCACCCTACCGGTACCAACCCCACAAGATCATGATCACATGTTTGAAGTACCGGTTCTCCGTCAAAGCTTAAGGGAGCCCACCTCGCTAATTTTTCTCTTTCTCTCCCTCTCTCTTTGGCTTGTATTCATTCGGCCCTATTCAGCCTACTGCTTTAAGACGTTTGCCCCCATCCAGGTGTAAATATTTTCCTGGCGAGCGGTAGCGAGCCATCATATATATATTTTTGTTTTGACAGCAAGCTAATTTTGTACATTTTTCGATAGAAAAATGTCTCCGGCGAAGCCGGATTTCTTCATACAATGCTGGCTCGCTATCGCTCGCCAGGAATAAATCGACACCTGGATGGGGATAAACGTCTTAAAACAGTTGGCTGAATGGGGCCGATTGGATACAAGCCAGGGAAAGAGAGAAAAGGAGAGAAAGATTAAAAAAGCCGGTGACCCTTCTTAACATATATTAAGACGGAATAGTTCAGGTTTTAATTTAGATTCAATTTACTCGTATAATTCACAGAACCTCGGAATCTTACTTAGGCTTGTTAGAAGCTTGAAAGTAAATTTATAAATACATTTGCAATATATGTAATGGAAAATGGATGAACCAAGAAATATAAATGCGATACCGGTAATGTTTCCTAAAGCAATCTGGGTTAATTTTTTTTATTTTATACAGTACCGGTATATATAAATATAGTATATATATATATATATAGATATATATACATATATATATACAGTATATATATATATATATATATATATATATATATATATATATATACTGTATATATAAAACTTTTCTGAGACTGCGGATTAAAGGAACTGACTGTACTGTAGCGGTAACGATCAACAACTCTAGGAACAAGTTACAGCTCGTATTTACCACTGGGTATTTCCGTTGATATCCCCCTTTCCGTTTAGGCTATTTATATATATATTTATTTGTTAACCCTTAGAAGATACCATGACGCAATTTTCTTATGTTTTTGGCTATTATTAGACGATTTTATGGATATTTATACGAAGGTTATATGGTAATCGGAGTTAAGATAGTCTATACCGGTACCCTTTTAACACCAGAATCCTTCCTTAATTGTAGATAATCGTGGTAATGATAGCCAGAATAAACTGTCCTAATGCGTCATGATCTTCAAAGGGTTAATAACGTCGTTTGTATTATGGTATTGCGTTATCATCCACTAATAGCTTCCTGAGGTAATTTTGACTTGTGTTGATATTGAAAGTTAGTCAAAGTTCATTATTGTTAGTTGTATACTCACAATAATTATGGGTTTGGTTTTCGTTATGCAAATAGCCGTTGGGTATTATATATATACGGGATAAAACAAAAAACAAAAAACAAACTGTTAAACTGATAGACGGGGAGATCGCCCCTTCAAACCCTCAGACTGTCCTGTGGGAACTCAAATTCTCATACTGTGGATCTGCAACCGTATTTTCTTCCGAGGGGTCTTTGGGGTGTTAACCCGGCGAGCGCGCACAGGGTGTAGTGAACATCACACTTCTGGGCGGCAATATTAAGCTCCATTCCTGCCTATAATCGCAATTTTACGATAAATATCGTTATTACGTATTCATATGCGCCTATTTTACGTTTAATATGAAGATAGTAACATGTAACAACAATAAAACAAGTGGGAATAGTGTTTGGGTGGTCAAAATCACGAATTATTGCCGAGTGGAGCAGAGCGAATCAGACCCTCCACTCGCGAGGCCTAGAGCTTGACTGAGTCAGACTGACTCACTCACCCCACCCTCTTCCTTACGTAACACACTGGCTAGTCACATGACCACACCATAAAACCGACTTGGAGATGTTTACACAAAAATATACCAATGAATAAGGGAATAACAGGGAAAGTAGGTGATAATTGAAAGGGGGGGGGGGGGGAAAGGGGAGAAGGAGAGGATTTTGACAGATGTGGAGTAGTGATAGGAGGTATGGAGGGGAATTATCTCACTTAATAACCATTTCACTTGTTTTAAGTGCTACTGGGGCCTTTTAATTTTTTTTTTTTTTAGGCCCTACCTATTAAGAGGGTGCTCGCCCTTGCCCACCTAAACCTCTTAAGAGTGTTCTCGCCGTTCCCGGGTTTAAGGGAGCCCACCTTGCTTTTTTCTCTTTCTCTCCCTCTCTCTTTGGCTTGTATCCATTCGGCCCCATTAAGCCTACTGTTTTAAGATGTTTATCCCCATCCAGGTGTCAATATTTTCCTGGCGAGCAGTAGCGAACCAGCATATACTGTATATGTATTTTTGTTTTGACAGCAAGCTAAATTGGTACATTTTTCGATAGAAAAATGTCTTCGGCGAAGCCGGATTTCTCCATACAATGTTGGTTTGCTATCACTCGCCAGGAAGAAATCGACACCTGGATGGGGATAAACATCTTAAAACAGTTGGCTGAATGGGGCCGAATGGATACAAACCAGGGAAAGGGAGAAAAGGAGCAAATGAATAAGCCTTTTTATTACCTATAGCTAAACACTGAAACGAATTGACCACTTACGAGTTTTAGGCTATAAGGAAGTTGGAACTATAGACATCGATATTGGGAGGTTTGACGACCTCCCTTATAACCAAATAAGGAAAATCTCTTATTTGGTAGCAGTCTCGGAGTATCCAACGTAGGGCTTATGATCTCAGCCGCTACCACAGCGGGCCAATTTATCGGTACTCACGCGAAGTACTAAATAATCTCTAGAGTTGCACCTCAATTCACTAATAGGCACGTTGTACACACTCCGAGACGACTAAAGAAGGAAGAGAAAGCGAAGGAGAGAAAGAATTGTTATAGTTACCCATTTAATCTAGCTGCTCTCCTTTAAGCCATGCTCCATTTTCTATGAGCCTGCTCCAGTACCTGCAAAAGTATCTAGGTATCAAGTAATCAGTGTAGATTGGATGGGCAGGGGGTCGGCATGAGGGCGGGATACTCTGACGTTGGATACTCCGAGACTGCTACCAAATAAGAGGTTTTCCTTATTTGGTTATAAGGGAGGTCGTCAAACCTCCCAATTTAGTAGCAGTCTCTACGTTTCCAACGTAGGGCTTGAATCCCACATTGGAGGCGGACATCCAATAAACCACAAAAACCCAAGCCTTAGCAAAGTAGAGGACCAAGAAAAGACACAAATAAACATTTTAGTTTATCGGGAAAAAGAGCGTAACAGTATGGTGCATATTAAGAAAATGCAGTTACTAGCGTATCAGTCTAGGGTCGAAAATGCACAGGCAGGTAAAGGAATAGGTCATGTCGACCTTGGAATGGCACACCAACATGGGAAAGGTGAAGTCAATTGTAAAGTATTACAATAACAAACAGCACGGCACAGCATGTGGATGACCTCCGAAGACACTCTTATGTACAAGACATGGGTATGAGGCATAGGCATACCAATACAAAAACCCATAGACAGTATAGTCCAAAAAAATGTAATAAACCTGAAGAGTTACATCCTTAACACTAAACAGACATTACTGTTCATACAAATATTGAAAGAGAAAGTCTTTGTACAAGCATACAAAAAGAACTCCCCCCCCCCCCTGCTTTAGGGAAAGGAAGAAAATACAGTATGGGATGAAGAGACACAGGAGATGGTGGACGTCACCATATGACACTCTGTAGTTACACGACATGGGTAGGAGGCAGAAGCATACCAACACAAAACCCGGAGACAGTTGAGTCAGAAAGTAAAAACTGTAATAGCGAAATCCTAAAGTGAAGACAAGTGGAAAGTATTCACAAAAACACAAAGCACGGCATAGCCGGCAGACGTCATCATAGGACACTCTGGAGATACATGGCATGGGTAGGAGGCATAAGCATACCAACACAGAACCCGGAGACAGTGGAGTCAGAACGTAAAAATTGTAAGAGCGAAAACATTAAGTGAAGGCAGGGGTTAAGTGTTTACAAAACAAAATGGCACGGTATAGCCGGCTGACGACATCATATGACACTCGTCATTTATATGACATGGGTATGCGGCATAAGCATACCAAGGCAAAACCCGTAGACAGTGTAGTCATAATGTAAAAGCCGTAAGAGCTACATCCTCAATACTAAACAGACATGTATTGAAAGAAAGGTTTTGTACAAGCATACAAAAAACACCTCCCCCCCCCTTTGTCAGGGAAAGGAAGAAAATACAGTATGGGACGAATACAGCATGAAGAGAATCAGGATGGATGATGAAGCAGGGGACACGTTGATTGAACGCGACCCAAGGGATACTAAGCCTGGCCGTGGGCATGGAGAGGTATGAAGAGACAGATGCACTGTGGGGGGACCATAACCCTGTGACGGTCATGTCAGTGAGATACCAAGACTGTAAAAGCGGAAGGCATATGAGCAGAGCCCTCTGTAAGAGGTGTACTGCCTCCAAGAACATGACGGAAATGTAGGCCCACAGCATGCACACCGAAGCCCGTCCCGGCACAGTGGCACACACAGAAGCAAACAGGGCATGAATCCGGCATAGCAGAAGTTCCATACGAGTCTACAAAACGAACAGAAGGGGTAAAAGTGACGAACCCGAGGGAAGGGGTCCTGGCTATGTTTGCAAACCCTGATACCCACACCCCTGTCGACGAAGCAAGAAGAAAAATTTGTTTCGTCTAGCAGTAGAACAGGGATCGGGCTAGTGGCGTAGGCGGATGAGGCAAGGAACCCAAGAGCCCGCGCCAGAGACCACCGAGCCAGTATCCAGCGTGGGGGCAGACGGAGCCTAAAGCAGGTCTTCAGAAATATGACACCCCTTTTGAGGGAGCACCAGCCCCGTCAAGGCCTCTAAGGGTACCCCAAGAGCGGGCAGGCGGCCTCGAAAGATGTAGTACTGTACATGTCGGCGAGTGTCCCAAACCAGTGATGCAGGTGACAGAACACAAACGCAACCGAGGGAGCTGTGCGCTCACTGCCCAGCGTTATTGAGCCAGCTAGGGAACCCAATCCAATAAGACTGAAGCCCTCCATGGAGACGTCAGCCAGCGCCGATGAAGCATATCAGCCAAGCCGAGGTCAAAAGGTGGCAACCACCCTGCCACACAAACATTTACGACACAAATGCCAACAAGGTCCCTAGGTCTCCAATCTGGCCCAAGAGGAAGCCGGAGACAGGGAGAGGAACGGAACACGGACACCATCGTTTCAGCTGTTTGGCACCACACTTGCGGCGGCAACAGTGTTTACATGTTGGAGCAGTGTAGGGGCAGGACGTTATTGTTCCATAGGCCAATTGTCTAACCGACAGTAGAGTCTTGTGAAGGTGCTGTCTCTTTGGAACACTGTTAAGGCTGGTGTGGTAACAGAGACTGCAGGAGCAAGTGCTGCGGGGGGACTCCGGCGAGTCATGCTGAGGCACGGTTAGCACTATACCAACATCATCCACAGTGATGACTGGGTGGGGCAGTGGTGAGGTGGGACTTTATCGTCCTACAGGACACTCCAACTACCGAAAAGCAACCCGTCTGAGCCGTTACAATGCATGTTAACAGAAATATGACGGGAACCCAGTACACGTATGTATAGCGGAGCGTACCAAGCATGGGCTGGCCACATGGGCGCGACCAACCAAACCCTGCGCCAGAACAATCCCAGCCCGTGGAGGACGTAGCACATGAGGAGTGCGACGGGCAGAGGCAATGTGGACACCGACTGTCACCCACTCCAGTACGTGCCGAAGGCATCAGCGGATAAGATGACCAACCGAAAGGCCACCGACATGCCCGCTAGGGCAAGACAGCGATCCCACAGGAAGAAGAACGGTACCAACAGGATCATGGCCCGGACGCGAAAGCGAAGAGCCCTGGCCACTTGCCGTGGTGGTGATGACCCAGGTTAGATCGGGAGCCCCACCCCACCTCACACGACGCATCTGTTTCTATCCAGATGGCCGCCGGGGAAGCAGTTCAGGGCACCGCTGCAGCGAGCGAGCCCCGAGTGATAGTCTCATATGTAGCAAGCGCGGTACCGGCCACAGCCAGTAAGGGGGGGGGGGCGATACAGGGAAGTGTTAGGGGACCAGTAGAACAAGGTGGTCGAGTCCGAGCTGGCCTAAAGGCACGGTCAGTGCCGCCCAAGGTAAAGATCCCAGCCGGGAAAACACCCAGAACACGTTCGTGAACGAGAACGGGTAAAATACGACACGCGAAGTGTTGACGCGTACACCCGACCCCGGGGAACAGGAGCATTGTGTAGGTTCCATAGCCCTCAGTGTGAAGGTGGGAGGACCGCCTTGTTAAATAGCGATGGTGAACCCCAGGCTTGCGACACGGACGACTACAGCGAGTGTGTCCAGGACACAATGTGTGGAGAAGACGTTATCGCGACGGCACCTCCCCCATACATGGACCGGATTACCTGGGCCACCTCCTGAGACAATGCGTCGATGACGGGGAGGGCGCCCGAGAGGAGGGTGATACCTCCACCTCCAGGCCAGACCCTTCTATACCACCGTCGTGCCCATGACCGGCGTGGCCAGTGCCGGAAGTTGGGGCGGGAGAAGCCGGTGCGGGCGCTTTGCGTCAGGCCCACCACCAAGTCAATGAGACGGCCAGGTGAGGGGAGAGGGTATTGGCCAGGAGGAGCTACGCGTTGTGCGGAGCATAGCCTCCCGTAACTTGTCATGGAGAAAGGAACTACCACGGCCAACCCCCATCCACCTGGCCGTCCAGACGAAAACGGAGAGCGGGCCTCATGCTCCGGCCTGTCCCCCTCCCGTCCGAGCAAGGGAGCGTAGGACGAGGGTCCCGGAACTTGCCAGCATAGTCCACCCACAGGAAGGAACGGCAAACCGGGTACGAACGACCACGGGAGGAGCGTATACAACAGCCCCCCGTGGCCCATCCCATAGCCTAAGCCCCAGGCCCAGGGCTTCCTTGCCGGCGACGGACCTCTACTCACATGGTTGGAGGAGGAAGACGAGGGCTTCGCCACGACCTCCCATTGTGCGGAGCATGTGTCGCTTAGCACAAGCAAGAAAGCCTCCTGCCAAGCCACCCCCAGGAACGTCAGTCCCAGACTTAAAAGGTCCGGCAGGAGGAAGTGGCTGCGGACATCGGCAGGGGCTGACGAGCAGAAAAACCACCCGAACCCGTCGACGACAATGGGTGGCGAACGTCCTGGACTGGGTAGGAAAAACGAATTCAACGTAGGGCTTAAGGTCCAGGGAAGTCCGAGGAGCGGACCAGCAGGCCAGACACAAAAGTGGAGGCCACGGTGGGGATGGTCGGTAAAATTTCAATGAAGAAAGGGGGGAATCCAATACACACAGGACCAATGCCACATGAGCGGAGGCCCAGGACCTTTCAGCGAGTCTCTGTGTCGATCTAGGAGCAAGAGGCCGCCTGTGGAGCGGATTCGAGGCACAGAAGGAAACAGAGGACATATCAAGGGGGGAAACCCAGCTAAGCAGCTGTTTCCTGGGTGCAGATAAATGCAAAGGGCATAAATATCCAGAGGAAAAAGACATGTGGCCGATTCCTGGTTACAGATACAGGTCACAGGGTACATCCAAGAATAGAAAATCCACCTGTGGTGCGAGTTTCTATAGGAAGAGGCAGAGGACATCCCGCCTGTTTGGCGGAAAAACGTGTGTAAACACAACGTGGAGTCAAGGCCGAACCTCCCTGTCAATAAAAAGTCAAGTGTGAGCTACCCAACACCTAATTGGTACAAATAGGAGGGGGAATCCAAGACACACAGGACAATCGCCACGTGAGCAGAGTCCTGGGACTAGGCAACAGGTCCCTGAGTCCACCTAGTACACGAGAAGGCCGCCTGTAGGGCGGAAATGAAGCACAGAAGGAGGACACAGAGGATAGGAAATCAGCCAAGTAGCCATATCCAGGACCATACGTACATTCAAACGTAGACAGGGCACCAACTTCATCAATAACCAAGAAAAAAGGTGATGTGGCCGATTCCCAGTTACAGATACAGGGTACATCAAAAAGTAGAACATTTGCTTGTAGAGCGGAATTCTAGAAAAAGATGAAGAGCCAGAGAACACCAGGAGACCCTCGCCTGTGTCAACCTGTCAAGGGAATGCGTGCCGACACAGGTCATCCATGACGCGACCATCCCCCCCCCCCCGATCCACCTCGAGGACATCAGGGAGACCGAACGGGGAATAGAGAGGAGAGGGCTGGACACAGGGCAGAGGCAAGGCGTACGTAATGGGAGATGATAGCCCATGATAGACAGAGAGACCTCTAGGCCCGTCGGCCTTCCTCCGATGCAGGGCGCGATTCCTGGAATTGAAGGGCGGAGAGAAACTTCACATCGGCGGGGGTCGTAGATATCCTTGCCGTAGCAGGCCGTGTGGAGGACCGATTGCATGTCAGGCGGAAGCAGGGAGGAGCCGTCATTACGGCACCGAAAAATCGGAGGGAGCGTTACACACCAGTGGAGGTGAGACAGGGTAAAAGTATGAGGCAGTATAGCCAAAATAGCATTTGAAACCCAAGTAAGACAATATCCAGGAAGATGCCAAGTAGCAAAGATAACAAGGAAAGTCAATTAAAAAGCACCCACACAGTAGACCATAAACACCAGGGCTGGGACAAGCCCATTTGGCAAGACCCAACCCCGGTAAACAGGTCCAAATCCTTTGGGGAAAAAAGACCCCACCCAAAATACCTGAGAACCCTCTGGGAGAGCGGAGGGAGGAGGGGGCGAAGCGGCGGCGGTGTAGGTTTGGCCGGCAGTAGAGCGGGCATCAGCTGGAAGGAAAAAGGTCAAGTGTGAGCAACCCAACAGTACCCAGGACAATCGCCACTTTGGGTCGAGTCCTAGGACTTTTCAGGAGGTCCTTGGGTCCACCTAGTATACTAGGAGGCCGCTTGTAGGGCGGAAACTAGGTACAGAAGGAGGACACAAGGGAGAGGAACAGCCAAGCAGCTGTTGTCCAAGGAGCCCTGTCCAGGTACAATTAAAAAGGGGTATAACAGGGCGCCAACACAAAAATCAAGGCAAAAGGCTATGTGGCTGAGTCCTTGACAAGGCACAGGGCACATCAAAAGTAGAATTTCGCTTGTAGAGCAGAAAACTAAAAAGATAAAGGAGCTGAGGACATCTGAAGACCCCCAGCTGTGTGGCGAAAAAACGTGTGTAAACACGAATGTCGAGTCAACTTGTCCAAGCTTATCCTCCCTGTGAGCGGGGCCCGTACACAGTCTCCAGACATCCCCCCCCCCTATGATCAAGTAAACACAGGCAGGGGAAGAACGGAAACAGGTAAAATGTAAGAAAAGCGAGAATTTTAACAAGAGCGACGAGACCGAGACCTCCAAGTCAGTTGAGACAAGAGGAATATAGGAGGAAAGGACCTGTGTGGACCATTCCGACGGCGGTCTGCTCAAGGCAAAAAACCGATGAGCTTAGTTACACAAAACAGAAAGGCGAGAATTTTAACAAGAGCGTATAAGATCATAACCACCAAGTCAGTAGAGACAAGAGGAAAACAGAAGGAAAGGACCTGTGTGGACCATTCCGACGGCGGTCTGCTCAAGGTAAAAAACAAGCCTAGCTTAGTTACACAATACACATAAAAAGATAAAACACTAGGGCAGTGTCAATCCCTGATTGAAAGAACCTAGTAACAATGCTAAACACTGCCCGAAAACCCCCACAATTACGTTAAAATATAAATAAAATAAAAGTTAGGGCAAGCGAGCGACGAACACTGTTACCAGAACCACGTATCCTCGAGTCAAGTAGGCCCGGGGAAACGAAAAGGAAATGACAAAAAGGGTGAACCAGACATGTTGAAAAACAAGTCAGAAGGGCTTATAGGTCAGTTGAGACCAAAGCAGCATGTTTGAAAGAGAATAAAGGCTGTATGCCCTATGCTCTAACAAAAGCAGAATCCAGAGAAACTTTATGCTTAAGTCTTGTAAAACTTCGACACGCAGACATACGAAAAACAAAATAAAACAAAAGTACACGCAAAAAAGGGAAAAGAAACACAATGCATTATGCGGGAAGCATACCCCCCCCCCCCCCCCCAAGTTACGTTAATGGTAATTAAAGTGAACATGAACCCGAAAAGCGAGGGTAGAATAGTACACTCAACGACCGCTACGCGGCGTTGAGGACCAACCACCCCCGAAGTAAACAATATAATTCAACACGTCTCCAGCACTCCGCGCACACCCAGAAACACGCCATAAATCTGTAAAGTGCTGCCTACATCACTGAAACGTCCTTCTAAAACCTCAACAGCCTGAAAAGGCTCACACTCACTTAGTTGAAGCGAAGGGGCAGGCAAAAACAGGCACTCGCGGAACACAGAAAAAAGCGTGTGTCATCGACGGTGTGCGCGAAGAGACTGATACTTTTGCAGGTACTGGAGCAGGCTCATAGAAAATGGAGCATGGCTTAGAGGAGAGCAGCTAGATTAAATGGGTAACTATAACAATTCTTTCTCTCCTTCACTATCTCTTCCTTCTTTAGTCGTCTCGGAGTGTGTACAACGTGCCTATTAGTGAATTGAGGTGCAACTCTAGAGATTATTTAGTACTTCGCGTGAGTACCGATAAATCGGCCCGCTGTGGTAGCGGCTAAGATCATAAGCCCTACGTTGGAAACGTAGAGACTGCTACTAAATTTAGCGGATTTACCAGTTAAAACACGTTTGTATTATGTTTATAAACCAATTAAGTTTAATTGATCATACTTCCTGTCCATCAGAAACCTACATCATTGTTACATTTCTGCTTTATATCGATGTTTAAGGCTTCAACTTCCTTATAGCCTGAAACTCGCAAGTAGTCAATTGTTGTATGGTTGAAAGTTCTTAAGCCTTTCACTATACCATGTCGCATTTCTTAACCCTTAACCAACGGCGCACCACATATGTCGAGTTGAATAAATATGGACTATGTGGCGGTGCACCACATATGTCGAGTGCCATTTTCAGCACGTAATGTTGCTCTGAGAGAGAGCTGAGCGGTGGGACGAGCGTAGTAACCTTATGACCGCTCCCCACCACCGCGGTGGGTGTACTGAGCTGTATTCTACCCTCCTCCTCCTTCTCTCACTCGCTACACAGGGAATTATGTACGGAAATTACCTTATTTTAGGTTTTTTGCACTCGTGTTGCACGATCGTTGCAAGAGAACCAGTGGTCGTACAAGAATGGTTCAGGTGTCATTGGAAAGCTCTGTTTATGCCCTTTCAGGGATAGATACTTGTTTTACGCTCTGGGTCTTGTTTATGCATGAAAATGAGCACGGAAACAACCCTATTTAGGGTAACCCCCCCCCCCCTGCTGGGCGGCACAGTGTAAAATACCCTACCACCCGCTCTTTGTGTGTTAATGTCATACTGTCTATAATTATACTTATGTACACTCACGCATACTAAAAGTTGCTCAGGGGTGGGTCCTTCCTTCCCCTACTCCACCCTGGGCAGGTGGAAGGGGGGAGTCGGGTCCAAGTCTACCCCCACCTTCCACCCACAAACTATCCCCAACTCCCCCACCTTCCTTCTCTAGCTGGCAGTTAGTGATTCATGAAGACGATTGTTGTCCCGTATTATAAATTATTGTTAAACCATCATTGCACATGTTTACAATGGCCAACATTTATCATTTATTAGGAATTTATTGATAAAATATATTGTATAATAATTATTGTATTCTCAAAATGAGTCTCTATACACAATGTGGGTTACATGAATCGCAGCTGTAGTGCTCGCTCTCTCTCTCTCTCTCTCTCTCTTAACAAGTAGATTATGAGGTCAGTTAATTCAAGTTTTTAAAATATGTAATGGGTTTGATGTGTATCATAGCCAAATGTTTAGCCTCAATATGAATACAATATGCAACCATGGCTGGCAGTTAGAATTGAAAAGGTTCAGCACTAGTATTTGTGGAAACTGTTTCCCATTTAAGATTGTTCTACCTGGAACAAACTTTCCTCAGACGTTGTAAACATTTCCTCAGTTGAGCAGTTCAAGAAGACAGTAGATAGTATTTTGCACACTCTGTAAGGAATGTAGTGCACTGAAAAATGTCTCTCCTTCCACTTCGAATATTTCCCCGAAATGGACCGGAAGGTCTTTGAGATATTAACTATTCCTTGTAACTCTTTCATAGCACACACTTTCTACATCCAAGATTTAACGGGTCTGAATGTGGTATATTTCCCTTCATTAGTGTGTGTGATGAATGTTGCCGCATTCGATACACATAGAGGAGAGTTGATGGTAAAACTGTCAGTTAATCCTATTCCTTATTTTGGGGTTTGTAGAGGTGAGAGGCAGGGATCACAGATATAGAGATATGATACTGGATTTAATTACGGTATTATTATACCGGTATTGAAATCACATTAACTTTTGATCGTAGAAAGGAGTGCAATGAGAGAGAGAGAGAGAGAGAGAGAGAGAGAGAGAGAGAGAGAGAGAGAGAGAGAGAGAGAGAGAGAACGTGTAACCCACGTTGTGTATAGAAACTCATTTTGAGAATACAATTATACAGTAAATTGTATTTATAAATTCCTAATAAATGTTAAATGTTGGCCATTGTAAGCATGTGCAATGATGGTTTACAAATAATTTGCAATACATGATAAAAATCGTCGCTAATCACTAACTGCCAGTTAGAGAAGGAAGGTTGGGGATCGTTTGGGGGTGGAAGGTGGAGGTAGACTTGGACCCGACTTCCCCCTTCCACCTACCCAGGGTGGAGTAGGGGAAGGAAGGACCCACCCCTGAGCAACTTTTAGTACGGTACGCATGAGTGTACGGGTGACGTCCTTTTTGTTATATTCTGGCAACTATATCATGATTTTATTCAGCTTATGAAGGACCTCTTGCAGTTAAAAGTCTACAAACTATCTCATTTAATCCTTTTGGCTACCATAGATCCTTCCTAATCTAAATAAAATTGTCCACTAGTTGCCCGAATATGATGAAAAGGACGCCGCGGGGGTCGACTGGATAACACGCTCACATGTGAATCTGCTTGATCTGGGTTCAATCCAAGCCAAGGCGGACATATTTATTGGGTGTGGTAGTACATCCTAGCGTGTTTCACATGATCGCACCCAGTCGGGGGACACCTCGACGACATATACAGGCTAATAACACCCATAACAAAGCCACTCCAACAGCTTCCTCTCTCTCCAACACCCCTTCACCCCTCTCAACACTCTTCGAAAAGTAGATACGAGGTGCCGTTTGTTACGCTGGCCAGCTTGCCAGAATGAACTCGTGACTCACTAGCACTCGCCACGGCAGTGAAATGGGCTATAATAATCGTAGAACGATGTTCTTTCTTTCTTAGTATTCATGTTGTCACAGACAGATCAGTGTTTGCCTTTATTCTTGTCTGTGACACTTAGAAGTATTTTATATCCATAGTAGTGATTATAACATGCAGCGTGTGAGAGAGAGAAAGAGAGTCGGAGGGGAGAGCGAAGAGGCAGTGTGTGTGCGTATGTACGTGTGCATTCCTCGCTCGGTGGGCCTGCCCGCTCGCTATTGGATGGCGGGCCTGGCGTGGCCTATGACGTCTGCTTGTCATATGATGTAGTGACCTGTGATTGGTCGCCGCCCTCCTAGCCCAGTGGTCAGGCTCCTACCCTCCTCACTCCCGCAGAGCATGGCATCGTGCGCTCGGTCCTACATGTCCCTCGCATTCTGTCTCATCTCTAACCCCCTTTACTGCTGTTCCTCTCTCTGAACACCTTCTTTCCAATACTTCTTATCTTTATTCAATTACCCATCCCTTCTGGTTCTTGCATACGACTTCCATAGTCGGCCAGTCGTATTACCAGCGCTTGTTCTCACATATATGTTTTGCACTAGCTTTAGAGGTTATTAGAATCATAGTTACAGGGATTCATATTGTTGGGTGCTTCTAATTATTTGGTTGTTCTTTATTACTATTTAATGCTAGACAGTGGAGGGTATCTTTGGTCGTTGTCTGAGTTATGTATATGGCAAGTCAGAGCCTGTACGACTTCGACGGAGCTAGGTAGCCTGTAGTACACCCTTGTGCATATTTTCCTTTGCGAGCTTAGCAGTATACAAGCGAAGGGCTTTTGCCTACTCTTGCTTGTATGCTTGCTAACTAATTTTGTTGACCTTTGAGGAGCGCCAGGGTAAGACCAGATACTTGAGATCTGGACTTACCAAGAGAGCCTCCTAGTCACTTAACGTAAGATAAGGGAAATCTGTTCAGGGGAGACAGTAGGCTGCGAGCATGCTTGAGCTCTGCCTAGGCTCCCTGTACCTTTATGCCGCTGCTAGACTTTATTAGTAAGAAAGACAGCATTTTGTTTATTAACTTTAACTGCGTATGCTTTAGCAATTATTCACGTATTGTTTTAGCCTAGGTTGATGCATAGTGCACAACCAAGTATGGCTGTTACTTTGGCTAAGGAAGTAATGTTTTTGAGTTACTGTTATTAGTGCTGTCACAGAGTTGTTGCACTCTCTTGTTTCATATACAGTATATGTATCTTACTTTTTGGTGTATTTAGGATACACGCTTTGGTGTCCTGCCCCTGCATTATTCCTGTTCTATATTCGACGAGCATCTTAGAGCATCAGACGTTTTTCAGAAGATTCCATATCTGTTTGCTGTAGGACTAGACTTCAAGTGTTTTCATAGAGCATTGAACAGTTTAGTGTTGAGTTCAGACTCACACTAAAGATAACGTAAGCATATAACCATTTATTAAATCTTGTCATAGTTTATTTAAGCATTGTTATTACTTGAGAGCTTTTTATTAACGTAATTACTCTTGTTGTGAGTAGGCTTTGCCGTCACCGGAAAGCCTTTGTAAAAGTACACTTAACCCAGTTAATTGATACCCCGTTATCCAGTAGATTAACTCTGGAGGGTTTAAGTGTTTTGTTCACCGGCTTAATAGTTCGAGGGTTTGGAATTAGCGTACCGTACCGTTGTTGCAGATCTAGCCTATCTTATAGTCCAATATTAAGTGCCCTTGTTTATTTCGTTGTGCCGGTCGTAACAAATAGTGACCTTAGTCCAGGATATAGTGAACTGAGTTTTGCAGGATTTTTTTGGGGAGAAATCTTATTCGCCATTTTTGGGTTCGATTTTATTTCTCGCAGTGTTGGCAGTGGACATTGTTTTTGAGGATATATGGAACTTGTTGGAGTTTATTGGTGACCTATTATTGAACTTAAAAAACATCTTCGAATATTTTTTGTGAATAAAGCTACGCGAGAGTTTGGCTACTTTTGTCTTGACTTGGGATTTTTTTTGTTGACTCCATCATGTCGTCACTGGACGGGTCTGAGCATAGTGAGAGCACAGTGCGAGAGACAGGCGAGGAGGTGGAGAAGGTGGAGTTGTTAGACGGCATTCGGGTGGTGAACGGTGAGGTGGATGCTCGGAGGTTTGTGGAGGAGCCTGTGTCGGCAGACCGGGTGTCGGGGCCGGACCGGTACGGACTGCAGTGTATAGCCACGGTCTTAGGGTTTTCTTGCACTAGCGGTTGGTCAAGAAGTGAGCTGGTTACCTGTGTGCTGGGTGGGGTGCATGAGGCTTCGGGTGGAGCGAGAGCTGGGGCACCTTTGTCCCAGCCCCCATTCCACTCAACTCCTATCATGGCGCCGCCTCGGGTTCCGGAGCCGAGTACGTTCCCGCAGGCCGATGTCCGCTGGCGGTTGGGTAAGCCTCTAGGTGACTCACTGGGTGGGTCCCCGGTAGTAGCACCCCTTCCTCAAGGTTTGTCTCCCGAGATGTTGTTTCAGCTCGAGCTCGCCAAACTTAAGCAGCAGGAGCGACAGGCTGAGCTCGAGCAGCGACAGGCTGAGCTCGAGCAGCGAAAGCATGAGGCTGAGCTCAAGCAGCGAGAGGCTGAGCTCAAGTATGAGTCTGCAAGGCATTGTGCCGATGTTGACCTAGAGAAAACTCGTGTAGAGGTGACGGGGAACCGTTTCGTCCAGGGGGGTCGCCCCCATGACCAGTCCCTGTCACATCTACTAAAGTTGGTTCCAGTGTTTGATGAGTCAGGAGTTACAGAATTCTTTCTCCGTTTTGAGAAAAAGTGCCGGGAGCACCAATGGCCCGAGGAGAAGTGGGCAGCCCTTGTTTCTTCACGATTGACGGGGAAAGCACTCAAGGCGTACGATGCTTTGCCCCTAGATTCCTGTGTGAATTATGAGGGGTTGAAAGAGGCTGTCCTGAGGGCGTAAGAGTTGCAGCCAGAGGCCTATAGGCTGAAGTTTAGGGCTGTTCCTAAGCGAAAGGAGAGTACTTTCCAGGAACACGCTAGAGAACTATCAGATGCGTTTGAGAATTGGTTGAGGTCGGAGAAAGCAACTACTTTTGATGCGGTGCAGCAATTAGTGTTGTTAGAACAATTATTTTAAATGCACTGGTGGGGACTTGACTCTTAACCTGAAAGAAAAGCAACCTAAAACTCTGCAGGAGGCGGCTGAGTTGGCTGACCTCAGGTTGTCGTTAATTCGTGGGTGTGGGTCTGCCCAGAGAGCTGAGGCAGGTAACAAGGGGCGTACCACCCCACCCCCCCCCGAACTAATGAGACAACAAATTATCCAACTAAGAGCACTGTTGCCAATTTTGAACCCAAGTCGAAATCCTTCTCGTTAAAGAAAGGCCAGGACCCTTCCCCAACCCAGGGGAATTCAAGGAGTGAGGTGGAGTGTTTTAAGTGCCATTAGAAGGGGCATATTGCGCGCTCTTGTCCGAGCACACAGTCTACAGCGGTGGTGTCTCTAGTGAGCAACATCGGTGTGTCTTTGAGGTCTTCCGCGTTTGCCCGGGGTAAATCGTCGGTTGCGAAGCCACTGTCGGTAAAGAAGCATAAGGAGGGCTCGCTACCCGTCCGAAATGCTTTTTGTGGTCATAGGGGACATGGCACTGTGAGGTGGGCTGGTGTGGAACATAGGCTTGAGTTGTTGCGTGATACGGGTGCCTCCCAGACGTTACTTAAGAACTTCACTGGTAAGCCTATTAACGCAGCTCGGGTTGCAGTGGTTCAAGGCATCAATGCTGTGCGGTCTTACCCGCTGGTGAGAGTGGAGCTTGTGGTGGATGGTGTGACACGGGAGTTGGATGTGGGGATTGTAGAGAAATTGCCAGTTGAGGGGGTCGACCTCCTTCTCGGTAACGACTTTGCGGTGCCTACTTCCGAGGTTCCACCCTTAGTCGTTGCCGAGAGGGCGGCCGACACGAGTAGGGAGGGGCAAGAGTGGCTCGAGAGGTGTCAGATGCAGCAGAGGGTGTGTGCTGTCACCAGATCTCAGTCTGCTCAGGTGTCACAGCCTAGTACCCAGGTTTCAGACCAGCGGAGGAAGGGTCGGAAGGAGAAAGTCAAGGCTGGTGGTCGGGTTAAGAGTTTGGACCCAGCGACACTCCTTGGTGACTCGGTTCTTGCACCACTTTTGAGGTACGGAGTGGCCCCAGAACCTGTCCCCCCTAGTGACATGATAGGGCGTGATAGCACTCCGCGACAGAAACGTTCCCAGGTGAAACAGACTAGGCTTGAGCAACCCAGTATCAGGGGTGGCCACAAGTTGCTCCAGGAGCACTTGGACAGGTTGGTACCCTCTGATATACAACGGATGCAACCAGAAGATCCTAGTCTTGAGAGTTGTGGGAACGGGGCTACAGAACTCGATGAGGACGGGGAAGCATGTCATGTGAACCTGTTAAAAGAGTTTGTGAGGCGCCCACCTGAGTGACCTACTGTCCCCGTGCTTGTCTGCAGCGGCCAAGGTGGAGAAGGAGAGGGGGGCAGTGAGGCACAGGTGGAGGAAAGTTGGGATTGTCATGTCTCGGCGGATCAGTGGGCGGGGAACACGAGTCAGGTGTCTGTGGAAGCGCTTGAGCACCTGCCTGAGCAACAGCGTGCAGCGATCCAGGACCTGTTCGGTTTATACCCCACTGTTTTTGCCGAGCACCCAGGCCTCACAACTCAAGCGGTGCACAATGTCGACGTTGGAGACCACCCCCCCTTTAAATCAGTGCCCTATCGTGTACCTCCCATTAAACTTCCGGCTCTCCGAGCGGAATTAGGCTACATGTTGGAGAGGGGGCTGATCGAGAAAGGGGCGGTTAGGTGGACATCTCCCGTCACTCTGTAGCCCAAACCAGATGGCAAGGTCAGGTTTTGCATTGACTTCAGGCGGTTGAACGGCTTAACCCCCACCAATGCATACCCTCTTCCCCGCGTAGATGACAGTGTTGACAAGATCGGGTGTGCACGTTACCTGACCAAGGTGGATCTTGTCAAAGGCTACTTGCAGGTGCCGTTGTCGGAGCGGGCGAAGGAGGTGTGCGGGTTTGTGGTGGATGGGAACACTTACCGTTGCAACGTAATGCCGTATGGGTTGAAGAATGCACCTGCAACCTTCCAATGCCTAATGAATGAGTTAGTGGCGGAGATCCCTAACTGCACCGTTTATCTAGATGATGTAATAATCTACGATGATGACTTTGAAAGCCATTGCGAGCACATCGGGGCATTGTTCAAGGTGGGCGACGAGGCTTTGGCATGGTTGTCAGTTCAGGGTCGACCCATGGCTGCTAAGGGTGGTGGTCAGTATCAGGACATTAAGCAGATTGGTGAGGTTAACTATGTAATAGATACGCCCGACCGTCGCATAGCCTCCCAATGTTGCCCTATTAAAATGCAACAGCCCTACCATAGACCGACTGTATCTGGCCGTGGCGCTGAAGGCGGTGATGCTGCGCAGGCAAGTGTAGCCGCAAGGAATGCGGGGGTGCGCATGTACGGTATCGGCGGGGAAGCCTTAGCACTTATGAACTGTGGGAGTGACTGCACAGGTGGTACAGATTGTCCCTCTCATGACCTGGCTGTTTTAGGGACAGAGGTGGAGAAGGAGGGAGACTATAGTTTAGAGACTGCGGTCCCGGCTGGGTTGTGGGAGGGCAATGAGCATGTTGTTCTTCGAGATAAGTTGCAACCTCTTGTTCCTAAGCGCCAAGAGAAGTTGTTTACTAGGCTGTGGCAGTACGTCCGCATGTTTGTTGATTCTCCAGGCCTGATGTCCGGGGTGGCACCCGACATAGAGGCTGGAGACAGTGCAAAGCTCAAATTGGCTCCCTACCGTATAAATCCTGCTCGACAGCCTGTCGTAAAAGCAGAGCTGGACTACATGTTGGAGAAGGGTCTGAGGGATAAGGGATATCGTGAGTGGTCGTTGCCAGTGACTTTGCAACCTGAGTTTAGTGGCAAGATCCGTGTTTGTGTTGATTGCAAGAGTGTTGGTGCATCATCCCTGACAGACGCCTATACATTACAAAGAGTTGACGACCCCATAGACCGCATCGGGGCTGCGTCGTTTATCACTAAGGCGGAAATAGTGAAAGGTTATTGGCAGGTCCTGTTGCCGGCGGGAGCGAAGAGAAGTGCCAGTCTTGTGATGGACTGGGCAGTTTATCAGTGTCAGGTGTTGTTTTGCTGCCGGAACACAGTTTGGATGTGTGGCATGTTAAAGGCACTGATAATGTTCTGGCTGATTGTTTGTCACGGGAGGGTATGTTTTAAGGAGAACCCTCACCACAGGTGTGTTGGTTTGAGTGGAGAAAAATTAGGCTTGCCCCTGTAGTGCAAAGCCGCCAAAAACACTATTAAAATAATACAAAAACCTCACATAAAAACTCTTTCTTTTGATAGTATATAAGTGCAGTATGTTACAGCAAGAATCTAAGACATTCTGAGTTTTTGTTCTTAGTAGGCTAGGCTTGGTGAAACTTGCTCGTTGAGCGTAACATTGTTAAGTGATACTATTATTTTGGGGAAGTGTTGTGTAGATTTTTTTTTATATAATGAAGTGTTTTTACGTTTGTGATTGTGCCTTGTTTTTCACAACTTGGGGAGTAGCTGGGTGATGCGGGGTTTGTGGGCATTCTGTCTGGTCAGATGTGGTGTTTACCTGAGGTTAAAACGTCCCACATCTTGGGTGGGGTGTTACGCTGGCCAGCTTGCCAGAATGTACTTGTGACTCACTAGCACTCGCCACGGCAGTGAAATGGGCTATAATAATCGTAGAACGATGTTCTTTCTTTCTTAGTATTCATGTTGTCACAGACAGATCAGTGTTTGCCTTTATTCTTGTCTGTGACACTTAGAAGTATTTTATATCCATAGTAGTGATTATAACATGCAGCGTGTGAGAGAGAGGAAGAGAGTCGGAGGGGAGAGCGAAGAGGCAGTGTGTGTGCATATGTACGTGTGCATTCCTCGCTCAGTGGGCCCGCCCGCTCGCTATTGGACGGCGGGCCTGGCGTGGCCTATGACGTCTGCTTGTCATGTGAAGTAGTGACCTGTGATTGGTCGCCGCCCTCCTAGCCCAGTGGTCGGGCTCCTACCCTCCTCACTCCCGCAGAGCATGGCATCGCGCGCTCGGTCCTACATGTCCCTCGCATTCTGTCTGATCTCTAACCCCCTTTACTGCTGTTCCTCTCTCTGAACTTCTTTCCAATACTTCTTATCTTTATTCAATTACCCATCCCTTCTGGTTCTCGCATACGACTTCCATAGTCGGCCAGTCGTATTACCAGCGCCTGTTCTCACATATATGTTTTGCACTAGCTTTAGAGGTTATTAGAATCATAGTCACAGGGATTCATATTGTTGGGTGCTTCTAATTATTTGGTTGTTCTTTGTTACTATTTAATGCTAGACAGTGGAGGGTATCTTTGGTCGTTGTCTGAGTTATGTATATGGCAAGTCAGAGCCTGTACGACTTCGACGGAGCTAGGTAGCCTGTAGTACACCCTTGTGCATATTTTCCTTTGCGAGCTTAGCAGTATACAAGCGAAGGGCTTTTGTCTACTCTTGCTTGTATGTTTGCTAACTCATTTTGTTGACCTTTGAGGAGCGCCAGGGTAAGACCAGATACTTGAGATCTGGACTTACCAAGAGAGCCTCCTAGTCACTTAACGTAAGATAAGGGAAATCTGTTCAGGGGAGACAGTAGGCTGCGAGCATGCTTGAGCTCTGCCTAGGCTCCCTGTACCTTTATGCCGCTGCTAGACTTTATTAGTAAGAAAGACAGCATTTTGTTTATTAACTTTAACTGCGTATGCTTTAGCAATTATTCACATATTGTTTTAGCCTAGGTTGATGCATAGTGCACAACCCAGTATGGCTGTTACTTTGGCTATGGAAGTACTGTTTTTGAGTTACTGTTATTAGTGCTGTCACAGAGTTGTTGCACTCTCTTGTTTCATATACAGTATATGTATCCTACTTTTTGGTGTATTTAGGATACACGCTTTGGTGTCCTGCCCCTGCATTATTCCTGTTCTATATTCGACGAGCATCTTAGAACATCAGACGTTTTTCAGAAGATTCCATATCTGTTTGCTGTAGGACTAGACTTCAAGTGTTTTCATAGAGCATTGAAGAGTTTAGTGTTGAGTTCAGACTCACACTAAAGATAACGTAAGCATATAACCTTTTATTAAATCTTGTCATAGTTTATTTAAGCATTGTTATTACTTGAGAGCTTTTTATTAACGTAATTACTCTTGTTGTGAGTAGGCTTTGCCGTCACCGGAAAGCCTTTGTAGAAGTACACTTAACCCAGTTAATTGATACCCCGTTATCCAGTAGATTAACTCTGGAGGGTTTAAGTGTTTTGTTCACCGGCTTAATAGTTCGAGGGTTTGGAATTAGCGTACCGTACCGTTGTTGCAGATCTAGCCTATCTTGTAGTCCAATATTAAGTGCCCTTGTTTATTTCGTTGTGCCGGTCGTAACACGTTGTATAGACTTATCCCTCAATACCTTTACCTAACAGAAAGGGTTAAACGATATTGTTTAGTTTAGAAAAGGTGTGTGTATGTGAAATTGAAACTTGAGATAGATTTGACCCCATTGATTGCTAGAGGTCCTTCCTTAGCTGCATACAGTGTAACCGCCTAGTGTAATCCTAAATAAATTGTTCACACCGTTTTTGAAAATGTTAAACGTGTGGAAGTGTTGTTGAAGGAACTGATGGTTAAGGGGACACTGACTGTTTTTCTGGCCTATCATTTCTATAAATTAATTCATTCATAAATTCTTAGTTTCCTCCCTAGACATCCCTCAAACTTAGAAAAACATCCCCTAGACAAGATAAAATTGTACATTTTTCGGAAGAATTTTTTTCCGATCGAAGGCCGGTTCCTCTTACAATTACAGGCTCGCTATCGCTCGCCAGGAAAAAATCGACACTTAAATGGCACGATAGGTCTTAAAATGTATAACGAAATGGGACGAAAGGTCTTAAAATCGCCAAACAATTGGGGCGCACGTCTAAAAATCTAAAAACATAATGGGACTAAACACGAGGGAGAAAGGGGACCAGAAAAATACCGTCTCCCCTTAATCTGCTGAACTACCACTTCTCAATATTATGGTATTTGTGCCGGCCTTTGTGTGGGGACAGTTTTATACCCAATACTGTACAATCGGCCTAATAAGTCATGTCCCGGCACCAATTATGTTTTGATCAATAATTGGTATCAGCAATATTTACGCATGATTTCTGCTTTTTGAGTGAGATATACAAACAGGTTCCTACACTTACCCACCGTATTCAACATCTGACAGACATTAATACACCACAGAACAAGCCAAAAGTAGTGAAAACTGAGACGTGACTTATTAGCGCGACCGTACACATTTATCTGGAAGAGGGGTCTTTTGGGTGTTAACAAATAAATAAATAAAATAAAATAAACAAAATATAAATACTAATATTTATCTAACTCGTAAAATTGTGTGGAAATTTTTGTTTAGCGATATCGCGTATAAATAATCAACCATATCCTTATCCCTCACCGCAACGATTCTATTATCTTTTTGAACGAAATAAATATAAATAAAAACGTAGACTTTTAGAAAATTAATTACCGGTATCTAAAATATGTTCGTGTAATAACAATAAATTCGGTAATTGTCCAAAAGTAGGCCTACAGCTTCTGTTTTTGTAATGCTTATGTTTCTATTTTAGTGCTGTATTGTGGTGTATTTTAGTGCTGTATTGTGGTGTATTTTAGTGCTGAATTGTGGTGTATTTTAGTGCTGTATTGTGGTGTATTTTAGTGCTGTATTGTGGTGTATTTTAGTGCTGTATTGTGGTGTATTTTAGTGCTGTATTGTGGTGTATTTTAGTGCTGTATTGTGGTGTATTTTAGTGCTGTATTGTGGTGTATTTTAGTGCTGTATTGTGGTGTATTTTAGTGCTGTATTGTGGTGTATTTTAGTGCTGTATTGTGGTGTATTTTATTGCTGTATTGTGGTGTATTTTAGTGCTGTATTGTGGTGTATTTTAGTGCTGTATTGTGGTGTATTTTAGTGCTGTATTGTGGTGTATTTTAGTGCTGTATTGTGGTGTATTTTATCGTTAGAAAGTGCGGAAAGCAGTTTTTATGGTAACAAAGTTGTTGACTTTAAAAATATAATGAAATTTAATATAATTTACGAAAGTAGCATTGTCCGAGCAACTGTAAAGTCCCCGAATAAGGTAAGAGAGAGAACAAAATAAAAATATATAATCCATAGGCCGGTTCGTCCTAAATTATAGGCTTGCTGTCATTCGCCAGGATGAAATCGACACCTAAATGGACAAAGTAATGGGCCGAACGTCTTAAAATCTCAAAACTAATGGGACTCAACATGAGGGAGAAGGGGTCCAATACAAAACAAAATCCTCCTCTCCAACGTGTTAAAATGTATGTACACTCGGATGCCATAGTCTCTAACTCACTCCCAAGAATGTGTGGAGCCCCTATTTGTTCTGTATGCTATTATAACTATCTATATTGATTGTTTGGATAGAACTTGCTATTCATTAAATAGTATACATAGTTTTGTAGTTCATGTATAGACAGTTATATTTATAAATTTGTGTCTAGGGATATACTTCCATAATTAGAAATAGGTGAAGTCCACAAATATTTATAACTGGGCTGGATAATACGGCATCCGAGTGTACACCCGGCAACATTTACAACTGACCCACCCTGGTTAGGCTCACTTGAAGCTCTCGTCAATTTGGCAACAATAGTGTGTGTGTGTGTGTGTGTGTGTGTGTGTGTGTGTGTGTGTGTGTACAGTTGCCCACATGAATGTATATGCACACCGTGATATTATGAATGCAAACAAACTATAGTTTGGTTACATTAGAAGTGTAAGGTATCTTCTTTTGTAATAGTTAAATAATATAAACTAAAAAATTTATAACAAATGATTTCTGAAAGTCAATCATACTAAGTTTACTTCCATACATGTGAAGTGGATACAAATTAAGGTGGCCAACTGTACATGATCCCAACTGGAACCACCAAACCTGTTATGTTATTCGTTCAAAACCACTGAGGACTTAACCCTTATATGGTATGGAGAGGCAGGATGGGGAGGGGGTTGGGGGAAGGGTTAGGGAGCAGGAGAGAGAGAGAAAGAGAGAGAGCAATGTTAGCATTCTCCTAATAACGCTATGGGTAGTTATGATATATGACGATAATGTATTCACTTAATGAACACTCACTCTCCAACAATATTATCGATATAATGATTTCGAATATTATCATCATCATCAGCCTATTATGATCCACTGCAGAATCGGCCTATCCCCAAGGGGACGATGACAGCCTCTGTGCCTCATCACCGTGGCTTAGTCCGGTTTGGTAAGGTTGCATGTATTATGTGAAGTGCATGTTGAATGTTGCTGTACCATTGAAGTGGCTGTAGATGTGAATGTAGTCTGTAACATAAGAACATAAGAACATAAGAAAATGGGAGTCTGCAGAAAGCCGATTGGCCTAAGCAAGGCAGATCCCTGTCCCACACAACCCCAGTTCAATTACAAAGCCCAATTATAGGCTCAACACTCTAATACCCTGAGGATCATCTTACCAAAACGGTTAGAGATTAACGCAGGATTATGGGGGTATGCAGAGTGCTGATTGGCCCAACCCGGCTGGGCCAATATGTGTAACCAGTGTAATATGATCGCCCATGCTGATCAGGTGCTAGTATATACATGTGCACATGCGACACTGGTAGTTGCATCTCTAATGTCCGCCAGTGCAACTATGGGTATGGAGGTCAATAAACCTTAGGCGCTCTGACCGGGGAGTGATCCCGGGACCCTCCATGCATAAGTCAACTGTAGTACCGCTTAAGGCCCCGTCACACATTCACGATTTGGACCACGACATGACACGAATCGAACGTTTTGGCTTGGTTGTGGCAAGGTCGGTGAATTCCATCACGAAAAACCCCTCTCACGAGTCCTTCTCGTACTGATTATGCTCACATACGTAAGCAAACCGAAAACACCACGTACGATATACGAGCCATCCTGATTAACACAGGATTAGATGGCGATTAGAGTCCGAACCACCCAAAAGTCACAAGAAACATCCTGAAAGTCACACTTACTTACAGCGTACCCAGTACGTGTCGTGATCGTTACGTGCAGATACCGTACAGGTCTCGTGACAAAACCACGCCCCCAAGCCCACTCTAGCACTCAGTAGTATATTCCACATATCTACAACTCTGTTACCAAACCAATATTTGCCTATATCTTTTCTGAAACAAATTTTATCTAAATGTGAATAGTACTGGGACTAAATTCATGCCATTTTGGAATAAATATAACCGTTACTTTAAGAAAAACATGGAATATTTGGGCATGGATACAGGAAATGGGTGAAAAATAAATAGTACTGGGACTAAATTCATCTCACTTTGGAAAAAATATAACCGTTACTTTCCAAACACGTGGACAAATACCATTTTTGATTTTTTGTGATATATTTCTATTGGTAACAGACAGAGAGTTTAAGATAAAATTAGGTAGGCATATGGACGAGATGGGTTGGGCGTGAAAGGTATCTGTCGTGTGTGGTCCAGTCGGCTCTCTGCAGTCTCCCATTTTCTTATGTTCTTTTGTACTTAACACACGTGGGCAATTTAAGCATGGATGCAGGACATGGGTGGAGAAAATTAATAGTACAGAGACTAAATATATGCCATTTGTGTGATTTATTTCCATTACTTTTAAAACATGTGGACAATTTGGGCATGTATGCAGAAAATGGGTGAGAAATGAATCTGTACCGGTACTGGGAATAAATTCGTGCCATTTTGGAGAAATATTACCATTACTTTAAGAACACGTGGAATATTTGGGCATGGATGCAGGAAATGGGTGAGAAATGAATAGTACTGGGGATAAATTCATGCTATTTTAGAGAATAATAACCATTACTTTCAAAACACGTGGACAATTTGGTGATAAGCTGTCAAAAGTCATGGGTGTGTGCCGAAAAGTCGATGTTATTTCGAAATGTTGTCAGTGTGCTTTCTTAGTGTTCGATAGCGTTACATGACAGTACGTGATGACTACACTGGCAACGTTATTAGTGTTCTTAGTGTTCGATAGCGTTACATGACAGTACGTGATGACTACACTGGCAACGTTATTTTTTGGTGTGACGTCGCGCGACTTCCCACAACATTTTGCGACTGCACAACAACGCCACACCGTAGTATACGAACTTGTAACATATTCATAATGATATACTACGATAAAAAGTCTGGTCATGAGACACTAAGCAAAATTAGTGGACCCATTAACATTTTATAGCCTTCCACGAGATAACAAGAGACACTGTGACACATGATGAGATGTAACAAAACGCATGCAGACTTCAACGAGAACCGCTTCTCGTGTCATGTTGTGGTCCAAATCGTGAATGTGTGACGGGCCCTCTAGCCACACTGGCTCCATAATATTGTACTCTACATTAATTAATCTTTTATGCTACCATACCACAAACCTATCAGCATAATTAATCAGCAGAAGGGGTATGGCTTTATAATTTGGATGATAAAGTCCCTTTAAAATAGGACTGACCGTGTATGTGGCTGGTCCAGTCCACGAATTTGCCCATTCAGATAATTTATTGGACTGAACCATCCCCACTCAGCTACAGGAAGTTTAGTCTGAACGTGGCAGACAGCGCAAGCGACCAGAAAAGCTGGGCAGAGTGTTTAAGACCATGTAGGCAGTCTACTCCTGTGCCTCAGCAACTCACTTCCTCTTACTAGTGTTCTATAATCTATTTCTACACGCCGCAATGTTGCACCTCTTTCACTCTTCTATCGCTATTACAATAATCAGTGTTCTTCAGAGCTCTCTCAGTTCATACCCCCTCCCTTGCGGTGAGTGCGACACACCTGCCATTCAACACACTCCCACTCCTATTCTGTCCAACTCTCCAATCCAAGACTTAGCAAATTTTCTCAGTCTTTCTTCTACTCAACTAGTGAACTCTGAAACTCTCTCCCTCAATCAGTCATCCCTTCATCCTATGACTTAAACTGCTTTAAACTTTGTGTGTCAAAGCATTTTGACCACAACGTCCCTTGAATTTGGCTCTCTGTCACTTTTTTATTTTGGGGAGAGACACTCGTTACAGGTAGCTTGCATTTTGTCTCCGTCATACATAGAAAAAAACAAACAGTAGCAAGTGTTTGATGTTAAGATAATAATCGTTAGAGTATTATTTACCTCTTCGATATAATAGCCTCCCTTATGTTACAGTAGCGAGTGATTGATGTAGAGTATAGTCTACATCTTTGGAACAACAGTCTACCCTATGTTACAGTAGCGAGTGATTGATGTTAAGATAATGGTCATTAGAGTATAGTCTACATCTTTGGAATAACAGTCTACCTTATGTTACAGTAGCGAGTGATTGATGTTAAGATAATGGTCATTAGAGTATAGTCTACATCTTTGGAATAACAGTCTACCTTATGTTACAGTAGCGAGTGATTGATGTTAAGATAATGGTCATTAGAGTATAGTCTACATCTTTGGAATAACAGTCTACCTTATGTTACCGTAGCGAGTGACTGATGTTAAGATAATGGTCATTAGAGTATAGTCTACATCTTTGGAATAACAGTCTACCTTATGTTACAGTAGCGAGTGACTGATGTTAAGATAATGGTCGTTAGAGTATAGTCTACATCTTTGGAATAACAGTCTCCCTTATGTTACCGTAGCGAGTGACTGATGTTAAGATAATGGTCGTTAGAGTATAGTCTACATCTTTGGAATAACAGTCTACCTTATGTTACAGTAGCGAGTGATTGATGTTAAGATAATGGTCATTAGAGTATAGTCTACATCTTTGGAACAACAGTCTACCTTATGTTACAGTAGCGAGTGACTGATAAGATAATGGTCGCTAGAGTGTAGTCTACTGTACATCTTCGGTATAACATCCTACCTTACATACCAATAGTGAGTGATTGATAAGATTATGGTTGTTGGAGTATATACTACTTCGGTATAACAGCCTACCTTATGTTACAGTAGTGACTGGTAGGCCTGCTATCTGTCAATGGCGATCCGTGAGTTTATCTCTGGCGGCCGTCTAGTGACCTGGCTTACGAACAGGTCTTGGTTCCCTGGTGAGATGATGACTAGCTCACTTTCCCGCTACCAGCACGTCTCGTACTCCGTCGTGCAGGCTCACACACACAACCAGGTTAAGGTTCGTGGTTGGTTCTTCAGGTCCTTTTTGAGATCGGACAACTTTGCAGAAATAGCTTACGTACCGGTATAGCCTAAAGTGTATGCAAGCTAACCTGGCAATGATTGGTAACGCTGCCTTTATACTCTCTATACTGCCTTTCTAATGTGCTCGTTTGACGCCACCTTTGCTAATATTGGCTATAAAGATGTATAGAAAGGCAGCGTTACCAATGTTTGCCAGGTTAGTTTGCATACCCTTTAGTACTCAAATCGTGGCCTTAAATTCATGAAGCTCTCCTGTGCTGAACCTACTGTAATCTTGTCTGCGTATTGGGATTTTGCTTTTGCCGTTTCAGAGTTCATAATGGGCCGCACCAAATGTCCGCGAGTGATCATTACTGAATGTTCATTTGAAAACTAAACAAATCAAATTAGTTAAATGTGGAAGTCATCCAAATTAACAAACATGAACCAATCAACATCTGTTAAAACGAAACAAAAAGATAATTTGAGAGCTAATCTAAATATATTTAGTTTACATAATATTTTACAGAATCTATCCTTGTTTAATAGTCGTCCATATGGATTTGCTGATTCTAGTAAAGGTTTTTGTGTTGGCAAATCTGGAAATCCCCCCCCCCCTCCCCTATTGGTTTTATCAATAATAATTCGATACCTTATCTCTTACAAATAATAGTAACTTATACATTTAGGCACCAAATGTATGCAGTTGTCCAGATTGATTTTACTAAAGGGTCTTCTGTGACAGAACATTGGCAATTTCTGTGGTACTGTGACGTCCACTTTTGGATTTACTTTTCTCGTTTTAAACTGTATATAGCAAACTATAGTTATTCTTTTATTAGCCTAAATATTTAAGATATTATTGTGGGGTACTATGTCTGTTCTTCTATAATCCGTCCATATGTATTATATATCCCTAACCCATTTAAAGGTGAACTCCATGGATATAAATAATAGAATAGTTTGGGCTTGGGGAAGAACATACTATAAATATATGTAAATATGAATGTAGGTAATGTTCATCTATTTCATCCAAACACCAGATAAAATAACTGAATTATCAGGCTAATCGGTACCTGCTCTAACAGCTGATTTACATTCTTCCTTTTCTTCTTCTTTTCTGTGACGTCATCATGTTGTCAACAAAACACCCGCCGTCATACACTCTCGTGGAAAGGTCAGTTGTTTTCTGAATCACAAACCCTTAAATTCAATATATAAGCTCTGCAAAAGATCGAACAAGGCCCTGAAGATGTGGTGCACAAATCTCATCTCGCCAACAAAATATATAGGCAGTGTTTTGAGTGCTTAGCCTGGTCCAAAGTTAACCCACTGAGCACCAGCTGATATATAGTAAATGTACAACGATGGACCAGCAGGTTGTAATTTGTTTTTTTTCCTGAAAACACATGGGATGGGTTAGTAATGAAGGACAAACCCCCCAAAACCGCTCACCTAGGTCATTTAGGGTTCCTGCGGGGCGGCGAAAAGTCGCAATTAACATGGTGAAAAGGGTAGGCAAAATACTGGAAAATCACTCCCGCGCGCGCCCACACGCACGCGGCTGGACTTGGAGGGTTTCCAACCATTTGGTATTGTTGCGCGAGATACTAAAGCAGTTCACATACAAATCTGAACCCTATAGTTTAATGTTATTACGACCCATTGATGAAAGTTACTCAGTATCATATCCCTAAAACCAAGCAGATCCCAATCAACATGACCATACCAGCTCAGCACCCTTCTGTCCACTCTGGCTGACAAATGTTCCTGCTGCCCCACTCTCCTACGTATCTCTTCATTCCTCAATCTGTCTCTATGAGTAACTCCACACATACTCCTCAAGCAGCTCATCTCCATCACATCCAGCCCTCTTTTCTCCTTTTTCTTCAGAGCCCATGTCTCATCCCCATACATCACTGTTGGCACAACAATTCCTTGATACAGTGCACTTTTTACTTTCACTCCGAGATTTCTCGTCTTCCACATACTTCCCATTGCTCCGAAAACCTTCCTTCCTTCACACACTCTCTGTTTTACCTCCACTTCCATACCTCCACTCCTGCTTATCGTTCCTCCTAGATATTTAAAACACTCTACTTGTTCCAATATTTCCCCATCCAGCCTCACATCTAGATTCACCCTATGCTCTCCCCTATTACACACTATTACTTTACTTTTATTGACGTTCACCTTCAGTTTCCTCCTTCCACAAACCACACCAAACTCTTTGACTACCCACTGCAGTTTCTCATCAGAATCCGCCACCAATGCTGTGTCATCAGCGAACAGCAACTGATTCAACTCCCAATCTCTACCATTCTTTCCTACTAAACCCAATCCTCTTCCCATAGTTCTCCTTTTCACCTCCCTCACCACACCATCCATAAACATATTAAACAGCCATGGTGACATTACACAACCCTACCTTTACCTCAAACCATTCACTCAACTCACCATTTCCTACTCTCACACATGCTCTGCTCCCTTCATAAAAACTCTTAACTGCTTCTAACAAATTTCCTCCTATTTCATAAATCCTTAACGGATCCTTAACATTGCTTCACGGTCCACACGATCATACGCTTCTTCCAAGTCCATAAAAACCCAAAATATCTCCTTATGCTTCTCTAAATACTTCTCGCATAACTGTCTTACTGCAAACATCTGATCCATGCACCCTCTTCCTGTCCTAAAACCGCACTGTTCTTCTCCTATTGCAACTTCCGTACACTTTATTATCCTCTCTATCAACACCCTGCCATACAGCTTTCCAACCACTGACAATAAACTAATACCTCTATAACTTGAACACTCCTGCCGATCTCCCTTCCCCTTGTACAACGGCACAATACATGCACTCTTCCAGTCTATTGGTACCATTGAAACAGCAAAGCACACATTGAAAAGTCTCACCAACCAATCTATTATCACATCTCCACCCTTCTTTATACACTCCACAACAATACCATCCAAACCTTCTGCTTTTCCCGCTCTCATTTGTTTCACTGCTTCTTTCACCTCATTTTCCTCAATCCTTTCATTCATTCCCTGCCACCTGGGTGGCCTGGGTAACCTATCTCCATCCACCTCTGCTTCAATCACTGCTTCTCTTCCATCTCTTGTATTTAACAAAGATTCAAAATACTCGGCATATCTTTTCCTCACTTCAACTGGTTCCACTAGTAATTCTCCATTTTCATCTTTCACTGACTCTTCCCTCTTTTGTCCTCCTTTCCTTATTTTATTTACCTCCTTCCAGAACATCTTCTTTCGTTCTTCAAAATTCTCACTCAGCCTTTGACCCCACCTTTCGTTTGTATCTTTTTTCGCTTCTCTAATTTTCCGTTTTGCCTCTCTCCTTTTCTCCTTGTACCTCTCCCATACCTCAACACTACCATCCTGTAAAACTCTCTCAAAACACTGTTTCTTCTCCTCAACTGCCTTTCTCACCGTATCATTCCACCACTCGCTTCCCTTCCTGATACCTCTGCCTCCTACTTTCCTTTTGCCGCATACTACCTCTGCACTTGCTTTCACTCCTTCCTTAAACTGTTGCCATTCAACCTCTACTTCTCTCTCTTCCATCTCTCTCACTTCCATCCACTTTTCATTTAGTCTTTCCTTGTACTCCCTCTCTTTTTCACTCTTCTCTAACTCACTAACTTTTATTACCTCTCTTACTTCACGCTTGTCTCTTATTCTCCTGTAACTCTTAACTCTTAGCTTTCCCTCCACCAGGTAATGATCTGACATACCCTCCGCCTCACCTCTCATCACATTCACATCCAGCAGTCTACACAATCTTTCCCTTATCACCAGCACATAATCCATCAATGCCCTCTCTACAATCTCTCCCATCACAAGTCTATGCCAGGTGTACTTGTGTATACGCCTTTTTTTGAAGAACGTATTACCTACACTCAATCTACACTCTTCACATACATTTTTCAGTCTTTCTCCACTCTCGTTTACACCATCCACACCAAAACTACCGATGACTCCCTCAACAGGCTCATTTCCTACCCTAGCATTTAGGTTCCCTAAAACTATAACATTTTCATTTTCATCAAACTCTTGTAGACAATCTCTCAAATCCTCCCAGAAACCCTCTACCTCGTCTAACTCTCTTTCACTTCCTGGTCCATACTCACTTACAAAAACCCACCTTTCACACTTAAACCGCATTCTCACCCACATTAGCCTTGATGACACCTCTTTCCACTCTTTTATAAACTCTCTCAACTCCTCCTTCACAATAATAGCCACTCCTTCTTTCCCCCTGACTCCCTCGTCTACTCCAGACTTTCTACCTATCACGTTTCCAAATCCACTTCTCCCTCTCCTTTCATCTTTGTTTCATTCAGTGCAAGGACATCATACATCCTTCTTTCAAATAACCTTCCAATATCCTCTCGCTTTTCATTCGTACTACATCCACGCACATTCAAAGCTCCTATTCTTAGGGTCCGGGACCACGAACGCGTTCCCTCGCCCCTATCTCTGTCTCGTTTTTTGGTAGATTTATTTAAGGGGAGAAGCATACCAGGCCCCCCGCCCCCGATCGCCTTTAGCCGACTTCTACGTCTCGCCGGAGAAAAGCGGTGGTGGAAATTTCTCACCCCTCCACCACAGAGGAGGCTACCTGCACCAGAAAGTGGCGGGCGTTGGGGTCGCCGCATCCCTACGCCATTTGAAAAAATTAGAGATGCAGAAGGAGAAAAAGATAGAAGGGGCTATGGGAAGTAGAGGACACCAACCCTCACTCTGACAAAGGGTCAGCCCACCACCACTTGTTTTTTTAAAGTACAAAAATAAATTACTTTTACAAATTATCATGAGAATGCAAATGCAAGTGTGGCCGTTTGGGAGTGTTGCTGTTTTGATTTGCAACTTGACAACATTGGGTGCCCGTTATATAGGATTGAATACCGTAACAAAATCAAGGCTATCAAAAGGGAATGAAAAAAGCATAAACGATAATTGGGTACTAGTATAATTATATTCCTTTTTCATGCCCATATATTTGACCGTGCAATATAGAAGTGCTGTTGCTTTGAAGGCATTGATTCTTAAGAAAACAAAATAAATACAAAATATATGAATGAATTAGTAAATAGTTAAAATATATAAAATATATATAAGTTCACACCCATTTCCCATTCATTGATTCTTGGAAGCGGTGCACCCACATGAATATACTATTTACTCTTACAAGGTAGGATATTATACCTTACAGTAGTTGACCACTTGCGAATTTGGTTCTATAAGGAAGCTGGAGCTGTAGACATCGATGCTTAGCAGAATCACCAGCTAAAGTACGGTTATAGTACATTCATAAATACATAAATTCCAATTCAACATATTTGTTATCCATCAGAAACTTACGTTACCGTTTTATTGCATTTATGTTTAATAGCGATGTTTATGGCTCCAACTCCCTTATAGCCTGAAACTCGCAAGTGGTCAATAAGATGACTTATATACATTGTTAAAGGTCTTCAGTTATCCCACGGTCACAAGACAGGCAGTAAGATTGCCAACATAATACGTTCATTTGAACGGTCATTAGCATACTTAAACATCAACATTACTATACTCTGTTCCTAATAGGTAGACCAGCAATCGTGACCCTCAACCTCAGTATTATTATTATTATAACTCAAAATAGCTAAAGCAAATTTTTCTGTAAATGTCCACACCTGTTTCCTGGCTGACCCTTCATAAATGGTAAAAATATTAGCTTGATTACTTTAGTCTTTTGCACGAAATCCTTAGTGAAGTCGTGAAATAAAATCAGAGTGCTTACAATTCCATGTTCTTAAGATTTCAAGTTGCATTTCATAATATTTTGTATGTGTTTTAAATGTTTGATTACGTAAAATCTCGCCAAGCAAATTCAATTTATGATCAATATCAACTTAATTAATCGTGTATTATTAATAAATCGTGTAATTTGCATCTTACTATGTTATTAATTTGTGCCAGATATGTTACAGGACCTTTCCACTATAGGATATTCTAAATGAAGGACATGGTGTTAGAACTTAGAAACATTCCGAAATTAAATATTTCATTTAACGAATTTACTAGGGAATTCGTGAAATCCCTGATTACATAGATTCCCTGTAGGCTAATATTTATACAATTATTATGAACTGTTTTCAATATTTGATATCTACAGTACAATGACAAGTAACTATATATACATCGAACACATTGACACACACACTGCTATCTTATCTACATGTGTATTGTGTAACCCAAACCCGATAGAGCTAGAAAGCAACACGATTATGGCAGACAACCCATTGGAACGCGGTGTCTAATTAGTGTGTGATATCGATGAACTAACCAATTCGTACGCGGTGTCCAATGAGTCCGCGATATCGACAAATTAACCAATTCGTAGTCGATGTCCACTTAACGGGCGATATCGATAATTATCCAATTCGTACGTGGTGTCCTTATGTTTAACTCCATTAATTTTTATATGTATATACATATACTGTACAGTTTGCTTTCATTAATTTCATTGGGAGGTGTTTGGTGTAGAGAGTGAAATGGGTGGATGAGACTCGTTAGCCTTGGTCAGCAACCCATCTAGGGGAGACAACATTATACAAATCCGGGAGGATAGGATTCGTCAGCCTAGGTCAGCAACCTGTCTAGGGGAGTAAACCTGATACAAATCCGTACTGCTTACCTAAGGGTAAGGCAGGTTAGTGGATGGAATAGCCGAACACCACTGAAGAAAAATAGTGCTAACAAGATACACAGAAGGCCTCGGAATCAGATGGACCCTAAATTAAGTGTTCATTCCTGTAAGTCCTTCAGTAAACTGGCTCGGGTTGTCCCTCTTACAGGGAATAGGTCCGCTTGGGGGCCTTCTGTGTATGGCCACTATCATTAAGGGGAGTAAGGCGTCCAGCAATATATATATATATATATATACTGTATAATTATATAAAACTCGCGAAGCGAGCCAAAGCCACATCCCGTGAGCGAAGCGAACGGAATGAAGGTCGAGATCGCGTGCGATCGCGATGGAGGCGTTTTTTTATACTTTAAGAAAAAGTGATAGTTTAAGACTTTCGTTCCATTAGTTTGGCGATTTTGAGACCTTTCGCCCCATTTTTTTGTCAATATTAAGACCTTGCGATTTTTCCCTGGCGAGCGATAGCGAGCATGTAATTTTAGAAGGAATCGTCCTTCGGCTGGGACATTTTTCTACCGAAAAATTTCCAAATTTATCTAGACGGGGGATCTTTGGGGATGTTGTTTTAACTTTTAAGCTTGATGGAGGTGTACAGTAGGGAGGGAACTAAAACAAAATATTAAATAAATATATAAATCGAACAAGAAATAAACCGTCCCCTCTCAACCCTCTCAAGATTCAAGGAAGCGTTTCCTCCTTTCATTTTTGCTATTAGTTAACGATTATGTTCAGTTTAGGAAGGAATTGTGGGTGTCCTCGGGATATTACCTCCGCTACCAAAGTTGGATGGAGATTATGTTTTTGCCTCCGTTTGTGTGTCTGTTTGTTTGTAAACAAAGTATCTCAAAAGGTTATGAACCGATGTTAAAGTAAATATATTGCCATAACAAGTGTATACATAAAGTTTTTACAGTATTAGTTAGTCTTGCCTAGCCTGCTGAGCCAAGGCTCCTGAGCAGACATAGAAATATCCAAATTTGGACGACAAACAAACAAGGCAATGCAAAGAAAATACTAAATGCGAGTATAATATAACACACATCAGGTCTCAAAATTAGTTACAAAATATATCTAGGTGATTCATACAAGAATATGAGTACCGGTATACAGCGAACTCCTTTATATGTTAAGTTCCATATTGAAATATGAGTACTGGTATACAGCGAACTCCTTTATATGTTAAGTTCCATATTGAAATATGAGTACTGGTATACAGCGAACTCCTTTATATGTTAAGTTCCATATTGAAATATGAGTACTGGTATACAGCGAACTCCTTTATATGTTAAGTTCCATATTGAAATATGAGTACTGGTATACAGCGAACTCCTTTATATATTAAGTTCCATATTGAAATATGAGTACCGGTATACAGCGAACTCCTTTATATATTAAGTTCCATATTGAAATATGAGTACCGGTATACAGCGAACTCCTTTATATATTAAGTTCCATATTGAAATATGAGTACCGGTATACAGCGAACTCCTTTATATTAAGTTCCATATTGAAATATGAGTACCGGTATACAGCGAACTCCTTTATATATTAAGTTCCATATTGAAATATGAGTACCGGTATACAGCGAACTCCTTTATATATTAAGTTCCATATTGAAATATGAGTACCGGTATACAGCGAACTCCTTTATATATTAAGTTCCATATTGAAATATGAGTACCGGTATACAGCGAACTCGTTTATATATTAAGTTCCATATTGAAATATGAGTACCGGTATACAGCGAACTCCTTTATATGTTAAGTTCCATATTGAAATTGATAGACCATGTTACAAAATAAAAGATAAAATGTAGATCGAAAATATACACTGACAACTATATATTTAACTTACCGTATGTACTGTACAGGATATCATTGACCACAACCATTCGCAAAGTGTCGAAAAGAATATACTGTTGAAGTGAGCCAAAGCCGTGTTCAAGCTGCCATAAGTTATTTCGCTAGTTTATATTGAAAATCGTGTTTTTAGGAATTTGGTGGGTTGATTGGATATGCGCCAAGTAAGATTGATTCAATTTTTGAAGACGGTCGGTAGAGTGCATACCAATGCCAGTCAAAAAGTTATAAATCGATGGTCATGAAAATTGGTGCGCCAAGGAAGAAATTATTTCATTTTGGAGGCGATCAGTAGAGCACATACCTCCGCCAGTGTAGGTGGAGGTACGCGCTCTCCCGAGTTCCTCTCCAGTTTGATTTAGTTTATACCCTTTGACTCTCAGACGGCTTTTATACCTGAGTGAAATCATTTAATGTTGGCCAGAATAAACTGAAAAATCGTCCTCAAAAATTGAAAATGTTAATACAATCGTCCAACAATAGGCAGAGTAAAGTGAAGTACTGCGTTATGGTTAACTGAAAGGGTTAAATCTAGTTAGACCCCTGCCTGTAGCTCAAATAATGCTAGATCTTAACACAGACCTTGCGGAACACCAGTATTATCTGTCATGGAGGTCTGACAGGCACTAGTTACATACTGTAGTTACATAGAAACACAGACTACACAGACCTTGCTGTCCCTACTAGGTAGTCCAGACTTAATGCTAAAATAGAATTTGCTAGTGAGAGAGAGAGAGAGAGAGAGAGAGAGAGAGAGAGAGAGAGAGAGAGAGAGAGAGAGAGAGAAGGGGGGATGGACAGGGAGATAGATAGGTAAAATAGGACTTCAGAGGCTATCAACCCTTCTGGATTAGCCAGCACACCGTAATTCAAGAATATTTTCAAGACTGGAGCCCCTTTTCGAGAAGTCAAATCCCTTGGGGAGGAAATAGTATCTCATAGACCTTACGGTCCATTCCGGGGAGATACTCGAAGTGGAAGGAGAAAGATTGTTTAGTGCACCACACCCACTACAAGGTTTGATCAAGGTTTCGAACTAGGTATTAACCCTTTCTCTGTGGGCATATTTGGGCTATTTAGGGAATATTCAAGCACTCCTGAACGATTAATCAAGTGTCTGCATGAAATTAAATGTATTAAGCCGAAAACTAAACGAAAATAGCTTCAAAATGACACTAGAATGAGCTTCGTAGCTCGCGGGGTTCACCCGAAGCGCTACCATAGACATTGGGGAAAACTTGCTATTTATGAGCAATGTAGTGCTTTTTTGCCTTTGGCAGCACTGCTGAGACCCGGGGCTGGGGTCTCAGTGCACGGACGGACGTGCTGGCGGTCGGAGGTGGGTCCCTCGCGCTCCAACCCCTTGACATTCGATTTCTACGGCTTTAACAAGCTTTAAAAGCCTGTAAATTGCTGTAAATTGCCATGGCGTTCCGGAATGTCTTCCACAGGGAAAGGGTTAAGAGACTCAATATTCTTGTTTATGCGGATGACATTATTTTGCTAGCTAAATCCAAGAACATGTTTGGTTATTTTTATGAAAAATTATGTAATGATCTTAATCAACATAACATAAAACTAAATAAAATAAAAAATAAATGTACGATCTATAATAATCATAGTAACATTAATAATTCAGTAAAGTTAGCTATGGATACTTTTGACGTAGTTGATTCTAATAAGTATTTAGGTCATATTGTACGCTCTGATTTACAGGATGGGGATGATATAGAACTTAACCTTAAGAAATGTTATGCTTGTTTCAACAGTGTTCTCAGAGATTTTAAATATGTTAACAAGGACACTTTAATTTTTCTTTTCAAATCGTACTGTATACCTGATTATGGCCTTTGTTTGTGGAATAATGATAATCTGAAAACATCAAACAAATTTAAAACTCTTGAAGTAGCTTTCTCCAATGCCCTTCGACGTATAACAGGTGCTCCCTCGTATGGTAGCAGCCATGAGGCTGCCGAGTATTGTGATCTGTTTCTGTTAAGACATCACTTGTACAGGCAAGATTTAACAAAATAATTATTAATTCAAGATCTATTATTAAATTAAATTTTCCGTGGTTGCAATGTGGTTACTTTTGTACCTACAGGTATATTAATAAGAATGTTATCAATCCATATGATATATCACCATATTGTGACTTTGATATAGTTAGCGCTAGAATCAGATGGGTGCAAAGACATGAATCTCGGAGGCCTCGTGTGCTGTTACCTGGGGGCAGGCTATAGAACTATAGCATATAACGATGTTTAAATATTACCGGTATATATTGAGTAAAATACAAACTGGTAGATATGTTTTTTTTTTTTTTTTTCATAAGAATGTAACTGCATTTACTTAATGTAATGTAGTGTAGCATCAGTTGTATGGTACCATCCTGAAGTTGCTGTTTTTTATGAAATATTATGTCTGTACCAATCTTTTGGTCTTTTTTTAATTTACAAGGATTTTACTATTTTAATAATGTTTTAGAGTTGTGATATTTTATTTTGTTTGTATAACTGCCGATATGTAATATGTATACCACTTGAATATGTATCATGAAATAAAGCTGATTGATTGATTGACTACAGAGTGTGCAAAATACTATCTACTCTCTTCTTGAACTGCTCTTCTGAAGAACTGTTTACAACTTCGGAGGGAAGTCTGTTCCAGGTAGAACAAATCTTATATGTGAAAAAGTTTCCACAAATATTAGTGCTGAACCTTTTCAATTCTAATTTCCAGCCATGGTTGCATGTTGTATTCATATTGAGGCTAACATTTTGCTATAATCCACATTGTCAAACCCATTAAGTATTTTAAAAACTTCAATGAGCTGACCCCGTAGTCTGCGTGTCTCCAACGGAAAGAGATCAAGAGCTTTCAACTAGTCCTCATAGCTCAGTCTTCTAATCGATGGAATAAACTTTGTAGCCATAGCTTGTACTCTTTCCAGTCGCTCTATATCTTTACTGAGTGCTGGAGACCAGAATTGAACCGCATACTCCAGGAGAGGCCGTATCCGAGTGTTATAAAGTGTGAGGACTATTTCCTTATATCTATACTTAAATTGCATCTTACTAAAGCCCAATGCTTTCTGAGATTTTTTCTCTACTTCAATGCACTTCTTGGAAATCTTTAAGTCACTGCTAATCAGAACACTCAAATCCTTTTCCAAGTCAGTCACTTCCATTGGCATTCCCAATAGCGAATAGCCTGACTTGGAGTTTGCTTGGCCGATGTGCATCACCTTGTACTTTTCCAAGTTTAGAGGCATCTGTCATGTCTCCGACCAGTCTGTTGAAGTCCATCCTGAGCTGTTCAACCACTTTGGGGTCCTTCACATTCATTCCAATCTTTATGTCATCTGCAAGCTTGGAGATCACACTCAACAGACCAATATCATGTCATTAATATACAGTATATGATAAACACAAGTGGGCCAAGGACAGATCCCTGTGGAACTCCAGAAATGACGGGAGTCCCCTCAGAAGAAGCACCATTGATTACCACTCGCTCTTGTCTACCTGTTAGCCAACATTTTATTCAATTTGTGACCTCTGTATTAATACCTAGTGCACTCACTTTTGACATTAGCCTGCAATGAGGCACTTTGTCAAAAGCTTTTTGAAAATCATAGTAAAGGATGTCTATGGCTCTACTTTTGTCATACTCACTCAGCATTTCATGGGAAAATTCCAGCAAAATGGTAAGACATGATCGGTGTTGCCTGAATCAATGTTGGGAATCTGTAATTAAATTGTGGATTTCAAGGTAGTCCACGATCTTGTCTACGAGTATTCCTGCTAAGAGTTTTACCATGATAGAAGCCAAGCTAATTGGCCGATAATTCTTGGGACACTCATGATCCCCTTTCTTAATGATTGGGGTCACATTTGCCAGTTTCCAGTCTTCAGGGACCTCTCCATTTTCAAGTGATTTATTGAAGGTTTCAGCCAAGAAAGATGTGATTTCATCTCGCATTTCTCTTACAACTCAGGGAAGAAAGCTATCTGGGTTGGATGACTTGAACCTATATAACTTATCTATTCTTTTTACTACCTCCTCTGGGGTACAGTTGGTCAAAGTTCCAGCTGACCCACCCTCGCTCTGGGGCTCGCAGAATTATCTGACAATACTGGTGTAGGAAGGAGGTATGTCTTAGAAAGACTGGGATTGGTAGATCTGATTTCGGCTATTTTATTGTTAGAACATATACTAAACAAGGGAAAGTAAGCCTATCTCAAATACAAATGCATACATCGCTATATATGATCCCGAACATTCACCCAAAGTTCGTAGATTTGCTTAAATATTCAAGTTATTATATCTACTGATTGGCAATGCATATAAAACCTGCTGGCTAGCACAACATACTTTACTCGATTTTATAAGAATACATATTTCTGTTTTATTGGTGGCTGCTTAATGAAGGAGCATTTAGTCTTCACAACGTGAACAGTACGTAGTTTACTTTGCAGTAATATACAGGACAGACACAGGTAACACATTAATGGCAAGTGGTATCCCTGCACCACTAAACCAGTATTGCCAGCTAATTCTGCGAGCCCCAAAGCGAGGGTGGGTCAGCTGGAACTCTGACCAACTGTACATCCGACTCTGCTAAAAACTTCACCCTCATGCACTAATCCTTGACTTGGGATGTTACTAGTATTTTCCCTTGCAAATGCTGAGGCAATATAGTCGTTTAGGGATTTAGCTATATCAGTGTCAGAGGTTTGTAGTTGGCCTGTTGGAAAAGAGAGAGAGAGAGAGAGAGAGAGAGAGAGAGAGAGAGAGAGAGAGAGAGAGAGAGAGGGGGGGGGGAATTGAGAGATAGAGAGTGATAGAGAGGGGGAAAGGGGGAAATTTAGAGTGAGAGGAGGGGGGGGGGGGGGTTGAGATAGTAATTGAGATATTTTGACTTAACTTGATAATTTGTATACACATAATAGTTACGTTGAGTTTTTTTTTCTTCAACCGTGGTGGGTATCTCCGGGGAGTTGTTGTGCCTGGTACACATAGGGGTAGTAACAGGGTTGAAATGTAACTCCTTAAATATTATGGCGTTTTTGACTGTTTATTCTGGCTATTATTTGACGATATCATTCAGTTTAGGAAGAACATATGGGAGATTGATTTATTTGATTGAGCATTTACCCCTTTGTTTTCCTAGATATCATTCCTAAGTCGTATACCATCGTCTATTGATAATCAGAATAAAGTTAAAAATGCGTCCTTCAATGCTGACAGCGCTAATAACTTCAAGTCCTAATTGTGAGGTGAGGTAGTGTGTGAGAGGGGGGGGGGGGGAGGGGTCATGGGGGTGCAATACAAGGAATACATGATACTCCAAAACTTTCACCTTTCTCGTGGATATGATCACACAACGCAACAGGGGGACACTTCGACGACGTATACACAATAATAACACATATAACAAAGCCACTCCAACAGCTTCCTCCCCCCCACCTCTTCAATACTCCTAGAAAAATATATACGAGGTGCCGTTGCAAAGGCTTATCCCTCAATACCTTCACCTGACCTGACTTGACTCACTCACACACACACAAGTACAGTCACGGATCCCTAATTACATTACCCACTTGGCTGGAGGGAAGAAGGAAGCCAGTGTTGATGAAACGTTTCGTCAGGTGAGCAGTCATGGTTAGTTAAGGGGGGAGGGGTTTATTTATTGCTCGATTTGGTAAATTTCTATAATTGCACCTATACGAGCTAACAAATATATTATTGTATTTAACAGGAAGGTACGACGAGGTAAGTGATGTGGTATAGGTGGCAATATGCGGAAATGGATTATAAGGGCATTCCGCCCCCTCTGACAAAAGTCTATCAATCTAGATGTGACACGGATTTTACATTGTTTCAGAGAGACATTAACCTAACCTAACCTAACCTAACAACCTTACCTAACCTAACCTAACCTAACGTAAGGGGGTAGGGGGGGGGGGGGGCTTATAATCCATTTCCGCATATTGCCACCTATACCACATCACTCACCTCATCATACCTTCCTGTTAAATACAATAATAATTTGTTTAGCTCGTATAAGTGCAATTATAGACCTATACCCTCGATTTAATTATTTAGTTATTACTGTTTAGTTTCTTCCCTAAACCTCCATCGCGCTTAGAAAAACATCCCCAAGATCCCCATTCTAGATAAATTTGTAAATTTTTCGGTAGAACAATCTACCGGCCAAAGGCAGGTTCCCTCTTAATTACAGGCTCGCAATCACTCGCCAGGAAAGATGGCACGAAAGGTCTTAATATTGACAACAAAATGGGGTGAAAGGTATTAAAATCGCCAAAGTAATGGGCCGAACGTCTGAAAAAACTGAAAACTAATGGGGCTAAACATGAGGGAGAAGGAGGGGCTAGAAAAAACAACCATACCCCCTCCTTAATTGCAACAGTTATGAAATGCATTCTTACTACCTCATGCACTCTTATAATGCTTACAGTATGGGCTTCCCAAACATACAGTATTGTGAACCCGTTCCCTGTGCGAAATAGTTTGTCTTTGGTGTTAACAATGCTCACGAAACACTGGGAGTGCATTATCCCCATTGGGGATCTAAGACGCCGTATTGAATTTTACTTTGGTTATCATTATCTGTTTTGAAGCAGTTTAGTAAGGATCTCTTGGTATCAAAGGGGAAAATCTATCTCAATTAACCCTCTGCCTCCTATAATTTGTTTTCTTAGCTTAATGAAATCGTCTACTGATAGCCAGCACATAATTTTATAGTGCGTCCTGAAATCCTAAAGAGGTTAAATTGTCACTCCTACACAACACTTGCCACAGGTACAGTCAGAAACCGCAGTTTCTGAGACACCTGGATAGGGCCCGGACATTGGGAGCGTACTGTTTCTGGACGACAGCCCACTTTAACAATCACAAGGTCGCACACGTACTACGAACACACGTTTCGAACCAATAGATGCTTCACTCAGTCTGCCATGTAACATTATTGTGCTGTTGTTATGCTACAATACGATTCATACTACAAAATCTGATATCAAAATGACAAAAATACCATTGTTTGTTATTCCCTCCTGTATCTACATTAAACACGGATAGCTATTAAAGAATTAAGAATGTAAAGAAACACTACCAAACCGCAGTGAATGGACAGGCTTTCGTTGTTTGTGTGTGTGAGATATTCATCAAACGTCATCCATAGTAGTTACTAATAAACACATACCGGTACTCAAATAATTATAACTCATCCATTGTATATCATGTTATTAACCTTGTTGCACTGCGTAAACATTGCAATATATCAGATACTATAATAAAAACATCGAAAAGGTATCTATAGCCATTGCTAAACGTAATAACGATGCGATGCTTATATAGACTTTACCCTTTATAGTGTTATATACAGTTTTTACTAAATTAATACCGAATATAATAATAAACATATTAGCGTCCGAAGCTTAACGTTGTGTGGTATTACATAATACCCCAAATATATCACTACTGATAACTCATTGCCGTTTCACACCTTAATTTCACAACCAGATGATAACATGTAACATTACATTGCATAGTTCGTTGTGTTGTATGTCATGAAGCAGACACTTCTGTGTTCAGTGTTTCTCACCTACTGTAGAGCATTGTGTCTATTACAACACACATCGGTTCACTTACATACACACACACACACTCGACTAATCGTAACTAGCAATTCACATCATAATTGCCATCGTTACTTTACACAACAACTGTTTATTACACACCAATGTTTACACATGTAAACATTTACACTGTAATATTGAATACCCTCCTCTTAGAAATTAATACAAGTATGCATAACGTGGTCACTGGGAACATGGACATGAAGACAGCTCTCTGGGATGTGGGAGACGAGAGATCGAACCTAAAGTACCAAATTTCGTAACAGCCAAAGAAACTTTTAAGGTTGGAACTCGAGCCATTCTCGTGGGGCAGCAATTTGGAAGTATTTCTTTTAATTTTTAATTTGTTAAAACGTATGGTAATATTCGTGTTCGTATTTACTGTAGATACGTAAGGGAATGTAATATAGGTATTTTTGTCATTTGTATATCCATACATATATGAATGCGGATCATAGCATAGCAGCATGACATACATAGCATACATGGCAGACTGAGTGAAGCATCTATTAGTTTGAAACGTGTTTTCATAGGTATGCGACCTCGTAATAGTTAAAGTGATCTGTCTTCCATAAACGATGCGCTCCACATGTCTGGGCCCTATCAAAGAGTCTCAGAAATTGCGGTTTCTGTGTGTACAGTCATGAGCCATAATATCTGCACAACCATTTGAATCTTGGATTGTTCAAGGCCAAGTTGTGAAACCTCTGAGATATAAAATAACTAAATGGTCTCGCTTGGGTTCGATACAGATTCAAATGGATGTGCAGGTATTATGGCTCTTAACTGTACAATCTTGGTCATTAATGCTGATGCATATATTTTTGAAGCTGTCTCGGATTGATTTGAAGCATCTCATTAATTTTTTAGCAGGTATATGCATTCCGGATGTTCATTCAATCAGTTCGAAGCTTCAAATTGAATCAGAATTTATGATCACGACTTTATAATTATAACATATGCCTTGGAAACTGTTTACTCTAAGACACCCATCATGACCCATGTTGGCCTAAACTTTTCGAAGCCATCTCCAGCTTAACCCTTCGAAGATTATGACGCATTTTGACAGATTATTATGGCTATCATTTGACGAGTTTATTCAATTTGGGAAAGATCTGTGGGAAATACAGGGGTAAAGACTATCTCAATTAACCCTCCTATTTCTATTTACCCTTCCTAATCTGAATATTATCGTCAAATAATAGCCAGAAAACAGAACATAAATGCGTCGTCGTCTCTTTCTGTTCATGCTTTACCTTGTACAGTATAAGAATTTTGTGGATTAATTTAAATTTAAATTTAAATATTTTGGTATTTAGCCATGGAAATACAATACATTATTGGCTATTATTGTTGTGCCGGGTTCTGATAAGTTCGTTCCCTTGATACAGTCCGTAAACCAATCCAAATAGGGGTTGATGCCAGACTTAAATATACTTGACAGGAACGTACTGAGTAGGTTCTATATGCAGTCAAATTGGTATTCAATAGTTCAATGTAGTACTCAATAACAACACAAGGAAGAACATATATGAAGGGTTTATTTAACAAACACAAGATGAGAATAATACTGAGGATCATAAATGAGGATCCAAAATAGTAATAGGGTAAATGTATTGTTCTTGCTTCAGAACAAAGTTACTGATACTAGAGTAACTCAATAGTGAGGGTCTAGTATTAAATCATGTAATAGGAGAAAGTACACATAAGGGCATTATACACGTAAATAATCATTAACCTTCAATGCAATAATCAATGAGGGTCTAGTATCTTCTGTAATCAAGAAGAGACTTCAATACCCTAGGTAATGATCCTAGAGTTACAACTGAGAGAGTTGAGGTTGTCAAGACGTTGTCCCAAGGGTTGGGGGGGGGGGGGGGGGAGTCACACGTATAGCTCAGCTGAGCCTTAAATCTGACCGTGTAAACTTGCCTTTAGGTCAGGTCACAGGGAAGGTCACTAGTGGAACTGAGATAGTGATAAATACTTTTTCTAGTTAGTGCAACTGTATTCTTAGGCGGAATGCGATGTTAATTTAAATTACAGGAAAGGACTGGGATTATTTTTTATAATTTAATGAGAAGTATCAAAATAGCTCAAAAGGTGAATTTATATTTTATCACAGAATTATATTACTTGAACATATGCTACGATAACGATCCAAGCTTAGGAATTCGTGTTTCTATAATTTTCTTAGGTAAAGCAAAGTAATAACGTAAATTTAGTAAGAGTGAAAATAGCGTTTAATACGTCTACTGGACGGTATTAATTACGTCAAAATGTAATCTTCAATATTCACAATTAAGACAACACAAAAAGATAAACAAAATTAACTAACTGAGTTCCAATAGACTCAGACTTGAATGGACACTATAAATTAATCTTAATAAATTAGATCTGAACTGGTTAACAGATATCGATCGATAGATCTGACTTAGTAATTAAATTGGCGCTAATGACAAAGTTTAGCTCATTGATATTTAAAGCAATATCAGTCTCGTTTCTGAACAGGTTAATAGAGCGAGGGGAATAAAATGTACAGGCACAATTAGTACATGGACGTAGGCGACGAAGTCCTACTCATTGATACTTAAAACAGGCAGTATCAGTCTCGGGTCTGAACGGGTTAACAGAGCGAGGTGAATAAAATACACAAATATAGTTAGTGTATGGTGGATGAAAGTGAGACGAAACACAGAGGAAAGAATTCCTAAACACGGTATTCGAAATATCACAACATCAAGATTTACAAACACATAAAAGCACGTCTATAAAATATATTTCATATGCGATTAATTAGCGAAAAGGTTAAAGGAATTATACTATGCACTCGTTGGAAAATTGGGCGTAGGTTCTAGGTAAAGGGCGAGTATGTAAATGGATTGATTACGGAATACACTAAGACTTCAACTCTATCTATCTATTGCCCGACGCCGTGATCCCCGAAGGGGTGGCCACGAACGAACCACCCCCATGTACCTATGTCCCTAGTCAGTCGACGTCCCTCCCCCCAACCAGCACCGCCTTCGTTCATATACTTCCTCACTCAGCCATTCTCAGAATGTCCGAAGGAATGTCGTTAGTCGGTCGTGGTTCGTCAACATAGGTTCCGTCCGCATCCGAGGCTGTTCGTTCGTTTTTCTTTGCTTAGGTATTTTTTCCGGGTGGGGGTCGCAATCCCACCGACTCAACCTCTTTAGTCGCCTCTTACGACACGCAGAAGGCACGTGGGGCATATTCTATTCCCTTACCCACAGGGGGGGTAAATAATAAATCAAAATACACGTAGTCAGTAAATCTGTGAGCGTGTGGCCTGAATATATTTTAGTAACACTAGTATGTAACGTATGAGTAAGTTATGAATTAGTAAATTAGTCTTTAATAAGGATCAAGGTTTAAAGGCAAAGTTATCACAGAATAACACAGGTTCAGAAGGATGAAGATATTACGCACGTACGTAATCTAGGGTACAGATCACAATTAAATCAGGGCATAACACGCTTCACATATTTACATAATCAATACCTCACAACAATAACCAACAAAGAGAGACACAGAAACACTTAAGTATTTGGGAGGGCAGGGGACGAGAGTACTGGTCTAGCCGACGTAGAGGGTAGTGGCCAACACTGCAGGGCTGGTTACCTCCTCGAGCAGGGCTCCTAGATTCAAGCCTGCTCACGTAACTCGAACAGGGTTCCTAGGTTCAGGCCTCCTTACGTAACTCGAGCAGGGGTCCTAGGTTCAGGGCGCCAGGCAGCAAACGGGTAGCCCTTCAGTAATCCGGCAGGTGCTACGTCAGGAGGCACTCTCGAGGGGCAGGGGGAGGAGGCTGGGACAGACCGAAACACTTGCCATGGAGTCCGGACCCGAGGGTTTTAGACTATTAGGGAGGTGATGGTTTGCATACTTTCCTCAGGTTTTCCTGAGGTCCTATGCTAAATTATTCTTGATTCAGGTGTCAATGAACTCGGGGTAATAGGGGTATTGAGAAAAGGGGAAAAGTGGTTGTTGTGAGGTACATATACATTCTAGCCTTGGAACTCAGGTATTATACCATGGGCCTGGTTCCAAGGTATTATTACAATATTCAGTGGGGCAACTGGAAGGTCCAGGGTTGCTGTGAAAAATGGAAAACACTTAAGGCTATTACTGCAACAACTGTCTTGCAGGTTTCTAATTCTTGTAGTACATATATATAGAGGATTGTGTTTGTATCCTCGGGAGCATGGGTTGGTCAGGCACTGTTCAGGTCCAATTGCCCCTGTAATATTCGGGGCGCTGGTGAGTAGATTGCATAAGGGAGTGTTCATTATACTCCAAATCTGGCGGAACAATACAGGGGGCATCACTTCTGGTGGAGGCTGCGTAAAAGGAGGGTTCTAATTGGTGGTCCCAGGGCGGTTGTGGTTGGCTGAGGAACATGGCTTGTCACTGGCTTAGAGAGCACTCCATTCTCTTGGAGGGCTGCTGGCGTGAGAGAGAACTGTGGGGTGGACTGCTGGGCATGGTCAACTTAGGTAAATGCAGGTGTGGTCGGAGGGGGGACTCAGGTAAATGTTCTCGTTGTCTTTTCTGGTGTTTAGATGTGGCCTGTGTGGTTATGCTGGCCACTCGGTGCACCGTTGGTTTTGGGCCCGTCATCTCAATTATATACATAGATAAAATGGCTGAGCCTTTTGAGAGAAATCTCTCTTAAAGGCAGCTTGCTTGTAACTCGTTACAATTATTGTCAGTGCATTTATGGCCAATAATTAGGCCTAATGGTATACATATAAACATACAAGGACATAAATATACACATACATACCTGTTCCCATGCATATCCAAACACATGTACACATGTATACTTATATGCACTTAGCACCTTGGCCACCTACACACATATGCACACATATAAATGCTTAGCAACACATACACACCTCATCTACGTATGCACTCATAAGTAAGCATGAACATACATACATGTATATACAAATGTACACCCATACAATTATATAAACATACACATGTACAAATATACACAATATACATATACATATTCATCCACACATATAAACTGTACGCCTGGTCCTGACGAGGTATATGCTAGAGTATTAAAAGAATGCAGAGATGAGTTAAGTAGTCCATTAGCATTTATATTTAACAAGTCATTAGAAACAGGTTTAGTTCCAGAAGCTTGGAAGCTTGCAAATGTAGTTCCGATCTTCAAAAAAGGTGATAAATCGATAGCATCCAATTACCGTCCCATTAGTCTCACATCAATCATAGGAAAGTTGCTAGAGTCCATTATTGCTAGGAAAATTAGAAGCCACTTAGTAAAATTTAACTTAATAAATTCTTCTCAGCATGGATTCACTCAGGGACGTTCTTGCCTTACTAATTTGCTTAGCTTTTTCTCAGAGGTATATGAAGCAGTAGATAGTGACAAGTCATATGATATTATATATTTAGATTTCAGTAAAGCTTTCGACAGAGTCCCTCATGAGAGATTGATGAGAAAGGTTGAGGCACATGGAATAGGAGGGTCGTTGTTGGGATGGATTAGGTCATGGCTAATTGGTAGGAAACAGAGAGTCAGCATAAATGGTACCAAGTCAGAGTGGGGAGCAGTCAAAAGTGGTGTCCCCCAGGGATCGGTATTAGGTCCCCTGTTGTTTCTTATATACATAAATGACCTAGATTTAGGTATAACTAGTAGGATAAGTAAATTCGCAGACGATACTAAAATGGGGAGATCAATTGATTCAGATAGCGATATAGAGTGCCTCCAAAGGGATCTAGATACCTTACATGAATGGTCAGTAAATTGGCAGATGAAGTTTAACATTGACAAATGCAAGGTATTAAAGATAGGGAAGATGCAAACAAATGTTAAATATAAACTAGCTAATTTAGAATTAGAAAATTCAGACTGCGAGAAAGATCTAGGTGTGTTTGTTAGCAATGATTTGAAGCCTAGAAAACAGTGTATAAGCGTTCGTAATAAGGCAAACAGGATTCTCGGGTTCATCTCTAGGAGTGTGAGTAACAGAACTGCTGATGTTATCTTAAAACTTTACTTGTCATTAGTGAGACCCCATATGGATTATGCTGTCCAATTTTGGTGTCCTTATTACAGAATGGACATAGATTCATTGGAGAGAATTCAGCGTAGAATGACAAAAATGATCCATAATATTAGAAATTTTCCGTATGAAGAAAGGTTGAAGAAATTAGGTTTACATTCGTTAGAGAGACGCAGAGTTAGAGGGGATATGATAGAGGTGTTCAAGTGGGTTAGTGGGATTAACAAAGGGGACATGACAAATGTACTAAAGCTCAGTGATAGCGAAAGAACTCGTACCAATGGTTTCAAATTAGATAAATTTCGTTTCAGAAAAGATATAGCAAAAATATTGGTTTGGTAACAGAGTTGTAGATGGGTGGAATAGGCTACCAAGTGATATAGTGGGATCAAGAACGATAGGGAGCTTTAAGAAAAAATTGGATAAGCATATGGACGAGAAGGGTTGGGTGTGAAGGGGGATCAGCCGGGTTGGGCCAATCAGCGCTCTGCAGACCCCGTAATCCTGCGTTAATCTCTGACCGGTTTGGTAGGATGATCCTCAGGGTATTGGAGTGTTGAGCCTATAATTGGGCTTTGTAATTGGGGTTGTGTGGGACAGGGATCTGCCTTGCTTGGGCCAATCGGCTTTCTGCAGACTCCCATTTTCTTATGTTCTTATATACAGTATAAACCTACGTATATACATAGCATGGATATATTAAAAACTCACATGTTGTTTAAGTACGGTAATACAATTTTGTGTTGTCGTTGCAGTGAATGATATAGTTGTTAAGTAGTGGGTCGTTGGTTAGTGTTATTTATGTTAACTTTAAAATATTAAAACTGGAGGTGGTTGAAGCAGGGTAAAGGGCCAGAATGTGTGTCCCAGAGTGTACAGTGGTGGTTATCACCACTTGAAGGGGGAGGCTTTATTTAGTAGTCGTTTTATGTATTCATTAATATTTTAGTTTCCTCCCTAGACATCCATCAAGCTTGATAAAACATCCCCAAGATAAATTTGTACATTTGTAGAAAAATGTACCGGCGAAGGCAGGTTCCTCCTAAATTACAGGCTAGCTATCGCTCGCCAGGAAAAAACATCGACATTTAAATGGCACGAAGGGTCTTAATATTAACAAAAAAGTGGGGCGGAAGGTCTTAAATTCGCCAAACTAATAGGCCGAACGTCATATAATCTCAAACAAATAATGGGGCTAAATATGAGGGAGAAAGGGGGCCAGACAATCAACGATTTCCCCTTAAACACCTCACAGTGATGAAGCAGATATAACACATAAAGCAGACGGGTAACATAACTATATTCTGTTGTTTTGTTCCAGGTGATAATAAAGTGGCATGTGTCTCCATCATGATACTCAGCTATTAAAAACATGTTGTTGCCAAATATGTGGTTAAATATGAAAAGTTGGCAATATTAGGACGTAGAGCTATTGCAGTTGTCAATATTAGGACGTAGAGCTATTGCAGTTGTCAATATTAGGACGTAGAGCTATTGCAGTTGTCAATATTAGGACGTAGAGCTATTGCAGTTGTCAATATTAGGACGTAGAGCTATTGCAGTTGCCTATTTTTCCATTAAGTATCGATACATTTTTTTTTCTCGTATGACTGTGTATAAAGGAGACAAAAAGCCAAAAGAATGGCAGAGAGCCAAATTCAAGAGTCGTTGGGTTGAAAACTCCAGGACACACTAAGTTTAACGCATTCTAAGTCATACGATGAAGGAAAGATTGATTGAGGGAGAGAGTTCCAGAGTTCACTAGCTGAGTAGAAGAAAGACAGAACATTTGCTAATTCTTGGATTGGAGAGTTGGACAGAACAGGAGTGGGATTGTGTTGAAAGGCAGGTGCCTCGCACTCGCCGCAAGGAAGGGGGTACGGTATGCACTGAGAGAGTTAAGATATTCAATTTACCATCAGCTAAAAACACAAAAGAACTTTAGTGAATCTAGTAATTTGATCTTCGTGGCTCAAACAGCTTATCCAAATGGTTCGCCGTTGTTTCAGAAGTGTGTCGAAATTGAAACGTTTCTATTTTATTCGATAATTTATACATTATTATTAGACCAGAAATCTTGACCCCTTACCTTCTGTAACTCAAAAAGGGCTAGAGCAAATGGGCTGTAAATGTCCATCTATTCCCTGGCTGGTAAGGGGTCAAGAATTCTGGCCTGTAGTACCAGATGCAGGTACGGACCAAATTTCATGGATATCCACCCATTAGTTTTAAGTTTATGAGAAATACTGCTTACAGACGGACAAATAGCAGCGATCACATATTCTCCACAATCTTGGTTTGGCGGAGATAATAAAGCGAAATACAGTAGCCTACATTTGGCCTCACAAGTTCTATCCTCGCCTTGATTTTATGTATATAAATATGAATAGTGTGATTGAATTATTAGGGTAGTTTCATATTTAACAGCTTAACTAATTAACCATTGAATAAAGAATTGCTCTCGTAATTAAATCATACTATTTATAATTCCATAATAAGAGGAAGAGAGCGGAACTTGTGTGGGCAACTGTACAATAAAGGTAGAAGTGTTGTGCAGTCACTTGTAAAAATTCGCTAACCCCTTATAATTTTATTTATGCAATTATAACTAGCGGTACCAGGATACTTGATAGATTTTTGGAAGGAGTTTGCATTTCAATGAATATTATATACTGTATAGTGTTTTAGTTGATGTATAGACAATTATAGGTACAAATACGTGTCCATAGATATACTTCCATAATTATAAATGAGTGAGGCTCGCGAATGTTTATGAGTGACTGTACAATCGCGAATGTGATGTAGTGAATGTAAACACGTCTCCAGACTTTCACTATGTACCCCACCCTCCCACCCCCTTCCTCTTCCGCCCCTCCCCTCCTCCTCTCACTCTTCTACTTCTATCCCCAACCATTCTTCTTTCCTCCCTCCCCTCCACTTCCACCCCTCCCGTTCCCTCCCCTCCTCTTCCCTGCATCCCCTCCCATACCGCTCCTCCCTCCCCTCCTTTTCTCTCCATCTCGTCCCTTCCCTCCCTTCCCAGCGCCTGGATATGTTGTTAGTTACTTGTGCGTCATTGCGTCAGTCTCCCAGCAGCCGCGACAGTGTGTGTGTGTGTGTGCGCGGCAGTGTTCCCAAATGACTTAACCAGTAGACCATCTTAACTTGTAGATTTTCAACCAGTGTAATATTTTATTTGGTGCACAATGAACTTATCAAGTAATCCATGAACCATGGCCAACTCACAGTTTCAATTTAAAATGCTGCCCTAGCTTGACCTACTGTACAATACATAATAGCCTACCCAGTCCAGTAGGCGAAGAAGTTATAGCCCAACTTATCTTGACCTAACCAACTGTATTGCTTTAGTTGACATTGGTTGAGGATTACTGGTCGAAATGGTGTAATACTTGTGCTGTCCGACTAATGTGCGGTAGAGATGCATTACGACTAAAATAATTCATTATTATAAAACGAGCATTTGTTTTCACTTTGCTGCTGATTTGATATTTGATATTTTTAGACATAACGGAATACTAAACTATACAATATAATCTATAGCCATTCAGCCTTTCAATATAGTGTTTAATATATCAATTTCGTTCCCTAACTCCACTAGCGTTTAAGCTTGGATCTTAAGTTGTTAATCTACCGTACTTAATAAGGGACAGGGCTAGGGAAGGCTATAGTCAAGGCGGAGTCACACCAACGATTTATCTGGCAACTTTGTTCGGCATCTTTGGGTTTGGCAGTTTTCTGTAGCCTTGTGGGTCATGACTCTTTTTGACAGGTTATTGTGGCCCCAATCTTCGCTACAGTCATATGTCTAGACACTGTCTACTGACTTGAAAAGTGAATTGAAATAATCAACCAATAGCATTGGAATTCCCTGGATGACGTCACACCCATTTAGCCAATCACCTGTCACGTGCAGATGCGCATATCCCATAATTCAATATATTGAAGGTGTGGGTAGCTGACTAGTAACTAGTCTGCCGACAATGGCGTCTTCAGATGGATGACTTTCATACGTCTTTCGATTTTATGTGTGCGTACGTGACTTGTTACAGGCAGCTTTGCCTCTTGTCTCCTTCATGCACATAGAAGAAAAAAAAAATTACTAATCATAATATAATCGTTTAATAATAGCCAGAAACAGAACAGAAGTGCGTCATCGGACCTCAGAGGTTCAAAGTTAATTGTGTGTCACATGGGCACTTTTTCAGCGTGTTTACTAGCAACATCAGAGATTATGGCATGTGGTTCTTGGGCATAAAACCCGGAAGTCATTCATTCGTGTCGATTAACCCTCTGTGGATCGATGACGCACTTCTTTTCTGTTTCCGGCAACTATTAGACGATTATATTCAGATTAGGAAGGGTACCGGTATATGGAAATCAGAGGGTTGGTTGAGATGATCTTTACCCTTTTAATTCCCATTGACCCTTCCTAAGTTGCATATAAACGTCTAATGATAGCCAGAATAAACTGCCAAATACGTCATGATCCTCAGGAGTTAATTCACTCCAATATTTAGTTATCTGAATATGAGAACGTTCACCTACACATCTGAAATTTGAAAGCAAACTTAGCGAAAATAGCGTGAAAAATGAAAGCCTGAATCGACAAAAAGCTATAAAGTAACGTCGAACCGCTATTCGGATATACAAAAGCAAATATATTGAACACTATAAACCTAATGAAAGTATGTCTGTTTCTCGTTAGTGTTTGAAGTAGTTTGAAATTATTGTAAAATGATGAATGATGATAATTTTACACATGATATTCAAGACAACCAATATGTACAGTAATGACTAGTTTCAATTAGATGTGAGAAATGCACTTATTAGATAATGAAATGCTCATTAACTATACTCCAACCTACGATTGCAATGAACCTAGTGACAATAAGTAAGTGGAAGTGTACGGTCATCAAATATATATATATACCGGGTATATACAGTATATACCGGTATATATATATTTTTTGTGTGTGACAAAGTTTGATTTTGACATACTTCGTGATTTTGTCTGCACGCATCAACATAATACCAAAGAATGGTTGTGTTGCTCTCCCTCTCTCTCTCTCTCTCTCTCTCTCTCTCTCTCTCTCTGTCGGGTAGTGTGGTTATCCCTAGCCTGACAGGAACACAGGTGTTCCCTGCAGCAAGTGTAACACCTGTGCGGATCAAACACTTATAGATGCACTGTATGTCACGTGCATTGGGATGAAGGTTACACAGTATATATATTTGTTTTTAATAATATATTTTGGTCAGCATTAGACGATTATACACATTCTTCTATCGCTATTACAACAAGCAGTGTTCTTCAGAGCTCTCTCAGCTCCTTTGCAGTGAGTGCGAGGCACCCGCCTTTCAACACAGTCTCACTCCTATTCTGTCCAGCTCTCCAACCCAATGATTTGCAAATGTTCTCGGTCTTTCTTCTACTCAACAAGTTAACTCTGGAACTCTTTCCCTCAATCGATCTTTCCCTCATCCTATGACTTAGTGCTTTAAACTTCGTGTATCCAGGCATTTTGACCCTAACGTCCCTTGAATTTGGCTCTGTCACGCTTTGAGCTTTGAGGGAGACACTTGTTACGGGCAACCAACCTTTTGTCTCTTTCATACACACATAAACCCCCCCACAATATATATATATATATATATAATTATGTATATACTGTATATATATATATATATATATATATATATATATATATATATATATATATATATATATATATATATAAAGCGAGAAACAGAGTTATACTAAACATCTTCAAGTAGCCTATAAACAACAAGGTTCAATTGGCAACCCTTCCCCCAGCGAACACGGCACCCCCTTTCCTTCCGCCCTGCACATTACGTAAAGTGACACCCGGGTTAGGTTACGTCACGGGGAGAGAGAGTGTGTGTGTGTGTGTGTGTGTGTGTGTGTGTGTGTGTGTGTATTGTATTACGCCACTCCTTAAGGTTACCACACTCGGGAGTACAGTAATTCGTTGTCAGGTATTCGCGGTATTATATCGTAGGTATTCCTATGGCTTAAACTGTTTCAGTCTCCGTGTGTCCGAACATGTTGACTCCAATATACACTCAGGCAGCATTGCCTTTTGTGTCTCTCTTATTATTTACCTGTCAATTAATAATTCAGTCACAATTTTTTTCTCCATTAATCATGAGCACTTATATACAGACCATGTGGCAATCAAATGAGGAAACTATAATAACACATCTGAATGATGCCTACCTGATTTATAAACACAAAAATGAATGTAACCAGACGACGATGCTGTTGTTACAGTCGAATAATGGCTCTTTGAGCAGTATGTATTGCCTTACCAGTGGTTGTCCCCTTATTATTATTATTATTATTATTATTATTATTATTATTATTATTGTCTCCTCCTCCCTGGAGTACCTTACCTTCTTACCCCCCCCCCCCCCCGCCCCCACACACGTACTCCTCCTCATCTCCCTCACATTCCTCTCCCTCCTACAACCCCCCTCCCTCTCTCCCATAACCACACACCCTACTAAATATTATATTACTATCGGCATGTAAACTTCTCCACAGGTCATATTCCGCTAACTATCCCCTCAATAACCATTATTGTAATAAGAATTTGAACCATGTCACTCATGATTGTAAAATATTTGTATTACTATAATTGCATTATAACTTCGGTAGTTGGTAATATTAGTCACTCTTGTATTCAGCCAACTATGACCTCAATAACCGTTGATGTAATGAATAATGTGAAGTGTCCCTCATATGATTGTAATACATTTGTGGTACTATTGTTGCATAACAATTTATGTAGTTGGAAATATTAGTCACATCATGTATATAATAATTGTATTCAGCTAACTATGATCTCAATAACCATTGATGTAATGAAAATATGAACAGTCTCCTCATACGATTGCACTAGTTTTGTAGTGCTATTATTTACAACCTGTCAATTAATAATTCAGTCACTACAAGCTTGGATTTTTTATTTTTTTTATGAGATACGTATATACAGACCATGTGACAATTAAATGAGGAAACTATAATAAGTTGAGGAGAAGAGACAGTGTTTTGAGAGGGTTTTACAGGATGGTAGTGTTGAGGTATGGGAGAGGTACAAGGAGAAAAGGAGAGAGGCAAAACGGAATATTAGAGAAGCGAAAAAAGATGCAAACGAAAGGTGGGGCCAAAGGCTGAGTGAGAATTTTGAAGAACGAAAGAAGATGTTCTGGAATGAGGTAAATAAAGTAAGGAAAGGAGGACAAAAGAGGGAAGAGTCAGGGAAAGATGAAAATGGAGAATTACTAGTGGAACCAGTTGAAGTGAGGAAAAGATATGCCGAGTATTTTGAATCTTTGTTAAATACAAGAGATGGAAGAGAAGCAGTGATTGAAGCAGAGGTGGATGGAGATAGGTTACCCAGGCCACCCAGGTGGCAGGGAATGAATGAAAGGATTGAGGAAAATGAGGTGAAAGAAGCAGTGAAACAAATGAGAGCGGGAAAAGCAGAAGGTTTGGATGGTATTGCTGTGGAGTGTATAAAGAAGGGTGGAGATGTGATAATAGATTGGTTGGTGAGACTTTTCAATGTGTGCTTTGCTGTTTCAATGGTACCAATAGACTGGAAGAGTGCATGTATTGTGCCGTTGTACAAGGGGAAGGGAGATCGGCAGGAGTGTTCAAGTTATAGAGGTATTAGTTTATTGTCAGTGGTTGGAAAGCTGTATGGCAGGGTGTTGATAGAGAGGATAATAAAGTGTACGGAAGTTGCAATAGGAGAAGAACAGTGCGGTTTTAGGAGGGGAAGAGGGTGCGTGGATCAGATGTTTGCAGTAAGACAGTTATGCGAGAAGTATTTAGAGAAGCATAAGGAGATATTTTGGGCTTTTATGGACTTGGAAAAAGCGTATGATCGTGTGGACCGTGAAGCAATGTGGAAGGTGTTAAGGATTTATGAAATAGGAGGAAATTTGTTAGAAGCAGTTAAGAGTTTTTATGAAGGGAGCAGAGCATGTGTGAGAGTAGGAAATGGTGAGTTGAGTGAATGGTTTGAGGTAAAGGTAGGTTTGCGACTGGGTTGTGTAATGTCACCATGGCTGTTTAATATGTTTATGGATGGTGTGGTGAGGGAGGTGAAAAGGAGAACTATGGGAAGAGGATTGGGTTTAGTAGGAAAGAATGGTAGAGATTGGGAGTTGAATCAGTTGCTGTTCGCTGATGACACAGCATTGGTGGCGGATTCTGATGAGAAACTGCAGCGGGTAGTCAAAGAGTTTGGTGTGGTTTGTGGAAGGAGGTAACTGAAGGTGAACATCAATAAAAGTAAAGTAATGGTGTGTAATAGGGGAGAGCATAGGGTGAATCTAGATGTGAGGCTGGATGGGGAAATATTGGAACAAGTAGAGTGTTTTAAATATCTAGGAGGAACGATAAGCAGGAGTGGAGGTATGGAAGTGGAGGTAAAACAGAGAGTGTGTGAAGGAAGGAAGGTTTTCGGAGCAATGGGAAGTATGTGGAAGACGAGAAATCTCGGAGTGAAAGTAAAAAAAGCACTGCATCAAGGAATTGTTGTGCCAACAGTGATGTATGGGGCTGAGACATGGGCTCTGAAGAAAAAGGAGAAAAGAGGGCTGGATGTGATGGAGATGAGCTGCTTGAGGAGTATGTGTGGAGTTACTCGTAGAGACAGATTGAGGAATGAAGAGATACGTAGGAGAGTGGGGCAGCAAGAACATTTGTCAGCCAGAGTGGACAGAAGGGTGCTGAGCTGGTATGGTCATGTCGAACTAATGGGAGATGAAAGGCTTACAAAGAGAATATGTGAGTCAGGTACAAGGGGAGATAGAAGGGCAGGAAGACCCCCATTGAGATGGAGAGACTGTGTAAGAAGGGCTTTGGATGAAAGAGGAATGACTATAGATCAGGCAGGGGAAGTGGTGGTGGACAGGAGTGAATGGAGAATGCTTGTGAATAGTTGAGTGAACACGTGGTCATTTGGAGTAAGGGGTCGGGTGCAAGTTGGACTAGATAATAGTCCATCAGGCGCCTGGCCCGGGGAGACGATTAATATGAAGGGTGTGCCTGGAAGTGTGGTGGGAGGGCTTGTGGCTTTGGCTCCGCTGCATGTTTGCCTGCCGAGATCGGAACCTCTCCGGGTGGTCAGGGGCCGGGGGAGTGCTGGAGCGACCTTGGTAACCCTGGTCTCTGGGTCTTCTCCTGGGTGACCTGGATGTGTGAGAGTTTGTGTTTTTTATCTGTGTTTATTTTTTGTTTCATGTTGTTTTTGTGTTTTCCCTGTTCTTGCTCTGTCTTGAGTCGGCTACCCCCAAAATGGGGATTGGGCCTGAGCATATAGATAGATAGATAGATAATAACACATCTGAATAATGCCAACCTGATTTATAAACACAAATATGAATGTAACCAGACGACGATGCTGTTGTTTCAGTGGAATAATGGCTCTTTGAGCAGTATGTATCGCCTTACCAGTGGTTGTCCCCTCACAGGATGGGGGGCGCAGCTCAATAAACTCGCCCCTCGGGGCAAAATATAAAAAAATCAAATCTCTCTCTCTCTTTCTATATATATATATATATATATATATATATATATATACCGGTATATATATATATATATATATATTTTTTTTTCTATGTGATTGAGGGAGGCAGAAGGCATAACTGCCTATAGCGAGTGCCGCCCCCATAGTTGAAAGAGTGACAGGGCCAAAATCAAGGGATGTTCGAGCCAAAATGCCTGGACACACAGAGTTTGAAGCAATTTAAGTCCTAGGAAGAGGGAAAGACTGATTCTGGGAGAGAGTTCCAGAGCTCAGCTGTTGAGTAGAAGAAAGTTTGAGAGTAACGTTTCACTCTTGGGTTGGAGAGTTGCACAGAGTAGGGGTGGGATTGAGTTGCAAGACGGGTACCACGTGCCCTACGTAAAGGAGGTGGTATGCACTGGGATAGCTCTGAGGAACACTGATTATTATAGTAGCGATAGAATAGCGAGAGAGATGCAACATTGCGGCGGAGAGAGAGAGATTGCAGAGAGTTGGTGAGTGGACGGGAGTTAATGATACGAAAGGCCTTCCTTTCAACTTTGTTAGTGAGGGTGTATAATACGAGGGTTAGTAGGCCGAAGGTCGTTGGTATATATAGCCTATATATATATATATATACCTGTATCAACTTATCAGCTGATAGCGAGGGTAAAACAGTGTTGTGAAGTTCTGCCCTACCAACGGACTGTTTATGCTGAACGGAGTATAACCCTCGTATTATATACACCCTCACTAACTAAGGGCTACCCTAATCCTTCATGGACGAAATAAGCAGAAATACAGTGATGATTCTGAAACTGACTGATATTTACGGAAGCCCTTTACCACAAATTTAACACACAGTTGTATTATCCTCGTTCGATATAGGGTTAGGAAATCACTTAAGAGAGGGGGGGGGGGGAGGGTTTATACATTTGGTCGACTTATTTATATATTTAATATGGTTTTAGTTTCCTCCCTAGACCTACATAAAGTTAACAACAAATAACCCCAAGATATATTCAAGATATATTTTTATATTTTTCGGTAGAAAAATGTCCTGTCCGAAGGCCGGTTTCGCCTATAATACAGGTTCACTATCGCTCACCAGGTAAAATAGACACTTAAATGTCACGAATGGTCTTAATATTGACAAAGAAATGGGTCGAAACGTCTTAAAATCGCAACACTAATAGATCGAACGCCTTAAAATCTGAAAATTAATGGGGCTAAACATGAGGGAGAAGGGGGTCCCAAAAAACCAACCATTCCCCCATCAATTTGGTTCTATAACACGGGGGTCAAACCTAAACCTGGCCCAATGTGATCACTTGACCATTACAAGATTCCAGGACGGATATATTTAGTTTCCTAGCTATTATTAAACGATTTTATTCAGATTAAGCAGGGTATATTAAAGTCACAGGGTAAATTAAGCTAGTCTTTACCCTTATCATTCCCACAGGTTCTTCCTACGTTGTAGAAAATCGTCTAATGATAGCCAGAACACTGTCAAAATGCGTCATAATCTTCAAAGGGTAACGGTCCAGGCACGCTAATCCCGGAACTAGACATATTCCGACGCAAATTTGTTCCATCGGTTGCATCAGATACAAAACGACATTGAATAACCCGTTGCATCACTTCACATTGTGGGTCAGCCGTCCAAACTGGCACACCAGACTATGTTTAACCCTCTGAGTACCAGCGACGTGTTATATTATGTTTTAGCTATATTTAGACGATATTATGCAGGTTAGGGAGGATCTGGGGTAATTAAAAGGGTTGGCTAAGATAGTTTGAAGCCATATTATTGCTAGATGTCCTTCGTAAGCTGAATAAAGGACGTCCTTGGTACTGAACTGGTTAATATAATCTGGTGTGACAGAGTGAAAGGCTTGCTCATAATGTAAAGTTATTCCATGTCGTTTTGGTCTGATCGAACAACTTTGCGTCGGAATATGTCTGGTTCCGGGGTTGGTATAACTCGACCCTTAAGGGAAGATGGGTCGTTTTTCTGGCCCCCCTTCTTCCTCATGTTTAAACCCTTTAGTATTCAGATTTGAAGACGTTCGACCTATTAGTTTTGCGATTTTAAGACCTTTCGCTCCCATTTCTTTATCAATATTAAGACTTTTCGTATAATTTAGGTGTCGAATTTTTACTGGCGAGCGATAGCTAGCCTGTATTTTAAGAGGAATCGGCCTTCGGCCGGGAAATTTTTCTATCGAAAAATGTACACATTTATCTTGAAGGAGGATCTTGGGCGGGTGTTTTTTAAAGCTTGATGGAGGTGTAGTGAGGAAACTAAAAAATTATATAAACATATAAATGAGGAAATAAACCAGCCCATCGGGGGGCCCCTTAAACAGCAAAACGACCTTCTGATATGTGAATGTTAGGTATACAAATAGTGGACACATTCACTTCAGTTCGGGATGGCTTGGAAAATTTGAGGCCATTATTTACGTCCTAGAGTGTACAGTTGCCTACAGGAATTGGGTATACATTACGTGATGGAACAAATGGTGTGGGTGAATTGCAAGTGTTGGTGGTTACGTGGTAGTTAATTCATATGATCAGTTCATAATGGTTTGATAGTGATTTTTCTGTAAGCCAATCCCAGTAATTATCAGGGTTTCTGCTATTTAGGTGTCGATTTTTACCTTGCGAGCGATTGCTAGCCTGAAATTTAGGAGGAACCGGCCTTTGGCCGGAATGTTTTCTACTGAAAAATGTACACATTTATCTCGAAGAGGGGTCTTGGGGTTATTTGTTTTAAAGATTGATCAATGGCTACAGAGTAAACTAAAACATATATAATAAATTAATAAACAAAAAAATCCCTTAAATTCGATGACTACACCTCACACAATTCTTATTAAAATGCCATAAATTGGCGGCCAGGTCAAAGTTGCCCCCCCCCCCTACCCCCACCCAGAACAAAAAAACAACAACATACCGGTATATACTGTATACTAATATAAACTGTAAATTCCTGTTCCTGGCGGGTATCGACAGATTGGTGCTGCGGGGGTGGGCATTAACCCCTTAACTCTTTTAGTACCGGTGACGTCCTTTTAACTTTACTATAGTTACTATTAGATGATTTTTTCCAGTTTAAAAAATGTCCAGCAATTAACAGGATGTGAACTCTCACTTAACCCTTTTGGTAAAAATTGAAGAGACCCCGGACAGCCTTTTTAACCCTAACCTAACAACCTTACCTAACCTATCCTAGTATTAAGGGTGGGGGCTACCGCCCCCACACCCCCGCTGGTTGAACCAAGTAAATAAATTGTAAAAAGGCTGTCCGGGGTCTCTTCAATTTATGCCATCCTTATTACTATCCTCCATAAACAGCACAAAATCGTCTAAATGTAGCTAGAATAAAGCTTAAAACAACGTCGCCGGTGTGGAAGGGGTTAAGGAGGTGTCACACGAGCGCTTTTTCCGTCGACATTTATGGGCAATTGTAGTCGTCTGGCAGCTTTAAAACAAGCAACAAATAGTAACTTAAAAAAGTTGCTCATCGAAAATTGGCGGAAAATGCGCTCGTGTGATACCACCTTTAAATGAGAAAGCTTTTAGCCTTATGGTCCTTTCAAGTCTTCGATTAACCAGGGAAAACTGCGTAAAGATCGCCAACATTATATGACTAAAACAGGTATCACACGAGCGCAACTTTCGATGAGCAACTTTTTTCGCTTACTATTTGTTTTGTCTCCATGGCATACAGGATGGGTAGGGTGGGGAGCAATAACTTCTTGAAATCTATTTTGCCAGTAAGGGGCCTAATTACAGTTTTACTGTTGTCGATACGATACGAGAGTTTTTTTGCGATAATTGATATTTGTTTACAGTGATTTATATAGCGCCCATATAATGCATTTCTGATAGTTGAAACAAATTGTAATAAATTCTTTGCAACATCCTTATTCTATAATAGTCGTCAAATGTTGAAAACAAAATCGTGGTCGTATCGTAAATAAGTACCAAACCCTTTGACTTTCACATACCGGTACCAACTGAAAACGAATGCGTGATCGGATCTTGAAAGGGTTAAACAGAAGTGTGATATGAGAATTACAATGGTGTTGAAGACTGGTGTGGGTAGATTATTTAGACTGGTGGTGTGATGTGGGGGGGGGGGGGTACCACTGGCTGTCTGCTGACTGATGGCTAGAACGGAATATCACTTACCCACACCCACACTGGTGGGTGAAAATGGATAGAAAATTGGCTCAGCAACAGAAAGCAAAGGGTAGCCATAAACGGTAAGGCATCTAAATGGACCAATGTAAGTAGCGGGGTACCCCAGGGATCGGTACTAGGACCAATTATCTTTCTAATTTACATCAATGACATAGATGAGGGTCTCACCTGTACAATCTCAAAATTTGCTGACCATACAAAAATTGCAAATAGCGTACTCTCAAAAGAACAAGTTGACGATATGCAACACAATCTAGATAAATTGTCATGTTGGGCCCAAATTTGGCAAATGAGTTTCAATGCGGATAAATGTAAAGTACCGTACTACATGTCGGATACCTAAATGAGAAAGCAAACTATTCGATGAATGGCACTCAGCTTAAGAATGTAAACAGAGAAACCGATCTGGGAGTAACAATATCGAGTAACCTAAAACCGAGTCAACAATGTTCAGAAGTTGTTAAGAAGGCAAACAAAATAATTGGCTTTATAGGCAGGTCATTTGAGCATAAATCCAAAGAAGTTATCCTAACCCTTTGCAATTCCTTAGTCCGCCCTCTTCTGGAATACTGCGTTCAATCCGGGTGCCCTTATTACCTAAAAGATATAAACAAGCTAGAACGAGTTCAACGTAGAGTTACCAAAATGATACCTAGCCTAAAGAACAAACCATTCGAAGAGCGTCTTAGAGAATTAAATCTATTTCCTTTAACCCAGCGCAGATTAAGAGGTGACTTAATTCAAGTGTTCAAAATCATCAAAGGCATCGACAATATGAACTGTAGTAAGTACTTCACTATCGACCAATCTAATTGCACGCGGGGAAACGGTTGCAAAATTATTGGTAAATATTTTAACTCGCACGAATCTAAGAATTTCTTCTTCAATCGAGTTGTCACTTGTGGAATGGGCTTCCCCGAAACGTTATAGACTGCATCACCGTTGATTCATTTAAACTCCGCCTAGACAAATATCTCTCATCAAACCCGCGACTGACTGCGTTTGTAAATGAATAACTTTATTTTATCCCCCCCTCAGTTACTAACCCTTCTGTCCTCTACTAACTTCCTAATCCTGCCACGGACATTAGTTCCAGGGCAGTAATTCCCTTTCCAATGTTCCCTTACCCACTTTAAACCACTGTTTGGACACTTGATCCTCAGTGTTTTGGAGGACAAGCAACCTAGAAGGGTCACTAGAACTGTTGTTGCTTGATTTCCTTTGTACTCCTTTGTACACTCACACTCTAACATGCACACACTCACATACTCAAACACTCTCTCTCTCTCTCTCAGGCCAGTGGTAATGACCTGCTCCTCAAAGGAAATAAAGTCGGTGCCACAGAGTCGATAATAGGAGAGGTCTGGCTGATTAAGCTCCGACTCAAAACAGACAGAGGCATGATACTTGGTATTTTGCCCAGGATGTATGGAGGAGATTGTGCTACCAGCAAAGCAATAGGAATAAATGGTAGGTTAGCTGAGCTGTGTACCCAGAAAGGGGCGAGATTTGTGGACCCATATGATGAGTTCTATGGGAAGCGCAATCTGTACCTCCGTGACGGTGTACACTTAAGTATTAGCGATAAAATCAAACTTGGCGATTTCCTAAATCACCATCTTTACAGCTTATTGAGGGCAAGCAAAAATGTAGAAAGCACACCCCCGCTGGAAAAATACAAACCTTCATTAGCAGCTGATCTCAAACTTCCAAAGAGAGGTCCCACAAAAGGAGCTAGTCACTCTGAGATCAAGAATACCTCTCAACAAATGATAGAGTTTCCTTGTAGACTGAATGATGACTCGCAACTCCCTCTAGACTCTACACCTCAGTTGCCAATATCTGAACCACTAGATACTGGTTCTTTTACCTCAGGTGAAGATTCACCAAGTATAGGAGATTGCAACACCTCTGATAGTGTGCAAGAAAATTTACTATCTCCAGAGACCCCATTCTCTTCAGGAAACGGGGTAAACTAGGGGGTTCAAAGAAAAACCTGAATCCCCTTAAATTAGTATTATTTAATGACAGGTCAATTAGGAATAAATTCTTCAGGCATTATTGTCTATAGAATGCTTCCTTGTCTACAGAATGCTTTGATGTAGTGGCCATCACTGAATCTTGGATTCACAGTCATACCAGAAATTATGTTGAGGAATTTGAAATACCTGGATATAGAATGTTCCACAAAGACCGAACCATGCAGGAAGGAGGTAGAATTCATTTGTACATCAGAGATATTCTAAATCCAATTGACTGAAAAAATCAGGTTAGAACATGAACTGCTTGGAGTAGACCTCAATCCACATCCACATCCACATCAAAATGTTGAAAAGGATGAACTTCTGTACACAAGACTGAGTGCTGTTATCGAGGGTAAAACCAGTGTGATCTTAGGTGACTTCAATTGCCTAGTAAACTGGGAAGCAAGAAATGCCGATGCTGAAGGTAGGCGTCTTGTGGACTTTGCTAATGATAACTTTTTGACCCAGTGGGTGAACGAGCCAACTAGAGGCAACAGTATACTAGATCTTGTGTTTACCACTGAAGATGAAAGTGTGACCAGTTTTTCTGTTGGGGAATCACTCGGAGGTAATGACTACAATCTATTTAGGTTCTCTCTTCGCACCTTTAGCAGCAGACCCACCAGTCCCCAGAGTGCAAAACTAGATTTCAGATGTGCAAATTTTGAAGGCCTTTTGGGAAGCTTATCCCAGATCAGACTTGAGGGTGAGAACGTTAATGCGATTTGGTGGTCATTCAAAGAGCAGTTTATGGATCGAAAAGCTGCATTTGTTCCTACTAAACTTACCAAATCAGGCACAACCCAACCAAAATGGTTCACAAGTAACATAGCTTCAGCAATTAGAAAGATAAATGTTACATACAGAAAGGCCAAAAGAAGTCAAGACCATAGCGATTTAGATTCCTTCAAAAATATGTGTAGAAGAGTGAAATTTCTTATAAAGGAAGCAAAGCGGAATGAAGAACTAAGGGTTGCAGCCCTCTGCAAAGAGAGTCCTAAAGAGTTCTTCAGCTATGTGAACAGCAGGAAGCCATTCAAAAGTAGCATTGGACCTCTAAAGGATCCAACAGGCCAACTACAAACTTCTGACACTGATATAGCTAAATCCCTAAATGACAATTTTGCCTCCGTAATGTATTAACAAGGGAAAATACCAGTGACATGTCAAGTCCAGGATTAGTGCATGAGGGTGAAGTTCTTAGCAGAATTATATGTATCCCAGAGGAGGTACGGTAGCAAAAACAATAGATAATTAGTTAGATAGGTTCAAATAATCCGGCCAAGATAGCTTTCTTCCCCGAGTTGTAAGAGAAGTGCAAGATGAAATTGCACGTACTTTCTCGGCAGACATCTTCAATAAATAACTAGAAAATGGAGAGGTCCCTGAAGACTGGAAACTGGCCAATGTGACCCCAATTTTTAAGAAAGAGGATCACAAGTGTCCCAAGAATTACCGGCCAATTAGCTTGACTTCTATCGTAGTAAAACTCTTACTAGTAGACAAGATAGTTGATTACGTAGAATTTCACAATTTAATTCCAGATTCCCAACATGGG